>CM031626.1:18800931-18879624 GCA_018398815.1 Conus ventricosus | reverse complement strand
GATCAACAAAGTAAGCAAAGAACTCACATTTGTAATTTATTTTGAATCCTATGGATGAACACCATGACCAACTTTAAAAATTAAAAAAAGTAATAAATATCCATAATAATGCGTGCGCATGCATGCACACACACACACACACACACACACACACACCACACACACACACACACACACACACCACACACACACACATGCACACACACAATGTGCGTGTGCATGAGCTCGCGTTCACACACATACACCACATTATTTTCTCTGAGACACACACACACACACACACACACACAACACACACACACACACACACACACACACACACACAGAGAGAGAGAGAGAGAGAGAGAGAGAGAGAGAGAGAGAGAGAGAGAGAGAGAGAGAGAGAGAGAGAGAGAGAGAGAATGTGTGTGTGTGTGTGTGTGTTGTGTGTGTGTGTGTGTGTGTGTGTGTGTGTGTGTGTGCGTGCGTGTGTGTGTGTGTGAGTGGGTAGTGGGTACGTTTGTGTCCGGTGAGTGTGTGTGTGTGTGTGTGTGTGTGTGTGTGTGTGTGTGTGTGTGTGTGTGTGTGTGTGTGTGTGTGTGTGTGCGTGCGTGCGTGCGTGCATGCCTGCGCGCGTGTGCACGCAGCAAGAAGTGAAGGGAATGGGGGGGAGTCCATAGGGGATACAAAAAGTAAAAAAAACAAAACAAAACAAAAAAACTTGGTGTCTTGTAACACTAATAAATGGTATCTTTCTAAACATATATATATTAATATATGATATATATATATATATATATATAATTATAGTAATATATATATATATATATATACATATATATATATATATATGAAATATATAATATATATATGTACATATATATATATATATATATATATATATATATACATATATAGTATATATATATATATATATATATATATATTAGACTAGATTAATATATATATAATATAAAATATAGACGTTTAATACAAAAAAAAACAATAAGTGAATACAAGGTCAAAATACTCACAAATAATAGCAACTCACTTGTGGCACCGATATATTTTGGCAGCCAGAACAGGAACGTGTAGGACACCAGCTTGGCGAAAAACAGGCTCAGTGAAAACTCTACCACTCCCTGTTCAGGACAAATAAAAGAACAGTCTTCTGTAAAGTTAGTGAACCCCCACATCCCATTCTATCTGTCTGTCGGTCGGTCTGTTGGTCTCTTTTCCTCTCTGTTGAGGATGAATGAAAAAAAAAAAGCACAAAGAAAACTCTACCACACCCTGTGCAGGACAACAATAAAGAACAGTCTTCTATGAAGCAAATGAACCTCCACATCCATTCTGTCTGTCTGTCTGTTGGTCTGTTTGTCTCTCTTTCCCTTTTTTGAGGAAGAAAAAGAACTGGTGCAAAACGTAGTCTCTGTTCATCCCTGTTAAAAACACGATAGTGCAGTGATTTTATTTGAGAAATGAAACAATGCAGTTCTCACATTTTTTCTTTCTTTCTTCCTTTTTTTTTCTTTTTCCTTTAAAGAGTTCCTGTCCGTTTCTATTTGCCTTTGCCACCCGTAACCTCCCTTCCCTCCTCACAACCCTCCTTCCCCTCCGTCTCTCCCCCCTCTCTCTCTCTCTCTTCCTCCTCTCTCGCCCCCTCTCTCTCTCTTTTTCCATGAAAAACAGGCTCTTTCAAAGGGGGGAGCCTTTGCCAAATCTGTTAAAAAAAAATTCAGAAAAAAAAAAAAACACACCCCCACAAACCTCCCCCCCCCCCCAAAGAGTCCCCCACCCACCGACCCAACCCTCCCCCCCTTCAAAAACCTCCCCCCTTCCCCCCCCCCCCACCCCTTAAATTTAAAAATTTTTTCCTTCTCTTTTTTTTTGAAAAAAGAGGTTAAGGGGGAAGCCACCCACCTTTTTTTAGAAAACCCCCCTTTCCAAAACACCCACCACACCAAAACACCCAAAAAAAAAAAAAAACCCCCCAAAACCCAAATAAAATCACCAACAAACCACCAGATAAAATAAGGACCCCCATTTTTACACCTCAAAACATAAAAAAACCCCCCACACCCTATTTAATAGCCCCCCCAAAACCAAAATTAAATTAAAAAACAACTGGCTCTATTTTGGTTATTTATTTTTACACCAAATTCCAAAACCCCCCTCAATAAATCTTTAAATTCAGGTTCCAAAACCGTTACAAAAAAAACCCCCATTAAAAATCAGCATCTTAAAAGGGGGGGGGGGGGGTAGCCTTAAAAATAGTCTGTTTTTAATTTTAAGACATAAAAAACGGGAGTTTTTACAAAAATAGGGCCTCCTAAAATATCAAAAAAAGCCCCTCAAAACATTGGTTTTTATTTTTTAACCCTAATAAAACCCCCCAAATTAATTTTAAAAAACGTCTCCCCCTTTTTTAAAGGGCTGAAAATCAAAATTAAAAATTGCCAAATTTTAAATAAGTTAGAATTCAAATATTCTTTAAAACTTTGTAAATGGGTTTTTTTAAAAATTTAAAATTTCCTTGCCCCCCTTAATTTCCCCAGTTTTCTTGCTTTTTAAATGAAATCCCCTTTTACAAACCCAATTCAAAGGCCCCCAAAAAGGGGCCTCTTTTTCTTTATTTTTAAAAAATCGTTTTTTTGGGTTTTTAAAATTTTTACATTTTTATAATTTTTAAAAACCCTTTAAAAAACAAAAATTTTTAAAAATTTGGAAAATTTTAAAGATTTTTAAACCCTTTTACTTAAAATTTGTAACCCGGATTTAACCCCAAAATTTTAAAACCCAATTTTTTAAGGGCAAAATGGCGTTTTTCCAATTTTAAATTTTAAAACCCGTTTTGGGTTTTTAGAAAAATTTAAACCCCAATTTTTAAAGGATTATAACCTTTTTAAAAAAAGCATTTTAAAAACCCCCCCAAATTTTTTTTCCCAAAATTTAAAACCATTGGAAATGGCTGGTTTAATTAAAACCTTAAACCCCAACCCCTAAATTTTTAGAAAAGGGTTAAATATCTTTCAATGTTTTTCCAAAAAGAAAATATTAGAACAAAAGGGGCCCCCACCCTTTTTAACCCAAAACCTTTAAAAATTTTCCCCGTTTCCTTTGGGCCCGGGGGGGGTTAAAAGGACCAAAAAAGCCCAAAAGGACAAAATGAATGAAAGAACCAAGAATTTAAATAATTTAAATTTTTTAAAAAAAAAAGAAAATTTGGAATTTATTGTAAAAAAAAAAAATTATATATGGGGGAAAATTTTTAAATAAAAAATTTATTTTTTAAAAAAAAAAAAGTAAAATTTTAAAAATTTTTATAAAGAAAAAAAAATGGGAGAAAATTAAAGATAAATAAAAAATATTTGTTTATTGGGGAAAAAGAAAATTAAAGAAATAATTTAAAGGTTTTTGAGTGAAAAAATTTTTTGTTTTGGTTTTTTTGTTTTTTTTTTTGGAATAAAGGTATAAGAAGGTTTTTGACTTGGGGCAAAGGGTTGATTTTGGGTGTGGGGGGTTTAATGCTCCCCCCTACCTTGATTTCCTTTGGGCGTAAAAAATTTAACAAAAATCCCTGCGGGCCCCCAAGACTTGGACGCAAAAAAATGGTTAAAACACAAGCTTCCCCCATCCTTTTTTAAAAAAGCCCTACCCCTAAGAAAGCGATCCATTATAAAACCCCCAAGCCAAAAGAAACCCAAAAGCACTCCACCTTTTAAATGTACCTTACCGACAGTCAACTAGCGAAAAGACACCCTTTTCGTATTTTAATTTTTACGTTTACTGCTTTTTCCCACTAAAAATTATCCAGCAGCAGCGCCCAAAACGTCCACAGATGGTCAGCCATAAACCGAAACTTCCCTATATAGAAAAACCCACTAACAACACCCCTAATGCCGGGCAGAGAAACAACGCTTTGGCACTAATTTCTTAATATTTTTGCTAAGAGCAATTGTTTTCAAATCCAAATTTTTACCAGCGGGGTTTTGGAGACTACGGGCCTGTTGGCGCCCCCCCTTAAACAAAACACGAGAGAAAAAAAACCCAACACTTTTAAACATACAACTACGGTAATCCCCTCCCAAAACGAACCTTATTCTCTGCCAGTAGTTTTTTCATAAAAATTTTCTCTTTATTCTTTTGAATCTGTTGTTTAAATTTCTAGATTTCCTCTGAAATAGAAATCGCGCAAACTGCCCTTCCCCTTTTCGCCCATTAACTCTGTATTTCGGCTTTTCCTTGTCCAAAAATTTGTTATCAGCCAGCTTATTTTTTCTTTTTTCTATTTTTCTCTTACTTACTAATTTTTGGCTGTGCCAGCTTTATTCTTCTCTTTGGTCGAAAAGCGCCCTAAAACCCGGAGGTCGCGCAAAGGCAAGGGGGCACAATTGTTGCAATTTTTTTTTCTTTTTGTCCCTCACTTAAGCTCGTTCAATTTCTGCTTTAAAGTTCATCTCTGTTGTTTTAAAATTTTAAAGGTTTTTTTTGTTTTTTCAAAGGTTGGCCCCCCCGCCCAAGTTCTTAAATGAAAAAGGGCTTGGGCTCAAATTTTCTAAAATTTTTAATTTTTTGCCTTTAGAAATAGGTTTTTTTCGCCTTATTGGCTTAGTTTTAAAAACTTTTTTGGGTTTTTTGCGTTAAAGTAACCTGCGCCTCTCCAGCACCATTTTTTTAAATTTACAAATCCCCGCCATTTTCCTAAAAATGTTAACAAGCACGCCTGGCAGCTCTCGTCCTAAGCTTCTATAAAAATTGAATTCTTTCTTGAAAAGGTTCTTGACGTTGTCTGGGGAGTAAAAAACCGCCCCTTCAAGCCTTCTTCAAGGAAGGGCCCTTCCTTTTTCACTTTTTCTTAAACGGGATCAATCGGATAAAAATCTTCATCCCTATTTTTTATTTAACTTTTTTGTTTATAAAAAATAACCATGGGTGTGACCTCGATCCATACAGAAAAAAAAGGGAACCCCAGGGCGAAAAAGGGTATATAAGGCAGACTGAATTAGCGTAAAACCCCCCATCAAATTAAACCCGCCCAACTTAAAGTTAAGTTTCCTGTTTTGGCGCTGTAGTTAAAGCCAGGCACCGCCAAACTATCATTCAAAAAAGATTTTACATGGGCAGATCCAAGACGTTGTTGCAATTTGGGCAACTATCGTTAATCACATGAAATCAACTAGGGCAAGAAGCTTTTACTGGCAGGCAGATTTTTTACCCTCTATTCTGTCTTGGCCCCCCAAAAAAGAAAAAAAAAAAGAAAGTTTATCGGGGAATCAAAGCCCAAAGGGCCCAAGCCCGGGTTTTAAAGGGGATGCAAAAAAATGGTTAAGATGGGCAACAAAAGCTTTTGGGGCAACAATTCTGCTCACTCTAGATTTGATTTGTTAAAAACGCAATCCATTTAAACCAAGCGCACGAAAGAAAAACTTACTTTCACTAACTTTTAAAATCCAGGGGATCCGTTCTATCGAGACCTTTTAGCAAAACGCTTTTAGTGAACCCCTTTTGTTTTTGATTTTTTACAACCCCCGGGACGGGGCCAAAAACAATCTTAACCCAGTAAAAAAAAAAGGGTTATTTTTAATAAAAGCTTGCACCCTTTACAGAAAATAGAAAAAACGAGACACTCTCGGAACATACATCAAAATCAGTCTCTGAAGTTTTTTAAAAGGGAATTTTGTTTTTGTTTACAAGGAACAACTCCTTTTCAGAAGAATCAGAAGCTTTTTTTATAATCCAAAAATTAAAGTTGCTTTTTAATAAAGGCAAGTCTGATCATTGATTCGGGCGCGATTTTTACCCACCAAACTTTGATGAAAAAAAAAAGTTGTTTGCTGGGTGGGCAAAGGTTTTCCTGCATTTTGATCGGTTTAAAAAAAACTTCCCTTTTGAGAAGCTCGAAGACTTTTTAAAAACAAATAGGGCGTGGCTGATTTTAGATCTACATTGGACAACAGGCGTTGGAATGGAAAAAGGGTAGGGCAAACGTTAAAAAATAAATTTTCCAAGAAAGCAGAGGGAAAAGGGCCAAAAAAACGCCATTTTAGGTTGTGATGCCAAAAACTTGAAAAAACAGGCTAAAGACGCGTTTTTTTTAAAATCAAAAAATATTTTTAAAAAAAACAAGGGTGTTTAAAATTTCCTTCCAAAGATCCGCACTTTTTCCTTATTTGCGGGATTATGGTGTGGAAAACTTATCGACTTGATTTTTTACAAACAATAACAGTTTCATTACGACCTTTTTTATATCTCCAAAACCATTAACCAAGTCTTAAAAAAAAGGGAATTTTTATCGGGACAGCAAAATTTTTTTAGTTGTCCCATGACAACAAAACCGACTGTTTAAAAAACATACATAGACATTTGAGGGAACGAAAGCTGTTTTATAATTAAATGACTTTCAGCTGAACGAAAATTTTTAAAAAAAAAAAAGCCCTTTCAAAGCACCCTTTTAGGGGACCACCCCCATTTTCTGTGGCCTTAAAACCAAAATACAATCTGTTTTAAAAGACTTAGATCGCATTTAAAACTTGAAAATTAAATTTACCAAAAAGGACAAAGATGGGGTTTTAAAAAATGTTTAAGTGAAATTATATAATAAGGGACAAAGATATTTAAAAAAAAAAAAAGGCTTTAAAAAATCCTAACCGCTAAGCTATGCTTGCGGACTGACCCCCTTTTCAAACTTTGTTTATGTAATTGTTTATTATTACTGTTTAAAAAATTTTGTTTATTAAAATTTTTATAAAAAAAATGCCCGGGGGGCCAGAATCAAAACGCAACTACTCCAAATGCTTGCAGTAGAGCAAAAAAGCCAGGACCAACGTTTTTGATTTAAAAGTCCCGGGAAATTTTTAGTTTTTGAAATACAGAGCCCGGGGTTTTACAAAGAACAGAAATTGAAAAAAAAAAAACGGAGCAGCACCTGCCCAAGAGATAAAAAATTTTAAAGCAAACGTTTTTGGGAAAACGGAATAAAAACTTCATAAAGAGAAAGCTTGGCTTTGCTTCCTGAAATTGACGGGAATTTAAAGTTGAAGTACAACCCCAAAAAGATACTAGATAAGAAAAAACAATTTTAAAAGGCCTTAAATCTGGTCCCACTTTTGTTACCTTCCCAGGGAAAACAACAGAAAAAGCAATTTTAAAAAAACTAAGCGAGGTTTTTGAATATTGCTACAGAGAAAGAACCTACGAAGTGGGGGCGACACCCAAGGGTTTGAAATTTTCCCCAAAAATAAATCACACCTAGGAAAGACAAAGATTTTTCGCTATTTATTCCCCGAGGGGGGCGAACTATTTTTCCAGAACTGCGTTTTTTTAGGGCAACAAAAAGGCGAAAAAATTGGGTGCCCCTTTAAGCCCGTTATTTTTATTACAAAAGCGGGGATGAAAAAACGCCCTTCATCATCTGACAAGGGTTTCAAATGGTTCAAAAAAAAAACTAACAGAAATTACTTTTTTTTCATTAAGTATGTTTATTTATTGCTTTTACTCGTGATGAAATGCTGCCAGAAGATTATTAAGAAGATATAATAAAAATTAATTTTAAAAAAAAAAAACTTTTTTAAAAAAGGGGTTTTAACAGTTTAGGGAAAAGCAAAAACTGACTTCAAAAAGGGAAATAGAAAGCGACTTGATAAGTATAGAGTTACTAGAAAAAAATGCAAAGCTTTTAAAAACTCTTTCTTAGTAATTACTGCTCACAGCTGTAGCGCGTAAGTGCTGGGTCTGGCATTGCCCTTTTAGCAAGTGGGTTGGGGCGCCAGCCGTTTGCGTTTGGAGGCCCTTTGGGGATTTAGGCGCCGTGTCTTTGGTTTAATGCTGTTTAAAAAAAAAAACTCCTAAATTACAAAGCACCTGCCCTTGGCCCTGCATCAGCAAACTTTGGCCCCTTAAGAAAAAAGAAAAGCAAATCATTACGGATGAAAACATTACGGAGAAAATTTCAAGCTTATGCTGACGGTGTGTTTAGACACAAAAAATTGAACTTCAAAGGATGAGAAAACTTTTTTCTTCACGACAGGGGGGACCTACAATAAACAAACTTGAAAAAAACCACCCATCAATTAAACCCAAAAAGGAAAATTTTTACGGGCTAACCGCCCCAGACTGAGGGTACTACGAAATTCGGGTCGGCTAAATTGATTTTCCCACCCCCACCCCCACCACTGAACTTGTCGCCGGGGCCCACACAGGCGGCTGGCCACTGATATTGATCGCAACCCCAAACATCGTCCTTTGCTGGTCAGGTTGTCGTCTGCTAAAGGTTTTGCGCAGGCAGTGAGGAAAATTTCCGTCACGCCTTTTTTCCGGGGAGCAAAATTTTCAGAAGCAGAATTAGGGGAACTCCCCCGCAAAAATTATTTTCACAGGGAAAACTGACAAAAAAAACCATGCACAGCCTAACCTCATTAACTAATGAAACGAAACAACATTGTAATGCTTGCTGACCTTAGTGGGTGCATTAACATTTAAAACCCAAACAACATTTGTGAGGCCATTTTTAAAAAAAAACGATAAAAAAAAATCGGGTTTCTAGACATGGACGGGCAAAGGGCCTTTCAAAAAATAATAGCAACAGGGTCCCCTAGATTGCGTTACTTAAAAAAATTTTTGTTCAAAATTTAACAAATTCCAATTTTCCAAACACAGTCCGGTGAAAAGGGCTTGCATGGGGTTTACGGACCAATATTCCCGTAAAGCCGGCAGGTATTTTTTTTTTTTTACTCTCTCCACTAACGCCTTTCAGTGGGGTTCGTTGGGGAGTCTGCTGCATGGTGTTATTGATCGTGGTGGCAAGAAGTTTTTCAATTTAATTTTATTATTTTTTTAAATTTTAGGTTTAAAAATGACTGCGAACTTGTGAACGTTTAAAAAATGGGAAAGAACTATTTTAACGAAACAAAGAAAATTTAAACTTTTTTTTTAGTGAAAATTTGGGTTGGAATATAAGACAATTAAAAAAAATCATGGAAATATTTTAACCAAAACAATCAAAGGATAAACTTGGCTGATGTTTTTGAAAACTAAAATACTGGGGGGGGGGATTGTAAGGTTTTAAATGTCGAAATGTTGCAACTTTGGGGGGAGAAAAAAAAAGCGCGTTTTTTTTACTTTTTTAAATTTATTTTTTTTTAATTTACGAAATATTTTTGGTTTTAAAAAAGACGACCACAATAAATCCAAACGAAACTAAAAACAAGGAAGAAATATTTTAGTATACAAACAATTAACGATATTTTTATGAATAGACAGGAAACATTTAAACCCCCCAAATTTCATGAAAGCGTGGGACATGCTATCCTAAAAAAATTTCCGAGCTCTTCAAAAAGCGAAAACCCCCAGTAAAAGTGTTTTTGGCCGTTCTGAAGATTATATAACGCCTGATGATACAACATGCCCCGTCTGGGTTTCAACAAGGGGAAAGAAGTAATCGCACACGACTTTAATCAACGGGGTACACATGCTTACAAAAAGTTTAAAAACCCTCAATGAGAAGCAAGTTAAAGGGGTTTTGGCGGCGAAGGCCCGTCCCCCTTTAAACAACTGAACAAAAAAAGTTCTATCCAAGTTGGGAATTCTTACATTTCTCCCCAAAAAAGTTTTGAGTTAAAACGAGCAGTTTTAAAAATACATAATTTTTAAAAACATGTTTTTATGTGGTGGTTTTCGCCTTTCATCCTGTCAAAAATCTGCAAACAGAGTATTAAATTATGAAGCAAAAACAAGAACGAAATTTGATAACAAACCTTTCCATGGTTAGAAATAATCCATTTTTAAAAAGGGAAAACACCCCCTCACGGAAAAAAGTAATACAGGTCGGTGAAGGGCCCCATGCCTAAGGGGTTTCCCCAACCCTTACTTTTGAACCACTTACAAGCATGAGACTTATACTGTTACAGATGTACAAAGAGCATTATGTATTTAACAAACCCAAACGAACGTTAAATAACACAAAGCAAAATCAAAAAAGAGCTTTGTAGAAGATTTTTTTTAGAAAAACCCCAAATAAGAAGAGCTGCCCTCATAACACAATGTAAAAGTTTTTGTAGACTGTGAACCAAACTCCCACACCTAAACCAGGGGCTAAAGTTATTTTAAAAATTTTTACAAAATGCAGATGACCCATACGTGGTTTAATTTCGACTTTGGGGAAACATCTTAACCCCAGTACAAAAGGCCGCAAAAAGCAAGAACAAAAAACAACGTTTTTAACCCCCATCCAAACGTTTCGTATGCGTTTTTTTTTGTTGGTCAGATGGGGGGCACACACCCCGAGTTTTACAGAGGCCCCAAGCGGCTAGTAGATTTTTTTGATCAAGAAACAACTTCCCTAATTACTACTCTAACCCTAAATCTTAGACATTGTTTGACTCCTAAAACCAAAATGTTTTGACTCTCTACACACGTTTTGGGTTTTTCAATAAAGAAAATTTTTAGGGAAAGCAGTAAAGACCACGATCACTTACGGGGTTTTTAGAGGGGCAACACCAATTGAAATTTTAACTTAAGGTTTACCCAAACTGGGAAACGCCTACTTCTTTTATACCCCCAAGAGGCAAAAATTCTCATTTTACAGGGAAGCAGTGACTTCTGAATTTAAAAAAGGGTTTTCCTGCATTGCACATCTTCAAAAGATATGACTTCACCTTGACCTTTATCCTTTATGACTCAGCCCCAAAATCGATGGCCATTTTTGAAAGTTAGCAGGATCTTCTACAAGACTTTCCAATCACTAAACAAACTTTGACCCATCCCTGGTGCGCCAAAAGGGGTTTTTTCCTTATGAATACTGAACTCGGGATAGGTTTGACAAGACCCCCTTCCCCAAAAAAGGGGCTTTCTTTCTAGCTTAGAGGGAAAACATAACTGAAAACCGACTAGAATAAGCTCAGAAAAACCCGGGCAGAAACACTGTGAAACATGGCGACATCACGATCAATATTTTTGGGTGACGTTGTTTTATGGCAGACGTCTTTTGAATTACAGATCCATGATGAAACATTACCACTAGACTCCTCACATTTCTTCTCCGCGCCTGGCTATCTTGGGGCCTTTCTTTCTCAAAAAAATTTTGTTCTTTTTTTCTACCCCCCTTTTTTTTTTAAAATAGGGTTCCTGGGCCTAAATTTTTTTAACCAACACAATTTTTTCCCCTAGCCAAACTAAACCCTCCCCTATCTAAATTTTTTTCGCCACCGGGGGGGGGGGGGGGCCTTTTATAAAACTTCCATAGAAAATTTACAATATAAAACCTCCGATGTTAAACGGGTTTTTGAAAAGCGTCCACTTTCCCCGTAACCAAACTAATTTGGAAAGATTAAAAAACTAAAACCAAACCCCCACAAGTTTCCCCTACCCAAAAATTAAAGATGGCCCCAACCTCCTAAACCTTCCCCAAATTTTAAAAAACTAAGATTTTGTTTAAACTGTCCCGTTTTTCTAAAACATGAAACTGAAGTGTTTAAAAATATTCTTTTGTCAAGACCTTTTTTAGGCCCAAAAAGAAAACAAAACCTTGAACCCAAAACCAACCATCTTAGAAAAAAATTCTTTAAACTGTTAAAAAAGTTTTTTAAAACCAAGGGGAAAAGACACACCGCAAAATGTTAAAAAAGTTTAAAAGAAAACCAAAAAGTTTTCCTCAAACCTAACTATCAAAAACCTTTTTTAAAATTTAAACCAGCTTTTTGGCAAGGGGGAAGAAAAAAGTTTTATTAAAGCCTGTTTATTTGCTTACCCTTTTTTTGAGTTTAAAGGTTATTGATTTAAAAAAATTTGTACACCTTTTTCCACTGTTTAAAAGCAAGATTTTAAAACACAATTTTATTCAGACGGGCCCCCACAGAAAAACTTCCCCTTTTTATAAGATTTAGAAAAAAAGGGCTAAAGGGGTTTAGGGTGTACGACACAGCGACTATCCTAAAACATCCCCCTTTTTCATTCAACTGTGAAAAGAAATGATTGGAAAGATGAAGAGAACTCAAGGAACAGTTTTCAAAATACGTTGGTTTGCGGTCAAGTGTTAAACGTTTGCAGCCAGACTCTGTAAGAAAAAGCTAAGGGCAAATAAAGAGTTGTCAAAAAAAAATATAACTCACGATAACTCAAGCAACCTCTTTTAAAACAAACAATTTTATCACACAAAGTTAATCTAAAGCCTACCTCCCTCAAGTAAACACAGCTGCTGTTAACAAAAAAACACTAGTCTCTAACAATAACAAGAGAACTTACGCCAACCGGTTTTTATATGCGTAGGCATTGAGAACTTAAAAAATAACTTTACAACTTTGCGTATTTAAATTTTGAACCTAAAAGAACATAACAAAATTTCTTAAGAACAAACTTAAAACTTAACAAAAACTTAACTTAAGAACTTAACAAAACTTAACTTAAGAACATAACAAACTTAAAAAGACTTTAAATAACTTATAATTTTCTTGCACTTAACTTGAATTTTCTTGCACTTAACTTAAAAAGTACTTTCTATAACAAAATTAAAATTGTACTTAAACTTTTACTTATTTAGTTTTTAACTTGTACTTTTTTCTATTCTTAAAAACTATTAAATAGAAAAATGGATCTACAGCAGGAGGGGGCGCTTTTTTTCAAAGGGGGTTCTTCTTTTTACTGGGGGCTTTCGGCTTTTTTGCTAGTATGGTGTTGGTATTGATGCTAAAAAAAAAAAAACCCCAAACACAGCACCCAATACATAAGATACGTTTTTTATTGTTTTATTTGTTGTTGTTTAATTGGGGGGTTTTTTTGGCGGTGGGGATGTTTTTATTTTATTAAAATTTTTTTTTTTGCTGTTGGTTTTATTTTTCAGTTTTTTCCATTCCCAGTTTTAAAAAGCCCCCCTCAACCGTCCGGTTTTATCTTAGTAAACAATTTCTCTTTCCGGGACATTCACTTGTGGCACATTTTGCTCCTGCGGATTGTTCGCAATGGGCCCGGCGTCTTCACCCGATCGCTCATTTTTTTTTTTTGCGATTAAATTTAATATACAAAATTTTAAAATTTTAAAAAATAATTAATCCCATGATGAAAGGACATAAAAAAGTCCCCAAATTTTTGTAATACATGTCACATGCAAGAGTTTCTAGAGACTTGTTAAAACGATCTTGTGATAAGTCAATATTTTAAATCTTCTTCGATTCAACTGGCGCCATCTTACTTACTAACTTAGCATAAAACTAATCATTGTCTGGCCCACTGATCAAAACCATTTTTGCCCCTATTTGTGCTTCGAAACTAGCGTAGTACCTCTCAACGTCTGAAGTAACAGTTTGAATTCTGTTCAATACTTAGTTCAACACCTAAATACTGTCTAGTTTTTCCACATGCAGCCAGAGAATAAATCTTTCTTTATGGCAGGGGTCTCCCTGAGTAGTCTGCTTGCTCCTCACACTTTAATAGTTCGTCACAATCCATTTAAAAAGCATTAAAAAATAAATAATACTTTTAAAACCATGAGTTTAACGCGGGTTAATTATGCAGTGCCTATGCCGGTGTTATAGTTTATTTCAACCCTTGCAAAATGCTTTTTTAGGAATAAAGCCCCCCAACAGGGGAAAAGATAGAAGATTCCGCCAGAACTAGTTGCAATTTTTATTTTTAGCTTTAACAACAAAAGATTATCTGATTAAAAAGCACATAGACAGCCTTTCGTATTATTGATTTTTTAATTATTTTTTTAGTTAATAAAAAGATGAGTGAAAAAAAGTTTTATCAACACGATTTACCACTCTGCTGTAATTAGCGGCCTTAGTATAGGCTATAGTGTGTTAGCAAAAAACATGTTTAAAATAAAGCCAGCTGACCTAGGAAGGTTAGACATTGAGGATGTTGTTAAGGTTTAAGTTGTAATTACTGCAGGGATTGCGTCAAAGACTTTCTTGTTACACAGGGGGTTATACCCAAAAATGTTTTTCATAGAAAGATAATTCATAAGAAAATAATTTATAAAAAGATGGGGGAGTAGTTATGATGGTAGGAGGAGCTATTGTTAACGCTTAGCCTTCTCTGGAAGCAATTGGCATGTTTAGTAAATGAGGTCCGATGAAGAGAGAGAGCGTTCATAACAAGCAATAGAAGATTTAGCTAATGACAGTGACGCTTACGAGAAAAGGACGAATTGAGCATTAGACTTTATTAATAAATCGTTAAGAGTACGGGACTTGCAGAGGCAACAACATGTACAGACAGTTTGATGAAGCTATGATTGAGTATTACTTTGTGACGGGAATGGAAGTTTCTAACATCACCACCGCCAGAACTGTCTGCTTTTATGAACCTCACGAAGAACAGAAAATAGCAGAAAATTGGTTTTTATTGTGGGTGTATGGGTTAGCCAATCTATATTCTTGACAAACAATCTAAAATACAATTAAAATACAGTCCTTCTTATGGGACATAGATTTGTACTAAATATATTATTCTCCTAAAGGGCGTTTTGCGAATAGGAAAGAATGCTATTGAAAAACTGAGTAAGCTGTAGAGTGTCTTGAATCGATGCGAAAAGTAATGGCTTTCAAAACAGCATTTTGGCAATATATATTTGCCTGCCCCAAAAAGAATATAAGGCCTAGTTTTGTTAATTCAGTTCCTTATGACACCCACCAGATGGACTGGCTGTATCTTCACATGACAAAGTTAGAAGAAAAAATGTTTAAGTATGCTCTGACTGTTGTTGACATGCTTCAAGATTACAAAGACCGCTGAGGCCTTTAACGGATAAAAGCTCAACTGCTGTGGCTGTGGCTTTACAACAAAATATACATGCGAGGTCCATTAAGTATCCTAGGTTGATCCGGTTGATGGATGGAAAAGAGTTTATATGCGCTCTGGTTTTAAACCAGCTGTTTTTAAAACATCCTGTTACAGTTAAGAGAGGGTTCCAGGCATCCACGCGTCACAAGCCCTGTAGTAAACTTTAATAAGTATCTAGCTGAACGACTTGTTTACTATCAATTTCACAGTGTAATTCTGGACAGAAAGCGTAACTCAGGAAGGGGTTAGGTGGTTGCCAGCTGTCTTACGTGCCTGAACAATGAAGGATTTTTATGCATCTGGACCTTACAACCCAGTGAAACGCAATCTATTTAAAATAAAATTACATTACTGAAAAAGATGTGCAGGGGACTCAAAAAACTCTTGCCGTTTGGCATTAATAGTAAGTAGTATATCTTGTATGCCTTGGCGAGGCGAAGGACGGGGCATGTTAGAATTAGAGCTACGATCCTTTATGGAGCGTAGGAACATATATGGATAGTGAGCGATTATGAGACAGACCCTCCGTGTTTTATTTAAGAGAGACTCTTCTTCTAAAAACCTGCCACTAAAGATCTTTCTGTTCGTGAAGAGTGGCAAGTTGAGTCCCGCCTAAACACAGTAAGTTAATCATAAAGTGTATTGATTTTTTGAAAACTTACTTTTTTTGCTTATAACCCTTAATTTTTATGGCCTTGGCACGAGATTGTAAATATAGCGGAGGTCACGATCTCCCTATCTTATCTAGGACGTAAGTCCCCCGTTTTAATACAACGTATGCGTCGATGTTTTGAGTTTTGGGGTGTTAATTTTTGTGTAAAAGGTTGTTAAAATTGGCCAAAACTGACATGAGATGAAGTGATTTGAGTGAATGGGGGACGTTTTCGCAAAATATGGTGGTGGATCTTGACCCCGATATTACATTCTCTAATAGGGGGAGATAAGCATTCTTATCTGCAGTGCATACTGCCTAACTAAACAGTATGTGCTCAAGTGGGTGGATGGGGCGGAAAATAATGAAAATAATGACTTTCCTTCTTCAAAGTTGAGCCTTCAGCATGCTTATTTAATCCTCAATAGGGATGGAAACTCACTAAACCTAACTCATGGTCATATACCGATATGCGAATGGGGGTTTCTCGCAGTGGACGCGGAAAGTGGTTAATTTGACTCCTCTGCCTTTTCAGTTTTAAGAATGAATGCAATCCCAGAAAAGTTTGGGGGGGGGGTGGGGGTGGCGGTACAATTACCGTAGTATGTTTTGTTGATGTTTCAAAAACCAACTAAAAGGTTCACCCAAGAAGCAAAAGATAAATCTTAAAAGAGCAAAACAAGTACATTTTCTTGTGGAAAAGTAAAATTAACTATTAATAAGTTATCCTCTAGTCATAGTGCCTGAGGCAAGTTCTTGGAATGAAATATAAAAAAGGGGATATTTTTTTTTATTATTATATTTCTCTCTCTCCTCTCTCTCTCTCCTCTCCTCTCTCTCTCTCTCTCTCTCTCTCTCCTCTATATATTTTGAGATCTTATATATACACCACACACACACACACACACACTCACACACACACACACACACCACACACACACATACACACAAACACCACACACAACACACAAGTAGTACGGTAAGGGACTTTTCATGCCTCTAAAGGGACCTCGGAGGGGGGTACCGCCACACGGTTAGTGGTGTTTGCGCATGCCGGAAAGTAGGCGGCAGGTCGGCGCGGCACAGGTGGTGCGGCAGGTGGGCTGCGCATGGCCAGAAAGTCGGTGAGGGTCAAGGTCACCTGTGGGTGGTGGTGTGTCTCGATCGATATGTTGTAGTCATGTGTTAGAAAAGTTTTTTATTTGAGTCGTTGTTGTTTGGGGGGGTGGTTGTTGCCGGATCGTTCGTGGGTTAAAATAGATTGGGGGGTGTTTCGTTGTTGCTGCCCGCCGTGCGGATTCGGATGTTTGTCGACGCAGTGGTTGTCTTTTTAATAAATAAATGGGGTGTTTTCTCGTTGCGGCGGGTTGTCCCTTGACCCGTAGGCGGGTTTAAAAATAAGATGGCGGTTGATGTCAGTGATGCTGCTTAGTTGTTTGATGATGCGGTGTTGACTTATCGACAGGAATCCGTTTTCTTTTAAGGTCGTAGACCAGGTATAAAAAAAAGCATGTCAATGTGGGACGCTACAGAAGAAGCTATGGATTCCAAGGTGGGATAAAACATCCTTTACCGGGTGTGATTGCTGGTCCCTATCAGGAAGTGGAAAAAATGTTTGGGTCTCTACTTTTATAATCACAATCCATGAAGTAATGACACACCCTCCCGGATGAGTTTGTGGGGTGTTACGAAGAGTGGCTCAGTCTGGATTCATCTTTGGAAAGGGAGTCACTTTTATGAAGGGCTACCCAAAGTAGAAGAATGGGATGACCCAGAAACGTAGTTTGGTGGTGATTGATGATTGTGAGCGAGATAACGGATGACAGGGTGACAAAAATTATTACGAAATGGTAGCCATCATGCAACAAGATTGTATGTACATCGGTGATGAATCTGTTTGGATATACAAGACAACGACATCAGCCTTGATACAGTCATTATATGGTGGTATTCAAGAATCCAAGTGACGCCGCACAGTATCACACATTTAGCTAATCAGATGTTTTCCGGAAGAGTGATGTACGTTCAGGAAGCTTTTAAAGAATCGTGACCATCCAACCACGGTTATTTGTTGGTTGACCTTAGTCAGGTGACACCGATCATCTCCGTCTGAGTAATCTATATATTATACCCCCGACCCATCAAGTCTGTAGGTGCGAATGATTTTCGTCTCCAATATGCAATGTTTTTCCCTGCAACGATATTTTTCTTTTTGGTGGAGAAAAGGAGAGAAGGTTGTGTGGAATTGTATAACGCAATGTGAAGTTATGATACAGTGTACGCTTGGAGTATACCACATCTCCGTTTCGTGCGTGGTAGCAAGTCCTTCAATGAGACTGAGACTTTGTGGATCTTTAAAGCGAGCGCCATATACACTCGCGGTTATTTGCGTTAGGAAACATTGACTCTTTCACTTCATGTCAGCACGTATGCGAAGGAATTACCATGTTGCAGTTGGTTGTGTGGGTGCCACGCCTGCTTTTTTTTATGGCGGTCCTGAAATGGGCCTCGCCAGATTGGATCAACGCCCTGAGTGAAGGTTCCCTCAACTTTTTGAAATGGCCACGTGAGATGACTCCTGCCCAGAAGAGAAGACCGTTGTGCATATACTTGCAGAAGCTTACGCTACCCTGGCGAAGAAGAAAGGAACATCCTGCAAGAGAAAGTAAGCTGATCTTGCGAACAGAGGGGGGATTTCTCGGTGCCCTCAAACAAACTGTCCTGGGTGCTCGGAGGATTACTGGCGGGGATTGTAACTCAACATCGTGGAGCATACGAAGAAAATGATTTTAGTGGATCCTCGTGTGCTAGACTCTGTTCGCGGACCTCCAGTTCTGATGCACATTGAGAGTCTTTGGGACTGGATCTGCTGATGCGTGATATATTTGAGAACAAATGATACATGCGCCGAAAGGACAAGGCTAATATGGGATCTTCAGACACTTTGGAAATATTTGTAATCGTCTTTGATCAGTTTAAGGAAAAACACTGGGGAGTTGTGACTGTTTCATGGCACATCACATACTCAACCCAAACCGAAGCAGTAAGCAAGAGACTGTTGATGACGCGTCAACTCCCATGTTGACTAAGCGTTGGAGAAGGTATTGCTTGTGGAAGAGTGCCTACATAAAACGATATGAATATAAAGCAAAGCGGGAGCGCATTTTAAACGGCTCAGAATCACCCAGACTTGAAATGGAACAGCGAGGGGATATCATTGGCGATGACTGCCTGATATTAAAAACTCGAAACCTCGTTGATTGTTCAATGATGTGCTAAGTAAAACGTCGCCACTTCCAACCATTGGTGGAATCCCTTTGTGATCGATCTCAGTGATGCTAACATCCCACAAGATTTAGTTGGAAACCCTGCGTGGAAGTTATGGACATCATCAAATACCGGCCACCTGTCCTATTCTTCACAGTTCTACGGTAGGACCTGTGGTGTGGGTTTCCTCTCCCCTCAAACCCGTTTGTTTTTCTACACCACAAATGCCAACACCCCCACCCATCTCTGAGAAACGTTGCATTATCATCGATCAAGAAGCCCGAGGTACAGAAGACTCTGACCAGTGGGAAGGGGATCGACACCTTTTCTTGGAGGAGAAAGACTCACAGACGGGAACGGAAACATCAGAGATTAGCAAGACTGCACCTTTGATGGACTGGAGTCCTACTGACTACACCCTGAAATGGGCTCACGCGGTATAATTAAGAAAAAAATATCGGAAACAGGAAACTGAATGGTTGGGGCCAGGCTTACTACTTATACCACAACGCCCTGGATCTTTTGGTGGTGTTCTCGCCTTGTAAACGTATAACGAAGGCAAAAGAGTCTGTGCTCAAAGAATGGGTAGCGTCACGAGATGCTTATACTCTTCATAAACCTGTGCGACACAAGTTTGAGAGGTAGGCGTGTTGTTGTCTGGAGGTCTGGACCATCAATG
Source organism: Conus ventricosus (assembly GCA_018398815.1). Classification (NCBI taxonomy): domain Eukaryota; kingdom Metazoa; phylum Mollusca; class Gastropoda; order Neogastropoda; family Conidae; genus Conus; species Conus ventricosus. Next base: position 18,860,269 of record CM031626.1, on the reverse strand, counting down.
GCCAAGCTGATCTGAAGTGAGTCCAAACGCCTGAAGAAAAACAATGATGCGGTTTTAGCAATCTGCTGACAGTCATCGATGGCTTGTCTCTAAATAATATGCTTGGCGTCAGTTCTTTGAATAACAAGACAGGTCCTGTGATGGGGGAGGGCCTTTGAAAACGCATCCTTGAGCAGGGTCGGGAAAACCCCTCAAACTTCAAACAGACAAAGGGGCAGGGGGGGGAAATAAATAAAAAGGGCTTTCTGCAAACAAAACATTTCAAAAGTTTTAGACGGATAGAAGTATACAGTTTTTGTGGCCTGAAAACGAGGGATACGAAAGCCTCTGTTGTAGGACAGAGTGACTGAATCGCAATTTGATATGAGAAGCTCTTGGTGCGCTTGTTACCAGAAAAATTACTTTGAGATTTGTGGAAGTTTTACCCACTGTTGGTAAGGCATACAACCATTCGTTTCACCGCAGCATCCAGAGTGCTCCTGCAGAAGTGGGTCTTCACAATCCATGTATAATGTATGGCAGACTCTGTACCCAACAGCGACCAGCCTACGTCCTCCTCTCCTCACCCTAAACTGAAACTAGCAGATTCGTGTACGCATCTGTAAAACGAGAAGACATTATTACTACTGGTTATTTGCCATAGTGGTCTGATGAACTTTTCAACAGTCAGTCGAATAAAAAAGACATCCAAGTGTCTTACATTATCAAAGACGATTCTTGGAGAAGAGCTTTCAATGGAACGTTTTATGATCAGGAGTGACAGAATGTGGGGAGAAACAGATATATCGTATTGAAGCGTTCTTGAAGCAACGCATAAAAAGCTACTGGTCAGCGTGATTATTTATTCAAATGGTTTGGCCGTTGAATCTTCATTCAATTCCATGGAATTCCCAGATAGCACTGACCACCTACGCACACTGACATGCTGATCAGAACCAAGTAGAATCAGCTCTGAACTCATGATGATGTATGAAACCGTCCACGATATGCAGATCCTGATAATCTGCGCCCTCTGGCGGTGGTGTTTGGACGACGAGTCTGGTGGGTGAAACTTGTTTTCGGTGTCTGAAGCTCCTGGTTTTTATGTGGGTGGTAGGTGTGGTCTGTATATTAATCTGAGTCGCGGTCTAGGAAGTGGACAAATTTGTGGGTGGCTTCTCTTCTTGGGAGTTGTCTCGGGTACATCCTTTCCAAATCTTACCATCGATCCACGGACAACTACCCACTGTAACCAGTTTGTTCTTTTGTCGGTACCTGCAACAGCTCCATGTGTATACCCCGTTTTCAATACGCCATTCGTCACTGTTTCGCAAACTGCCTCTACCAGGCGACTTCTGAATGGAGATTACAAAGTGGGGCCTGTCTGAATTTATGTTTCAGCAAACCATACTTTTAAACTTTGAAGATTCCCCTCATAGAAATTTGGATTCATTTTCGCCCGATGGAGAGTCTGTCCCCAACCAGTCGAAACAAATACCTGCGGATTGCTATGAATCAGCAGAATTTTTGACTCATTACTTTAAAACCAAGTTTATTGGCCGGTATGTGCAGAAAGAAAAAGAATGGCAACATCAAACTGTAATTATAATCGTGCTACCCGAATATGTGGCAGTTTTAGTACTGTATGATGCTGGTAGCGTTCTCGATCAGCCCCGCATTATTGTGATCTTCTTGAGTATGGTGAAGTCATTGTTGTTGGGGAGAGGTGTTCTATGAAAGTAAAAACAAAGTACTTCTCCAAAAGGGTTTATGTGTGTCGATGTCTATGCGTCTTGAGTTAACCACGTCCGGTGGGTGATGTGTTGGTTCTTGCTCAAGAAGTGGTCCCGACTGGGTATCAGAGCACTGTGTCGTAATATATTTTTGAATAATCCCTACTATATTTCCTCTCGAGTAGGTTCCAGTTCAACACAGTGGAATTTCCGTTCTAACTATGACACGGGCATACCTCTGTCATTTGACAAAGGGAAAAACCATCGTGATGGCTTTACTTTCGGCGCAGACGACCCATGACGGTCTTTAAGAGATGGTGCGTCACAGCGCCTTGAACACCGATGATAAGCTTATTGGAAGACTATTACTGCGCCTAAAAGCTGGTCATGGGGCTTTCTGTGTTTATAGGGGGAAGATAATTAACGTGGGTGTGTCTTGGAAACCTTCTTGGAGGACTCGGGCGTTACTTATCCCATGCGTTAAAACGTAGTTGGATAGGCTTTACTGAAGGAAGGGACTAGAATGGCATGCAACAGCGTGTGCAAGATGTTCTGTCTGGGCAAAATTTGAAGTCCACTCTTCAGCATTCGGGGTAAGCAGGCTGGCAAACGATTGTTGCAGCAAGCAGTGAAGCAGAGGTCTCCGGCCCTGCGACTACCACCGGTGTGTGAACCCGCTAGGTGGCGTATAATAATTGGCGTCCTCAACCAAGCGTGGGTCAGCCGACGCAACAGGGAATAAAAAGAGACACCACGATTCCTCGAGACATTTTGGATAGGTAATCATCGTCGTTGCGCACAAGCATTAGCGTGAAATGTGTAAATACTGGACTTGACTTGTTTTCGGTCCTTGGGTTACTCATCAGCGTAGACAGGAAGGTGTCCTTTTGTTAGAACTTCATCCACTATCCAACCTTGGCCCATGGGTGCATCATTGAAATCTCTCACATCAGTGGGTGCAACCTCAGACTACGTGAGATCTGAAGCCAATACATTTTCTCCACCTTCCGTGCTTCTAAGTGGACTAAAGCCGATGGTTCTGCCCTTGACGCAGGCGATGATGTGGCCCCTGTCAACAACTGGCTCCATAGCTGTTTTCTCAGGTGGATGTCTCCATGAACGCACCCTGATTCATCCAGCTCCTATCACGTACCCCTACCGAGCGTACATCGAGTCAACATTGAATACGGCAAGGTTGCGATAAGACAGTCAATTTGACAAGTAGTCTGTATTTCTCTGACACACCCGGCCATCTTGAGGACACCCTAGGGATGTCAATGTCGGCCTGAAGATTCGATCGTGATGCTGACAGCTAGAGTGAAGGGGATAGGTTGGGGCGCCTTCACTCAGTTATTTTGCGCCAGGATCGCTAACGATATACGGAACGTGGACGTCATCAAACTCAGAACTCATCCCTCCAAAAACGCCTTCTACGTTCATGGCACATGATGGTGGTGCGGGTGCGCCCTATAATAGTGTCATCACTCACGCTTCACCTGTTCGTTGGCAAAGTGATATACGGAATCCGGCTGTTTCCTTGGGCTCACGAATATGGCCGCTCGGAAAGGGGTTACGTGCTAAGTTCCTCTGAAGATAATCGTTCAGAAGACCTTTCGTTATCCCCCAAGGCTTTAACTTACGCGCTGTCCCGTACAACCTCTTTCTCCATGTAAGACCACCACAACAGATCGGTAGTCGGCTCTTGTAAACAGCGCAGCGTTCAATGGGTGGTAACAACCAGAAATCCATTCCACTTTTCACACGCTAACTTAAATTTCCGGTGTCTGGTAAATGGGACGGTCGCCAGATTCCTGCCAGCCCTGTCCCCGATTTTGAACTGCGACAGTTGGTGGGGCCTACCACTGTCTGATTGCTGGCATGGGGGTGGTGAAAAGTGATGCTGGTAACACCATAAAGTATCAAGTATTATGACGAGGATACTACCCTGTATGCTTTTGATCTGACTCCGAGTTTGCGGGATGGGCCTGGCAGTTTGAAACCTGGTCAGGAGTGGCGCACTTCGTCTGGAAATGTAGTTCTCTCAAGCTCTGGAAGAGCTGTCATGTTGTTTGTGTTTGCCTGAGTTGGACTGTATGATCGAAATCGATCGCGCCCGCAAGTGCTGACAGACTTTTCAACATGATCTTGTGGGGACATGGCACTGTGTTGACTAACGTCTTTTCACGCCCGGCGTTGTCTTTGGGGGAAGTTATCAAGGCACATGCTCCCTCTCTATTTCACCATCCAATCGACCCTATCGCATTGGTGATTAACACCGAACAACAGCCTCGGGGCCGTGGAGAACATTGGGTCAGTGTTTGGTTTTTGATGGTAGTGGTAAAGCTGGGTATTTTGATAGTTTGGTCTACCCCTTCGTTGTTACCCAGACATTGGAAAAAGTTTATGTTGTAACACAGTTTCTGTTATTCGGTTTAACCACAAGTAATTATTCAAGTCTTGACCATCTCAGCCTGTGCATAGGTACTATGTGCCGGTAGGTCATTTTAAGAAAAAGTCCGCGGTCACAGGTCTTCCCCAAGTGTTGTCGGTGTTCTCCACCTAAAAACTGAGGACCATTGATCAAAAAGTGTGTTCATTTTATTAATTCTTTTCACAGAAAATAAAGTCTTTTAAAAGCGTTGTATCGTAGGGAGTGTGGTCACATACAACTCACGATTTTACTGCCGACTCCACAATGGAGAAGATTTCTGGGAGGAAGTTAAGTTGGGTTTGAAAAATATGATAAAGCGCAGTTGAGCTTGACTCTTTAACTATTTTCATTCTGGTTGTCACAGAGTTGTTTCCCAAGGGTATCGCGCCGAGTTTGAGCAAATTGTACAGAGTGCGGAAGGAGAATGTGTAACATGCTTCTTTCATACTCTTGGAGACATCTTGTGGTCGAGGACTCGACAGGAGATCGTCTTTCTTCCACATGGTCTCATCTTTGTTTTCGTATGAAGTGCCAGAAGATTTAACATGGGCTGAGTTTGAAGGCCGATGCCTGGTTTGTGACAAAATCCCTTGAGTTTCTAAAACAAAGTCGTCAGTCTTATCGTTCATAAATTGTGAAATAAACACAACCAAAATATTGAACTGTTGAATTGGCTAACCGCGCTTTTCCTGATTGGTTTGTTTGATATCAGTTTGAGGTGGTCTGAGCGGGTTTTAAAACCAGTCTGTGTAAACGCTCTCTCACTGACTTTATAAGAGAGGGCTCAACATGTCGTTTATTTTTACCTCTCTACTCCACTCGCGCTGACCAACATAGTCTTCTCCGTCCAGTACCGTGAAGATACAAGGAGCCAGAGCATACACGCTACCACTGGGATGGCAACTTTTTGCACCGTCAAACTTGGCAAAGGGTTGTCAGTACTTTATGTGCACCATTACAAGAAACCTCAACAACACAAGGGCGTGGGTCGTCTGGTTCAGGCACAGCGAGGCATTGTCGCTGGGATTGCAAGAGTTTGAATGATGGTCAAACTGAAGATTAACACTGGTGGCGGACGTCAATACCATACATCAGTTTGGCCTGCGGGACAAACTTCAAAGACAAAACTAACCAATAGCACCTGCTGCAGCAGCTGCAGCAGCGCAGCAGCACCATCCTGTACCTAAGCTATCACGAGAGGAGTAATCATTTACCTCCCTGTACTCCATCTCGCCCTTTGACTCTTAAGGACTCCTGCTGAGATATCTCAGGGCAGTGTGAACAACTGATGACTGTCCCACAAGCTCCAACCCATGTGTGAGCAGAGCCCTGACAAACGGGTTGGACTGGACATTCTGTTGGGGACAGCCACAGTCAAGCTGGTGTTGTGGGACCCAAAACAAAAGGAAGGGGACGAAAGTAGACACCAACTGGCCTTGGTGCCCATTCCCCCCTGACGTATGGAACGCTGTGGGAAAAAATAATGGGTGTGATGGTGGAATCACACACCCCTTTGGGTGGTAGTCCTGCACCGCTGTGACAGTGAAAACCGTCAGTCCCAGATCAGTACCATACAATTCCCAGTGCCTCTACTACTGCCCCAGCGTGGATCCATACTCATGGCCTTGATGAGAAAGACTGCCGATGGTTATACAGCGTGGTGTCTACTTTTGAATAACGTATGTGCCAATGTTGTTGACTGTACAGAATTTGTATAACAGGTATGCCATATGTGGCGCCTGTGTGAATACAAATATTTCTTGCTAATCCGTACTTGTGTTGTCGTTGTTTATAAGTTTTTTTTTTGTTATGTTTTTTTAAATCAATGTATTTTTTGTGGTTGTTGTCCTCCTCTATAACTTGTTTGCTTCATGAATAGAAGAATAAGGGCAAAGCCAAATTGGTTGTATCGGTCAGAGAGCATCCTTCATTTTTAATGGACTCCTTGTCTGTTGCTTCCTGGCTCCCTATCATCAACGGATCACTTTACACAGGAATTCGCGCTCTCTCTCTCTCGCTCTCTCTCTTCGATCTTCTATCTCTGTCAGTTTCATGTGGTTTGAATTTGGTTATTGATCTCTCAGCCGCGCGGGCGGTGTAACGGTGTGGACTGGCGTTGGGTCGTCCAAAGGTGAAAACTCGGGACACTAACCTCGGTCATCTTTTGTTTGAAGGAGACAAGGAATTCTTACTCTTTGTGCGTGCGATGTGCGTGCGTGTCTTGCTTGAGTGTCGTGTGTCTTTGAGCAAGGATTGACCCATGGGACATGGCGTCGTGGGGTTGGGGAGATCGACGGCAGCCTGTTGTCTCGAGTCTTTGTCGGTGTGGTGATCGTCGCAGTTTGGATATTCACCATAGCTCGAAAATGGCGCTATTTTTTGTGTTTTTGAGGTTCCCTACTGTGGAGGTCTGTTATCTTTGTCTGTTACTATTTGTATTGGTAGCAGATGTGCCAGGGATGGTGTTTTGTTTCTTTGTGGGTGTGTTGGTTCGGCATGGAGTTGTTCTCTTTTGTCTGCTTCGGATGGTTTGAATGAAGTGCTCAAAGTAAGTCCCTGTGCATCGGGATGTTTGGCGGGAAAATAACATTTTAAAGCCCGAAACCCCATCTGTATTTATTCTAAAAAAATAAATGACTGCCCCTGACTGGGAAATATCGATCATGTCGTGTGGTAGCTAGAAGACTTAAACGATATTGAAGAGGGGATGAGGAGATGGGGGAGGTATGTATTACGTACTGGGCTGGGAGCAGTATTTCACTAATTCGATTGATGAGGAGGAGGGGAGGAGGAGGACGAAAGAAGAGAGGGGAAACCAAACAGAAGGAAGGAAGAAGATCGGCGAAAACATCCAACATGATACAGCCATCAAGAACAACTACAACAGAGAACATACAAGAAGAACCAAACAACGCAACACATAGACCCTCTACACCTTACACCACTACATTCACAATGGTTGATCCTAATACCACCACACCACCTCCATGGACCTTCACCACCGCCTTCTCTACTGGGGGCAGCTACAGCAGCAGCAGCAGCAAGCAGCTGCAGCCACCCACATATCTTTGATTTTATGTGGACAACGCCATCACCACCACCACCACCACCACAGCAGTGTGTGGACGTTATTTACGGTAGTATGCATAATTATATGTGTGTGTGTGTGTGTTGTGTGGGTGTGTGTGTGTGTGTGTGCATGCTTGATTTATTCTAACTCTGTCTCAGACACCTGAAACACATAGAGAAGGAATAAAACTCACTCTCATAGGCACATATTCATAGTTGCTCGCCTGTCCGCTTACATTTTGGGGGTTGTTCTGTGATGAAACGCATCTGGAAAACAAAACAAAACCACACACAAAAAAGTGAAATGAAAATGACTGCATTTGTCGTGTTTTTCCCCGTCCGCTGACCCTTATATCTATGTATACTGAAGAAAAACTTCGAACAAAAGTATTCAAGCGTTAAGCTTTAATTCAGCCTCATAGTTTTAAGATTCACCAGATACACCAACGAGGAGGTGGGGGAATGTTCCCAAAAATTTGTTTAGACTGAAGACCCACAGCGACCATATCACTTGAAAAAATGAGTTTTTTCAAAAGCTATCAGACCCATTGACAGAGGACGACAGCCATTGGAACGGTCTCCAAGACTGACTTTTCACCGAGAATGTAGACAGGCGTCGTCGGTTTGGGGAGTTTCCGTCTGATGCGACGATGCGTTTAATGAGAAGACTGGAAAGTGACTTGCGATTGTGGAGTTGTAAGTGCACATAGCTTTTCCATCTGTATGGGAAAACTGGTGTTTGTTCCGCACACCATTTTCATGTGTAGTGTGCTCTCGTGTTAACATCTTTGGTGAGTGTGTTGTGATTTTTTGCTGAGTCCTTTGCATCTGAAATTTGTTTTTCTCTTCGCTGGAACAGAATTAGGTTTTTGAACACAGTTCCACAAAACGAGTCTCTGTGTATTATGTTTTGAACAAAACACGGTGTTCGTTTGTCATGATGTACACGGTCAGACGTCAGAGCAGTGTGCGGGGTGCCATCGCTAGCCCACTGTGGTGTGTTTTGGAACAACTATGTGGGTTGTGAGCTCCGCCTCAGCTGAGGAAACCAACATGATTATATACTCCTTGTTATAACTGTCTGGGCGCATAGAATTGGTTGTATGACTTCCCATCAAAACTCTTCACGAATAAGAGCATGTAGAGTGAGTATGTACTGAATCCATCTCCTGCTGTTGAAAGTATGACTGTCACGGAATTTTGGTACAGTAAAATCGTATTTGAATTTCTAATTCGACAAGTTTTGAGTACTGATAGACAAAGTATCCATCTGCAATGGGAACGTGGCCCAGTTGATTTTGTTCTTACTCAGTTCACCTCTACTACACCCTCCTAGTCGGTCAGTGTTTGAAAAAACGACTTTCTTTCACCAGTTTGGGTACTTGGTCAGCTGTGAGTAGTGAAATGTCCCTGTGTATGGCAATGTTAGGTCAGAGTTTTGCAGTAGGCGCTGTTGCCGAGCAACTTGAACGTTTCAAGCCAAAGACGGTTTGGATGAATCAAGGGTACACATTTTCTTCGTGCATCAGACACGCGTTCGCCATACTGTCTAAAAACGCGTAGGGGGTGTATCTACATGATCACTGTGTGTTGTTGCTTTACTTTCAACCATGCTCCAAGTACATTTGTGTAATGGAGGGGCACGAGAAGATTTTTTTTCCATACAGGTAGCTATGCCATAAGTGCGTCGTGGTCGACTCTGGAGTTTGGGGCTTTTCTTGCGTATTTCCGCCATGTTTTCACCAAGTTGTCTTTCCAAACGGTCGCATTTTGAAAGTTAGGTTCAAGTTCAGAAAGTGTTTTCAGACTGGCGGGCACAAATTGTCTATCAATCCAGTCCCTAATTCAGTGTGTCATTTTTGACAGCCACGTTCATTATTTTCCGTGTTCTGTGATAGTTGGCATACCTGAGCGGGTTGTGTGTGGGGAAACGATTTTTTAGGATGTGTCTGATGTGTGGGTTGTGATGTTTTCTCTTCCCCCTTGTGCATGACATTCCCTCATTTCTACCACAGTCTCTGTCCCATACCTCACGAAGATAGCTGTGTAATTATTGTGTGTTTTCTTGAGTGCTGTGAGCGGTTTCCCGTTCACAGGGTTATTGTGTTTGCCACGAGTGGATGACAAGTCATGCCGTGAAAAATACAGCATGATAAACTGGTACACCTGGTCTTGTTTTCGAGTCCCAAACGTCGACGCGGATGTGTCTGCGCATAAACTATGTTCTTTCCCGTTAAACTTGTGCTGTATGTGTATTGTTGTTTGTGTGGCGCCGTCCACTCTAACAATTTCTCTCGCTTGCTGACCATACACGTCCCTTTCTTTCGCCTTATTAATCCCTGTCTCACATCTTCGATCTGTTCGGTGTGTTGTTGTGAGGGCATGGCGGTGCTTGATAGCCCACAAGGTAAGGCATTGGGCGTCATAGCCGCGAACGACTGAACAGGTTGGTATTGTATTGTCCCGAATGAATGTTCTGTCTTTTTCGTGATATCTGTGAAAGTTATGGAGGGGCACCTCAATATTGTGGACGTACTGCGTTTGATAGGTCTTCTGTTTTTCATAGAAGAGAGAAAGTACACACCGGGAGATAGGTTTGAAACAATGTATTTCAGTGGATGCACTGGAACAGAGTTACCATCTTTCTGTTGATCAATCGCCCCTAAACGCGAATACATGTCAATCTGGGCCTTGAAGTGCCTGATGTATGCGCCACACCTTATTGTTGTTCCACACCAGGAAATTTGCCAACTGTATTGGTTTTCCTTCCACAGTGTTGTACAGAACGGGTTACTCTTTCTCTGTGATGTTGTCATTTTTGATGTTTGCTAAAAAAAGGCCCGGCGTGACAGGTGGGAGAGAGGTTTCTTTCAGTTTGGTCACAAACTGGTCATGTACTTCTTAACAAAAGTACCTTTTTGGTTCCTCCCCCCAAACGTTTGAGATTTTTGGAATATGAAAATCCAGGGCCAAAAAGTTGCTAATGTCAAAACTGGATGTTTCTGAATGGCGTTTTCTCCTATGTATTGATTGTTGCGTGTCACCACAAACGTGACAGCCCTGTTTTGCTTTTTGCTTTTGGTTTTTTTCTTCCCTCGCCCTCTTCTTCGTTCTCTCCCTCATCCTCCTCCGCCTCCCTACCTCCTCCTCTCGCACTACACCGCTTTTCTCCTCTTCCTCTTCTCCCAGCTCCTCAGCGCAAAATTCAATCCCATCGGGTTTGGACGACTAATTTCCTTACATTGTCTGTCATTGCAGTCCATATCCATAAACTCTGAATCAAATAGGGTTTGATGACATTGAGGTCTTACTTGCGAAGAATTATCCCACCTCGGGCAGTTGTGGAGGTTACTTTCACAGTTTTTCTTTCAAGGAATGATGGCAGGAATGTGGTGTTGAGTGGTTTACTGACTCGTCACCCTTGTCGTAGGATCAATCATGGCTTCTAAAAGCGTATCAAAACGCATCTCAAAATGTTCATGAGAAGAGAAAAGGAGGTTTATGAAAATCTGATTCCAAATACTTCAACCATGTAAGTCAACCATGTTTGCGGGGGGTCCCTTCACTCACGAACTACGAGGTTCTTCAAACCAGGTACATGTGGACGCCGTCAGCGTCAGAGAGGGGATCGTGTCTAGCTGTGTATGTCGTGCTGGTGTGTGCTTGTTTTGTTTGTGGTAAGTCATCGCGTCTCGAAGAACACTTCAAAGTCAAAGAAGATCTGTACGGAAAACGAGAAATCATGGTTCAACAGAAATACCTTAAACGACAATTGTTTGCCTGCTACACCGATTCCGGTGGTGTGTACAACCTCCTTTGGTGTATGGTGTTGAGTATGACTGCCTTGACACGTGTTCTCGTGTTGGTTTAAGCTCCCTAAAGCGTAAGCCAAGTCGTGTCGCATTTGGAACAAGCTAGCGGGCTTGGGGGGGTTTCCTAACTTGTTCAATGTCAATGATGTGCATTATATTGTTGTTTGTTCAACCAAACACTTAAGCGTGTCTGCATGTTTGTATCCACTGCGATCGACAGGATACGTGGAACGGGGGGTGTTTGCTTTTCATCAAATTCAATCCTTCCACATTGATCTGGATACTAGCTTCATCCAATCCTAACTCTAACAGCGTTATGGCATGCGAAAATGTCTGGTGGGCGTCTTACACCCTACCCTCTGCTGATTAGTGAGCCTGGGTTTGTTTGTGTAGGGAATGTCACAGTAGCGCTTGGTGGAGTGCCGAGACAACGAAAGAAATACTAAGTCCGTTCGTTGTATTCAAAACCATTGTGTTGATCTTTTTGCGTGTGTTCAGGAAAACGATTGTTGGCATGGTAGTCAGGCTGTGTGTCACAGCCACAAACCAATGGGAAAGTCAGGTAGAGGCGTACACATAGAAGATGTTTGACATGTGATGGCCTGAACTGAGTTACGAGAGTTGGGTCGTTCTCTCTGATACATGTCCCAACATGTCATGACCACGCAAGTCAGAAAGAAAGGGTCAGAAAATGTATTGATGATCCGAGGCCTTGAATGAGCCCTGTGCGTTATTACACGAGGCGTGTAAGAAAGACAGATCTCATGCATATTTTTGTCTGAGAAGAAAAAGCCAACAGAATGAGAAAAATTAATTTTTTAAAAAACGTTTGTTTTGTTCTTGGAAAACATCTAAAAGTGATCATCCCATTTGGGAGAGTCATCTGATGGGTCCAAAACATTGTGCAGACAGATTGAACCTTTACAGGGCGCTTTGGGTTTTGATAGCGTTCCAATTTTTGTCATACATCTCTTTCACTATCCGGTGTGTAATGATCGAAAGCTGTTTTTCTGTACGCTGTTGTGTTCAATCTTTTCTCGGGTCGGAAAAAATGGTTGTGGTACAGACTCTCTGTCACTTTTGCGCTTCCTTCCCGCAGCGTGTACCCTGTCGTAGGATCGGTGTTGGTTTTCCACACGTCATGGGGTCCGCTTGTGTTTGGTCCTGTGTGTCTTTGCGACCAAAAAACCAACTTGACCACACGGGGGACAAACATGACTGATCAGTCGTTCGTGTTGTGTCACTGACCGTGGTGGTTGCGGTTTGGCTCTGTTCGGTAATACACAGCAGGACTTCAGGGCAGGTAAAAGAGGAACAGAGTCTGGGTATCTTCTTCTTTATGTGCAGACATGTTTTGGCTCTCGCGTAGACGGGATCGTTCATGGTTTTATTTGTGGACGAAAGTGCAACGGGTGTGGATTGGCAGGGAGTTCAGCGACAGTCTCTGTGGTTGCATTTTGATGCATGACTAAGAACTCTGTCTTTTGTCAGGAAGTGCTTCTGCCACCTCAACCAGCTTCTGTGTTGATGCCCTCTCAGAGGCACTGTCTACTTTGTCCCATGGTTTCCATACTGCACTCCTCGGTCTCATAATAACCACCGCCACACCACCCTCGCGTCTTCTTGTTTTGTAGTATTGTTAATGACCCGCAGCCCCTAAGCTCTTTGTTCTTTGTTTCTGACACTCCTGCCCTTCGACCTAGGCGCCGTGTTTCAAATACCTTCTCACGTGGATACACCCAGCTGATCATTGGGCGTGTTTCATAACACCACCTCACGTGGTTACACCCAGATGATAATTGGCGCGTGTTTCAAATGCCTTCCGTGGTACACCCAGCTGCTGCTCATGAAGCTATTTGTCTGGGGCGATAATCCAGGCTAACATCTTTCATCGCTCCTCAACTCATCGGGATCAGTAACCGGAGAGGAAAAAAAAAAATGGCCTAGCACTAGCTGCTCATCAGCGGCAGCAGCACCAGCACTGCACCAGCTGCAGTTGCAACTGCATACTCCTTTATCAAGACGGGAGGCCTTCTTTTCCGCTAGGCAGGAAACATAAATACCTCACCGCTCAATATGTTTTAAAGGTGCGCTTTTTGCACCTCCTTGTACCGCTGTTTAAGCGTTGCTGGGCTGGTAGTTATAACCACATAAATATGGGGTTACGCTGCAACCCATGAATTTGAGAGACTCTTTGGCTATGCCTCCAAGGCCCGCTCGGTAGTAAGGACATTTCAAAAAGAACAAGAACAGCAGCGGCGACATCATCAACAAACAACAACTACAACAACAACAACAGCAGCAGCAGATACCAGCAGCTTAACCACATCAGACGGCGGCTCCAGCAGAAGCGGGCACAACAACATCAGCAGCAGCAGCAGCAGCAGCAACAGCACCGACAAAAACAAAAAGAGTAAAAGTGGCCTGAGCCCAAAAAAGACGACGACGGATCTGTGTTCATTGACCCGCAGCCTTTTGCAGCCAGAAAGCAGACAGCCACCCCCAACCGAATCACAGCAGTTCTTCGGCTACAATTCTCATTGTAAGTACTTTTTTTCTGTCTGTCTCTGTCTCTGTCTCTGTCTCTCTCTCTCGCTCTCTCTCTGTCTGTCTAGTTACGTACCACGATTGCAATTTATTTTCATCTTTCATCCATGGACTTATTCCGTCATTATTCTCTTGTTCCACTGGTTGTCGTTGTGTGAAGCGCACCACGTCCTTCACTGCCGCCCCTCTACATCACCACCACCACCACCACGGACGCCATCACCACACCACCTTCACCACCTCGTCCATCACGCCCGCCATCACCACGACCATCACCACCGCAATCACCACCCCTTCGACACCAACACCTCCCTCTATGTGTGTGGTTTTTTGTCTGTGGGTGTCGGTCGGTTTGGTTGTCCTTCTAAGTGTGTTCGTCTGTGATCGTTTCGTGTGCTTTGCATCCATCTGTCGTGATTATTAATGGGAAAACCCCAATTGGTGTATCGATCAGAGAGCGCGCGTCGTTCTGCATTCTTTGGCCCTCCTGTTCTGTTATGTTCGTGGCCTGCTATCACAACACACGTGGACGGGGTACTGTCAACGGGGGACCGTGATGGAACAATGCTCAGTCAATCAGGCTCTTCAACGCTCTTCAGTATGTCAGCAATGGTTGCATTGTGGTGTAGCGCAAATGGGAGTGTCGAGGGATAGAAAAAAAATATGTGTCGTCTTCATGTCATCACCGCCATATCATTTTTTTTACGCCGCCTTCGTCAGCGGACAACCACGCAGGCAACGAGTAAAACCCCTTTTAATTTATTTAAAAAAGAATTCCAGATGTCGACAAAAAATCGAATCCGCCTTTGCGCGCTGCAACACGAACACCCCCATGCTATTTTTAACCGACTAAGATCAGCAAACTTACCACCCCCACCAAACCAACAAAGACTCAAAAATATTGTTTTCTTACACATGACGTCATCATTTATCGATCGTGACTCACACACACCGTGACCTGGTACCCCTCCTCTGGACGTCGCACTTGCGCACCACATGCAGCCACCACCTGCCACGCCATTCTGCGCCTACTTACGGCATGCGCAAACCACATTCGGTGAGGTCCCCTCCGAGCGTCCCCTTTTGAGCATGATAAGTCCCTTACCTTACTTACTCACTACATAGTCTTTAAATGGAGGGAGTCCATTCTTGGAGCTCCCTATCCTGTTAGACGAAAGTGATACAATAAACAGTTCAAATAAGTCATTAGATGTTGAATGAATTAATAATTTGTTCCCTTTCGTGATATATATTTGCAATACAAAGACAACAATAACCTTTTTTGAAAGTATATAAAGTGTGTAAGTCGTAGACACAGACAAAAAAAGGTCCTCCATTGCTTAACCTTTTTCACCTACTCTCTCTCTCTCTCTCTCTCTCTCTCTCCTCTCTCTCTCTCTCTTCTCTCTCTCTCTTCTTTCGTTTTTTGTTTTTTTGAAGAAAGTCCGATTTTTGTTTGCAGGTTTTGATGGGTCCCCCCCCCCCCCCCCTCGGATGCATGATATACTGACACCAAAACACATACTGACAGCAATGACGGACTATGAGATACACCCCGATTTCAGGAGCAGATTACAACAGCTGTGCTACACCGGAAGCAAACAAGAGAGCCTTGCAGTGTGAAAATGGCCTCTACTCCGGCCTCATTGCCTCCCCAGGAGACGCTGTGAGAATTCACCATAGATTGATCATCCACCACACAATCTATTGACAAAATTCATCATAGATTTATCTTTCCACCACACCATCTTTTGTCAAATATAGCCTTAGAAGTTATATCCACTCACCTCTATCTGACATAATTTACCATCAGTTTGATCACCACCTCACCATCTTTTGACAAATCGCCATAGATTTAACACCACAACAGATCTATCTGACAAAAGATCACCATAGGTTTATCATCCATCACACGATCATCTGACACATGACGTTCATTTCTCGTTTTTCTTTTCTTCTCATCTTCTCTAGCAGCCACCCCCACCCCAAGTTGATCATTCTGTCTCCCCCCAAACAGCGACTTTCAGCTTTGTCTGGTCACAGCAGAGTTCTCTCTGCGAGTAAAGTAACAGGAGGCAAACCGAGCACAGGAGACACTGCACTACTGCATGGTCACTTCCAAAGGTGTTCTTTGGTGTCAGCTCTGATCCAACAACTAAGCCCCTTAATCTTTCATCCCTACAACCCCGATTTTCGCTTTGCTGAAAATCCTACCCTTCCCTGGCCTGCAGGCCCGGGAAAACCGGGCAGCACAAAATCCCTTCCTTTCCTTCCTGCAGCCAGGAAAATCGGTTCTCGCTGTAAGTGCTTTGAACTTCTCGCGTATCGCACATCGTCGGTAACACATTGCCTGACCAGGTCGCACTCTCGCGCGGCAGTGTTTGTGAATGAAATGGATGCCAGCAGGCCCCAACAACGGTGGGGTAAGTGGTCGCCGCTCGATTGTCTGGCACGGTTGCTAATGTACTGGTGGCAAGTTCTCACTTAACACTGCCCCTTTTTGTATTTTCTCTTTATCAGATGGAATCGAAGGAAATGCTCGTTTTATTAGTAATAGGGACAAGAGGAAGTTATGGTACAGTGGAAAGTAGGGAATGAAAGAGTTCATTGAAGTTTTGTAGTGCTTGGTCACTGTGCCAATGTGAGCCAGGGTCTCCCTCTTGAGGGCGCAGGTATTTTCATCCACTGCAGTCCTCGTATTGAATGTGGCAATGTTGACAAACTTGGTACTCTCGATGACCAAGAGGAAATCTAAAACTTTGAGGTCTCCATGAGGGGATGCCATATAAATCAACATACTGTTTAAGACTGCTTTACGACGAGAAGCAAAGTCTTGATGAGTGACAATACCGAGCAGTGCCATTCTGTCAGTGAACGGTATGGGCTTCTTTTCATCTGGTAACCTGCATTAACAGGCCAGAGAAACACAAACACCTGCAGTTGTGGTCAGGAAATATGAGAACTTCACTCCCCATACACCCGCTGCTGAGTATGGTGAACTCCTCTGTGTGGATTCCAAGTCTTCCCTTTGAAGCATCGGCAATTCAAAATGGGCAAGAGTTTGTCAGGGTTGATCAAAAATTACTATATAAATGACTTTGACTGGTAAACGGAACTCCCAGCCTTTTCAGCTACCGTCTGCAAGGCTAACCACTCGGACCAAAGCATGCTGTTGACTGAGTTGAATAACGATAGTAACTGATGGGAACTAGTAACACTTTTATCTTTTTTGGAGCACATTAACACTTTTCATATTCAGGATTCTATATGGGGTACATGAACTTTACAAATTACTGAGATAGTTTCATGGATTATATTTATCAAAACAAAACACAGGCATAAGTACAACCTTTTGTGTGTTCATGTAAACTCTCCCCCCCTCACTCTCATAACTCACACAACACACACACACACACACTCAATACTAACACACACAAACAGTGACAGAAAACATTGCACACAAAGTGTTGTATATAAGCGCATAAACGCCACACCTAATTCATGTTCATAAAATCTTCTCAACTGATCAACAGTCATAATATATACACATGGCACCCACAACAATATGATCATATCATGTGCTCTCCCGTCATGGGTGAAAGGATCTTGGGGACAGAAGAAGAGGAATAAGACAGGAGGGAAGGAAGACTGTCTGTTAAGTCCCTTGAAACCTTTCTCATTAGGTCTTTGTCTCTGAAATGGCCTACACTTCTGATCTCACTTGATAACCTGATTCCGTTGTCTAAACTTGCCCAACCAATTTATCGTACTTTGTCAAAAAACATGGCCTGCATCCGTTACTAAATAGTGCTTGCACTTTTGCTGGTAATCCAATAAAAAGAGTACACAAAAAGTCCAGTACACTGTGGGTCTGAGCACGACCCATCTATCAAAGAAGAAATCTGTGTGCTGTACGTGGGGGGTCTGGATGGACCATGCTTCTGACGTGGATGAGTGAACAAATAACAGAACCTGGCCCTGTATGATGTGGGTCTGAGCAGATCCCATGAAGTAACAGCAAAGTTTTTTCTCTTGAGAGACAAACAAGGGTCCGTGGGGACCCATGTTGTACGGACAAAGGTTTATCCCTTCACAAGACTACATGGGTCCGTGGGTTGTCCCACAGTGTACAGCAAAGGTTTATTCCCTTCAGAAGTCAAACTGGGGGTCAGTTGAGACCACGTGTACGGCTAAGGTTTGTTCTTCAGAAGAACAACTAAGGGGGGTCTCCATGGGACAAGTTGTAAGGCAAAGGTTTATTTCCTTCAGAAGACAACAAGGGTCCATGGAGAAATAGTTGTACGGCAAAGGGTATTCCTTCAGAAGTCTAACTTGGGTCTATTGAGACCACGCATGTACGGCAAAGGTTTATTCCTTCGAAGACTACTATGGGGTCCATGAGACCCCACTATGTTACGGCAAAGGTTCTATTCTTAGAAGACAACATGGGTCCATGGAGACCCACTATGTACGCCAAAGCTTTTATTCCTTCATCCTCTGGAAACCCACGTCGTGGGGCATGCCAAACTTTAGGCGGACCGTACAGGTAAGGTTAAACTTTGTTTATTTCCCTGCAGACTCAGCAGTCAGATCGGATGACACGGACATGAAAGGAAAGGAAAGGAAATCATACGCACAGTCATGGACTACACAGCACAGAATAGGAGGATAGAGTTAATGTTAAAGGGTGTGTGTTGTGTGTGTGTGTGTGTTTGTGGGTGTGCGTGTGTGTGTTGTGTGTGTGTGTGTGGTGTTGTGTGTGTGTGTGTGGGGGTGTGTGTGTGTGTGTGTGTGTGTGTGTGTGTGTGTTGTGTGTGTGTGTGTGTGTTGTGTGTGGGGGGGTGTGTGTGAGAGTGAGAGAGGGGAGAGACGGCGAGGAGGAGAGAGTGAGAGAGAGCGAGAGAAGAGGAGAGCGAGTATGTGAGGACAGATACAGACAGTGAGTGAGTGTGCGGGCATGTTAGGTGAGTAGAGCTAGAGAGAGAGAGAGAGTCGATGGACCGGGAGAGAGAAGAGAGAGGAGAGGAGAGAGGCGTGCTGAGATAGGAGATAGAGAGAGGTAGGAGAGTGAGGAGAGAGAGATGTGAGAGAGAGAGAGAGGGAGAGGAGAGAGTGCGTGTGTGGTGTGTGTGTTGTGTGTGAGCTGCCACATGTATGCATTGTGTGTGTGTGTCCTTGTGCTCATGCTCTATATTAGAAAATACATGACCGTAAATCGTAGCAAACAATCAAAAAGCAGAAAAATGGAAACAGAATGTGGAAAACATACGAAATGTAGGAGTCAGACACAAAACATCACAGATCACTAGAAGGAAAATAGGCAAGCTGGGGTGTAATACAGAGAAAATACCCCCACCTCCACACCACCCCCTTCTCCCCCCCCCCCCGCCTCAACGCATACTCACCCCGTGTTCCACATGGTAGCTGGCATCTGGTGCTGTTGGTAGATCGTGAGGGTGGGCAGTTGTTTATTTGGGATCTGTCTCCCGTGCCCTGCGTCTGCACTCTCACACACACACACACTCAGACCTCGGTCATTACTTCTCTCTTCTATCTTATTCTTTGCTGGATTGTTCGGTTATTTTGTTACAATTCTGTTGTGGGAGAAGTCAGTGCTGGCTAATGACTCCTCACAGTGCATCTTCGTTACGACTTGGTGACGATGAATTGATAACGAAAAAGAAAAATGGGTGGGGGTGGGAGGGGGGGGGGGATAGTAGTTCATTCGATATGGGTATTTTCGGGGACATATTTCTATTGAACATAAAACATAATGTTTACACTGTTCCGTTGTTATAATCTCGCCTTACCTTTTGTACCCTGTCTTGCATTCTCTGTCGACGTGTTAACAACATTGTGGATTTGATAGCTTACTATCCTCGTCAACAGTGTGATTTCTGTCTTTGGGTATAAAAATAGACATCTATCTATTCTCATGTTGTCTGTCTTCCTATTACTTTATAATATAATCTTTCTATATGTTATCCCAGAGAAAAGTCATAAACACTTTATCATTTTATATGAGTCTGTGTACCTGTGTTTGTACTGAATTTTTCTATTTCTTTACTAGGTCAGTTTTCCCGTGTCGTCACCAATTCTTAACTTTATATTTCGATTATTTTACCTGAGTATTTCTCATTATTACATAAAACTTTTCTTTCTCGAGTCCCTGTCGAAATACTTTCATAAACTAATTATCTTTATTTGTATCGTGTACCTCAGTCATTCTCCCTAGAATCCTACATAATCATACGAGATTCTTTATTCCCATAGAATTCATCCAAAAACAAAAAACAAATACTATACATATATCCACAGAACATTCAAACAAAAACAAAAATAAACTATCATATACCCATCAGTATCTTACACCCAATACAAAAAAAAATACTTCTTATTTTTCCTTAGTACATAATCCAATAACAAAAAACAAACTATACTTATGACCCACAGACATACACCCAAAACAAAAAACAAACTTTACATATTCCCACAGACATACCACCCAAAAACACAAAACATACTATTTACATATACCCACAGACATACCCCAAAAACAAAAACTTACTATAACTTTTTCCACTACTTTATCACCCAATAAACCAAAAAACTTAACTATACAGATTCCACTCAGGACATACTACCCAAATACAAAATACTAACTATAACATATTCCCAAAGACATACACCAAAAACAAAAAACATAAACTAATACATATACCAACAGACTTTAACCCAATTAAGCAAACAAAAAACCCGATTATAGGTGTCTCTTCACTATGTGTTTTTCTTGCTATTTACAACACTCCACCAATTTACGTTTACTTGCTTTAAATGAAATGAATTATACCTGTTTTCTGTCAATACATCTCACCATGACACAATGTTCTGACATTAGTTTTATATTCTCCTTATTAAAATCTATATGTTTATGATGTTATCAGGTGTTAATCATGATGATGAGTTATCGGCGGAGGTGGCATCGTCGGCCGTCAGCGTCATTATCATCATCATTAGGATACTTCTTAATTATCATCATATCAGCGGCAGCAGCATCGCCATTCATTACCTTTCTCATATTTCTATCTTCATCTCCACCTCCACCACGGCCACCACCACCTTCTTCACATCATCAATCTCATCATCATCATCTTTCATCATCTTCTTCTTCTTAATCATTTCTTCTTCAATGTGATCACCTCATTTAATATACATGATCATATACGCACTGTCAGGCCTCCCTAAGGCCTGAACGTTGCCATACAGAGTGATAGTCGGCCTCGAGACCTAGCTACTTTCCCCTATACACAATGCGTCCTAAAAACGAGTGAAGTCTGTACGAATTTATTCTTCATCTATCGGACGACCTGGGGTATATTTTAACTTAACAGCAAACTCTCCGAAGACAGTGCGTCAATTGCACACACCATCAAGCACCCATAGGCTCATTCCAATGCCCACTTAGCACGTCCGACCTTGGAAAAGCTAATTCCAACCGTTTTATTCTCCTTGGGTGCAATGTGCCACCAAAGCAAACAATGCACTCCCGGCTAATATTCTATGGGACTTAGTACATATACCATTACTCACACTTATGCAACGAAATTCATATAGCTTACTTGCTGTAAATTACTCACATCTTAAAAATTAGCCAGCTAACTAAATAAATAGCGGCACAAATTACATTATACCAAATCAATTCCTACCCCCCCCATCCAACAAACCCTAAACACCCCCCCCCCCCCCAACCATACCCCCCACCCCCCCCCCCCCCCCCCCCCCCCCCCCACCCAGCAACATCCACATCCCACCCACCGCATTGCACTACCAACATTCACAAACGCCCCCCCCCCCCCCCCCCCCCCCCCCCCCCACCCCACCCCTCAAATAGTTCCACCGGGCAAAACTTTTTACCAGTTAGATTCGGAATTCAGTATCCAAGCTGGACAACGCAAAAATGAACTCAATTCCGTCGGACGTACCGTTGTTGTCCACGGAGGCAATAGCCAGAAAAATCAGTACACGAAGACAGTCAGACAAACGTGGATTCTCATTTGAAACAGCAAGAATACGATCGACGAATTCTCTTGTACACAAACTCCAGAATAACACTCCAGGTAGGTCCCGACGACCGTCCCAATGTTGTCCACAGGCTCAAGCAGGCAAAATAATCTCGAAGAGCAAACAAACATACTTGTATACAATAACTCAGTTCTCCTTCTGTACTACCTACAACCATAAAAGTACTAGCATAACTCAGAAAAGCACTGGCCTATTTCTATAGCAATGCAATTTTTACAACTGGGACTTCTGTTTTAACATTTGACTAGAAGCCTACTGTATCACGCCCGGTATTTCTTCACATAATCCTATGAATGCTTTCATTTAAATATAAAAAAAAACTCCGTCACGCCTTTGCGAACGGTGTTTTTTTCAAAAAACTTCGTTAGATACTATTACGCACAATTACGTCCTTATACCTGCGCATTTAATTAGTCTCACTGTTTCGCAGATGCGCTCACCCGTAGTGAGTGTTTATCGTAGTGCAACAAAGGTTTGATTTTGTTAAAATTTTAATTAAAAATAATTTAATGATTCTCCACATTCAGCCACTGGCTCTGCGGCAACAACAACACACGATGCGGAAAGGGTCATCCACGAAGTAACCTAGATATTACAAAAACACATGTATGACTCTGGTTTTGAGCACACAAAAGAAAACATCTTTCATCGCGCGTGCCGAATGATAATACACTTCTGTACACGAGTTTGTTTTCTCGGTCTCACAGACGACTTTCACCACACAGACGCGCACACGCGATCGATTCGTACGAATAGTGTTGGTACGCAATAATTAAGTTACGGTGTGCCTGTCACACTCCTTACCCGTGTATTCTGACTTCATTGCCTTCATTCTAGGGGATCTGGTAAAACACACACCACACTCACACCCCCCCCCACAGCACACCATACCCTCTCACAACACTCACACACACACCACACATCACACACACATACAGCACACACACACACACACACACACACACACTTCTCACACACATCACACACACTCCGCACGCACGCACGCACGCACGCACGCACGCACGCACGCACGCACGCTCACTCACACACACACACACACACCCACACATCACACACTCGCGCGCGCGCGCGCGCCACACCAACACGCAACCGCACACACTCAACCAACACCACCACACCACACACACTACACTCACACTAACTGCCACACACACACACACATGTCACTCTTCACATCTGTTCGGACGAACAGACCCTCACTTCATTCAAGTAAAATATTTCTCATGTCATGACTCAAGCTGTAATTTTATGTCCACAAAATCATTTTTTTAAGAAAAAAAAAGAAGAATTGGACCATAAGCTAGGAGTTTTCATTCTAATTCATTGTAGGTTCATTTTATTTTTTACCTTGCACTGTAAGACAAACGTCAAATAAACAAATAAATAGGAAAAAAAAAAAGCTATTATTGTCCTGCAGCAGACCTTTGATGGCCTATCAGCGCAGTAACTCCATAAATACCGACTACATCTACCATCTCAACTTCTGATCTGTCCACCATGTCCTTGGGCAGATCAGCTCAGCTGGTAGTGCTCCGGACTAGTTATCTTGGTGATCTGGGTTGCTGGTTGAATTCTCCGCAGGCTGTTTGGGTACAGTGGTATTTTCCCTCAGAGTTAACATAAGTTCTGATGCATTGCTTGGATTCTCGCAGGGCCGTTTAGGTAAAGTTGGTATTTTTCCTCTCACCAGTTAACCATCAGGTCCTATCTTTATTTCCTAATACGGTTCTTCAATGTGACTATTTTTTCAGAGGTCTTGTGTGTGAAAGCAAGAATACATCTGGTCGCACACGTAAAATATCCCATCACTATTTTTTGGAAGAGAAGGCAGTTGGGCATTGGTTTGGTTGACACATTCACATAGCATGCCACCTTGGCATACGAAATCGAAAAGAACGAAGAAGAAAACTGAGTGAAAGATATGACTGAAGCAATTGGGGGGGGAAAACGACTGAATGATAGGCAGCAATTCAGCTGGCTTGTCCAGGTGGGGCAGGGCATCCGCTGTGTTAACAAGTGTGGATTGTTACGTGCTAGAGCTTGGGCGCCTCTTGCTGAGGATGGTGCTATGTAGGTACTCTTATTAATGTTACCAAAAAATGTGCATTTTGAGTTTGTGTCCAAGTCACTGACAGACACCGCTCTTGGCTTAATTTTACTCAATCGTTAGTCTTGTCGGAATAAGAGCGGGTTTCCGACACTCGTTCACTGAGAATTGAGACGTTTCGGACGCATTGTTTCCGACAATAAATCTCGTTTCAGGGTACTGCTTGGGGCCTTTTTTGCTGTTAGCTTCCCTTAGAACGTTTAGTTGTGTTTTCTGTAGTAGTTTTATACGGATTTGAAGTGTCCTACTCTCAGTTCAGCATCACCGATTTGGAACACGATCAAACGGTTTTGAGGGGATCAAGCATTTTGTGGTCAAATTCTTGTTTATGTTTTATGCCGTAGTCAAAATATACTATTCTCTGTAGTTCATCCAAGTGCTCAGTTGTGTAATGTACTTGTGTGGGAGGATAGAGAGCATTAAGAAGTGAATTACACGTGTGGCATACAAAGTTTTTGTTTTTTGCAAATGTGTCTCATTTTGGATTATTACATCATATGCACTGTGTGAATTCTTACTCAAAGGTATATGCTTTTTGGATTTGTTTTATTGCTTTTTTTCTATCAAATGGTTGTATGTTTCGTTGCTCCCAAGATGAAGTGGTTGATTTTTGTATGATTTTTTGAAAATTGCTAAAAATCAGGTGATCTTGGGACAGAATGATCCGTTTTGGCTGTTGATTGGATTGAGTTAAGGGCTGTGTCAGGGCAACTGACATAGGCTAGAACACCAAGGCTACATCAAATTGTTGTTTTGCTCTGCTTAGTTTAGCGCGGGGATTTTTCTTCTCTGTGACATGCTCTAGCTTATATCATTATCGTTTCCAAAATCCCCCGTAGTCGGATGTGTGGATGCCCACATTGCGGGGTGGCGGTGGGTCAAATGGGGTTCACACTCGTAATGTTTCATCCCTTGCTGATTGCATTTGTACCATAGTGATCATAGTTACTTCGGTGTTAGGATGTTCCCTGGAGTCTTTTAAGCTCAGATACGACAACAACTACAACAACAATTCTGACAGTCTCTGGCATTGCGGATGCTTGGTAGGGTCTGTTGGGAGTAGTAGGAATGAAGGTATGGCACCTTTCCGGAGGGTGGGGTGTGGATTATGTATGCTCATTATGTTGGCTTCCCTTTGTCAGTGAAAGCTAGAAAGAAAGAAATGTTCAGTCACTGAAAGTGAGAGTGTAAGGGAAGAGTGGGTGTGGTAATTGAAAGAGAGAGAGAGAAAAAAAAGGAAGAGATTCAATAGCCAGAGAGGGGACAGACAGACAGACGACAGACAGAGATAGTAATATTTAGAGTAGTGAGATAAAGACAGGACAGATAGAAGACAGACAGACAGGATGTTGAAGCAGAGATGAAGACACAGACAGTGATAGATAGAGACAGGGTCATGGGGGGGCTTTTTATGGACATGCCCCCAATTTAATGTCTGTGCTGAACACCCATCACTCAACCAGTGAGGACTTACTAGGGAATACCAACACCACCACAACTACCAGTCAGTCGGTGCTCTGAATGAAGACCTGCTAGCCTGGCTCAGATAAATTTCCCATGCTAAAAATCTTTTATTAGACTCGAGTCAGATACCACTACAGAACTTATGTGCAGACCATTAGGATCCGTATGACTTTGTATCGAATTGTGACGGGGAAAAAAACCCGCCCCGATAATACAAGTTAGGTGTGGCTCGAACTATTCATTCTGCGCGGCGTTATCGTGACTTCCGGCGAGGGGTTTTAAAAACAGGTGGGGACAATTTGAGTTTATTGTCATTCTTCTAAACACGATAGGGGGAGAGGAGGGGGGGGGGCGGGGGGGGGGGGTGCGGTGGCTTGGGGTCCAGCAGCTAGCAGCGTCAGTCGACACTGGTTTTAGTGGTCGGGAGACACTTTCTGTTCTGGACTACATGGAATAACCGATCAAGACCATCATTTTTCTAAGTACAAGCGAGATAATCACGGAATAGGGCCATAATATTACTGTTCAAAATAATGAAACGCAAAATGAAATTTCCACCCTGGGGTGCGGACCATTACAGTTGAGAAACAAGCCAAAAACCGGCCCTGATGTATGGCTTGAACGTCGACGTGCTAGGATAACATTGATTTCAGGTTGTCACTATGTGCACGTGCGTGTTGTGGGCCAGGTGCGACAGTGCAAACATTGGGTTGTGCTTCGTTGTTTCGCCTGCAACGCTATGCGGGCCCAATCAGTGGTGAAACACACACACACCATGGTTATAGTGCAGTATAAAAGCAGGGTCATTTTTGGCTAACCGGCAGGCACTACCGTACAAAAAACCAGCATGCCCGTTTGAGCCCAGCAGAGACGAGTGAATACGCCTGGGTCGTTTGGCAAGTTGTTCAGAAGTGCATAACTTGATGTGGCCACATGCTTGAATGTCTCCCCAGTACCATATGCCGACTTGGACTCGTTCCAGAGGACAGGGGTCATCAGCTGATGCCCCCGTGGTCAGGCCGACCGCATATCACTACGGCCAGCCCTGGACACGCTTTATACGGCTTAGGACATATCCCAAATCGCTTACCTGCCGCCTCGTCACTGTCCAGGCCTGCGATGGTGTCCGTTCGCATATCGACCAGACTGTCCGGAACAGGCTGCATGCTGCTGGGCTGAGGTGCTTACAGGGCACCCACGGGGCACGTAATGACGGGGCGCCATCGGACTGACCAGACTCAATGGGCTACGCATCACAGGACACTGGACACCTGAGGAACCATTGGCGACAACGTCTGGTTCTCGGATTGAGGTCACAGTTTCTGCTGCAGCGCCATGTCTGGAGGCCGAAGGGTGTTTTCCGCCGGGTTAATGAACCCAACCTGCATGAAACTGCGTCGAGAGGGCATCCTCCGCTTCGGTGGCCGGCTATTCATGGTTTTGGCCGGGGCCACAGCAACACAGGAAGGAGCCAGAATGGTTGCGCGTGGATTGGAAGGTCACCTGACAGCCCCAGCAGTAGTCCAGGTCATTGTTCAGCCCAATCGTCCTGCCTATAATGGCCATCCCAGGGCCGATGTTCCAGCAGGACAACGCCAGGCCCCACTCAGCACGCCTGTCCACATGGGCCTTCTTTAACCGCAACAACATCAACACTGGCTGGAACTCTGTCATTTCCCCGGATTTGATTGCTATTGAGCACAGTTTGGGGACGTTCTTGACAGAAGCCCAGTTTTTGGTCCATTTCTTTGCACCCCAAAAACAACGGGCACACCTGACGATCAGTCGTTCGTGTTGAGTCCAGACATGGTGGTTTCGGTTGGCTCTGTTGGTAAACCAGCGACACTCAGGGCAGGTAAAAGAGAAGCTGAGTTGGGTATCTTTTTTTCTTGCAGCCCGGTTTCTGGCACTCGGTAGGGACCCGTTCATGGTAAATTCGTTGACGAAAGGCAACGGGAGTGGTTGGCAGTGAGTTCAGCGACAGTCTCTGTGCATCTGATGCAAGCTAAGAACCCGTCTTTTTGCCAAAGGATGGTGCCCCCCCCAAACTCCGCATGTGTTGTGGTTCTTCCATTTCAAGGGGAGGACCTGTTCCCGCCCTTTTTTCCAAGTCCTCGGTCTCATAAAACCCCGCCACACCCACCCACGCGTCTTTTGTTCTGTGTATTGATTAATGACCCGCAGCCCCTAAGCCTTTGTTCTTGTTTCTGCACATTTGCCTTCGACCTAGGCCGTGTTTCAAATTACCCTTCTCACGGTGGTACCCCACTGAACTTGGCGCGTGTTTCAAACCCCTCCTTTGGTACCCCCCACAAAACCATTGGCGGGTTTTCAAACCTCCGTGGTACACCCAGTGGCTGCTCATGAGCTAATTAGTTGTGGGATAACCCGGGCAACATCCATTCTTGGGCTCCCAACTCACTCTGGATCAACACGAGGGAAAAAAAAATGGCCACACCAGCGCAACAGCGCAGCGCACCGCCAGCACCGCAGCAGTAGCAACTGCAACACCTTTATCAAGACGGGAGGCCTTTTTTCCGCTAGGCAGGAACAAATACCTCACCGTAAATTTAGTTTAAAGGTGCATATACCCTGTACGCCAGTTTACGTGTGGTTGGTATAAACCCCACAAAAATGGGGTTACGCTGAAACCCCAAAGATTTGAAGACCATTGGCTATGCCCCCAAGGCCCCGCACGGTAGTCCGGACATTACAAAAGAAAAAGAACAGCAGCGGCGAAAACAACAACAACACACACAACAACAACACGCAGCAGCACCAAAGCAGCAACCACATCGCGGGGGGCCTCCAGAAGCGGCAACAACAACAACGCAGCAGCAGCACCCAGCGCAACAGCACCGACAAACAAAAGAGAAAAGGGCGAGCAAAAAGACGACGACGACTCTGTTTCTGACGCAGCCCTTTTTCACCCCAAGGCAAACCCCCCAACGAATACGCAGTTCTTCGGCAACATTCATTCGTAAGTACTTTTTTTCTGTCTGTCTGTCTCTGTCTCGTCTCCCCCTCTCTCTCTCTCTCTGTCTGTCTAGTACGTACCACTATTGCACTTTTTATTTCCACTTCATCCATGGACTTATTCCGACATTATTTTCTTTTTCCACTTGATGACGATGAGTGAAGCGCCACCACGACCAACACTGCCGCCATCATCACCACCACCACCACCACCGCCGCCATCACCACACCACCTTCAAACCCCCACACCAACACCGCCCCCATCACCACGACCAACACCACCGCAATCACCCCCCATCGCCACCAACACCACCCCCTATGTGTAGTGTTTTTATGACCCGTGGGGTTTTCTGTTTGTTTGTCCATCCCATGTTTGTGTCTGTGATCTGTTTCGTTTCTTTCATCCACTGTGGAAATAAAGG
Source organism: Conus ventricosus (assembly GCA_018398815.1). Taxonomy (NCBI): domain Eukaryota; kingdom Metazoa; phylum Mollusca; class Gastropoda; order Neogastropoda; family Conidae; genus Conus; species Conus ventricosus. The sequence continues at coordinate 18,831,626 of CM031626.1, read as the reverse complement.
GCAAACCCCCAAAAGGTGTATCGATCAGAGAGCGCGCGTCGTTCAAACTTTATGGCCTCCCCGTTTGATATGTCACTTGGGTGCCTATCAACACCGAGGACGAGGTACGTCAACGGGGACCTTGATGGGAAAAATGCTCATCAATCAGTCATCTTCAACGCTCTCATTTTGTCAGAAAGGTGAGTGGTTAGCGCAAATGGGTGTTCCGAGGGGGAAAAAAAAAAAAATGTTCGTCATCACTGTCATCACCGCCATCTCATTTTTTTTTAACCCGCCTACGTCAGCGGACAACCACGCAGCAACGAGAAAAAACCCCCTTTATTTTATTAAAAAAAGAAAACCACGTGGTCGACAAACATCGTCCGCATGCGCGCAGCAACACGAAACCCCCATCATTTTTAACCGACTACGTCAGCAAACAACCACCCCCCCCAAACAACAAAGACTCAAAAAATTTTTTTCTAACACATGACGTCAACATTTTCGATCGTGACTCACCACACACCGTGACCTTGACCCCTCCCCTGACTTCCGCCATGCGCACCACCTGCCGCACCACCTGCCACGCCATCTGCCGCCTACTTCCGGCATGCGCAACACCACTTCCGGTGGAGGTCCCCTCCGAGGTCCCCTTTTGAGGCATGAAAAGTCCCTTACCTTACTACTCACACATAGTCTTTAAAAGGAGGGAGTCCATTCTTGGAGCCCTATCCAGTTCAGACGAAGAGAACAAAAACAGTTCAATAAGTCATTAGATGTAGAATGAATTAATAATATGTACCCTTTCGTTGAAAATAAATGCAATACAAAGACAACAAACACCATTTTTGAAAGTCTATAAAGTGAGTAAGTGTAGACACAGACCAAAAAAAGTCCTCCAAGCAAAACCTTTTCCCTACTCTCTCTCTCTCTCTCTCTCTCTCTCTCTCTCTCTCTCTCTCTCTCTCTCTCTCTCTTCTTTCGTTTTTGTTTTTTGAGAAAGTCCGATTTTTGTTTGCAGGTTTTGACTGGGATGCATGACTCTACTGACACAAACACACATACTGACAGCATGACGGACTATGATGATACACCCCCGAATCAGGAGCAGACTACACTGCTGTGCTCACCGGCAAACATAGAGCCTTGCAGAGTGAAATGGCCTCATCCTCTGCCTCATTGTCCTCACCCAGGAGACGCTGTGAGAACATCACCATAGATTTATCATCCACCACACCATCTATCTGACAAAATCATCATAGATTTATCATCCACCACACCATCTATTTGACAAAAATCGCCATAGATTTATCATCCACCACACCATCTATCTGACAAAAATCACCATAGATTGATCACCCACCACACCATCTATCTGACAAAAATCGCCATAGATTTAACATCCACCACACGATCTATCTGACAAAAATCACCATAGATTTATCATCCATCACACGATCCATCGGACACATGACGATCATTTCTCGTTTTTCTTTTCATCTCATCTTCTCTAGCAGCACCACACCCCAAGTTGATCATTCTGTCTCCCCACACACAGCGACTTTCAGCTTTGTCTGGTCACAGCTGCAGTCTCTCTGCGAGTCAAGTCACCAGGAGGCAACCGAGCACAGGAGACACTGCACTACTGCTGAGTCACTTCAAAGGTGTTCTGTGGTGTCTGCTCTGATCCAACACACTAAGCCCCTTAACTCTTTCATCCCTACAACCCGATTTTCCGCTTTGCAGAAATCCTACCCTTCCTTCCTGCAGCCCGGAAAACCGGGCAGCACAAAATCCCTCCTTTCCTTCCTGCAGCCAGGAAAATCGGTTCTCGCGGTAAGTGCTTTGAACTTCACGCGAATCGCATCGTCGGTACATGCCATGACCAGGTCGCTCGCGCGGCAGTGTTTGTGAATGAATGGATGCCAGACGGCCCCAACAACGTGGGAAAGTGGTCGCCGCTCTATTCTGGCCGGTTTGCTACTGTACATGTGGCAGTTCTCACTTAACACTTCTTTTTTATTTCTCTAAATCCAGGAATGAAGGGAATGCTCGTATTATTAGAATCTAGGGACAAGAGGAAGTAATGGTTCATAGGAAAGTAGGAATGAAAGAGTTAATGAAGATATTGATTGCTTGGTCACTGAGCCAATGTGAGCCAGGGTCTCCCTCTAGAGGGCGCAGGTATATCAGTCCACTGCCAGTCCCTATGAATGTGTCAATGTTGACAAACTTGACTCTAGCTGACCAAGAGGAAATCAAAACTGAGGTCACCAAGATGGGATGCCATAAACACCATACAGTTTAAGACTGCTTTTACGACGAGAAGCAAGAACATGAATGATGAAGACAATACCGAGCAGTCCCATTCTGTTCAGCTGTACGGTATGGGCTTCTTTTCATCATGTACCCTGGCATTAACCAGGCCAGAGAAACACAAACACCTGCAGTGCTGGTCAGGAAATATGAGCACTACACTCACACATACACCCGCTGAGTATGGGTGAAACTCCACTGTGTGATTCCAGTCTTCCCATTGGAGCATACGGCACATTCAACACTGGGCAAGAGTTTGTCAGGGTTGATCAAAATTTAACAAATAAATGACTTTGACAGGAACTGAACTCCCAGCCTTTCAGCTCACACGTCTGCAAGGCTAACCACTGGACCAAAGCAGCTGGTCTGACTGAGCATGAATAACGAGTAACAGAGGGCACATTAACACATTAACATATTCAGGAGCACATTAACACATACACATATTCAGGATTCTTATTTGGTACATGAACTTTACAATTCCAGAGAATAACAAAGGAAAAATATCAACACAAAAACAGGCATAAGTACAACCTGTTTAGAGTGTTCATGTAAACCACACACACACACACACACACACACCACACACACACCACACACACACACACACACACACACACAGTGACAGAAACATGCACACAAGTGTTGTAAGCAGCAAAACGCCACACCAATTCAAGTTCAAAATCTTCTCACACAGACACACGTCAATATATACACATGCACCCCAACAAAATGAACAATCATGTGTAGTCATGGGTGAAAGGAACTTGGGGACAGAAAGAAGAGGAATAGACAGGAGGGAAGGAAGACGGACTGTTAAGTCCCATGATAACCTTTCTCATAAGTCTTTGTCTGAAATGGCCTACACTTCTGATCTCCACTAGATAACCAGCTACCTTTTCAAACTCTGCCCACCAAATTTAACGACTTTGTCAACAAACCATGGCCCTGCATCCGTACTAAATATTGCTTGCTTTTGCTGGTAAACAAAAAAAAGAGTACACAAAAAGTCCCAGTACACTGTGGGTCTGAGCAGACCCATACTCTCAAAGAAGAAATCCTGAGTGCTGTACGTTGTGGGTCTGGCTGGACCCATGCATTCTGACGAGGAAGAGTGAACAAAAAACAGAACTGGCCCTGTATGATGTGGGTCTGAGCAGACCCATGAAGTAACAGCAAAGGTTTATCTCTTGAGAAGACAACAAGGGTCCGTGGAGACCCATGATGTACGGCAAAGGTTTATCCCTTCACAAGACAACAAGGGTCCGTGGAGTCCCACAGTGTACAGCAAAGGTTTATTCCTTCAGAAGACAACATGGGTCTGTTGAGACCCACGATGTACGGCAAAGGTTTGTTCCTTCAGAAGACAACAAGGGTCCATGGAGACCCAAGATGTACGGCAAAGGTTTATTCCTTCAGAAGACAACAAGGGTCCATGGAGACCCAAGATGTACGGCAAAGGTTATTCCTTCAGAAGACAACATGGGTCTATTGAGACCCACGATGTACGGCAAAGGTTTATTCCTTCAGAAGACAACAAGGGTCCATGGAGACCCACGATGTACGGCAAAGGTTTATTCCTTCAGAAGACAACAAGGGTCCATGGAGACCCACAATGTAACGCAAAGCTTTATTCCTTCACCTCTGGAAACCCACGACGTGTGGCATGCCAAACTTTAGGCGACGTACAGGAAAGGTTAACACTGTGTTTATTTCCCTGCCAGACTCAGCAGTCAGATCAGGGCTGACACGGAATGAAAGGAAAGGAAAGGAAAATCATACAGCACAGTCATGGACTACACAGAACAGAATAGAGAGGAAAGATTTAATGTAAAAGTGTGTGTGTGTGTGTGTGTGTGTGTGTGTGTGTGTGCGTGTGTGTGTGTGTGTGTGTGTGTGTGTGTTGTGTGTGTGTGTGTGTGTGTGTGTGTGTGTGTGTGTGTGTGTGTGTGTGTGTGTGTGTGTGTGTGTGTGTGTGTTGTGTGTGTGTGTGTGTGAGAGAGAGAGAGAGAGAGAGAGAGAGAGAGAGAGAGAGAGAGAGGAGAAAGAGAGAGAGAGTATGAGAGACAGAGACAGACAGAGAGTGAGTGTGCGGGCATGTTAGAGAGAGAGAGAGAGAGAGAGAGAGAGAGAAGAGAGAGAGAGAGAGAGAGAGAGTGAGATAGAGAGAGAGAGAGAGAGAGAGAGAGAGAGAGAGAGAGAGAGGGAGAGAGGGAGAGAGTGCGTGTGTGTGTGTGTGTTGTGTGTGTGCCTGCACATGTATGCATAGGTGTGTATGTGTCCTTGTGCTCATGCTCAATATAGAAAATACAAGAACGTACATGTAGCAAAACAATCAAAAAGCAGAAAAATGAAACAGAATGTGGAAAACATACCGAAAGTAGGAGACACAAAACATCACAGAACACTAGGAAGAAAATAGGCAGCTGGGGAGAAATACAGAGAAAACCACCACCACCACCACCACCCCCATCTCCCCCCCCCCCCGCCTCCACCCGCAAACTCACCCCGTGTTCCCCATGGTAGCTGGCACTGGTGCTGTTGGTAGATCCGTGGAGGGAGTGCAGATGTTTATTGGGATCTGTCTCCGAGCCCTGCGTCTGCACACACACACACACACACACACAGCCCTCTGACATAACATCTCTCATCACACTACATTTCTGGAAATGATCTGATCATTTTGAACAATTCAGTAGTGGGAGAAGACAAGTGCAGGCTAATGACTCCTCCGTCATCATATTAACGACTTGGTGAAGATTAAATGAAAAGAAAAAAGAAAATGGGAGTGGTGGGAGGGGAGTGGGGGAAAGAGACAACGAAAATGGAAAATCGTGGAAATATACTATGAACATAAACATAATGTTTCCTAACATTATATAAATCTCTCCATCCCATTTGACCTGATATATAATTCTCGTGATACACCATGTTTCAATAAAATCAAACAAACCTCTCAACATATTGATTCATGACATTGTTAAAAAAAAGACAACCAACAAACACAAGAAAGACATACATCCAAAAACAAAAACAAACTATACATATACCCATAGACATACACCCCAAAACAAAAACAAACTATACATATACCCATAGACATACATCCAAAAACAAAAACAAACTATACATATACCCATAGACATACACCCAAAAACAAAAACAAACTATACATATACCCATAGACATACACCCAAAAACAAAAACAAACTATACATATACCCATAGACATACATCCAAAAACAAAAACAAACTATACATATACCCACAGACATACACCCAAAAACAAAAACAAACTATACATATACCCATAGACATACATCCAAAAACAAAAACAAACTATACATATATCCACAGACATACACCCAAAAACAAAAACAAACTATACATATACCCACAGACATACACCCAAAAACAAAAACAAACTATACATATACCCATAGACATAATCCAAAAACAAAAACAAACTATACATATACCCACAGACATACACCCAAAAACAAAAACAAACTATACATATACCCACAGACATACACCCAAAAACAAAAACAAACTATACATATACCCACAGACATACACCCAAAAACAAAAACAAACTATACATATACCCACAGACATACACCCAAAAACAAAAACAAACTATACATATACCCACAGACATACACCCAAAAACAAAAACAAACTATACATATACCCACAGACATACACCCAAAAACAAAAACAAACTATACATATACCCACAGACATACACCCAAAAAGCAAACAAAAAACCCGATATTGTTTCTCTTCACAATGTGTTTTTCTTGCTATTGTAACACTCCCCCAATTACGTTTCCTTGCATTAAATGAAATGCATAACATGTTTTCTGACAATACATCTCTCCATGACAATGTTTCCTGACATTAGATCTTATATTCTCCTTATTAAAACTATGATGATTATGATGAACATGGTGATAATCATGATGATGGTTATCGGCGGAGGTGGCATCGTCGGCGTCAGCGTCATTATCATCATCATTAGTATCATCATCATTATCATCATCATCAGCAGCAGCAGCATCGCCATCATTACCTTCGTCATTATCATCATCATCTCCACCACCACCACGGCCACCACCACCATCATCACCATCATCATCATCATCATCATCATCATCATCATCATCATCATCATCATCATTCTCATCATCATTGTTATCACCATCATAATCATCATTATCATATACGCACTGTCAGGCTCACTAAGGCCTGAACTGCCCTACAGAGTGATAGACGGCCTCAGAGACCTAGCTACTTTCCCCTATACACAATGCAGTCCTAACACCGAGTGAAGTCTGTACGCATTTATTCTTCATCTATCGGACGACACAGGGTATATTTTACACTTAACAGCACACTCTCCAGACAGACAGTGCGACAATTGCACACACCATCAAGCACCCATAGGCTCAATCCATATGCCCACTTAGCACGTCCGACCTTGGAAAAGCTAATGTCCAACCGTATATTCTCCTTGGGTGCAATGTCGCACAACACGCAACAATGCACTCCCGGCTAATATCACTATGGACCTTAGCCTACATATACCATTACTCACACTCTATGCAACGAAATTCATATAGCATTACTTGCTGTAAATTACTCACATCTTAAAATTAGCCAGCTTCCACTAAAAAATCAGCGGCAACCAATTACAGCGTGAAACAAATCTCTGTCCCTTCCCTGCTTAATCGATCTAGCAATCACAGTTGCATACAAATAGAAACAATTCACGGCAAACACTTTTTACCAGTTAGATTCGGATTCAGCTATCCAAGCTGGACACGCAAAATTGAACTCAATTCCGACGACGTACCGATGTAGTCCGGAGGCACTAGCAGAAAAAACAGTACACGAAGAGCAGACAGACAAACGTGTATTCTCCTTAGAACAGCAGAATACGACGACGACTTCTCTTGTACACAACTCCAGAAAACACTCCAGGTAGGTCCCGACGACGTCCCAATGTAGTCCACAGGCACAAGCAGGCAAAATAATCCACGAAGAGCAAACAAACAACTTGGAACAAAACACAGTTCTCCTCTGTACTACCTACAACCATAAAAGAACTACGCATAACTACAGAAAGCACTGGCCATTTCTATAGCAATGCAATTTAACAACTGGACTACAGATATACCATTAGACTAGAAGCCCAACAGTATCACTCCCGTTATCATCTACCCAAAATCCAAAGAATGCATCATTTAAAAAAAAAAAAAACTACGTCACGCCTATGACGTAAACGGCTGCTTTTTTTTCAAAACAACGTAAGAACTATACGCACAATCCGTATACCTGCGCATCTAAATTAGTCTCCCTGTTTCGCAGCAGCGCTCACCCGTGTGAGTTTTATCGTGTGCAACAAAGTTTATTTTGTTAAAATTTAAATAAAATAATTTAATGATTCTCCCACCATTCAAGCCACTGGCTACTGCAGGCAACAACAACACACCGTGCGAAAGGACATCCACGAAGAACCTAGAAATACAAACACATGTATGACTCTTGTTTTGCGCACACAAAAGAAACATCTTTCATCGCGCGTGCCGAATGAAAATACACCTTCTGCTACCACGAAGTTTGTTTTCACGGTCACACAGACGAACATTCCCACACAGACGCGCACACGCGACTCGAATCTTAACAGAATAGTGTAGGTACGCATAATAAGTATACGGTGTGCCTGTCACACACTTACCCGTGTATTCTGCACTTCAATGCCTACATCACTGGGATCTGTAAAACACACACACACACACACACACACACACACACACACACACACACACACACACACCACACACACACACACACATACACACACACACACACACACACACACACACACATACACACACACACACACACACACACGCACGCACGCACGCACGCACGCACGCACGCACGCACGCACGCACGCACACACACACACACACACACACACACACACACACACACACACGCGCGCGCGCGCGCGCACACCAACACGCACGCACACACACACACACACACACACACACACACACACACACACACACACACACACACACACACACACATGTCACTCTTCACATCTGTACGGACGAACAGACCCTCACTTCATTCAAGTCAAATATTTCTCATGTCATGACTCAAGCTGTAATGTCCACAAAATCATTTTTTAAGAAAAAAAAAGAAGAAATGGACCTTAAAGCTAGGAGTTTCACATCAAATCATTGTAGGTTCATTTTATTTTTTACCTTGGCACTGAAAGACAACGACAAATAAACAAATAAAAAGGAAAAAAAAAAAGCTATAATTGTCCAGCAGCAGACCTTTGAAGGCCTATCAGCGCAGTAACTCCAAAACCACGACTACAACTACCATCTCCACTTCTGATCCTGTCCACCATGTCCATGGGGCCAGAACAGCTCAGCTGGTAGAGCGCCGGACTAGTAATCTTGGTGATCCTGGGTTGCTGGCTTGAATCTCCGCCAGGCTGTTTGGGTACAGTGGTATTTTCCCCTCAGAGTTAACATAAGTTCTGTTTGCATGCTTGAATCTCCGCCAGGCCGTTTAGGTACAGTGGTATTTTTCCCTCACAGTTAACGTCAGTTCTATCTTTATTTCCTAAACGGTTCTTCAAATGAGACTATAAACCGAGGTCTTGTGTGTGAAAGCACGCATAACATCTTGCGCACACGTAAAATATCCCATCACTAATTTTTGGAAGAGAAGGCCAGTTGGGCCATTGGTATGGATGACACATTACACATAGCATGCACCTTGCATACGAAATCGAAAGAACGAAGGAAGAAAACTGAGTGAAAGATATTGACTGAATCACATGGGGAAAACGACTGAATGAAGGCAGCAATTCAGCTGGCTCTGTCCAGGTGGGCAGTGCATCGTGTAAACAAGTGTGGATTGTAAAGTGCTTAGAGCTTGGCCTCTAGCTGAGGATAGGTGCTATGTAGGTACTCTTATTAATGATACAAAAAATGTGCATTTTGAGTTTGTGTCACAGTCACTGACAGACACCCGCCTTGGCTTAATTTTACTCAATCGAGTCTTGTCGGAAGCGGGTTTCCGACACTGTTCACATCGCTTGAAGACGTGTCGGACGCATAGTTCCGACAATAAATCTCGTTTCAGGGACAGCTTGGGGCCTTTTTTGCAGTTGCTTCCCTTAGACCGTTCTTTGTGTATTCTGTAGTAGTTTTATACGGATTTGAATTGTCCTACTCTCAGTTCCAGCAATCACCCGATTTGGAACACGATCAAACGGTTTTGAGTGGATCAAGCATTTTGTGGTCAAATTCTTGTGTTTTATGCCGTAGTCATAAATATACTATTCTCTGTAGTTCATACCAAGTGCTCAGAAGTGTAAATGAACTTGTGTGGGAGGATAGAGAGCATTAAGAAGTGAATTACAGTGTGCATACAAAGTTTTTGTTTTTCTGCAAATGTGTATCATTTTGGATTACTTACATCATATGCACTGTGTGAATTCTTACCAAAGGTAAGCTTTTTGGATTAGTATATTGCTTTTTTTCTATCAAATGGTGTATGTTTCGTGCTCCAAGATGAAGTGGTTGATTTTTGTATGATTTTTTGAAAATTGCTAAAAATCATGTGATCTGAGGGACAGACTGATCCATTTTGGCTGTGACTTGGTTGAGTTAAGGCTGTGTCAGGGCAACTGACATAGGCTAGAACACCAAGGCTACATCAAAATGTTGTTATGCTCTGCATAGTTATGCGGGGATTTTCTTCACTTGTGACAAGCTCCTAGCATAACATTATCAGTTTCCAAAATCCCCGAAGTCGAGTGTGGCTGCCCACATGGCGGGGTGGCCGGTGGTCAAAAGTGGTCACACACGTAATGTTCTCATCCCTAGCTGATGCATTTGTACCATAGTGTTCAAGTACTTCGGCTGTTAGGATGATCCTGAGTCTTTTAGCCAGGATACGACAACAACAACCCCCCCCCCATCTTTCTTTTTATTTCTTGGTTTTGGGGCCCCCCCCTCCCTCACCAACGATTCACCCCCCAAGCCCCCCACAATTTTTTTTTTTTGTTTTTGTTCCCCCTTCCCACCCTTTGGATGCCCACAAAACACACCCTCCCTCACTCCCTACCCCCCTGCCCTTTTCTGCTCCTGATCCTCCCCCTCCCCCCCGCCTTTCTTTTCTCCCCCCTTAAACCCCTTTACCCCCCCCCCCCCGGGTTTTTTGTTGTTGTGGTTTTTTTTTTCCCCTATTTGCTCACATAAAAAAGGGGCAACGTTGAGAGGGTTTATGTCATAAATTGGACGAACACTTTAAAAGCAACTGTTTACCCATCCTTCAAAACCCGCAGACGCAAGGCTCGTAAACACGAGGATCTCTGCGTAACAGAAAAGCCACTCACGTGAACTTTTCCCCACCATGCAGATCACGAAACTCACTGTTGCCCTCTGATCGTGAGTAATTTTGTTAGTTAAACAAATTCATTTATAACACCCAAAAAAAGTGATCCAGTAGTGGCTTACAAGATTTTAAATTCTCACCCCCCCCCCCCCCTAAATGGAAAAAAAACCGGTCATTCATCACCAAATGGGCTTTAAACATAAATTTAATTAAAACAAAATGGAGACCCAAATAATAAAAAATTGGTTTATAAAATAATAAAAAAAAAGGGAATAACTGTTTTTCAAAGAAATAATGTTAAGAGCGAGTGATCCTGTGTTTTAATTAAAAAGACACTTTTTTCATTCCGGGAGATTTTTCTCCTGTCACAAGACGGACTTTTTACCATGACGACGATAAAAACATTTTAAAATTATTAGCATGTCGTTTTTTTTCAACTAAATCAACTATCGAAACAGATGAAAAATATTGAAAAATCATACTTTTTGATACAAAAAAACTATTCATTTTCCCTTTTGCGGCAGTAAATTTTTTCCCAGGGGAAAAATTTGTGTAACGATTTTTTTTTTTTTTTCGATACTTGATTTCAAAAAGTCATTTTTAAATTAGTCTAAAATTTTTCTTTTAACATTAAATTTACTCTTTTTTGAGAATACCGAAGATTTTTTTCACAAAGATAAAAGCAGAAACTGTTTTTATAAATTCTTATGGGAAAAAAAAAAATCCCACCGTGCTGTGCGCTGGCGAAGTTTGATCAAAAAAAAAGTTAAAAGAAATGAATGATGAAATTCTTATGAAATGAATATGTAAACTTCTGTCATTTTTTTCCTTTTAAAACAAACTAAAAAAACTGAAAAACAAAAGGCAATGTTGATGTTTTGGAAAATAATTAAAGAACTCTGTCTTCCTGTCTATATTCCTTTTTGTTTTTTCCATCCGTTTTCTTTTTATCCGTGAAACTTGTCCACATTTTGCTACTCACTTTTTTTTTGGGACCGGAATTAACTTTTCCTTTGCTTTCTTGTTAATTGACTTTAATTGTATATAAAAGTTAGAAATTTTGTTTTTGTTTTCTACGTTGTAAATTTATTTTTTTAAATTCATACCGTTTCCCGTACAGTATGTAAATGCCTAATAAAATTTACGCCCTTGGGGCGTTTAAAACCCTGCGCCCAAAAAAGCTAAGCTTCCAAACAAATGGGCGGGATCCCCAAAATTCACAAAACGCATCTACAATCAAACATTCAAATGCTAAATCAAACTTTTCCCGCTTCTAAAAGCTACCCCCCCCCCCCCTCACTATTTTTGCCACCCAACCCCCTTTCCTATCCACCTTTCAAACGAAAGCCCCAAAAATGATTGAAAAAAACCCCCATACCAAAGAACTTTAAACCCCATAACCCCCAAACTTACTTGTTGTAATTCGAGGAGAAAGTTTGAAAAAGGGCAGAGGACTGAAAATATAAATAGCGAACATCGGGGTAACTCTTGCCCCTATGATAAATACATAATACAACCCAGCCCCCAAATAAATGCTGATTACGACACCAAATCCCCATCAAAATACAACCGAGCATACAAACAAAAAAGGGATGTTCCAAGCTTGTCCATGTACCGTGTACCTGACCACCCACAATCAACAACGACGGGAGAATGAACAAATAAAATAACATGTATTCGTGACGGGCACACCCTTTTATAAAAAGGGTTTTTGAGATTATTCAAAAGAGCAAAAGGAGGCAGAGTTCTATGTTGATAAATCCGTTTAAAAAGGGAAATGGTTTTAAAAGGGGCCCAATGAGGAAAATGGCTTCATAGGCCCAAATGTTTTTGATCACAATTTTTAGAAAAAGGAAATGGACCCGTGGGCCTGAGTTGATCACAATTTCGTATGGGAGGGGAAAATGGGGGAAAAGAAGAGAACAAAAAGGTTTACGTGATGGGGTGACAGGGCAACTAAAATTTTTTGGGGACAGGAAAACTCGATGGGATACAGCAAAAGCTGCAAAAGTGTGAAAAGGTTTTTGTGAACATTTTGCATAGGGGGATTTGATGGATCTGTTGCAAAAAGCTAAAATGGGTGCAAAATTTTTTTCGAAAATTGGGGAAAGGGACAAATTGATGGTCTTTTGCAGAAAGCGCAAGGTGTGAAAAGATTCTTTGCTGAACATATTGGGACGGGCGATTTGATGGATCTATTGCAGAAAGCGCAATGGTGTAAAAATTTTTGTGAACAACTTGGGGATGGGCGATTTGATGGATTATTGCAAAAAAGCGCATGGTGTGAAAAATTTTCTTTGCTGAACATTTTGGGGAAGGACGACTTATGGATCGGGAAAAATTATTTGTAGGGAGATGTTGACGGCTCCAAGATCGAGAAAAGAGGGGGGGGGAAAGCGCCAAGTTACAGAAAGCAAATCCGACAAACAAAAGTAATGTGCTGTAGACAGGAAGGTTTGTCGTAGGGTATAAAGAATAGCGTGTTTAATTCCCATTGTCTTAAACGTAGCTTTTCCCTTTTTGTTTTTGAAGGGAAAAGACACTTTCCCCTTGGGTTCCACTACATGAAAAAAGAAAAAGGGGCTGTTGGGGGAGAGGGGGGGGGGGGTAGAGGGGTTGGGGGTGAAGAGTTCGGGTTAATTGAAGGGGGGGTTGTCCGTATTTTATTCCTATCCCGGGGGTGAAGGGGAGTATTTTGGGAATGAAAAAAAATGATGAAATTTGACCCCGAAAGTAAAAAACCTTCCGTATTTTTTACTGATGAGGCGTGCCTTCGTCAAGTTCCTTTATAGTAGATTGTTTCAAATTTTCGACAAGACTTTGAGAAAAACCCTTTTTCGGCTAGGAAAACAAAAAAACGTGAGCTGAACGAACCCCTGAGACGGGGCACTGGTGCAGCATTTGGTCATAAACAGCACATGGGGTTAGCATTTGGGGAGGAAACAGCTGGACACATCGTCACAGCAGTATCCCAGGGGGTCCCCCATGCCAATGACTTAAACAAAAAAGGGGCCTGAGGGTGAACCCATCATGACCAAAAAAAAAGCTGCGGTAAAGTTTGGGAAACAACAAACCCCCACTCCACCGGGGATTTTTATGTACCCATTTTTTTTTCTTTTTTTTCGGGTTTTGTGTGTGTTATTTTCCCACCATCTTTTCTGCTTGGTTTTTTTTCCCCCCAGTTCTTATAAACAGAGTACTTTACAATGGAACGAAGAAATGCTTTTTGGTGTCTGTCGTTGCCCATCCCCCATGGTAAAAATTTTTTTTCCATTTGCCCAAAAAAAACTACGGGCCTATTTCTAAAAATTTTGTATGTATGTTCACTAGGGGTCATAAATATGCCCGATGTTTAGTTTAACCGTTATAGCCGTTACTAGGGCTAAAGGGCCCAAACGGTTTTTTTCTTTATGGAATATTTTAAAAAGTATTTGGCCAATCTTTCTGAAAATGTGTAGGTATGTTCTTATGGGCACAGATGAGGGCCCAAATGTTAACCAAAATACCATTACAAGGCTTAACGGTCCAAAAGGGTTTTCCCCTTATGGAATATCCACGCTATTCAAGATAAACTGGAGACTTTTATGCTTTGCATCTTTCTATGTTGCAGTGGTCGCGTTGAGCAAGCAGAAAAAAAGAGATTATGTAAGTTTTTATAGGGGGAATTGATGGGGGTTCATTAACTGACAGTCTGTACAGCAAAGGGAATTTTAAAACATAAAAACTAAAATGAATTAGGTTTTGTATTGTTTTGGGATTCATTTTTTTGTTTTAAATGTTTTCTTCAGACATACTTATATTTTCGATTTCTTTTCTACATTTGGTGATTTTTTCTCCTCTCTCTCTCTCTCTCTTCCCCCTCTCCCCTCTTCTCTCTTCCCCCCCCCCTCTCTCCTTTTCCTCCCTCCCCTTCCCCTCTTCTGGGGATCCCCAACTTCGTGTTTGGGGTTGGGAATTTTTTCCATCGGGGTTTTTATGTTCTTACAGATTTAAAACGGCGAAAAGACTGTATACCATGAAAAGTTTAAATAAAATAAAAATTACAGAAAACACCCCAATGAACATAAAAAAAATAAAATCTTTTTTGCATGCTGACTGCCATCGGGGAAATTTTTTGCATGGAATTTTTTCCATTTTTTTTCTTAACGGGGTAAAGAAGTATTTTTTTCAACAATTTATTTCATTTTTTTCATTTTATTTTGGCGTGTTTTTTTTGTTGTGTTTTTTTTTCCATTTTGGCCGTAAGGGCCATGAATTTATCTGCAGGTTTGGGGAAACCATAAACAGATTTGATTTTTTTGCTGTTTTGTTTTGGTTTTTTTGTGTTGTTTTTGTTTTTTGTTTTTTTTTGGGGGGAAAGAGGGAAGAAAAAGTCGGAGGAGGAAACAAAAAAGAAGTGTGTTTTGGTTTTTTCGTGTTGTGAGTGTTTTTTTTTGTTTTTTGTTTAGAAGAAGGAGAAAAAGAAAAGAAGAAAAAAAGAAGAAGGAAGAAAAGAAAAAGAAATAAATATCTTTTTACTTGCGTGTTGTCGATGAAAAAATTTGTTCAAACCCGAATGATTTTTTAACTAAGTGATTCAAACAGCCCCTTTTCAATGGTTTCAAAAAATTAAATTTTAGTGGAAAAAGACAAAAAAGAAAAAGAAAAAAGAAGAAAAAAAATATCTTTTCCATTTATTTTTTCGTGATCGGGAAATATGGGGGGAAAGAAAAACAAAAAAAAGGGGGGGGGGGGGGGGGGGGGGGGGGTTTTTTTGGTTTTTTGGGGGGGGGGGGGGGGGGGGGGGGGGGGGGGGGGGGGGGGGGGGGGGGAGGGGGGGGGGGGGGGGGGGGGGGGGGGGGGGGGGGGTTTGCGTCGGGGGAGGTGTGTGGTGTGATTGATGGGGTTGTGTGCCCCATTTTTAGGGGATGGTGTGATATCTTTGTGATGTTGGGGTTTAAAGGGTGGTTGAAATAAGGGTAAGGGAAAAAAAAAAAAAAAAAAAAAAAAAAAAAAGGGGGGGGGGGGGGGGGTGGGGGGGGTTTTAAAGGGGGAAGGGATAAACAAAACTAAATTAAATAGAGGAGGGTGCTGAAAACTACTGTATAAAGTGAGTAAAGGGATGTGGTGGGGGTGATGAAAGTGTGTGTTATGTGTGGTGTATGTGTGTGTGTTGGGGGGTTTTTTCCCAAACGGGTGGGGAAGAGGTAGTATGTTTTGGTTTTTTGTTGGGATTTGATCCCTTTGGGGTGATGTCCCCAGTTTGCAATAAAGGGGGATTTTTGATTGGCGAAAAGCGTCACCTTACTGCCAATGCCATGACTTTGACGGTCGATGTTTTTGGGGTGTGGTTGAAGTGTAGGGCGAGGGGTTTGGGGTGGGTGGGGGGATATCGGCCAGGGTTCAAGATGCTGTTTCGAGTGGCTGACGTTTCCCCTTGTAATCTTGCCACACAGCTGGCGTGGTGGCATATAAATTTGGGGCTCACTGAGAATGTGGTTTGACTGTGAAGGAAGTCTTTGGGGCCCGGGGGAGGGTGTCTGTTTGGTGAGGGGCAATTTTGTTTGGGTTTTGGGCAGGGGATACCGGGTGGGGCTTTTTTTCTTTTTAAAACTGGACCGCACGAGAGGTTTTTGGGTTTTTTTCACTTTAAATGTGATAGGGGTTTGGGTAGGGAAGGGCGGTTTGGGGTTAGTCAATTGCCAATTGGATTTGAGGATCCACAGATGGGGGGGTGTGGGGGTGGTGAGGAGGAGGCTTGGCCCCGTCTGTCTTGGTTTGGATGGGGGTGTCCAGAGAAATGTTTGATACCTTGGGCGGCGGGTGCTGCATTGTGAGGGAACGGGGGTTCCGGGGTTGGTGAAAAATTTGACTTTTGGGCGCTGTATAGTGAAGTCTTCCTCGCTGGCGGGTTTCCGAGAGGAAAATTGTGAGTATGGGATCTGTCTTTAGTGTGGGGGGTTTGGGGAGGTGTCATATGCATGTGCGTGGGTGGTTTGAAAAAAAATGGGGGTTTTTTGGTGGGCCCTTTTTCTGGGGGTGTGAGTCTAGGAAGTTGACGGAGGAAAGGTGTGTAAAAAAGTCGGAAAAGGGGATGGGGGGGTTGGGGCAAATTGGGGAATTTAAGGCTTGTTTTGGAAAAGATGGGGGCTCCCAGCCCAAACATCGATAACTTTTGTACAGTTCAGGTGGGGGCCTTTTAGGGGTTTGAGTAGGGGGTTTTCCAAATGCCCTGAAAGGCGGGCATACTGGTCCCATTTGGTCCCCAGGGAAACCCCGCAATTTTTGTGAAAATTCTGTTTTGAATGTTTTTAGGGTGAGGACTAATTAGCGACTGACCTGTGGTGGTGGGGGGGTGTTGTGGTTTGGGGGGGGGCCGTTTGCCCCGGAAAAATGGGGGGCCCTAGTCCATCAGGTGGGGAAAGGATGTAATGACCCCACGTAAGGTGGAGGGGGCGGGGTTAAAAGCGGGTTGTTTTGTGCGAGTTAACATGTTGAGTTGTGGGTAGGCTTGAGTATGGGGGGAGCTTTGTACTATGGTTAAGGGAAAGTCTAGTATTGCGGAGGGGTTTTCGGGGGGCAGCTGCAGGTTTAAAAAGGGGTCTCCCATGTTTCATTTTTGTATTTTGGGAGTAGGTAAAAGTGGCTTTTTGGTGTCTGTCAATAATAAGCTTGGTTTATGGTATTTTGATCTGATTTTCCCTTTGATTGATTGCAAGATTTCGGTTTGAGGGGGGGGTGATGTTTGAGCGGTGTTAAAATTTGTGTTGGACATTTTTTTTTGTGCTTCGCTAGGGTTTTTTATGTCCCAAACACAACTGCCCCCCCGTCGCTGGTTTTGACAATGCCCTCTGTCGTTCCGTTATTTGGGGGCTTTTTTGGTTTTGTGAAAGATTGATTCGACTGGTTTGGATTTGACCGGGGAGTCTATTTTGCATGTTTTTTTTTAGGTTCAACTTCAGGGATTTGTTTGAGGGGGTTTGGGCGGACATTGGGTTGAAATATTAGTGAAGGGGTCAAGTTTTGGGTGGTGGGGCCGGGGTATTTTTTCAAGGTCCCACCCAAACAATTTTTCCAAAAAAAATCTTTCCACATCAAGTGGTTTGGAATTGGTGGGGTTATTGGGATAATTTTAAGTCCTTTTGTAAAAACTGAAAATTTATCGTCGGAGGGGGGGGTTTCAGGGGTCGTAACAAAGGGGGGTGGTGATCAAGTGGTAGTGGGGGCAGGATTTGGGGTTTTGGAACAAATGGTCCGGGGGGTATTGTTTGTCCGTTTGAATTGTGATAGTTTGTTTTGTTTGGTCGGTTCAGTGGTTTAAAAGGTTGGCGTGTTAGGATGATTGTGGTTTGGGGGGGGGGCTGTGGCATATATTTTTTTTGTTTTTTTGAAATGTTGGGGAAGGGTTGGGGAAAAGATTTTATGGGGAAAAATGATGTTTTTATTTGCCAACAGATTTACGCGGGGCCGGGAAAAGAATCTTTTTGGTGGAGTGATAAGTGGGTTTGGGGGGTTGAAGGGTGTGGGAAATGAGAAGCCACAGGGGTGATGTTGTTTAAACATTGTTTAAGAAGTTAAATGGTGCTGATTTTTTTCTGAAACTGGTTTTGGCTAGCCAGTGCAAGGTTGGATGGGTGGAAAAAATGAAAGGACCGCAAATTTTGGCATGGTACGGGAGAAATTTGGGCAGTTTGGGTTGTTTGTGGGGTTTTTGTTTTGGGGAGGTAGTGGAAAAAGAACGAGTGGGAACAAAAAGCAGAAGACGATTAAAGTGTGTGTTGGGAATGGGGGGACGGAAATGGGGATGGGACAGTCAAATCAAAAAAAACAAAAAGAATCAAAAGGGGGGGGTGGGGGTGAGGAGTGGGAGTCACGTTCACAATACTGGTAGGGGGGGCGAAAGTGACGTGAAATAAACACAAAGGTTTCGGGTTTACAGGTACCACACACCAAAAAAAAAGGTTGAAAACGGACGTAAATGCAAAACAACAAAGGGGGTCGCGTCACAAAATTTAAAAAAGGAAGTGAGTAAAATAAGTGTGAAAGACGGACGTGGAGTACAACACAATAAAGGGGATCATCTATGAAACTCAGTAAATTTCAAAAGGGGTGACTGCGGCGCAACGAAGCAAGTTAGGAATAGAGTTTGTTTTGAAATTACCCCCAAGCATTGACAAACAAAAACACAAGCAAACACATGCATTTCAAACCCTTTGGCTTCTTCAGGGGAAAAAATAAAGCACATTTAAAGTGGACAGTACAAACAACGAAAAAGAAAAAAGAATGAAAAGACTTATCCGTTCTTGGGCCCGTGTTTGGGGGGCGGAAATGACATGCGGGCCCGGGGATTATGGAGAGGAAACGGGGGGGGGGGGGGGGGGGGGGGGGGGGGGGGGGGGGGGGGGGGGGGGGGGGGGGGGGGGGGGGGGGGGGGGGAGGGGGGGGGGGGGGGAAAAAAAAAAAGGGGGGGGGGGGGGGGGGGGGGGGGGGGGGGGGGGGGGGGGGGGGGGGGGGTTGTAAGGGGGGTGGTGTGTGTGATTGTGTGTGTTTTAGGGGGTTTAAAATTGGGGAGGTGATATGTGTGTTTGGTTTTTTTGTGGAATTGAAATCCCTTGGGGGGGGGGGAAAAAAAAAAAAAATTTAAAGGGGGGGGTGTTTTTAAAGGGAGGTTGGGTTTGTTAGGGGGGTTTGGGGGGGGGGGTGTTTAAGAGGGGTTTCCTTTCGTTTTAAATTTTGGGAAATTTTTGCCCCACAACCTGGGTGGCATATAAGGGGAATGGTTGGTTTATGTAAGGGGTTTTGGGGTGTATGGTGTTGTTTTGGTGGGGGGATTTTTCATTGGTTTGGAAGGGGTATATGGGGGTGTTTGGTTTGTTAAATGAGCCGGGGGTTTTAGGTTTTTTCCCTTTGAATTTAATTTTGGGTTTTTTGGAAGGGGGGTGGTTTAAATGTCCACTTTTATTTTAGGATCCAAAGATTTGGGGGGGGTGGTCGGTGTGTTTTTTGAATTTTAAAAAAAAAACCCCCCTTATCCCCCCGTCATTTAAAAGGCCAAAATCAAGATTCGTGGGTCATTTTGGCCAAGTTTTCCCCCAGTAACCCCCCCCCAAACCCAATGCAAAAAATTTCCCCCCCACCAAAAGAAATTGTGGGGTTTACTTAAAGAATTTTTTGGGCCCTTTATGGGTCCCCGGTGTGGGCAAAATTCATGGGGGGAGCAATGAAAAACCTTTCCCCCCGGCCGTTCCCCCAAAGACCCAAAGTCGCCCCCTTAAACAAAAAACTGAAAAGTCAAGTCATGGATTGGGATCCAGAGGAAGTTTGAGACCTCAAAAACCCCTTCAAATTTCCCAAACCCCAAACCCCGGGCCTTCCCATAACCAAAAACCCATATCACCCTTTCCCCAACCGTTTCAAAACCCTAAACCCCCTCCCAACAACCCCACCTCACCACCAACACCCCTTCCCAAAAAAAAAGGTACAAACAACCCTCCTCTTTTTCAAGATCCTTCCCCTTTTTAATCCCCCCCCCCACCCCCCCCTTTTTTTTTTTTCCCCACCCTTTTTATAAACCACCATTCCAAACTTCACGATTAACCCTAAAAAGGCACCAACCCCTCAAACACCAACCCCTCCCTGCCAAACCCCCCCCCCCCCCCCCCCCCATAACCCTGGCCCCATTTACCCCCACCAAAACCCCAAAACATGCCATTCCGTTTTTTTGGACTTCCCCAGTTAAAGGAAATTTTTTTTAAAAACCAAGGGGGAAAACCCTTTTTTTTCTTTTTTTCAAGGCACAAACAAAAAAACCCCAAGCTCTTCCCCCTAACCCCAAAAACACCATATACTTCCCAGTTTGACCCCCTCCCCACACTCAAAGCAACCCCCGTTTTAAAACCACCCACACCCCTTTTTTTCTTTTACCCTTTTTTAACCCGGGGTTTGGACCTCAACCCCATTTTAACCCTTTTTTTTTGTATTTCCTCCCTTACCCCCCCCCCCCACCCCCTCCCCCCCCCCTTTTTTTTTTTTTTTTTTTCCCTTTTCCATTTCTCACCTCCCCCCAAAAATTTCAACCATCCATTTTGACCCCCCCCCTTTTCCCCTATCCCAACAACAACTCCCCACCAACCCCCCCCCTTTTTTTCCCTACCCCCAAGCCAACTCAGGCCATTCATTTTCCCCCCCCCCCTTTTCCCCCGGTAGCCAAAAACTCATTTTTTTTTTGAAAACCAAATCGCTCCCATTTTTAAAACTTCTTAAACAATGCCCCCTTTAAACTACACTTTTTCCCCCTCGTGCTTCTCACTTTTTTCCCCACACCCCTTCCCAACCCCCCACAACCCACTCTCTCACTACCAAACCCAAAAAAAATTCTCTCCCGGCCCCCCCGCGAAAACTCCCCTGTTGCCAATTTAAAAACACTCAGTTTTCACCCCTAAACTCTTCTCCAACCCCTTCTCCAACATTTCAAAAACAAACCAAAACAATTTTTCATGCCCACGCCCCCCTCCTCCAAAAAATTCGACAACTCATCCCTACACCAAACCAATCATTTTTCAACCCCTGAACAGACCCAAAAAAACAAACTATACAATTTTCAAAACGGACAAACAACTACCGCCCACCATTTTGCTTCCCCAACCCACAATCCTGACCCCCCTACCCCACTGATCACCACCACCCTTTGTTACTGCATCCCGACAACCCCCCCCCGACATGAAAGTAGTCTTAACAAAAGGACTTAAATTTCATCCCAAATCAACCCCCACCAAAAATTACCAAAACCCCATTGATTGGAAAGATTTTTTTAGGAAAATCGTTGGAGGCAGCACTTTAAAAAAACCCCGCCCCCACCACCCCAAAACCGACACCTTTACTCAACATTTCAAACCCCAATGCTCCCAACCACCCCCAAACAAATCCGGGGAAATTGAAATTACATAAAACATCAAAAAAAGACATCACCGGGTCAAAACCAAACCAGTCCGACACTGCAAATTTACAAAACCCAAAAAAAAACCCTCAAAAACACTACGAAAACGACAGGGCATTGCATCAAACCACAGACAAGGGGGGTGCGTTGTAGTTTTGGGGAAAACAACTAACATAGCAAAGCCAAAAAAAAACTGTCCACAAAATTTTTACACACGCCACAACACACCCCCCTCAAAACCCGAAACTCTTTCTAACTCAATCAAAGAGGAAAAAAACTCAACAATCTACCCACTACAGCCCGCTCCTCATTTTGACAGACACCAAACAGCCCCCTTTACCTACCCCAAAATACACAAATGAACACACCCGGCAGACCATTGTTTCACCTGCGTGCCCCAGAAAAACATCTCGCAAAACCTCTTCCTCCTTAACCCCAAATACAAAACCTCCCCCCATACCTCAAAAAACACTACCCCCCACCAACAAAATTTAACTCGCACAACACAGACCCCCCCTTTTTTACCCCCTCCCTTCCCCTTGACGGGGTCACTCTACACCTCCTCCCCCACACTGAGGGCTAAGGGGCCCCCACATTTTTCCTGACAAACGGCCCCCCCCCAACCCCCAACAACACCCCCCACCACCACACTGGGCAACTCGCTGAATTAGTCCCACCCTGAAAATTTCAATTCAACAAGCACACATTTTACAATTTGCGGTGTTGCCATGGGGACCCAAAAAGGACCACCATGCTGCCCCTTCAGGGACACTTGAACACCCCCTACTCAAAAACTAACGGCCCCCCACCTGAACGTACAAAAAGGTTATCGATGATGGACGGGAGCCACATCGCCAAAACCAAAACCCCTCAACTTCCTCAACTTTTCCCAGACCTTCCCCCCCATTACCGAACCTACACCTTTGCATCCCGTAAATTCTAGACATCACCTCCCCCTAGAAGAAGGCCTACTCAAAACCTCCATTTCTACAAACCCACCGACGCACAGCATCCTAAACTATCTCCTCCCACAACCCAACACAAAGCGCATCCCATACTCACAATTTCCCGTTTCGCAACTCGGGTCCACGAGGAAGACTTTACTATACAAGCACCAAAATGCACAATTTTTTTACCCAAACCCCGGGAAACCCCTTTCATCATCAATGCACACTCCCCCGCCCTAGCTGTACCAGAACATCGCTTGGACCCCAGCATCCAACCAAACAACAGACCCACAGCCACCTCCTCTACCACCCGCACACCCTCCCAATCTGTAGGATCCCAAATCCAATTGGCACATTGTACATAACCACAAAACCCCTTCCATCCAAAACCCCGACCATTCAAAATGACAAAAAAACCCCAAGACCTCCTCGGCGGTCCAGTTGAAAAGAACCCCAGCACACCACCAGGTACTCACCCCTGCTCCAAACCAACTCAAAATTCCCCCTCACCAAACCAGACACCTCCACGGGCCCCCAAAACTCCTTCACATCAAACGACTTCTCAGTCGACCGCAACATTTTATATGCCACCACCGCCACTGTGTGGCAAAAACTACTAGGGGGAAAAGTCACGCCACCGAAAAACGCACTTGAATATGGCCGATATCCCCACCACCCACCCAAACCCTGCCCTACACTTTAAACCCCACCAACAAACATCGACCTGTCAAAGTCATGGCACTTGGCATCACAGAGTGACGCTTGAACGCACAACAAGAAACCCTCTCATTGCCAAACTGGGCACACTACACCCCCAAGGGATCAAATCCAAAAAATAACCCCAAAAACAATACTCACCTCTTCCACCATTTGGGAAAACCCCTACCAACACACACACATACATACAACATACACACACATCATACCCACCCCCCATCCCCTTCACTCACTTCTACAGTTTTTACAGCAACCCCCCATCTATTTAACTTATTTTGTATTTTCCCCTTTCCCCCTTTAAAACCCCCCCCCCCCCCCCCTTTTTTTTTTTTTTTTTTTTTTTCCCTTACCCTATTTCAATCCACCTTCCCACAACCTCACAAAGTTTCACCCATCCCAAAAACTGGGCACCAAAAACCATCATATCACACACCCCCCACCTCCCCTGACGCAACCCCCCCCCCCCCCCCCCCCCCCCCCCGCTTCCTCTCCCAAATCCCCCTGGCCGCATTTAATTTCCCCCACCAAACACATGGCCAAAACGGGTAAATCATTTTCATTTTTTTTTCGTTTTTTTTGTTTTTACTTCCCACATTTAAAGGATTTTTTTTTCGCCAAGAAAACCCCCAAATGGTTAATCCGTGTTTGTCTTGCTTTTTTTTCAAGTCATTGGCGGGAAGTTTTTAAAAAAACTCTATTCTAATCTTGCTTCGTTCGCCGCCGTCGTCATCCCTTTTGAAATGAAACAAATAAAAAAAGACAAAAAATTGCTATTGATTTTAGGAAAAAAACCCCCCTTTTGGGCCTTCAATGAGCGGTTGGAATTTGAACGCGTGACTGATATAAAATCAGACACAATAATTTAAAGCAAATTAAATTTATAGCAATCAATTTTATCCACAAAAATATCAGTCAAAGGGCTTTTTTCCTTCAGAAGCTCAGAACCCTCAATGTAAATAGAAAATGCTGCAAAGGGTTTTTAAAATGTTCTAGAGTCCATCTTAATTTCCTTTTTTCTGTTGGGTTTGGGAAACCAACTGTGAAGAGAAAAGTGTTTTCACAAGGGGGGAAAATCTGTAGCAAGATTGTGGGAGAGAGAAGAGTAGTTTTTAAGTGTTTTCTGAACAAAAAAGCTTCGGAAAGGGGCAGATGATTTTGAGCGCGCACCATAACTTAGTCGGGCTTGTGAAACCCTTTTCCACTGGGAAAACTTATCGAACCCCAAAATTTTGACCGAGTAAACAAAAAAAAAATTTTTTTATCCCCCTTTCCCCCAACTTTAAAAAAAAAAAATCTTCTTTACATGTGACGATTGAAAACATTGAGAACTTGAATTGATGTGTGTGTGTGTGTGTGTGTGTGTGTGTGTGTGTGTTGTGTGTGTGTGTGTGTGTGTGTGTGTGTGTGTGTGTGTGTGTACATGTGGTGGGGGGGATATGTGTATGTGTGTGTGTGTGTCAATGTGTGAGTCTGTGTGTGTGTGTGTGTGTGTGTGTGGGGGGGGGGGGGGGGTGCATAGTGTTTTATTACAGTGCATAGCATAAAATGGCATAAACAGAATGCTATTTTATTGGATATGTAATTTGTATTTTTTTAATTGATTGTGTTATTCTGTAAAAATCAAAACACGTTGCTACATTGAATTTCACGTTTTGTGATAATAAAGGTGTTTGAATTGAATAGAAGAAGAAGAAGAAGAAGAAAAGAAGAAGAAGAAGAAGAAGAAGAAGAGTGTTTTAAGTCAGTACTAGTTTATAATAAGTTTGTTGTAACTCTAAACCTTTACGCCAGGGATACAAACAAGCTGTCACTGCATGGCAACATGGTCTCACACCTGTCTATCCCCAGTGTGGTAACAAGAGAAGAAGAAGAAGAAGAAGAAGAAGAGAAGAAGACGACTCGTGTATGTTAGTACTAGTTTATTGTAAGTTAGTTGTTATTATGGTCTCGCACCTGTAAATCCCCAGTGTGTTGACAAGACAAGTTGAAGAAGAAGGGGAGAGAAAAAGGGACAAGTGTATTTAAGTCAGTACTAGTCTATGATAAGTTGAGTGTAACACAAAAACAAGCTGTCACTATTCCACAATAATGGCCTCACACCTGCATATCCCCACTGTGATCAGAAGAAAAAAAAAAGTAGAAGAAGCAGAAGAAGACTACTGTGTGTCAGTACTAGTTTATCATAAGTTAGTTGTAACATGAAAACTTTATGCCGGGATACAAACAAGCTGTCACTGTACGGTAACTTGGCCTCACACCTTTATATCCCCAGTGTAATGACAAAAAGAAGAAGAAGAAGAAGAAGTAGAAGAAGAAGAAGAAGAAGAAGAAGAAGAAGAAAGAAGAAGAAGAAGAAGAAGAAGAAGAGCCGAATAAGATTAAGAAGCAGAAGAAGAAGAAGAAGAAGAAGAAGAAGAAGAAGAAGACTAGTGTGTGTCAGTACTAGTATATCATAAGTTAGTAGTAACACGAAAACTTTACGCCGGAGATACAAACAAGCTATCACTTTACAGCAACATGGCCTCACACACACACATTATATATATATATATTATATATAATATATATATATATATCCCCAGTGTAATGACAAAAAGAAGAAGAAGAAGAAGTAGAAGAAGAAGATTAGCGTATGTCAGTACTAGTTTATTATAAGTTAGTTGTGATACAAAATCTTTACGCCGGGATACAAACAAGCTGTCACTGTACGGTAACTTGGCCTCACACCTGTATATCCCCAGTGTAATGACAAAAAGAAGAAGAAAGAAGAAGAAGAAGAAGAAGAAGAAGAAGAAGAAGAAGAGAAGAAGAAGAAGAAGAAGAAGAAGACGACGACGACGACTAGTGTGTGTCAGCATTAGTATATCATAAGTTAGTAGTAACACGAAAACTTTACGCCGGAGATACAAACAAGCTGTCACTTTACAGCAACATGGCCTCACATCTGTATATATATCCCCAGTGTAGTGACAAGAAGAAGAAGAAGAAGAAGAAGAAGAAGAAGAAGAAGACTAGAGTGTGTCAGTACTAGTTTATAATAACTTAGTTGTTACACGAAAACTTGAAGCCGGTGGTAAAGACAAGCTGTCACTGTATGACAATATTGCCTCACACCTGTAATATCCCCAGTGTGATGCCAATTTACTAAAATTTCCGCCCCCCACACACCAGGGCCCTTGACGATAAAAAACCCCGCTGTGCCCGTCACCTTGACCCAAAGAGGCGAAGGACAGTCGTTGTTTGCAAATGGATCGTCCAACTTAGTGGCCGCCAACTGGGACACTGGGGTTGCATCAAAAGTGGTTCTGCAAATTTATTTTATTATTTATTATTATTAATTTTTAAATTTTATTATTATTATATTATTATTATTATTTTATTTTTTTCATCATCTCATCACATCATCATCTTACATATCATCTCTTTTTTTATTATATTTCGTTTTTGCATTTAGATGCAGTAGGTCTTTTTTTTATGAACATGTTGCCTTTTTTACCATCTTTTCCTATGTTGTGTTTTTGTTGTAAGAACTGTTTTTCCGAACACTTCCTGTATTTTCTGGATATACCTTTTTTTCTTAAAAAAAGCCCCTAGATTTCAAAGCGTCTGCTCTAAAAAAAAAAGTTGTGTCTGTCTAGCTAAGTGAAATTTGGTCCTTACTGGTAACTATTTTGGGCTTGGGTGGGTACTTGAATGTTTCATTTTTATCTTTGGGGGAGGTCCCGTTTCCCCCAAATGGCTTCTCGTCAAATAACACCCTCTATGCTGTCATGATTAAAGCAACCCGACAGTGTTGAGACAAGGCGTGCAGAGACAGCGACCACATTACATACTGCTTGTGCTGCTGTTTACGAGGAAAAAGGGACATGGTGCTGGCATGTTTAACGTTGATGTAACCTGCGTGATGACATTGACCATGGGCCGTCAAAAGAAAAGCAGAAAAAAAAGGAAAAAGGAAAAGAAGAAAAAAAAGAAGAAGAAAAGAAGATGATGATGGATGTGATGATGTGAGGTCGGAAGATCATCATGAGATTTTGGGTGAAGATGATAATAAAGTGATGTGTGATGACGATGATGATGATGATGATGATGATGTATGATATGATCCCGAGACGTTTTGGAGTGTGAAGATGGCGACAATGATGATGTATGATGGATGATGATGATGTGGAGATGGGATGACGGTTGTGATGATGGTATTTTGGGCGATGAGGGTAAAAAATGATAATGATGAAATAATGTCGGGGTGATCTCGATGACACCCCTGATGTGATGATGCCACGACAAACTTTAATGATCTGCGCTGCTGCTGCTGCTGCGCGCTGCGTATGATATTTTGTTGATGATATGATGAGATGATGATGATGATGATGAGATGAGATGATATGAGGTGACAGAAAGGGGAGATAGACTGGCAGCGTGGCACCAATGGGCTGCAGTGGTCGCGGTCACGAGGGGTTTAACAAACGCTCAGAACCGGGTCTTTCCCTTGCAGTCAGTGGCTGCCCCCCAAAAATTACGCGCGGGGCCTTATTAAAAGTGAGTATTTTAGACAGACACGTTTTCTTTGGGGCAAAAAATTATTGAATTTTAAAAACATAAACAAAAACAAAATAATAATAATAATAATAATAAAAGAGCATTTATAAAGCGCCTTGCCAAAGGTCTGGCGGAAAACCACCCTTCGTGTACGCAACGGGCTCCTCCCGGGGTATGCGGTGGTATATAATACTGTCGCTCAAAAAAATCGTGTCGCGCGACAGTTTTTCCCGGGAAAATACGCATTTTATGGACAGCTACAATATTTAGGGGAACATTTTTTCGCGAAAAGTTGTCGCGCGACATTTTTTCCAGAATTATTGCGCTGCAAAAATTATTTCACTGAAATGCTATCGGGGCGTTTTACAATTCCACGGCGACAGTATTTATATACGACACCGGCGTTCATTTCGTCGTTTCCCGTGTCATCCCGCCAATAGTCCTTTTCCTGAAGAAGACCTAAGAGTCGAAACGTTCGGGGGTTTGTTTGTGATTGTTTTGTTCGTTTTCGGGAGTCATTTTAATTTCTGTTTAAAATTTTTTTTTAATAGTTTTACGGTTTACGTGTTGTTTTGTTTTCCCACAGTTTTTAGTGTTTTTTTTTCCAAACACTGGAACCAAGAAGCGGGGCTGGGGGCGTCCCAGGTACACCCCGTTTCGGCTTCAACGATGCCCCTGAAATTTGCTTTCCATGTTTCTTGCTGGAGTGAGGTTATGCATTGGTCTCTGGCTTCTCTCTCTACGTGGGAACTTGGTTTTTCCCACAGGGGACAGTCACAAAAAAGGTTCCCTCTTACCCCGCCTTTTTTTTCCCCCCCAGTGCCCCCATCTCTCCTCTCTCTCTCTCTCTTTTCTCTCTCTCTCTTCTCTCTCCCCTCTTTCCCCCTCTCTTTTTCTCTTCTCTCTCTCTCTCTCGATCCCGGGTTGTCCATTTCAAACCCAAAAATCAAACCCGGGTAAGCGCATGCCCAAAAATCGCGTCCTTGCATAAAGTGTGCGGCCCCGCCACCCCCCCCCCCCCCACACACACACACACACACACACCCACACAACACACACACACACACACACACACACACCACACACACCACAATCCCACACACCCACACACACACAAACCCCCACACAATACACACCACCACACACACACACACAACACACACACACCCCCACACACACCCACCAAAAAAGGGCGCCCTGCGCACACACAAAATTTTCACTCACGTTTACCCTCCAAACGCGGCACACACACATAATACACAACGAAACCCCCAAAAATACATTTAAAAAAAAACACACACAGAACCCCCACACAACACCCCCACATTGCACACAACGTACACACACACACTTACGCCAAAATGCAGCACACACAACAACACACATACACATATCACCATACACCGCAACCATGCACACCCCACACACCAAAACACACCACCACACACAACACACAAACACAAAAGCAAATACGCGCGGGCACAAAGCAAAACTCCGCACACCCATGCGCGCGCCCTGGCGCGCCATACGCGCTCACACACCCCCACACACCCACCACACACCCCCAAAACACACACCAACACACACACACAACCACAACACACACACACACACCCCAAAACATACGTAATCACTCACACAACAAACTCACGTCCTGCACGACGTGACACACACACACCACAACACACACACACACACACACACACACACACCACACAACACACACAAAACAACACAACACAACACAACCACACACACGTGCGCACACACAACACACAACACACACACACCCAACCCCACACACACACACCCCACACACACACACACACCACATACACACAAAGCCCCACACACACACCACACACACACACACACACGCACACACGCACGCAGCACGCAACACACACACACACACCAAAACACACCACACACCCCCACACCACACCACAACACGCACACACATACGCCCGGCGCACACGCACTAAAGCACATGCACGCAAAAGGTGATCGAGAGGACACCTCCTTTGTAAACACACGTTAGTGAAAAAAGGTCTTCTCTTCCCGTTCTGTATCAGATCTCCCGGGCTTTGTGGGCCAGAATCTTGCCTTGGGTACTCAATGGGGTCATGGGGTAGCCCTGAAACTTTGGGCCCATAGATGTGGACTTTGTGTATGGGATTGGACCAGCGAATGGCCTTTTCATAAGGTGGGTTGTTGTGTTTGTGGTTGTGTGTGTGGTGTGTGTGTGGTGTTGTGTGTGGTGTTGTGTGTTGGGGTGTTTTGCCTTTTGGTCTGGGGTGGTGGGGTGTGTGTGTGTGTGTGTTGTGGGTGGTTTGGGGGTGTGTGTGGTGTGGTTTGTGTTGTGTGTGTGTGTGTGTTTTGTTTTTGTGTGTGTGGGTGTGGTGGTGTGTGTGTGTTTGTGGTGTGTGGGTTTGTGTGTGGTTTGGGGGTGTGTGTTGTTTGTGTGTGTGTGGTGTGTGTGGTTTTTGTGTGTGTTTTGTTGGGGTGTGGTTTGTGGGTGTGTGTGTGTGTGTGTGTGTGTGTGTGTGTGGGTATGTGTGGTGTGTACGTGTAGACGTGTATGGGTGTGTGTGTGTGTGTGTTGGTGTGTGTGGGTGTGTGTGTGTGTGTGTGTGGTTTAGTACGTGTTGTGAAGGTGGGGTGTGTTTTTGTGTGGGGGTTTTGTGGTGGTTTGTGTGGGGGGTGTGTGTGAGTGTGAGTCTGTCCGTGTGTTTTTTTGGTGTGTGTTTTGTGTGTGGTTGTGTGGTGGTTTGAAGTGTATATGTATATGTTTGGTTGTTTGGGTGTGGTGGTGTGGTGTGGTTTTTGTGTTTTGTGTGTGGGGT
>CM031626.1:18794921-18799663 GCA_018398815.1 Conus ventricosus | reverse complement strand
ACTACCGCGAAAGAACAAGTGGTCTCTAAATAAAAAGCTTTTGCTGTGAGGACATAAAACTCAACTATAGAACAAACCTGCCTCAGGGTCGCGTGTGGTATGGGTCAAGGGCTGGTGGACTAGGCGATGAATAATTATGTTTGGGTACTACTGGCTGATCCTGTGAGAAAAGCCAGGTGCAGCTTTGAGGTAGTAGTAGTAGTAGAGAATACAGAGCATCTTGGGCCTGCACTGTAAACGTGGACTGGGACCTGAGTTTCCTCATTCCGCTCGCACTTGGCTGTGTGTGAGTCATGCACATGGACTGCAGTCACAGCTAGGGGGGTGCCCCTCCCAATTGCAGCGCTCCCGTGATGATGACAGTATCGACTGCGTACTTATGTACAGTCAGGGCTTTCACTTACTTGTCGCTTGCAGTGCAGTGACGTGTCAACTGTTAGAATGCTCTTTGTCTCTGTCTGTCTGTCTGTCTGTCTGTCTGTCTCTCTCTCTCTCTCTCTCTCTCTCTCTCTCTCTCTCTCTCTCTCTCTCTTCACATACTTACATACATACAAACGCGCGCGTGCACGCACACACGCACGCACACACATAAGCATGTGAACTGCCAGAATGCTCTCGCTCGCTCTGTCTTTCTGTCTCTCTCTATCTCTCTGTCTCTTTCTGTCTGTCTGTCTCGCTCTCTGTCTGTCTCTCTGTCTCTGTCTCTCTCTCTCTCTCTCTCTCTCTCTCTCTCTCTCTCTCACCCAAGCGTTCTGTCTGTCTGACTGTCTGTCTGTCTGTCTGACACCCTGTCTGCCTGTCTCTCTCTCTCTCTCTCTCTCTCTCTCTCTCTCTCTCTCTCTCTCTCTCTCTCTCTCTCTTTCTCACCAAACGTTCTGTCTGTCTGTCTGTCTGTCTGACACCCTGTCTGCCTCTCTCTCTCTCTCTCTCTCTCTCTCTCTCTCTCTCTCTCTCTCTCTCGGCCATTTCAGTATTGCTTTCCATCTCTGTTGTCTGTGTCAGTAAGCACAGGTAATCGAGTGCGACGAGTCTGCGCGCATGCGTCTTTGGTGTGTGTGTGTGTGTGTGTGTGTGTGTGTGTGTGTGTGTGTGTGTGTGTGTGTGTGTGTGTTTCTTTCTTTCATTCGGGTTCCGGTGTTGTTGTTCTTCCGTTTAACGTCTTCCCACATAAAGTGATTTCAGACAGTTTGTTGTGATAGAGTGTATGATGAAAGAAGTATGAGTGTGTGCAACCATTTGTGAGTGTGTGTGAGTGTGTGTGTGTGTGTGTGTGTGTGTGTGTGTGTGTGTGTGTGTGTGTGTGTGTGCTTGCGCGTGTGTGTGTGAAAATGTTGGTGTGTGTGTGGTGGGTGTGTGATATGTGTGTGTGGTTGCGGTGCGTGTGTGTGTGGGGTTTTGTGTGTGTGTGTTTTTTGGGTGTGTGTGTGGGTGAGTGTTTTAAAGGATAATTTTTTATGTAGGTTTTCGTGTGCCCAGTTTTCAAAGAATCATTAATTTCACCTGTCAATGGAACTTTTTTTTTGTTTTAAATAGTGTCTCTGCACTAGAGGTGTTTGATGAATTTGGAAGAGCCCTTTTAAATGATGTTTCGTTTCGAAATTTTTTCCAGTGTTGCGTGGTCTTTTTTTTCTTTTTGGGAACTTTCAATTAAGCTTTGTAGTTGAGGAGTTAAGGTGAAAATTATTAAAATCTTTGTTGTACTTATTTGTAAGCGGTTTTAAAATGTTTGAATTTGTTAAAGAGAGAAATTTGTTGTTCAAATGGTTGGGGGGGGGGGGGGGGGGGGAAAAGTTATTTTTCAAAGGATTTCCAAATGGGTTTTAATAAATGTTTACAATTAAAACTGAAAAAACGTTATTTAAAGTAAGGCAAGTTCGTGAAGTCGTTTTTTGATAAAATTTCGCCCTTTCCCCTTTTGCACTCTTTTTTTGTTTTTGCACGTTCAATAAAGATGATTACACTGGGGTTTCCCCCAACATCATGAGACTTTTTTGCAGTATTTGTTCGGGGTTTTAAATGATCGTGAATAAAGCTTTCTAATCTCGGGAAAATTGGGAGTTTGGATTTTTCTTATTGGGTTTTTTGGGGTTTAATATGGGGGTTTGGTTTAAAACACATTTTATAATTTTGACAATCTGGTTTTTAATAAATGTTAAATCGTGTTTGAGTTTATTTTCAGGGGAAAAATTTGACAAATCCAAATTATATGATGAGTTGTCCCTTTTCAATGTTGCGAATGCTCTTCGAGCAGCTTGGTAAACTCTTTTTTGGGATAAAAATGCCGCAGTGAGAGGGCACCCAAAAAAAGTAGTATTGATCTCTTCTTTGATAAAAGATGCGTTAGTAATTTTTTTCCCGTTGTTATTCTTTACGAATTTTGAATTTGGAGATTTTTTAAAGCAGAAAGCGCTGTCTAGAATCACTAAAAGTAGAATTTGACAATTTTTAGTGGAAGAATTTAAAATTACTTTAGAGACATTAGAATTGTACTAGTTCTGCTTAAAAATCGAAGTTTTTCCCAAGATGATACAATTCTCCCTTTTAAGGTTGGGTTATAAAAGCTGCGCCAGGTTCGAGTACTGAACCATCCTTTAAAACTTTCAAGGTCTTTTAACTTTTTCCCAAATGGAAAATTTTAAAACCGCTTTTAAAAAGGTTTGGAGAACTTTTTTTACTTAGTACGTGTATTTGTATAAAATTTGCTTTTTTTTGTTCCCTTTTGGGGAAAGGGCCCATAAAAGGGGTTCGAAGCGATTTTAGTTTGATTTATGTTTGTTTCTTTCAATAGGTAGAAGTTATGTCTGAAGGGTTTAAGTTGTTTTTTGCTTCTAGCTTTTTTGCAAAGTTGTTTTGATTTAATGATATTCTTTGAAAAAAAAGTATTTTGTGAAGGTTCTTTAAGACAAATTTAGATGAGACCTTTTTCGAAACTATTGGAGGCAAAACTCCTATTTCAGGGTATGTTCCCAAGTTACATGCATTTTATGGGAATCCAATCCCAGTTTTCGTTTTGCGTCTTTTATTTTAATTTATTAAGTAAATTTTGGGGGGCTAAAAATACTTCTTGGGCAAAAATTTAATCTTAAAGAAAGCGCAAAAGATAGTTTTTAAAGCTATTTTTGTTTGTCCCATTTTGTTTGTTAGATTTTAAAAAAAGTTAAAATTTTCCCTCGCTTTTATTCAAATTTTTTAAAATATGTAGATTCCATGAAGCTTTGGAGTTGAAAAAACGCCTAAAAAAATTTTACAGAATGGTATTGTAGTGTGACCTTTTGGAAAAAATTGAGGAAGTTTCTCGGGTTTCCAATTTTAAAAAAAAGCTTTTAAATTCGTTTTTTCTGCTGAAAGTGAAAGTCCTTTTTCATGAAAAAAAGTCGTTGATTTTGTTTAGTTATGTTGATTTTTATTTTTATGTAATTGATGATTTTTTGGGTTTTTCTTTTATGTGACCCTTCATCCACAAACATAAGTCATCGGGAATTGTGCTAATATTACATCTTTTTATAATCCTTTTTTTATATTGCGTTAAAATATTGAATAAAAACGGAGATAAACTTTTCCCCGGGGAAACCCCTTTTAATGGTTCCGTGTAGAAAAATTTTATGCACTTTTTCTTGTTTGAATCACTTTATTTTCCAAAAAAACTTTTTTTATAAATTTACTTTTTCCATTTACAATGGTTTTGAGCTTTAAAATGAGCCGTTTGTGCCATTTTTTCTTGTTTTTTTAGCTTTTTTTACATCAAAGAAAGTTGCGAGGATGTTTTTCCGGGCTCGCAAATTGTTTTTTATTGAGTCGTTAGTTTAACTAAGTGTTTTGATGATCTTCCTTTTTGAAAAAAAAAGCTTGGGTTTATTGGGATTCTTGGGTTTGTTACAAAAAATATGTTAACGTTTGAAAAATTTTTTCCATCAGTTTGCCCCTATGGGGAGTTGGGCTGGCGTAGCTGTTTATTGTCGAGGTTTTCCTGTTTTTTTATTGGTTTAATTTTGAATGTTTCCAAAAGAAGGCAGATTTCCCCCGTTCCAAAAATTTTTTAATAAAAAGGTTATGAAATGTTTTCATTCGGAGGGGTATGATGTAACATTTCATTTAAATGCCCTCTAAGCCTACTGAGTTTTTTATTTCCCAGATTTCTGAGACATTCTTCACTTCTGGGAAAATTTGGGAAATTCGGTAATGGTCTATTCGGGTCAGGGTCGTTGTAAATGGCTTTTTTTTTTCCCTTTCTCCGGGGTTGTTTCTTTTCTGTGTTAGATGTTGTGCTGAAATTTTTTTAAAATGTTGGCGAAGCTTCAGCTTTCTCTGAGTTGGAGGGGAAAACAGAGTTAGGGAGCTTGATGGCATGTTGGTAGAGATACTCCGTTTTTTTTTTCTTGATTTGCCCCCCTTTTGAAATTTTTTTGAAATTCTTTCTTCATTTTTTTACAAAAGTTTGACCGTATTGTCGTTTAGCTTGTGCCTCACTTTTAAAAGATTTTTGGCCTTTTTTTTCCACAGTTTGAATTACGTTCTTCTCCTTTTCTTGTAAATACGCTCGTAGTTTTACGTTTTTTCTTTTAGCTTGTTCGCAATTTTCGTTCCAGCAGAATTCCTGTGTGTTTATTTTAATTTGGCTTGATTTGTTTTATTTGGGTTTGATGATTTGCAGCGTAGCTGGCTTTTTGAAAAATTTCAAACAATTCACAAATTAGGGAGCTGAAATTCATTTTGTCGACATTTTAAAGATTTAAGTAAATTTT
>CM031626.1:18777421-18789921 GCA_018398815.1 Conus ventricosus | reverse complement strand
GTGACGAACCGGACAGTTGGTAGATCGAGTCCCGCAGGTGTCAAGCAATTCACTCTGTGTAGTCCTGCTGTCCCTTTTATGGTGTAACTTTGTTATGCTCAATCTGACAATCGGCTTCCGTCAATCGCTGTGTGTGTGTGTGTGTGTGGTGTGTGTGTGTGTGGTGTGTGTGTGTGTTGTACGATCTGTTGATGTTCGATCCATTTATCATGCAAAAATTAATAGACGTGTATTATTATTATTATTATTAGGCCTATTATTATTATTATTATTATGAATACTTATATAGCGCTAGAGACCAAGCTCTATGCGCTTTACAATCCACACTCGTTTACACACCTGGGCAGTGCCGACTGAAGAGCTGCCAGCTGGCGCTTCATTCAGTCGTTTCCCGTGTCATCCAGTTAATATTGTTCAATATCGCTCACTCATTTCCTTACTTCTTTCATTCTTTCCATTTCTTACGCAGGGTGCATGCTATGTGTAACGTGTCATCCATACCAACGACCAAACTGGCCTTCTCTTCCGAAAGTTGGTGATGGGATTTGACGTATGTGCAAGATGTCATGCGTGCGTTCACACACGGAACCTCGGTTTATAGTCTCATTTGAAGGACTGTATGGGAAATGGGAGTCAAAACCAATGTTAACTCCGAAGGGAAAATACCCGTGTACCGAAACGGCCCGGCGGAGATTCAAACCCGCAATCTCAGGATCACCAAGATTACGAGTCCGGCGCTCTACCATCTGAGCTATTCCGCCCCCCCCCCCCCCCCCCAACACACACATACACACGTGTGCATTTATCGATTATTTGGTGTGGGCCAGGTAGGCCTATAATGACAGGTTGAGCGCATTGATCATGCGGAGAAAAAAAATAAATCGACATGTGCGCACTTTGTCGATCATTAAGTGTGGGCTGAATGATATGTTCTTATACTTTTCTAAAAGATAATTGACAGAGGAGAGAGGCATAACGACTACAACATGCTTACAGGCTTGGGTTTATGTGCGTGTCGTGTTCAAACGTCTTCACACTTAGAGATGGGAAAACAAACAAACAACAAAACAAACAAAAACAAACAACGTTTGCAGAGAAGAAACATCCAGTGTGACAACTGTTGTTGTTGTGTTTTTTTAACGGTGACAGGATGGCATAATTTGATGATAATTATAACGCTGTACAGCTGTTTCTATTCCATGAATAGGTGGCCCGTTACCAAGAGTATGACTGAAAATGGGAAATCAGTTTTGTCTTGGGGAAAGTTTGAATCACAGGGAACGGAAATGAAAAGTCTTAGTGATCGAAGACCCCCCCCCCCCCCCCCCCCCCCCCAAACATGCTGTATATGTTGCTGCCATTGGTTGATTGGTTCAGGCCGTATCATCGACTGAGTTCGCGAAGATCGATCGATATCGATTATTGCGTGATCACGGGTCACTGTCACGGTCCATCCATCCAATCGAGCAGCACCGGTCCTTTAGAGCTGTTGACGCCAGCAGGTCGCTCGCCGTCAGGTTACAATACGTTACCGCAAATGCTCTCTACCGCGAGAATACATTACCGCAAAATCGTATATTACGATACCGCAAAAAGACTTGCTACTTAAACCGCAAATAGATTTTGTTGATTTCTGTAGCCTTTAGGAAGAAGACCACTAACGCCTGCGAACGGTTCCACAGGGAATTTGGCGACATGTTTTATTCTCCACACCCTAGCATATTTGCGTTCATGGACAAGCTGAAACTCCAACAGAGCAAAACGTACATGAAAATCAGACCAGCAAATTCAGGCGTACTTGCACTCGCCCGCCGAGACGTGGAGAAGCAGAACAACCTGCTTGAAATACAGGCAGCCTATCAGCATGGAGCCATTACTCAGTCAAACCATGTGTGGAGACTGGCACTAAGGTACCAGCCCGTCCGAATGTGATCACGCTCTCCAGCTGATGTGATGCTGAACTGTGATTGATTTTTAATGCCAAATTTCACTGTTAATGTTTAATTAAATTCAGAGACAAAGTAGAAGATGCTGAACGTGATTTTGAATGCAAGGGTTTTTTAAGGTACCCTTTTTAATGCCAAATTCAGAGACAAAGTACTGTGGTACTGTCAAAAGTACCTGTTGAACAGATTTGCGGTAACGTATTCCTGCAGATTGCGGTTTTGTAGCATCGGTTTTGCGGAAATGATATACCCACTTACGCTATAATGTGGCTTTTTTTTGCGGTAACGTGGTGCTACCGCCGTCAGGTCACCCCCCCCCCCCCCCCCACACACACACACACACACACACTCCACCCCCCTGCCCCACCCCCACCCCACCCACTAAAGGGACTCGTTCACTGCTCAGTGCCCGGTCACTTTTGACCAGCGCACCAGTTCAGGTGCTGCCCTGATTGAACAGGGGACGTAACTTGTGTGGTTCTCTCCTCTCTCTCTCTCTCTCTCTCTCTCTCTCTCCTCTCTCTCTCTCTCTCTCCTCTCTCTCCTTTCCCGCTGACAAAGTCAACATGTTCACAGGGTTGTGGGTGACGGTGTGTGGTTCAGGGTTTCCTTCGAAGAGAGAATTCACATGCTCTGTCTGTCTGTTTGGCTGTCTGTCTGTCTGTCCTATCTGTCTGTCTGTCTGTCTGTGTGTGTTTGTGTGTGTGTGTGTGTGTGTGTGTGTGTGTGTGTGTGTGTGTGTGTGTGTGTTGTAGTGTGTGTGTGTGTGTGTGTGTTGTAGTGTGTGTGTGTGTGTGTGTGTGTGTGTGTGTGTGTGCGGGCGGGCGGGCGGGCGGCAGGCGGCGTGTGTGTGTGTGTGTGTGTGTGTGTGTGTGTGTGTGTCGGGCAGCTCTGAAATACGTTTCCATTGTTGATGAACTGTGAAATGTGTTTCCATTGTTGATGAACTTTGAAATGTGTTTCCATTGTTGATGAACTCTGAAATGTGTTTCCATTGTTGATGAATTCTGAAATGTGTTTCCATTGTTGATGAACTCTGAAATGTGTTTCCATTGTTGATGAACTCTGAAATGGGAAACACGTTGTTGATGAACTCTGAAATGGGAAACAGATTGTTGATGAACTCTGAAATGGGAAACACATTGTTGATTACCTCTGAAATGAGAAGCACATTGTTGATGACCTCTGAAATGGGAAACACATTGTTGATGACCTCTGAAATCATGACTCATGAGGTCATTCCCCTCTTTCATGTTTATCGTTTTCGGTGTGAATTCGTGACACCTGGTCCCAAACAAAAGATTTCAATTTGCTCCATTCTGTTGCCCGAGGAAAACGCACCTACCTGTCTCAATGGAACCAACCGGGCTGAACTTGTTTACATACCAGCTGTTACATTTATTTAACGAAAATTACCCATTTGATGAAAACTACCCACGCACCCACCCTCCTTCCCCCCTCCCATCTCCCCTCGTCCTGTCTTTTGGCAACCCATAGCTGGCCGTACTCCCTCTTCACTCGTGCCTGTTGCCGTTTAGTGTGTCGTCTTTCAACAGACTCGGCTTTAACAGTTTTGATGATAAAAAACGGAGATCAGTGACGTGTCGCGAATTGATCCCATCCCCATCCCCACCCCCCCCCCCCCCCCACCCCACTCCTCACCACCCGGCCCACCCCCTGTATTAGCATTCTGCACTGCTGCGAAGTGAACGGCGACAGCTAGCACCGATCTGCTAGACTCCGGGAAGCGACAACAGACCACCAGTGACTGTGTGCCACGTGTGGTGTTGTGTTGTAGTGTTGAGGCCGACGGTTATAGTGTTGAGGTCGACGGCTATAGTGTTGAGGCCGACGGTTATAGTGTTGAGGTCGACGGCTATAGTGTTGAGGTCGACGGCTATAGTGTTGAGGCCGACGGTTATAGTGTTGAGGTCGACGGCTATAGTGTTGAGGCCGACGGTTATAGTGTGAGGTCGACGACTATAGTGTTGAGGCCGACGGTTATAGTGTTGAGGTCGACGGCTATAGTGTTGAGACCGACGGCTATAGTGTTGAGGCCGACGGTTATAGTGTTGAGGTCGACGGCTATAGTGTTGAGGCCGACGGCTATAGTGTTGAGGCCGACGGCTACAGTGCAGTGTTGAGGCCGACAACTATAGTGTTGACGCCGACGGCTATAGTGTTGAGGCCGACGGCTACAATGCAGTGTGAGGCGACAGCTATGGTGTTGAGGCCGACGGCTATAGTGCAGTGTTGAGGCCGACGGCTATAGTGTTGAGGCCGACAGCTATAGTGTTGAGACGGCTACAGTGCAGTGTTGAGGTCGACGGCTATAGTGTTGAGGCCGACGGCTATAGGGCAGTGTTTGAGGCCGACGGCTATAGTGTTGAGGCCGACGGCTGTATAGTGTGAGCCGACGGCGATATAGTGTTGAGGCCGACGGCTATAGTGCAGTGTTGAGGCCGACGGCTATAGTGTTGAGGCGATGGCTTATAGTGTTGAGGTCGACGACTATATAGTGTTGAGGCAAACAGCTATATAGTGTTGAGGCAAACGGATATAGTGTTGAGGCCGACGGCTATATCGTGTTGAGGCAAACGGCTATAGTGTTGAGGCCAACGGCTACAGTGCAGTGTTGAGGCCGACGGTTATAGTGTTGAGGCGGACGGCTATAGTGTTGAGGCCGACGGCTATAGTGTTGAGGCGGACGGCTATAGTGTTGAGGCGGACGGCTATGACGGCTATAGTGTTGAGGCCGACGGCTGCTGTAGGCAGTGTCAGTGTCAGATCTTCTTCGTGAG
Organism: Conus ventricosus; assembly: GCA_018398815.1. Lineage (NCBI taxonomy): Eukaryota > Metazoa > Mollusca > Gastropoda > Neogastropoda > Conidae > Conus > Conus ventricosus. The sequence goes on along the minus strand of CM031626.1, from coordinate 18,785,174 downwards.
TGTGGTGGACATTGCCAGTTTGTGGCGAATCATATCGGGGAACCGTGTGTGCGGAGGGGGGGGGGGGGGGGGGGGGGGGGGGGGGGGGGGGGGGGGGCGATTGGTGGAAGTGCGTGCTGTATGTTATTGATAGTGGGGAGGGGGGGGGAGGGAGAAGACGGACTTGTGGGCGAGGAAAAAAACTGGAGGAGAGTAACGTGATGTCACACCACACACACACACACGCACACAGAGTCCTGCCTCATCATGTTTTGCAGGGAAAGCGGCCACTTCGTGTGAATCACTGAACTAGGAGATGAGATCACGTTTGGTTTTGGTGGTGTTGCTAGGGAAGAAGAGATGATAACGCACCAACGTCTATATTTGGTATTTATTGAAACACTTGCGATTAATGTTACCAGGGGGGGAAAAATGCGATACAGTGAATACCGTTGTAACCTTCCAGAATGAATCAGTGTTCACAGTGCGCGCGCCGTTTCGCTGTTGGAAGCCAAAGGAGGCGAAGGGATTAAGTTTGGTAGTTGACTTTTTGTTGAAAAAAAAAAATGCGTTCTTGACACTCTGAATTTTTGTGTGTCTTTTTTCATCTGCTTTGAAACATTCGCTAAATTAGGTGGGTTTTTTTTGTTGTTGTTTTTAAAATGGAGGTTTAGTAGGCTTGTAAAAAAAAAATGTGCAGAGGGGATTCGCAGTGTAAAACCATCCCCTCAAAATGGCCGCCATCAGCCACTTGGTCACTTTCTTCACATGGCCACGACTTGTTTTGCTTTTCCTTTCTTTTTTTTAAATTTTTTTTATTCATTTTTTTTCTTTTCTTTTCATATTTTAACCTATATCATTCATTCATGTATTATTAAATCAATCAGGAAAGTCAACAAATTTTAAATACATGAATGAAATAAAAAAAAACCCTCTCCGATATGGAGGTAAGACTGGTATTGTGGTGGAGGATCACGGTTGCCTCCTTTTCATTTTTCTCATCAACGTTTGTCTGCTTGGGCATTAATTAATTAATCTGATTAGCTATTTATTTATCTGCATATTTTTCTTTCATTTCTAAAGCATTCAGTGTGCTGCAGCACTTTATTTTTGTGTACAAAAGTCTTGCTGTCTGCAGCCAGGTAAGGGGGAGTTATCTCATAACTGTGGACAGAGCAGTTTACTTACAGAATGTCAATGACCGGAATTGTACTGCATCCGCAATGACAGCGTGCCAGACACCAACCTGGAGACACCCCCCCCCCCCCCCCCATCCAAACGCTGTTCTGAGATCCTCGCCGCAAATCGTTCACCCAGTTCTGCAAGGTTCCATCGTTTCCCGAGGGAATGCTCCTGGAAACAAAAATTCTTCCTGGGCGTGTTTCAAGAGCCTGGAATTCTTCAGAGAATGCTGTCAGAAGAAGTCATTTATTTACAGACATATGTTGTGTACAGACACACACACACACACACAAACTCTCACACACACACACGCACACACGCACGCACGCACGCAGAAACACACACACACACACACACACACACACACACCACACACACACACACACACACACACATACACACACACATATGAACAAAGCACCGCGTACACTGGCACATACGCAGGGGCCCGTACCCACCCACCCATGACAGATAGGCCTATACTGGCACACGTGTACTCTCACCACAAGCGTGTTCAGTGATGACCATAATGATAGCGACACAGACAATGTCAGGTAGGCACCTAAGGTCTGACCAGTGCGCTGGGCTGATGCGCAGGTCAGACATCTGCTACGTCATAGCCATTAGACCCTATATTCTGAAAATCTCTCATCTCCATCGATCCTCTATCCATCAGCTTCAAATCATGCGCAGTGTGGTCTCGAAACTTTAGCGGATGTGGTGTAGCGTATATTGGACTAGTGCGCTCCGGTGACGCCTCCTTGATGAAATTGAAACTGACATTGTGTAGGCGGTGACTGTCCGATTGTGTGACGACCGTCCCCAACGTTGTCAATTGCTTGTGTACGAACTGGATAGTCTTTCCTCCCGCGTGCGATGAAATCTACGCTCTTGTCGTTCGATTGATCATGAACTCAGTACTATCATTTACCTGTGCGTGAACTTGAGAGAGTCCTTGCTCAACTTGTGATGAAATTGGCAGTTTTTGTTTTATATGACTGTACATGAACTCAGCACTCTATCATGTGCTTGTGTGTATGACCTTCACAGTCCACTTACGTGAAATTGACATATTTTCCCCCCTCCGCCTGTAGTGACAGAGACGATCTGTTTTCAGACAGTATACCACCTTCGCACTCGTTATGAACAGTAAAGCCTGTTGTCCGCTTGGGATGAAAGTGACAGTCTGTTTTCAGACAGTATACCACCTTCACACTCGTTATGAACAGTAAAGCCTGTTATCCGCTTGTGGTGAAAGTGACTGTCTGGCTGACTGCTGCTTACAAATCCTGACACTTCATCATTTGCTTGTGTGTGAACTTGACACTTTATAGCGCTGTTGATGAAAGTGACAGTCAATTATATGACTGCATGTAAACCCAACACTGCAATCATTTGCTTGCATATGAACTTGACAGTTTATAGCGCTCTTGATGACAGTGACAGTCAATTATCTGATTGTATGTAAACCCAACACTTAATGCTTCATCATTTGATAGTGTGTGAACTTGACAGTTTACAGCGCCGTTGATGAAAGCGACGGTCAGTGTATGTAAACCCAAACATTCATCCATTGATCGTGCACGAAGCTGGCAGTCCAGCTTTTGCTTGCAAATCGCTGACAACCAAAAGGACATAAAGCGAATGATGCTTGCAAATCGCTGATAACCAAAAGGACATAAAGCGAACGATGCTTGCAAATCGCTGACAACCAAAAGGACATGAAGCGAGCGATGCTTGCAAATCGCTGACAACCAAAAGGACATAAAGCGAACGATGCTTGCAAATCGCTGACAACCAAAAGGACATGAAGCGAGCGATGCTTGCAAATCGCTGACAACCAAAAGGACAAAAGCGAACGATGCTTGCAAATCGCTGACAACCAAAAGGACATGAAGCGAAAGATGCTTGCAAATCGCTGACAACCAAAGGACATGAAGCGAGCGATGCTTGCAAATCGCTGACAACCAAAAGGACATAAAGCGAAAGATGCTTGCAAATCGCTGACAACCAAAAGGACATGAGGCGAGCGATGCTTGCAAATCGCTGACGACCAAAAGGACATGAAGCGAGCGATGCTTGCAAATCGCTGACGACCAAAAGGACATGAAGCGAGCGATGCTTGCAAATCGCTGACAACCAAAAGGACACAAAGCGAAAGATGCTTGCAAATCGCTGACAACCAAAAGGACATGAAGCGAGCGATGCTTGCAAATCGCTGACGACCAAAAGGACATGAAGCGAAAGAAGCTTGCAAATCGCTGACAACCAAAAGGACATAAAGCGAACGATGCTTGCAAATCGCTGACGACCAAAAGGACATAAAGCGAACGATGCTTGCAAATCGCTGACGACCAAAGGACATAAAGCGAACGATGCTTTGCAAATCGCTGACAACCAAAAGGACATAAAGCGAGCGATGCTTGCAAATCGCTGACAACCAAAAGGACACAAAGCGAAAGATGCTTGCAAATCGCTGACGACCAAAAGGACATAAAGCGAAAGATGCTTGCAAATCGCTGACAACCAAAAGGACATGAAGCGAGCGATGCTTGCAAATCGCTGACGACCAAAAGGACATAAAGCGAACGATGCTTGCAAATCGCTGACAACCAAAAGGACATAAAGCGAACGATGCTTTGCAAATCGCTGACGACCAAAAGGACATAAAGCGAAAGATGCTTGCAAATCGCTGACAACCAAAAGACATGAAGCGAGCGATGCTTGCAAATCGCTGACGACCAAAAGGACATAAAGCGAACGATGCTTGCAAATTGCTGACAACCAAAAGGACATAAAGCGAACGATCCCTGCAAATCGCTGACAACCAAAAGGACATGAAGCGAGCGATGCTTGCAAATCGCTGACGACCAAAAGGACATAAAGCGAACGATGCTTGCAAATCGCTAACGACCAAAAGGACATGAAGCGAAAGAAGCTCCTAGCTGTGAGCCATGTAATCCAATGTTTGCACAGTGCAGCATTCGCTCAACAGAACACGAGCAAAGCCTGTATGTACACAAACACCGAGGACAGACCGTCAACAATGACACCTCTCCCAGCAGAAACGGTGCTGACCATTTCTGTAGAGGCAAGGGATCATTATGAACAGTACAGAAAGAACAAACAAACAAACAAACAAAGAGAGGCGAGGGTAACAGGTGGAGAAAAGACTCAGGTGAGGCAAAACATCAAACGGTGAAAGGTCACAGACTTTTGAAGTAGGTAGACCCGAGTTACAAAACATCCCGAGACCAGCATACAGTAAACACTGCACGTGGTGATACATCTGGACAGAGAGGTTGAGTGTACTACATCGTATTTGGATGGGTCAGAAGAAAACCTTGAGGCAAAGCAGACACGGCTAAGGCAGAAGAAAGACCAAGTGAACAAGTGAACACTGCAGCAGTTTGAAACAAAGCATTTGATGAATGGGACAGCAGAAATACCAGGCTTCTTGTGAACACTGCGACAGTTTGAGGCAAAGCACACAGAGAGAAGCAGGAGAAAGACCAGGCTTCTTGTGAACATTGCAGCAGTATGAAGCAAAAGCATGTGATCAACAGGACCGAAGAAATAACGAGGCTTCCTGCGAACATTTCCGGAGTGTGGGGCAAAGTATCATATGAATGGGGCAGAAGGATCCACGGTGTTGGGGCTGAGCATCATATGAGCTGCACTGAGGAAAAATACAAGGGTTCTGTGAACATTACACAGAGTACGAGCAAAGCGTCTTAGTCATGGGACAGAAGAAATGCAGGGCTTCCTGTGAGCTCTAAAGTGTGGGGCAAAACATCAGATGTATTGGGCAGACCAAAAAAAACCAGGTTTGTTGTGAGCACATTTCGTCAGTGTGTGACAAAGCACCATAGGCCCAGGACAGAGGAATGCAAGGATTCCTGTGAACGTGACAGTAGAAGAGGCAAGTGAGGTAAAGCCATCATCTCGTGGAACAGAAGAACGCCACAAGGCTGCCTTTGAACAGCACACCAGAAGAATCCCGTGAAGTTCACAGTGGACATCAGACACAGGGCATGAGATGAATAGTGGACATCAGACACACTGTTCCATGGAGGTACCGCCAGATACAGGGCATGAGATGAATGAACTGCTGTCCACCAGGCGGCAGGGTGGTCAGTCACCAAGGGAGAAGAGTGGTGAGTGGACAAGATGAACGACAGACGGATGGAGGCGACGGACCCCGTGGACGGCACAGTCCGAACTCCACGAGATGCAAGGACTGGTGCCCAGGACACACAGGGAAGAACATGCCCCAACAAACCACAGTGACAGGAGGGGTCGTCACAGGTCTGGCAGGAAACGAAATGATACAGATATTGATTTAAATGCGTCTAACAACAGCGAAATGAGCACGCCCGAGACAACAACATCCACCACGAGGAGCCGAAAAAGTGCGAAAAGCAAACGTCAGATGGAGTCACGCTTCAGACAAACGATCACGTCACGTCCGCATCCAGCGTGGAAGCTCCAAGGGCCGGCAAAGCCTCTTCACAAGAAACAGCCCAGGCAGGGCATCGTTCCAACGTCCAGGACAAGAAGACGAAGATGGAGACGACAGTGCTGAGGACACTGAACACGCTTCAGGCGAGAATCGAAGACACACGACTCCTCCAGCGGGTCAGACAAGACCCGGCCTGCGGCAGACAGATCCCGCAGCAACGTGGACAGTGCAGGACAGCGAGAGGAAAGCAGTAGCAGCAGTAGCAGCAGCAGAAGTGAAGCGGTGGGGTCGGACAGGGCAGCTCAGACAGGGACAGGGAGCGGTCCACCCACGTCGTCAGACAATCCACAGTCAGGTGCGACAGACAGGGCAAGGAGGAGGGCTCCGTTACCATATGGTGAGTCAAAGAGTAGGACACAGCGCGGGAGGTTATGCACCCGTCTGCTTTGTTTGTTTGTTGCGCTCCCAGTTCTTATACAACAGGGGGTACTTTAGAAGGGAACGAAGAAATGCTGTCTGTGTCTGTCTGTCCGTGGTCAAAATGTGTTCCACTCGCTCCAGACAAAACTGCTGGATCGATCTTTCAGAAAATTTGTAGATTATGTTCATATGGGTCACGGATGATGCCCGATGTTTTAGTTTACCATGTTCATTATGGGTCACGGATGATGCCCGATGTTTTAGTTTACCATGTTCATTATGGGTCACGGATGATGCCCGATGTTTTAGTTTACCATGTTCATTATGGTCACGGATGATTTCCGATGTTTTATTGTACTGGTCAGAATAGCCGTTACTAACGGCTGTAAATGATAATGTTGTGATGGACAGGTTGAGCAATGGCAAGAGGAATGGACCTTGCAGAAGGATAACAAACTTTATACATCCGTCCAGACCTCAACGAGCTTTTACCGTGTCCCAGAGGCGGTCGTAAAGAGGAAACAGTCCTGTGCCGCTTGTACACAGGCCACTCGTTTTATACCCATTCTTATCTTTAAAAGGTGAAGAAGCTCCGTGGCGTGTTCCATGTCATTTTCCACTCACAGTGAAACATATTCTTTTAGAGTGTTGGGACTTGCACGATGTGAGACATAAACACTTTACTACAGCAGAGTTCATGAAAACGCTGTTCATAGATGTCCCGCCTGACGTGGTCTTTGAGTTTTTGAGAGAGATTAACATTTTCATCTGATTTTAAGATTTTAAGGAAAAAAAGATTTTTAACGAAGTTTCTGGTGCGTTTCTAGAAGATGTAATTTAAAAAGATGTGTGAAAGTTGTTTTTTTTTTTGTTTTTTTAGATGACTTATGAGTTGATTTTAACGTGGTGACAGCCCTGATGTGGCCCTTTGCGGTCGGCTGGGCTATAAGCAACATCACCCTTGCCGTACAGTTTAAGCAATAACGTTATAAACTTAAGCGTAACCATATATTCTGAAAGCTCTTTGCTAACATAGTGGTTAGTATTTCCGCCTGTCACACGGGAGACCCTGGTTCATATCCGGGATAGGAACTTTTTTTTTTTTCTTACATACAAAATTTCTACCACCAAAAGGGAAGTGCTGTAGTGCTGTACTGACTGATTTATAATATATTTTTTTTTTCTCTCTCTCTTTCTTGTACTACTGTACTGGGAGTACATTTATAATTATGCTTTGCATCTTTTTTTTCTTTCTTAAACTACAGTGCCGTTGCCTGTTCTGGAGGCTTTGAAGTGATATAAAGTTTCTTTCCGTTGAATATTTGAAGTTCACGTATTTATTTTGTGGAGATCATCAATATCTGTTCTGATGACAAGGTTTCTTTCTAAGTTTTCATTGTTCGGGAGCCAGACGTTTGATATCACAAAATGGGGCTGCTACAATTGTTTCCTGAAATCAAAGAAGGTTGGATGAAAGAATCAACTTAACTCCCAGTGCGTTCGTACTTTAGTCTGCGGGAAGTAAACCCTCTACAAAGGGCCCAAGCCATTGATGTGATTCCTAGAGTCATAACGGGGACAAGCTGCCCACAGTGAACTTCAGCGCCGATTTCTTTCCCACATCCAGGTGCTTGGCTAGTTTGTCCAAGTCTGGTTCCGACAAGTTTCATGGCGTTGTGTCGTGGATGGACTTGATGACGCTTCAAAGGG
>CM031626.1:18747421-18754921 GCA_018398815.1 Conus ventricosus | reverse complement strand
CATGATTGTTCTGTCCCCAAGCTTCTCTCACCCATGACCACACATGATTGTTCTGTCCCCAAGCTTCTCTCACCCATGACCACACATGATTGTTCTGTCCCCAAGCTTCTCTCACCCATGACCACACATGATTGTTCTGTCCCCAAGCTTCTCTCACCCATGACCACACCTGATTGTTCTATACCCAAGCTTCTCTCACCCATGACCACACATGATTGTTCTGTCCCCTCCCTAAGCTTCTCTCACCCATGACCACACATGATTGTTCTGTCCCTAAGCTTCTCTCACCCATGACCACACATGATTGTTCGGTCTGTTGGGGTGCATTGACGTGTGTCTGTGTGAGAAGATCTTAAACTTGAATTGGTGTGGGGAGTTTTGCTGCCTACAACACTTGTGTGCACGTTTCTGTCACTCTGTGTGTGTGTGTGTGTGTGTGTGTGTGTGTGTGTGTGTGTGTGTGTGTTTACATGAACACTCTAAACAGGTCATATTTATGCCTGTTTTTGTGTTGATATTTTTCCTTTGTTATTCTCTGGAATTGTAAAGTTCATGTACCAAGTAAGAAACCTGAATATTGTTTGTGTGTTACTGTGCTCCTGAATATGTTAATGTGTTAATGTGCCCTCTGTTACTCGTTATTCATGCTCAGTCAGACCAGCTGCTTTGGTCCAGTGGTTAGCTTTGCAGACTTGTGAGCTGAGAGGCTGGGAGTTCAGTTCCTGTCAAAGCCATTTATTTGTTAGATTTTTATCAACCCTGACAGGCTCTTACCCAGCATTGAACGTGCCGCTATGCTCCAATGGGAAGACTGGAATCACACTGTGGAGTTTCACCCCTACCTACTCAGCAGGTGTATGTGTGAGTGTAGTGCTCATATTTCCTGACCAGCACTGCAGGTGTTTGTATTTCTCAGGCCTGGTTGATGCCAGGATATATGATGAAAAGAAGCCCATACCGTACAGCTGAACAGAATGGGACTGCTCGGTATTGTCTTCATCATTCATGTTCTTGCTTCTCGTCGTAAAAGCAGTCTTAAACTGTGTGGTGTTTATGGCATCCCATCTTGGTGACGTTAGTTGTTGTTGTTGTTGTTGTTGTTGTTGTTTTTTTTGTTTTTTTTGTGACCTTAGTTTTGATTTCCTCTCTGTGTCCAAGCTCTTGGTCAACTAGAGTCAAGTTTGTCAACATTGGCACATTCATAGGGACTGGCAGTGGACTGATATATACCTGCGCCCTCTAGAGGGAGACCCTGGCTCACACTGGCTCAGTGACTAAGCAATCAGTATCGTCATTAACTCTTTCATTCCTACTTTTCTATGAACCATTACTTCCTCTTGTTCCTAGATTCTTATAATACGAGTATTCCCTTCATTCCTGGATTTAGAGAAAAAAGAAAAAAAAAAGTGTAAAGTGAGAACTGCCACTTATGCAGTAGCAAACTGGCCAGAATAGAGCGGCGATCACTTTTCCACGCTATAGGGGCTGTCTGGCATCCATTCCATTCATAAACACTGCCGTGTGAGCGACCCGTTCATGACATGTACCGATGACACGACTCGCACGAAGTTCAAAGCGCTTACTGCGAGAACCGATTTTCCGGGCTGCAGGAAGGAAAGGAGGGATTTTGTGCTGCCCGGTTTTCCGGGCTGCAGGAAGGAAGGGTAGGATTTCTGCAAACCGGAAAATCGGGTAGTAGTGATGAAAGAGTTAAGGGGCTTAGTGTGTTGGATCAGAGCAGACACCACAGAACACCTTTGAAGTGACTCAGCAGTAGTGCAGTGTCTCCTGTGCTGGGGTGCCTCCTGGTGACTTGACTCGCAGAGAGACTGCAGCTGTGACCAGACAAAGCTGAAAGTCGCTGTGTGTGGGAGACAGAATGATCAACTTGGGGTGTGGTGCTGCTAGAGAAGATGAGACGAAAAGAAAAACGAGAAATGATCGTCATGTGTCCGATGGATCGTGTGATGGATGATAAATCTATGGTGATTTTTGTCAGATAGATCGTGTGGTGGATGTTAAATCTATGGCGATTTTTGTCAGATAGATGGTGTGGTGGATGATAAATCTATGGTGATTTTTTGGTCAGATAGATGGTGTGGTGGGTGATAAATCTATGGTGAGTTTTGTCAGATGGTGTGGTGGATGATAAATGGTGATTTTTGTCAGGTAGATGGTGTGGTGGATGATAAATCTATGATGATGTTCTCACAGCCTCTCCTGGGTGAAGACCATGAGGCAGAGGATGAGGCCATTTCCCTCTGCAAGGCTCTGCGTTTGCCGGTGAGTACAGCAGTGTAGTCTGCTCCTGATTCGGGGGTGTATGATCATAGTCCGTCGTGCTGTCAGTATGTGTGTGTGTGTCAGTAGAGTCATGCGTCCCAGTCAAGACCCTGCAAACATAAATTGGACTTTCTCAACAACAAACAAGATGCGAAGCATATAAACGTACTCCCAGTTTTCCAAACCGGTTATAAATCGGCCAAGTGCTTTGTGAGATAAGAAATGAAGGCAAAATAACGGTTGTAACAGTTATTTAACTGACGTACACTTTTGAAACTGGTATTTTAGTCCTCACTGGGCTAAAGCCTGTGTACATATCAAAATTCATCCAAATCGGACAATATGTCAAGAATAACAGTTTTTAACGGTCAGATTTTGAAACACTACATGGAAGTGCCATTTGTGTGTGATAACCTTTCTGTATACAAAATTTCATTAAAACCCACCAATATATAAAGAATAACGGCAAAATAACGGTTTAACAGTTATATAACCGATATACACTTTTGAAACTGGTATTTTAGTCCTCACTGGGCTAAATAAAGTCTGTGTACATATCAAATTTAATCCAAATCGGACAATATGTCAAGAATAACGGTTTTTAACGGTCAAATTTAGAAACACTATATAGAAGTGCCATTTGTGTGTGATAACATTTCTATATACCAAATTTCATTAAAATCCACCTATATATAAGATATAACGTCAGAATAACAGTTTTTAACGGTTGTTTAATCCATTTTCAGCATTACATCACTTACATACAGACAGAGGCTCCGATTTGTCACAAGATCATCCAAACCGCTTATAAATTGGCCAAGTACTTTCTGAGATATTCCATAAAGAAGAAAAACCGTTACAGGCCGTTACAGCCGTTAGTAACGGCTATAGTGGTAAACTAAAACATCGGGCATCATCCGTGGCCCATAGTGAACATACCTACAAAATTTCAGAAAGATCGGCCCAGTAGTTTTGTCTGGAGCGAGTGGAACATATTTTGACCACGGACAGACACACAGACAGCATTTCTTCGTTCCCATTCTGAAGTACTCCCTGTTCTATAAGAACTGGGAGTACAAAAAGAAAAGGAAAAAAAGAATAAAAAAGAGCGAGAGAGAAAGAGAGAGAGAAGGAAAAAAGTTTCGCTTGGAGGACTTTTTTTTGTCTGTGTCTACACTGACTCCCTTTAAAGACTTTCAAAAATGTGTGTTTGTTGTCTTTGTACCGCATTTATTTCCAATGAAAGGGTATATTTTATAAATTCAGTCTACATCAAATGACTTGTTGAACTGTTTTTGTTCTCTTCGTCTGAACTGGATAGGGCTCCAAGAATGGACTCCCTCCTTTTAAAGACTGTGTGTGTATCTCTGTGTGTGTGTGTGTGTAATGTGGTGTTGTAGGGTTGTGGTGCGTGTGTGTGTGTGTGTGTTTTCTGGAACATTTTTTGGTTTGCTGGATTTAGCACCCAAAGGCTCCCTCCTTTGAAAGAGCCTGTTTTTCATAGGAAAAGAGAGAGAGAGAGAGAGAGGGAGAGAGAGAGAGAGGGAGAGAGAGAGAGGGAGGGGGAGAGAGAGGGAAAGAGAGAGGGAGAGAGAGAGGGAAGACGGAGGGGAAGGATGGAGGGGTTGGTTGTAAGGAGGTTACTGGTGGTGGCAAAGGCAAATAGAAACGGCCAGGAACTCTTGGGGAAAAAAAAAGAAAGGAAGAAAAGAAAAAAGGAAGAAAGAAAAAGGAAGAAAGAAAAAAGGAAGAAAGAAAAAAAGGAAGAAAGAAAAAAGAAGAAAGAAAAAGGAAGAAAGAAAAAAGAAGAAAGAAAAAGGAAGAAAGAAAAAAGGAAGAAAGAAAAAGGAAGAAAGAAAAAAGGAAGAAAGAAAAAAGGAAGAAAGAAAAAGGAAGAAAGAAAAAAGGAAGAAAGAAAAAAGGAAGAAAAGAAAAAAGGAAGAAAGAAAAAAGGAAGAAAGAAAAAGGAAGAAAGAAAAAAGAAGAAAGAAAAAGGAAGAAAGAAAAAAGGAAGAAAGAAAAAGGAAGAAAGAAAAAAGGAAGAAAGAAAAAAGGAAGAAAAAAAAAGAAGAAGTGAGAACTGCATTGTTTTATTTCTCAAATAATATCACTGCACTATCGTGTTTTGAACAGAGACTGCTTTTTGCACCAGTTTTTTTTTCTTTTTTCTTCCTCAACAGAGAGAAAGAGAGACCAAACAGACAGACGGAATGGGATGAGGGGCTTTACAGCAAAGACTGTTGTTGTTTTTTCCCTATTATCGTGAACAGGGAATGGAAGAGTTTTTCCTTGTGCATGTTTTTTTTTTTTCTTCCTCCTCAACAGAGAGAAAGAAAGACAAACAGACAGAATAGGATGTAGAGAGGTTTATGTACTTTACAGAAGGCTGTTCTTTTATTTGTTGTCCTGACCAGGGAGTTGTGGAGTTTTCCCTGTGCCTGTTTTTCGCCAAGCTGGTGTCGTACACGTTCCTGTTCTGGCTGCCAAAATACATCGGTGCCACAAGTGAGTTGCTATCATTTGTGAATATTTTGACCCTGTATTGACATTGATTTTTTTAAGAAATTAAATGTCTGTGTATGTATGTATGTATATATATAGCTGAACAATTAAGTAATGGGGGGAAAACAAGTGCAGGTTAACAATTCTTCCAGCATTATGATAATGACTTGGCAAACATTTGTAATTTAGAGGAAAAAAATTGAAGATGAAGAAAATGGGATATTTATGTATCAAAAATATGAAAACCCTTCACTAGATGCATGAGGGAACCATCACAATCTCTCTCAAAGGCAGATCTATAATAAATTATGTAGTGCCTGCTCCTAGGCCTTTTGTCCGCTGGATCGGACTCATCAGGGAGACACGGCTGGTTATGTCTGTACTCTTGGCGTCAAATAGAAACACACCATAGTCCGTAATTTTGTGGTGTTCTCACCACCAAGGGTTCAAATGAGAATCCAACAGCACCCCCAAAGCAGCCAGTGAAAGGTAGTAAATAAAACAAAACGAAAGTGTCGAGAGGAAAAAAGTTGCCTGAAAAATTAAAAACATTATGCAAACAGTATAAAATGTAGGGGACAATCTTTGAGCCTATGCTTGAGGATCCATTTAAGGATGCAAGGGAGATCAAAAGATATGGAACAGTCTGAGTGGTCAGCTCTGCTGTTCAATAACCCAAACATTGTCAGCGGCTAAGAATTGTGCAGAACAACCTTTACTTGGATCTCCTAAGAGATGCAATCGCCCACTGATTGACCAAACAATATAATGCTGAACAATTAAGTAGTGGGGGAAAACAAGTGCAGGTTAACAATTCTTCCATCATTATGATAATGACTTGGCAAAGATTTGTAATTTAGAGGAAAAAAATTAAAGATGAAGAAAATGGGAAAATATATGTCATAAATATGAAAAAATATATATATTTATGTTTAGAAAGATACCATTCATTAGTATTACAAGACACCAAGTTTTTTTTTTAACTTTTTTTTTTTCCCTTATGGACTCCCCATTCTCTTCCCTTCATGCCGCGTGCACACACACACACACACACACTCACACACTCTCTCTATGTCTCTGTCCCTCTCTCTATGTCTGTCCCTCAGAGAAAAGAATGTGGTGTATGTGTGTGAATGCGCACTCATGCACATGCACATTGTGTGTGTGCATGTGTGTGTGTGTGTGCATGCATGCATGCATGTGCGCACATAATTATGGATATTTGTTGCTTCTTTGTTTTTTGAAGTCGCTCATGATGTTCATCCATAGTATCCAAAATGAGTAGAAATGTGAGTTCTTTGTTTACTTTGTTGACGATGGTTTCAGTTGTAGCTTCAGTTTTAGATCATGGCTTCAGTTATAGATAATGGCTTCAGTTATAGATAATATGCTTCAGTTATAATGTTTCAGTTATAGATATTGGCTTCAGTTATAGATAGTGTTTCAGTTATAAACTATGGCTTCAGTTATAGATAATGGCTTCAGTTAATAACTTCAGTTATAGATAATAACTTCACTTATAGATAATACTTCAGTTACAGGTAACGGCTTCAGTTATAGATAATGGCTTCAGCTATAGATAATAACTTCAGTTACAGATAACGGCTTCAGTTATAGATAATAACTTCAGTTATAGAAAATACTTCAGTTACAGATAACGGCTTCAGTTATAGATAATAACTTCAGTTATAGATAATACTTCAGTTACAGATAACGGCTTCAGTTATAGATAATGACTTCAGTTATAGATAATACTTCAGTTACAGATAACGGCTTCAGTTATAGATAATGGCTTCAGCTATAGATAATAACTTCAGTTACAGATAACAGCTTCAGTTATAGATAATAACTTCAGTTATAGATAATACTTCAGTTACAGATAACGGCTTCAGTTATAGATAATAACTTTAGTTATAGATGATACTTCAGTTACAGATAACGGCTTCAGTTATAGATAATGGCTTCAGTTACAGATAATAACTTCAGTTACAGATAGTGGCTTCAATGGAAGATGACAGCTTCTCACCGTTGTTTCTGTTTACACAGAGCCACAGACCAAACGTCCTTGTGCCTGCATCCCCCATGTTTGTTTGTTTGTTTTGTTAAGAGGTGTGAGTGTACGGGTACCCCGTACATATGGAGACAGGAGCGATGCTACATCCGTACATTTTGAAGTATGTGGAACATCAGTCACTATAAAAAACAACCAACCAACCAAACAAAAGTATGTCTGAAATAGGTATGAACAACATCACAACCAGCAATGTTAATAGTACTTGTTCTGACTTGAAAATGACTGTTTTCATGTCGTAGTTACCATGTTCTTACCGTGATAACTAACTGTGTTTGCTGTAGAAACAGTAGTGATGACTTTTTCTGAGACAGTAAGTAAGCTCCCTTGAATGAGTTAGACTGTGATTGCTGTAAAAACAGTAGTGATGACTTTTTCTGAGGCAGTAAGTAAGCTCCCTTGAATGGGTTCCTCATTCTTTTTCTTTCTGTGGCAGCGAACTTCACGCCAGAGAAGGCAGCGGACCTCTCCACGCTGTTTGATGTTGGGGGAGTTGTGGGTAAGTGGTGCTGGTGTGGGCCGTAAAACATGGCCTTTTGTGTGTGTGTATGTGTGTGTGTGTGTGTTTGAGTTCTTGTCACATCAAATTTGTTGAAACAATTCCTGTGTCCTCAGTTTCATGTCACTCAAAAAAGACTCTAAGA
>CM031626.1:18709921-18742421 GCA_018398815.1 Conus ventricosus | reverse complement strand
AGGACAAGATATGCTTTTATACGTCTCTCGAAGGCAGAGAAAGTACATGAGTGTGGGAGGAACATGACTTGTTCCAAGTAACAAGAGTTTGAAAGAGAAAGCTGTTTCATGATCGGTCATTGGTTTGAATGCTCATGATACTGTGTTGTTGACGTTCATGATGATGAAACTACAATGCTCATCTTAGCAGATGTCTGACCTATGCATTAGTGCAGTGTGCTAGCCAGACCTTGGCTATGTCATCTTTATCATTGTGTGTATATGTGTGGTGAGTGTACACGTGTGTGTGTGCATGTGTGTGTGGGCATGGGCCCATGTGTGCGTGCTGGTATATGTGGTTGTTGTGTGCGTGTGCTTTTCTGTATGTGTGCATCTATGTGTGTGCGTGTGTGTATTGATGTGTGTGTGTATGTGTGCGTGCGTGAGTATGCATGTGCAGGTGCGCATAAGTCAGATATCTGCCGAGTCGAAGCCACGAGACCCTATTCTTGAATTCTCCCATCTTAGTCATTAATTCATTTATCTTTAAACCTTGCGTAGTGTGGGCTGGAAACTTTGCAGATGTGATGTAGGATATGAACTAGCCTGCACGCAGTGACGCCCCCTTTGTGACACTTGACACTGAACCCATGCTCATGCTTGCTCTTGGTGCCCAGCTCTGCTGATCGTGTGCGGAGCATTGGTCAACGGCCCTACGCCTGATCACCACGGCGGTGAGTGCTGACCTGGGCACGCAGCCGGCACTGAAAGGCAACAAGAAGGCTCTGGCCACGGTCACCTCCATCATTGATGGCACCGGCAGTATTGGTGAGGATGACGATTTGCATATCCACACACACACACACACACACACACACACACACACACACACACACACACACACACACACACACGCATGCATGTACGCATGCACGCACACACATGCAGGTTCGCACATACACATACATACACACGCATGCATGCAGAGGCACACACACTCAGACGCACACACACACTCACACACACACACACACACACACACACACACACACACACACACACACACACGATAAGATAATGTTGCTTATAGCCCAGCCGACCGCAAAGGGCCACATCAGGGCTGAACACACACACACACACACACACACACACACACACACACACAGATGCACATACACACACACACACATACACACACCTTCACACACACACACACACACATGCACACAGAGTTGCACACACACACACACGCACACACACATACATACACACACACACATGCACACAGAGGTGCACACACACACACGTACACTCACATACATCACACACACACACACACATATATACTCAGAGGCATAAAAAACGCGAAAACAAACTGTATAGAAATGTTGATGTAATTTGGCTACGGATTTCTTTGAACTGGTAATAGAAAGTGAGAAAAAACAATCGAACACCGCAAAAGTGTCCTTTCAAAGTTCATTCTGGTAGAAAATAAGGTCACATGAACTTGACCTTGACCCTGTGTTAACAGCAGAATGTCAGTATCTGGTGTGACCACCTCGAGCATTGATCACAGCTGTGCACCTGCGGTACATCGAGCGCACCAGAGTGTTGGTCTGCCTCTGGGGGACTTGCCACCACACCTGGCCCACAGCGACAGCAAGCTGAGCTGCTGTCTGGGGTCTGGGGTTGAGCTGGTTCAACTGCCTCTGAAGGGCATCCCAGAAATGCTCTATTGGGTTAAGGTCGGGAGAACGGGATGGGTGAGGCAGCAGATTGATGTTGTTCTGCCTCAGGAAGTTCTGCGTAGCACGGGCAGTGTGCGGCCTTGCGTTGTCCTGCTGAAACAGGTTCTGTGGATGCTGCTGGAAATGCGGCAGGATGTGGGGCCTCAGAACTTGGTCGATGTAATGAACAGCAGTGGCCCCGTTACCACGTCCTGGACCCACATTCTGGAAGATGACTGGCCCAATAGGGCGATTTATGCCGATAGCCCCCCAGATCATGATGCTTTCACCACCCCATGGGTCCCTTTCGGTGATGTTGGCATCCGTGCAGCGTTCCCCCGCTCTTCTCCAGATCCGGATGCGGCCATCGCCTGGGTCGACGCAGAACCGGCTTTCATCACTGAAGAGGACTCGGCCCCAGTCCCGATGGCGCCAATGCACGTGGATCTGTGCCCACTGCAGACGGTTCTGGCGATGCTGGAGTGTCAGGATAGGTCGCCGGGCTGGACGCCTGCATTGGAGACCAACTGTGTTCAGTCGGCGACGCACGGTCCTGTTGCTGATTGGCCTGCCATGGTTGCCGACGGTGTTCCTGGCTGTGTTGGCAGCGGTTTGGTAAGGCTCCCGTCGATGCTGACGAAGAAGATGGCGGTCTTGGGCTGCTGTGGTGACCTTCGGTCTGCCGCTCCTCGGTCTGTCATCAGTGGTGTTTCTTGCTTGAAAGCGGTCCAGAAGGCGATAGACGGTGGAAATGTGGACTCCGAATGCGATAGCGACCTGCCTCATTGGAACCCCGGCCTGCAGTTGCCCCATTGCTATGCAACGATCTTGACGAGAAAGTCTCGGCATTATGTTGGCGCCTCTGGAAGGGATGATTTGAACTTTTTGGGGTTTGGAAATTTATAGCCCCACAATGGGGGCCACATTGAGTTGCAATTCACATTGATGCACGTGGCGTAGGTAGTCCACATGGCAAATGCACTCCTCGTGCCAAAAACGCTGACCCGGCAACATTCACCCACTGTTACAAGGTTACAATCGGCCAAGACACCACGTACTGCTAATGTTGCACGTGCCAACGACATTGCTTACGTCCTGTTCACAATGTGAACAATCGTGCACTGTCTCTATTTTTTCGCGTTTTTTTTGCCTCTGAGTATATATAGGCACATCCATACACACACATGCACGCGCGCACACACGCACACACACACACACACACAAAACACACACACACACACACACACACACACTGAATTTAGTAATGTCAGTTATTGAGCACAGCTTTGATTTGTCATGCCAGTGATCCATAGTAGTATGTGCGTGTATGTGTGTTTAACGTGGTGACAGCCCTGATGTGGCCCTTTGCGGTCGGCTGGACTATAAGCAACATTATCTTATCTTATCTTATCTTGTGTATGTGTGTGTGTGTGTGTGTGTGTGTGTGTTCGCACTTGCGTGTGTATGTGTGTGTGTGTGCGCGCGCGCGCGCGTGTGTGTGTGTGTGTGTGTGTGTGTGTGTGTGCATGGTCCTACCTATGATAGTGACAGACTGTAGTGTAAAAAAGTCGTCACACAGTGACAGTACAGTGTGTGTGTGTGTGTGTTGTGCATACCACAGGGTGATGTTGATAGACAGTAGTGTAAAAAGCCGTCACACAGTGACAGTACAGTGTATATGTATTGCGCATACCACAGGATGATGTTGATAGACAGTAGTGTGAAAGCTATCAACACAGTGACAGTACAGTGTGTGTGCTGTGCATTATGGGCCGTTAGTAACAGCTATAATGGTAAACTTAAACATTGGGCATCATCCGTGACCCACAATGAACATACCTACAAATTTTCAGAAATATCGGCCACGTACTTTCTGAGATATTCCATGAAGAAGAAAAACCGTTAGGGGCTGTTCTAGCCGTTGGTAACAGCTATAACGGTAAACTAAAACATTGGGCATGATCCAAGACCCTTAATGAACATACCTACAAATTTTCAGAAAGATCGGCCATGTACTTTGAGATATTCCATAAAGAAAAAAACCTGTTATGGGCAGTTATAGCCGTTAGTAACAGCTATAATGGTAAACTAAAACATCAGGCATCATCCGTAACCCATAATGAACATACCTGCTAATTTTTCACAAAGATCGGCCAAGTACTTTCTGGGATATTCCATGAAGAAGAAAAACCGTTACAGGCTGTTACAGCCGTTAGTAACAACTATAACGGGGTAAACTAAAACATCGGGCATTATTCGTGACCCATAATGAACATACCTACAAATTTTCAGAAAGATTGGCCAAGTACTTTCTGAGATATTCTATGAAGAAGAAAAACCGTTACAGGCCGTTACAGCCGTTAGTAACGGCTATAACAGGGTAAACTAAAACATTGGGCATTATTCGTGACACATAATGAACATACCTGCTAATTTTCACAAAGATCGGCCTAGTACTTTCTGAGATATTCCATAAAGAAGAAAAACTATTACAGCCGTTAGTAACGGCTATAACGGTAAACTAAAACATTGGGCATCATCCGTGACCCATAATGAACATGCCTACAAATTTTCAGAAAGATCGGCCCAGTAGTTTTGTCTGGAGCAAGTGGAACACATTTTGACCACAGACGGACGGATGGACGGACACACACAAACACACACACACACACACACACACACACACACACACACACACACACTCACACAGCATTTCTTCATTTCCATTCTAAAGTACTCCCTGTTCTGTAAGAACTGGGAGTACAAAAACCATCACACAGTGACAGTACAGTACAGTGTGTGTTGTGCATACCACAGGGTGATAGTGACAGAAGTGTAAAAAGCCGTCACACAGTGACAGTACAGTGTGTGTTGTGCATACCACAGGGTGATAGTGATTGTAGTGTAAAAAGCCGTCACACAGTGAGTGACAGTACAGTGTGTGTTGTGCATACCACAGGGTGATAGTGACAGTAGTGTAAAAAGCCATCACACAGTGACAGTACAGTGTGTGTGTTGTGCATACCACAGGGTGATAGTGATAGTAGTGTAAAAAGCCGTCACACAGTGAGTGACAGTACAGTGTGTGTTGTGCATACCACAGGGTGATAGTGACAGTAGTGTAAAAAGCCGTCACACAGTGACAGTACAGTGTGTGTTGTGCATACCACAGGGTGATAGTGATAGTAGTGTAAAAAGCCGTCACACAGTGACAGTACAGTGTGTGTGTTGTGCATACCACAGGGTGATAGTGACAGTAGTGTAAAAAGCCGTCACACAGTGACAGTACAGTGTGTGTGTTGTGCATACCACAGGGTGATAGTGATAGTAGTGTAAAAAGCCGTCACACAGTGAGTGACAGTACGGTGTGTGTGTGTTGTGCATACCACAGGGTGATAGTGACAGTAGTGTAAAAAGCCGTCACACAGTGACAGAACGGTGTGTGTGTATGTTATGCATCCCACAGCGCGCGCGGCTAGGTCCTTTACTGACAGGCTGGATCTCCCCCACCGGGTGGCAAAACGTCTTCTACATGCTGATTGGAGCCAACGGCATGGCTGCCGTGGTGAGTGAGGAGGCAGTAGGAAAAGAAGAGGGGAGGGGGAGGGGGGGCATAGCCAAGGTGGGGAAGGGAGGGCAGGGTGGGATGTGGGGGAGGGAGGGCACAATGGGGTGAGGAGGATGAGGGTGACATGGGTAGATGGAATGTTTTGCGTGGTTAATGTATTGTAGTGTGTGTGGTGTGGAGGGGGGGGGGGAGGGGGGTTGCTTGCACATTTTGGGAGTAAATATGTGATTTTGTTCTATTTTGTGGGGAGGGGGGTTGTACATGTTAGCGCTTTCCCCAAATATGTCTAATTGAATATGTGTGTGTGTGTGTGTGTGTGTGTGTGTGTGTGTTTGTGTGTGTGTGTGTGCATGTGTGTGTGTGTATGTTGCTTCCATGTTTTTTGGGGGTAATGATGCGAGTTTGTTTCCACTCTATTCAGCTTCTTCATTGTGCAAGCCAAACAACAAATAAAGAAATAAACAGACAGATAAAAAATGAACAGATCACCAAATAAACAGGAACAAACACAAGCAGCACCTTCCCTCCCCTCCCTCCTTCCCCCTTCCCACTCTTCCCCCCCCCCCCAGACACTCCTCCACCCCCCCCCCCCCCTCACCACCACCACCACCACTCCACCACTTCCCTACCCAAACTCTGATGGCTTTTCTGTGGAACCTTTCAGCTTCTGGTTCGCATCCTGTGCAAGGAAATGTGGAAGATGTGCTGCTCCCGGTCGGCTGTGGTGGAGGACGAGGTGGAGGAGGACATGACCTCTGACCCTGAAGAGGTGCTGGTGGCTCCGTACTCTGCGCACCAGGATACCGCTTCCCCCGGGCACAAAATGTAGACGCTCTACCCCCACCTCCCCGTCCCTCCCCCCCCCCCCCCCCCCATGGAAAAGACACCTGCAGGACTGTTTTTTGGGTGTGGTGGAAACCTGTGACATTGACGGAAGAAAGAGGGGTGGTAGGGGAGGGGTTCAGGAGGGAGAGGGAGGGAGAGATAAATAGAGAAAGAGGAAGATGGGGCGTGTGTCTTGAGACACAAGAAATAGACTCTCCCACTTTTGGGAGCATGTTTTAGGAATATGGAGAAGGTGGGGTGGGGGGTGGGGGGGTGGAGAGGGGGTGTTGAGGGGTAGATGCTGAAGTAAGAAGTGAATATTCATGACTTGTGACAGTTGGGGAAGTGTGAGGAAGGGTGTGGGTGAGGGGTGTGAGGAAGGGTGTGGGTGAGGAGTGTGAGGAAGGGTGTAGGTGAGGAGTGTGAGGAAGGGTGTGGGTGAGGAGTGTGAGGAAGGGTATGGGTGAGGAGTGTGAGGAAGGGTGCGGGTGAGGAGTGTGAGGAAGTGTGTGGGTGAGGAGTGTGAGGAAGGGTGTGGGTGTGGAGTGTGAGGAAGGGTGTGGGTGAGGAGTGTGATGAAGGGTGTGGATGGGGAGTGTGAGGAAGGGTGTGGGTGAGGAGTGTGAGGAAGGGTGTGTGGGTGAGGAGTGTGAGAAAGGGTGTGGGTGAGGAAGGGTGTCGGTGAGGAGTGTGAGGAAGGGTGTGGGTGAGGAGCGTGAGGAAGGGTGTGGGTGAGGAGTGTGAGAAAGGGTGTGGGTGAGGAAGGGTGTGGGTGAGGAGTGTGAGAAAGGGTGTGGGTGAGGAGCGTGAGGAAGGGTGTGGGTGAGGAGTGTGAGGAAGGGTGTGGGTGAGGAAGGGTGCGGGTGAGGAGTGTGAGGAAGGTGTGGGTGAGGAGCGTGAGGAAGGGTGTGGGTGAGGAGTGTGAGGAAGGGTGTGGGTGAGGAGTGTGAGGAAGGCTGTGGGTGAGGAGTGTGAGGGAGGGTGTGGGTGAGGAAGGGTGTGGGTGAGGAGCGTGAGGAAGGGTGTGGGTGAGGAGTGTGAGGAAGGGTGTGGGTGAGGAGTGTGAGGAAGGGTATGGGTGAGGAGTGTGAGGAAGGGTGCGGTGAGGAGTGTGAGGAAGGGTGTGGGTGAGGAGTGTGAGGAAGGGTATGGGTGAGGAGTGTGATGAAGGGTGTGGGTGTGGAGTGTGATGAAGGGTGTGGGTGAGGAGTGTGAGGAAGGGTGTGGGTGAGGAGTGTGAGGAAGGGTGTGGGTGAGGAAGGGTGTGGGTGAGGAGTGTGAGGAAGGGTGTGGGTGTGGAGTGTGAGGAAGGGTGTGGGTGAGGAGTGTGATGAAGGGTGTGGGTGAGGAGTGGGGAGGAAGGGTGTGAGTGAGGAGTGTGAGGAAGGGTGTGGGGGTGGAGTGTGAGGGAGGGTGTGGGTGAGGAGTGTGAGGAAGGGTGTGGGTGAGGAGTGTGAGGAAGGGTGTGGGTGAGGAGTGTGGAGGGTGCGGGTGAGGAGTGTGAGGAAGGGTGCGGGTGAGGAGTGTGAGGAAGGGTGCGGGTGAGGAGTGTGAGGAAGGGTGTGGGTGGGAGTGTGAGGAAGGGTGTGGGTGAGGAGTGTGAGGAAGGGTGTGGGTGAGGAGTGTGAGGAAGGGTGTGGGTGAGAAGTGTGAGGAAGGGTGTGGGTGAGGAGTGTGAGGAAGGGTGTGGGTGAGGAAGGGTGTGGGTGAGGAGTGTGAGGAAGGGTGTGGGTGAGGAGTGTGAGGAAGGGTATGGGTGAGGAGTGTGAGGAAGGGTTTGGGTGAGGAAGGGTATGGGTGAGGAGTATGAGGAAGGGTGTGGGTGAGGAATGTGAGAAAGGGTGTGGGTGAGGAGTGTGAGGAAGGGTATGGGTGGGGAGTATGAGGAAGGGTATGGGTGGGGAGTATGAGGAAGGGTGTGGGTGAGGAATGTGAGAAAGGGTGTGGGTGAGGAGTGTGACGAAAATGAAGAACGACCGATCACTCATCACTTGAATCAACGCCCATCTTGGGCCGTATTTGATGAAGATAAGGATGACTCATTCTTCATTTTCGTTGTCCAGAGTGTTGTTGATCTTGCCTGATGAAGACCTTAGAGGTCGAAACGCGTCGTGTTTTGTCTTGTGATTCGTTTGTCCACGTTGTTCGGCGGAGTTAGTATGAAAATGTTTAAAAAGTCAATTTAAAGTGATTCAGCAGATGAAGAAAAAAAAGCAGCAATGGAAAAGGTTCTGCTGATCCACAAGTGTTGTTCAGCACAGGACAGTGCAGGAGATGAGCCATGTCCTGTCCCCACAAAGTGACTGCAGCGCTATGTCCTGTCCCCACAAAGTGACTGCAGCGCCATGTCCTGTCCCCACAGAGTGACTGCAGTGCTATGTCCTGTCCCCACAGAGTGACTGCAGCGCTATGTCCTGTCCCCACAAAGTGACTGCAGCGCTATGTCCTGTCCCCACAAAGTGACTGCATCGCTATGCCCTGTCCCCACAAAGTGACTGCATCGGTGTGTCCTGTCCCCACAAAGTGACTGCAGCGCTATGTCCTGTCCCCACAAAGTGACTGCAGCGCTATGTCCTGTCCCCACAAAGTGACTGCAGTGCTATGTCCTGTCCCCACAAAGTGACTGCAGTGCTATGTCCTGTCCCCACAAAGTGACTGCAGCGCTATGCCCTGTTCCCACAAAGTGACTGCAGCGCTATGTCCTGTCCCCACAAAGTGACTGCAGCGCTATGTCCTGTCCCCACAAAGTGACTGCAGTGCTATGTCCTGTCCCACAAAGTGACTGCAGCGCTATGTCCTGTCCCCACAAAGTGACTGCAGTGCTATGTCCTGTCCCCACAAAGTGACTGCAGCGCTATGTCCTGTCCCCACAAAGTGACTGCAGTGCTATGCCCTGTTCCCACAAAGTGACTGCAGCGCTATGTCCTGTCTCCACAAAGTGACTGCAGCGCTATGTCCTGTCCCCACAAAGTGACTGCAGCGCTATGCCCTGTCCCCACAAAGTGACTGCAGCGCTATGCCCTGTCCCCACAAAGTGACTGCAACATGAGGTGGGGCTGAGGACTTTGGGTGTTGACTGCACAAATATCAGTGCATCCGACATTCCGCTGTGCTGTATTTATAGATTATATAATATATATATATATATATATATAATATATATATATATAATATATATATATAATATATATATATATATATATATTTTTTTTTTTTTCTCAAATCAGTGAGACGTAAGAAGACTTGGGTTTTGACCGCACAGATATTAATGCATCCTACATTCTACTGTGCTTTATTTATAGACGATTTTTTTTTTTTTCTTTTCAAACCAAGAAGATTTAAGACCTGGGTTTTGACTGCACATATATGAGCGCATCTTACATTCCACTGTGCTTTATTTATGGGTTGTTGTTTTTTTTAAATCGGGGAGATTTAAGGCTTGGGTTTTGACCGCACAGATGTGAGTGCATTCTACATTCTACGGTGCTTTATCATGGGTGAAACGTGTGGGTTTTGTTTTGTTTTTTGATCCATTCTTGGGTTTTTACTGTTGTTGTTGTTGTTGTAAAAATCAATGGGACTTAAGATGTGGATTATGACCAAAACATTTTTTTTCTTTCCTTTTCTTTTCTTTCTCAGTTTAAATTTTTTGTTTGTTTGTATATGTTTAATTCAGTGGAACGTACGATGTGGATTTTGACCACACAGATGTTAGTGCATCCTACATTTCATGGTGCCTTATTCATGGATGAGAATATTTTGCATGAAATTTAAAACCATGGAGGTTTTCCTACAATCCAAAGTGCCTTGAAGGCTTTGAAAAAAAAGGTTGCTTGCATGTTGTGGTCTCTTGATTTATCACAAGTGTTATGTTTGCGATTGCTTTGATCAAAACCATGACCTAGGGCTGAATGTCTTGTATAATCATGCGTGTGTGTGTGTGTGTGTGTTGTTGTGTGAGTGAGTGAGCGTGTGTGTGTGTGTGTGTATTTGCATGTGGTGTTGTATGCTAACGCATGTTTGTTCGCATTCCTATTCATATGATGATGAAATACATTTTTTCTGTCGAACAAACCTGTGGTGATAGATATGGGACAGATTTGTGGAGGGCATAAATGTCTTTTTACCTCATCATAAACCTTCAGCAGATGAAACTGATAGAACTTATGATGACGACATTAACCTTTTTTTTACACTCTCGTTCTTGTCCATGCAGGAAACTTACAACACTGAACAAATCACCATGACGCAAGGGTAAGCATCGCAGGCTTACTGGTTGGAAGGTCAAGGGTTCAAATCCCTCCAGAGACAATAATCTGTGATATGCTGTCTTCTGCTGGGTTTTCCAAAGACACGGGAGCACAATCATTGCTGACCTGTTCTCATGCTGTCTTGTGCTGCTGGGTTTTTCCAATCAAACTGAATGTCATTCGCTGGCAGGTTTTGGGAGTACTGATCTTAACAGAGGGTCTGTGTGTGTGTGTGTGAGAGAGAGAGAGAGAGAGGAGGGATGGGGATGGGGGCAGAGGAGGGATGGGGATGGGGGCAGAGGAGGGGTGGGGATGGGGGCAGAGGAGGGATGGGGATGGGGGCATAGGAGGGGTGGGGATGGGGGCAGAGGAGGGATGGGGATGGGGGCATAGGAGGGGTGGGGATGGGGGCAGAGGAGGGATGGGGGCATAGGAGGGGTGGGGATGGGGGCAGAGGAGGGATGGGGGCAGAGGAGGGATGGGGATGGGGGCAGAGGAGGGATGGGGATGGGGGCATAGGAGGGGTGGGGATGGGGGCAGAGGAGGGATGGGGAATGAGCATCGTAGCCAAAGAGAAGCTGACTTAAAAAGAAAATTGTTCGTTCATTTATTTTGACAGTAGTTTTCGTTTCATATCTTTTTTCCTCATTTTTTCCCTTTATTTGTTAGACTTTGGATGTCGTGTTGCCAGAGATATTTTGATGAAGATCTTTTTGCATGTAGAGTAATTTTTTTAAAAAAATCTTTTTTATGTTTCTTCGTTTTGTGTGTGTGTGTGTGTGTGTGTTTTGAATTTTCGAAAGAGGTAGTAAAGTTGGATGCTTAATTTTGCTCATCTTTGATCTTGTGGCTAGTAATTAATATATAAGAGTATTTTTGCATGATCTATGCTATTGTTGCTTTTTGTTTGTTTGTTTGTTTTCGCTGTAGCATTTTTCAGTACTGCTGGCAGAAACTATCGATTCATTTATGCATGGTGTTAGTTCTTTGTCATGAATAAACATTTTTACTTAATCCCACCACATTTTCTTCAGAGAATAAACATGACGGCAAATATGACGGCATGTTTTTTTACATCACTGAGTTTATCCCTCGTATGTGTACCATAGGGATTATACTGATTTTTGCTTATTGAAATGACATTGTGTGTGTGTGTGTGTGTGTGTGTGTGTGTGTGTGTGTGTGTGTGTGTGTGTGTGTGTGTGTGCTGGCTGTATGTGTTTTAGTGTTCTTGGAAGCTACATGGACTGTGGATTTGTGGAGTGATGTAGACAGTAGAGCTTCCAATAGAGGGCTTCCTGCCTTGTTTCTTTCTTTGTCTTCCCCATTTACCCTCTAAATGCCCTTTTTTCTGGATTTTTTCTTTTTTTTTTAACATTGTCTTTCAACAAGTTCTTCTCCTTTTAATGACCTTTTTTCACTGGAACTTTTCTTTTTTAGCGTGGTGGGGTTGGAAGGGAGTATTTAGCCTACACTGCATTTATCCCCCCTTGGCTAACTTTTAAAGAAATATTACCAAACTTGTTTTAAGGGACATTTTTCACTTTGCCCACATTAACCGTACCTCCTGCTAAAGGATACTTTACTGTAAAGATTTATCAGTTTGTTTCAGGAATATTTTTACCTTTGTCTATTCTTATATCTTACCTGCTGGTAAAGTCTTTGGTATTCTTATTATTCATTTATTTTCCTTGATGATTTCTTTTACTTTTTTCATGTGAAAGTTACCTCCAAGTAGAGACTTATTCCCTATAAGACATGTTTCTTTTTTTTGAATCATTTGTTGACTTTGTCCTCAGCACATTTTCAACACAATAATGACTCTGTCTATCACCAGCTTTTTTCTGTCTATCACCAGCATTTTTTTTTCTGTAAAATTTCTGACTTTTTCTACTTTACCTCTGCCTCCCAGTCAAGATTGTTCCTGATAAAGAGTTATTTTTCTGCATTTTTCAAAAATATTTGTTTAGTTTGTTCTCCTGCGTAAAATTTACCTCCGAGTAAGGACTGTCTTCCTATCAAAACTTAAAATAAAACCCCCACCATTTCTTGCCTTGTCCATGTTAAAAATTCCACCCCCCAAAAAAAACAAAAAACCCCACACCATTTCTTGCCATGTTAAAAATTTACCCCCCCCCCCCCCCCCCCCCCCCCCCCCCACACACACACACACACACACACTCCCTGCCAGTAAGGACTCTGTATTAAGACTTGTGTGGGTTTTTTTCTGTAAGAATTTTGGCTTTGTCCACGAAAAATTTACCTCCCTTTAAGAACTCTCTCCTTATCAAGACTTGCTTATTACATTTTTTCATGAACATTCCTTACATAGTCCACGTTAGATTTACCTCCCTTTAAGAATATTTGCCTCATCAGGACTTGCTTATTTTTCATGAACATTCCTTACATTGTCCACGTTAACTTTAGTGTTGAGTGAGGACTCTCTCTCTCTCTCTCTCTCTCTCTGTCTCTCTGTCAAGACTTGTTTATTTTTTTCCTGGAAATTTTCTGAATTTGTCCATGTTACAATGACATCCAAGTTTTGACACTCTCAATGTATAAACTGTCTCATATTTAAGCACCCCCCATTTTTTTTGTTGTTGCAAGGATTCTTGAGGTGTTTTAATGGAAGTTTCACTGTATTCTTTTATGGCTTTGCTTTTAATTCAATTGTAGAGTTTGAATTGACTTGCAAATGACCAGTAGAACTGGCCTGTATTTGTAGAATAGAATATGCTGAACAATTTATAGAATAGAATGTCAAAATAACCGTCTGTTGTGCAGTATGTAAATAGAAAATGGTCATAATCACCATCTTCATGCTTTATGTTTGTGTGTGTGTGTGTGTGTGTGTGTGTGTGTGTGTGTGTGTGCACATGCGCATGCGGTACTACACTTAGTGTTTGTTTAACTAGTAGTCTTCGACCAGAGGGTACTTTTGCTGGTGATATACCCATCTGGTGGTCTTCTTTCTATAGTGATTGTTCTGCTTTTTTTTTTTTCTTTCTTAACACCAACGCCTATTTGTTTTGTTGTATAGGCATCAGTTAGTGTGTTCCCAAAACGGATATTAATTTGGTAACAGTTCAGTTTACGAGTTCTTCTAAAGAGAGACCAACATCTCACTATGATAGAGAATGTCTTCCAGAAAGTCTGCATCGTGTTGAGGAAATTCTGGTACACAACAACCGTTTATGTAATCCATAGTCTCTCTCTCTCTCTCTCTCTCTCTCTCTCTCTCTCTCTCTCTCTCTCTCTCTCTCTGTCCCTCTCTCTCTCTCTCTTTCTGTCTCTGTCTCTCTCTCTCTGTCTCTCTCTCTCTCTCTCTCTCTCTCTGCTGTTGTGAACGGGGCCAGAGCACTTGGCAATCAGACAGAAGTAAGGTTGTTGAATGAATGATATTTTGTTAAAATGTCAACAAAAATGACATATTCTTTGTCTTGTATATGGGCCAGTACAGACTGGTTTTAAGCCTCGTGAAGAAGGAAATCACCATCACCAGTCATTCCATGACTATCTGACTGTTGCAGTGTCTCACACACTGATCTCTGTTGATGTTGACCGACGTTAAGCCCCAACAAAAGATGTGCAGAGATCATGATAAGTATCTCGCCTTCTCTTCTCGCACTGTTCGTCTCTGTCAGAGTCCTTTTCGGTCATGCAGGTCACAAATCGTATCCAGGCTGTACAGCCAAAGTGCGCCTCTGGAGATTTGATTTGATCCATGGAGTTGTCTGCTTTCTTGAGTGGCAAGTGTGTTGTTCAGCAAGGGCGGACCAACGCCTGCACGTGGCCTTTCCTCACAGGCGAATCACCGTGTGTGGACTTCAACTTCTTTTACACTTCCAGCAGGGAAGTGTTTTGAACAGAGGATCAGTCTGTGGACAAGAGGCAGACAGACAGCTAATCCAATCTACAGGAAGCGGGGAATGCCTTCAGGAAGTGGGGAATGCCTTGAGGAAGTCGGGAATGCCCTCAGGAAGTGGGGAATGCTTTCAGCATGTGCAATGGAAGTCGAGCCAGTGACAGGGGAAATTACTCATCATCCCTCCACTGTCTCTTTAGGCCGGGTGATCTCCACTTGCATTTTCCTTCATTGCGTCATGTCCGCACAGTTGTTGTGGCCGTCGTAATAAAGGGTCAGTCTGGTTGGTCAGCAGGTTGGGTGGTCAGTTCAGTTGACTTTGGATAACTACCCTGGGAGGTATAGGCTGGCAGTGGGGGTAGCTTTCTTCGGCTTGAGTTCATGAACTTTTATTACAGTGAAGAAATTTTTGAGGGTGAAGAAGTTTTCAAGATTTACCATTCTGCGTGCGCGCGCATGTGTGTGTGTGTGTGTGTGTGTGTGTGTGTGTAGGAGTGGGAGGGATGGGGGTGGGGGTGCAGGTGGTGCTGGAATGTTTTTAATCCTGGGTGAGAAGTACTCGCAATTTCCAGGTAGGCAGGTCTCAGCTGGTGACAAACAATAAGGATTTTGTTTTGTTTTGTTTGCTTTTTTTTATGTTTGGTATTTTATCTTTATTCATTCATTTTAGATCATTTATCTGTTTACTTAATATTTCTTCATTTATTTATTGATAGATTTTAATTCGTTTATTTATTTATTTCTTATTCATTTATTTGTTTATTCATCTATATGTGTTTAAGGCTACGAGATCTTTTATTGTGGTAAGGATGTCCTCCATTGGTAAACGGAGATATTTCTGATGGCCATTGTGTTGAACTATTCATGAGATATTAGTGTCTACGTGTGTGTGTGGTGTGTGTGTGTGTGTGTGTGTGTGTGTGTGTGTGTGTGTGTGCGTAGTGTGTGTGTGGTTAGCAATACTCACTAACATGTATCTGATTTGAGAAATAAAAAGATGGGAAATGAGTATCTGGCTTTGTATGTTTCAGTTTACCAAGCTGAATACTGGACGTTGAGAGAGAGAGAGAGAGAGAGAGAGAGAGATGTTGATGATGATGATGATGATGATGATGACAACGATGATGAAGATGATGATAGTGATGATCTTTATTTCCAAGAATAACAAGTAAGCAAGTAAGCCTTACATGTTGACATCACCAAACTAAAAAGTTGCACTATTTGTCACACACACACACACACACACACACACACACACACACACACACACACACACACACACACGCGCGCACACACACTGTACGCGCATGTGCATGCACACACATACATACACGCACACGCACAAACACACACACACACACACACACACACACACTGAAGACACTCGATTTATCTGTTAATTTAGAAAAGTCTTATGTGGTTGTTTTCCGAAATGGTGGATACTTGTCTTTATTTGAGAAATGGTCTTTTGATGGAGAAGAACTAGTTATTGTCAATATGTATAAATACCAGGGTATATATCTTTCAACAAGGCTTACTTTTTCTCACACACTTAATGACCTTGCCAATTGCGCTAGAAAAGGCATCTTAGCTACAATCAAAGTTCTCTGGACTGTAGGTGAACATTCACCACAGGGTTTTTTTTTTCAAGATGTTCGATTGCCAAATACAGCCAATATTGACATATGGATCAGAAATCTGGGGACTATCAATTGACCAAGAGCCCATTGAAAGAATTCATCTATGTGCCCAAAAACGGTTTATGGGGGTTAGCCCAAAGTCACCAAGGCAACGGATATATTGAGAAACTGGTAGGCATCCTCTTTATGTAAACACTTATTTACGATGCATACGTTATTGACTACGACTTGTTGCTATGGAAGAGTCTAGATATCCAAAAAAAGCTTACAATATGTTATTATCATTGCAAAATCAGAATTATGTCACGTGGTCTTGTGTTAGAGATGTTTTATATAAATTTGGCGATGGAATAGTTTGGGAAGCACAAGGTGCTGGAAGCGTAAAATTATTTCTCTCAGAATTTAAACTTAGACTTATTGACTCATTTAAACAAGATTGGCATGATGCACTGGACACCCATAATTTTTTTATGTACACTCAACTTTTGGTTCTACATTTTCTCCAAAAGTATATTTGTTTAAGCTTAAAAATGTGTATTTTGCGAAAATGTCTTGCAAGATTTTGAATTGGTACGTCTCCCTTAAAGTACAGCTACTTGCAATATAAATCATCTCTAAACAATATCAGATGCAATATAAATCATCTCTAAACAATGTATCAGTTCATAAAATCTTTCTTATCTGAGAGATCAGTTTGTACAAGGGTTGGTAAATGTTACTCTTCGTTTAAAGATATTTACATTGGCATCCCTCAGGGCTCCATTATTGCACCTATTCTATTTACAATTCTCATTCACGATCTTCCTAAAATACTGTCTAAAAGTATGCATGTAGTGCAATATGCCGATGATATTGCAATGTGGATGAATACAAACATAAAAAAAACAGACAAATAAGAGAACCATATTATATATACAAAAACTAGATCAAATTGAAATTGACAAACTGAATAAATATATGAACGAAAATGGACTAGAACTATCAGGAGAAAAGACACAATGTTATTCAACAATGGTAAAAATCCAAAAGTTTTGCCTCACTTGTGCTAGAAAATAAAACTCTTCAATATTCCAATAATGTTAAATTTTTAGGTGTTCATTTCACTCCTAAATTAAACTGGAGATTCTATATTGAATATTCTTATAAACAATGCCAGACAAAGGCTATCTTTACTAAAAAATAATCTGTGCTCAATCGTGGGGTCAAGATTCCCAAACTCTTGTACATCTTTCTATTAGTCTGGTTCGTTCAAAATTGACTTACGGACAGGAAGTATATTTTTCAGCTTCTCAAACATTACTTAAGCGGTTACAAAGTATAGACAGTAAAGCTATTAAAATAGCCCTTGGTGTTCCAGCGCATTCTAATACTTTTAAACATATAAAGAAGCTAATCTCTTGTCACTTGATGATCAACGCAAACTAGCAACAGCCAGTATGTAGCCAGCAGTCTTTCTGTATCAAATTCAGTAAAAATGAAATCTTTCTTGATTCCAAATCGGATTTTCCTAAAAGGGCACAGAATATTTCTTACCTGCAGCCATTCGAAATTATACTGATGATTTATTTCAAAAATGTGACATCGATATTGCATCCATTTCAAAACCTCCAACTATGCCCACAGTTCCTCAATGGGAGCATATCTCTCCAAATTTTGATATAGATTATACTACTCTAAAAAAAAAAAAAGACAATATTAATTTGATATCAGTAGAAGCAAATGAACATCTTGAAAACATATCCACATCATCTTAAAATCTACACAGATGGTTCAGTTTTAGAATCTTATACAATTTGTAATTCCCGATTTAAAAGCAAAAGAGAACTATAAAACCTTCATTCTGGCTCACTTTCGCCCTCAACCAGTTTCGGGCGAAAGTGACCCAGAATGAAGGTTTTATAGTTCTCTGACAAGTAAGACTTCAATAACCAAAAAATAACGATTATCTACAAACAAACATACTGTGTAGGGTTATCCGTTTTCATACTAATTCACTAAACTTTTCAGAGAGTAACGTAGGGGAAAGTAGCCGTGGCTGAACACGCCCCATAGAGTAACGTAGCGGAAAAGCAGCCGTGGCTGAACGCGCCTCATATACAAACGGTGGGGGCAGGTAAGCCTTTAATTGCTAGTTGACGGCCTACCTAAGGACTCTGCTCTATCCGATTACTTACCGCGTGACTGGGCATGGCGATTTTGAACCAACGCCAGTCTTATTAAATTAAGTGCAGGGCTTACAACGCAGCTCTGCCTCGTCATTTCCATTGCTGGTGTTGAGTTGTGAAGTGGTATGTGTTTTCTGGAGACTTTAAAAACTTTGGTTTGGATTGGGACAACTGTAGTGTGTGGACATATTTTTGCTGTGTGCGTGTTAATATTTGATATTTTTGAAAAAAATAATGGCAGCACGCTACAAACATATTATTGTAGATAAATAAAAATACAATTTTTTTAACATAAAAAATAGCAAAACCCCCTCCTGAGCATGGCCGACTGTGATTTAATATTTATTTGCAGGCGTCACTTTGTGTCGACCATGCCTTCAGGGGGGAAACCCCAGGAGTATGTTTGCCCTGGGGTTTTTTGGGTGGTGGTGGCTGGCCTCTGGTCTGGAATGGCTGACACCGGTCTTCATTCTGGATGGGGTGAACTTGACCCCCAAGACTCTGGTCTCACTCGAAACTCGAAACTGTGTGACCAACTAATGAGGGAAGTGCAGCCCTGAACTCAGCAACTCCAAACTCCGAAAGTGTGATGCCTGCGGTGGCCAACCGACCACCAATAGCGAGTAGTTGAATTCTTATATTTAAGCTTACTTTTGGTGGTGGTGCAATCCACGTGTACAGGGAGACCACTCCATTACTACTTTTCGTGATGCAATCGATAAAGCTGCGTGCGCGACCTCTAGACAGGTGGCCGTTGTTGTGCGGCGCAAATGCTGCGTGTGTTCTGTTTAGCAGGCTGTGCGCGTAAGTATGTGTGTGTGTGTGTGTGTGTAAGTGTGTGCGTGCGTGTGTGTGTGTGTGCATGCGCGCGCGCGTGTGTGTGTGTGTGTGTGTGTGTGCGCACGCGTACGTATGTGTGTGTGTGTGTGTGTGTGTGTGCAAGCAACGGCCAAGGCCTAACGCTCAACCTGCTACCGTTCGTGGCTGTTTGATCTGCTTAAAGCTGAAAACACCAACACAGTACAATCAGCCCGAAAAGGTAAAGCCTGATACACACCCACACACACATACACACAGCGTTCGCTCGCCGCTTGCCGTGTAATTATATGCTCCCTGTCAAACTACCGTCTCATTCTCACCTGTCGTTCTCTTTCTCTCTCTTCTTTCTGCGTGTGTGTGTGTGGGTCTGGCTCTGGCTGGCCCCATAGTAAGTAATCGGATAGTGCGTAGTCCTATCACATGATCCGCCCGGGGCCCGCCGTACATGTTACATGGGTGGGCATGTGTGTGTGTGTGTGTGTGTGTAAGTGTGTGCGGCGCAAATGCCGCGTGTGTTCTGTTTAGCAGGCTGTGCGCGTAAGTATGTGTGTGTGTGTGTGTGTGCATGCGCACGCGTGTGTGTGTGTGTGTTGTTGTTCTTTGATTTAACGTCTTTTCACTTTAAAGTGATATTAGACAGTGTAACGCGTGTGTGTATGTGTGTGTGTGTGTGTGATGACACACTGTCACCCAGCGCGACAAAACACAGGGCTTACACATAATGAGACGCAGCCAAGTTCACAATAGGCCACTGAAAGTAACTCGTTCTAACATCCCAAGACTAGTTACAGCGCTTATTTCCTTGGACCATTTTATTGAAGTGTATCCTGTTACCCACTTTTGAACGACTTGGTTGGTAAAGGTTAATCAAGTAACCTTTAAGTTCTTAATTAAGTTACCTCTAAGTGAGAGATTTTAATTAAGCCACCCCCAAGTTCTTAATTAAGTTCTTAACCCCAAGTCACTTCCAAGTTTTTTAATTAAGTCACTCTAAATTCTTAATTAAGTCATCCTTAAGAACTTAATTAAGTTTTAATTAAGTTACTTCAAGTTCTTAATAAGTTCTTGATTAAGTTCTTAATTAAGTTCTTGATTAAGTTACCTCAAGATTGTAATTAAGTCGTCTTTAAGTACAACTAAGTTCTTATTCAAGTTATCTTATAATTATCAAAAAAATACAATCTATGTTTTTATCTTAAATAGTAGATGTCTAATATAGTACACACACGCCTCAAAAAACGCGTCATCGTTGAGGGTGTCTTGCTTAACGCCCTTGGCGTGAGATTGGTTAGCATAGATCTTAATGAAGTTCTTACATCCGAAGCAACCGCATTGATTACAATTCTGGTCTATGGAAATGTCTTTTATAGACTCCATGTCTTTATTTATTGACTTTATCATTTTATAATACGCCATGATCTATTTTTATAAAAAAAATTAAAATTAAGTTCTTAAAATATTATTCCATCTGAAATGGATCAAAATGATCTTTTGTTATTAGCGGTGCTGGCGTGCTGTTGTTTTTTGTATTTAGCGGTTCAGATTTTTTTGATTGCTTTTGTTTCGGCTGCCATTGTGTATATATTTTATAACCGTAATAACGCCCCCCACAGCAGCAAGGGCGCCAAAATGGCAACAGTTTTAAGTTCAATATACCATGAAGACTTTGGTGCTGTAGGCCTTGAATCACATGGAGTTTTTATAGCTGGCATTGAATCAACTTGTTCTGGCGTTGGCGGTGTTATGTTTTCATGATGAGTTATATTCTGTAACATTAATTTTTTTTGTCTGTTCCACTCTGCTAATTTTCTTCCTGCTTTAACACGCCCAGGATGAGGATGCTTTTCAATGGTCTCCACCAGATTCAGTGTTTCTGCTGATTTTCTGGCTTGGTTACTTTCTCCACCTGATTCAGTGTTTTCTGATTCTGCTGATTTTCTGGCTCGGTCATTTTGAAGGGAAATAAAATCTATATGATTAAAAGTTATTAATCCCATGATTAATGGCGATAACAATGTTCCAAATCTGTAATACAGATCACACCCTAGAGACTCTAATGACTTTGTTAAAACTGGATCTTGCGTTAAATCATACGTAAGATCTTGTTCAGAATCAATGGGAGCAAATCTACTGACTAGTTTAGTGTACAAACTAAGAACCGTTTGCCCAACGCTTTTTACCATTCTCGACCCCAACTGCGCCTCATACCTGTTATGATACTTTATAATGTCTTGTGGCGACATCTGTTGAATCTGTTCAATGCTGAATTCAGTTCCGAGGAACTGTTTTGTTTTTCCACACGCTGCCAAAGAATACAACCTCTCCTTTTGGGGCATAACAGCTTGACCATCAACTTGGTCATTCATAAGTTCAGGAAGGTTTAGGCTGCCTTGTAGCTGTAGTAGATCATCACTGTTCATGTTTTTTTTTAATTATAATTATTTTATTTTCTAAAAATGAGCACCGAAAAAACTGTCGCTAACCTTGTATACCATTCTGCTGTTATTGGAGGTCTAAGTGTAGGATACTCAATGCTTGGTAAAAGCTTGTTAAGAATTAAACCAGCAGATCTTGGCAAACTAGACTTTGAGGATTCAGCAAAGCTAATTGCTATCATTGCAGCTTCGTTTGCTACGAAAGATTTTCTAGTTAAGCAAGGAATAATTCCAGACAGTATAAATATGTAAATAAAAAATACATTTATAAAAAATGGCTTCACTCGTAATGATGATAGGCGGCGCTGTGGTTAATGCGCTCGCTTTTAGCGGAAGTAAATTACGCATTTAGTAAACTGCGAGATGAAGGCGAGAGAAAAAGACATAACAAAGCTGTGGAGCAACTAGCTGCAGCACAAGATCGCTATGAAAAGCAGAGAATTGAGCAGTTAGATTTTATTAATAACACACTGAAAAAAACAGGGGCATGCAGCTTACACATTTAAAGATGTTGATCAAGCAATAAAACAATATTATCTTGTAACCGGCAAACCAATCGAGACATTGCCCCACCAAAATTCAGTGACTTTTTATCAACCATCAGAAAAACAAAAGATGCAAGAAATCGGGTTTATTGTCTTTGGTATGACCGTTGTGTATTTTGTTGCACATAATATTGGCTGAGTAAAAAATGAACAAAATCTATTATTCACCAAAAGGATATTGGAAGGGAATAACAGCAAAAAAAGCTAAGCCAAGCAGCGGGAGTCAGTGAACAAACAGCAAAAGAATGGTTATCTAAACAAGCGATTGGCAAATTTATTTCCCTGCACCCAAACGAAACGAGACACACTTTGTGAACACAATACCGAACGACACCCATCAAAGGACCTTCTAATTTACCCTCTGATACGATTAGACGAAAAAGATTTAAGTACGCACTTACAGTCATTGACATAGCTTCAAATACAAAGATGCGGAACCATTAACACAAAAGATGTTCTGCTGTTGCCGTCGCTATAACAACTGATATACCAACGAGGCCCGCTAACTTACCCTCGCATGATTCAAGTTGATGATGGAAAAGAATTTAAAGGCCAAGTGAAATCAATTATTGTTGAAACATAGAGTTCCCCATTAAAAGAGGCATTCCAGGAGTTCACAGATCACAGGTTTTAGTTGAAAACTTTAACAAACAGTTAGCCGAAAGACTTTTCTCCTCCCAAAGTATCACAGAGAGCTGATTGACAATTCTCGCAACACAGAATGGTTAGAAAAATGCCTCAGTTTTGCGCGCAATGAATAAGGGAAGAATTTAAAGGACTAAAAACCAGTACAAGCAATCAAAAGAAAAAACAAAAAATGTTGTTGAAGTAGAGTCTTCATCCGGCAAACTATTACCGTTTGGTTTTAAAAGTAAGGTACCTTTATTTCCCGGGGGGAAGCGGAAGGGGACACTCGCATCAGAGCAAAACAGATCCAGTTTGGAGTGTTGATCCATATGAAATAAAAAGAATTGTAAAAATGAATCCGCCCGTTTTATTATTTACGAGAAACTGACACAACAAAAAAAAACCAGCTCCTCAAAGATCTTTTGTGAAAGAAGAACTGCAGATAATCCCTCCAGAAAACATTCCAGTTGTTTAGTTAATTTACGTAAATATATTTGAGTTTAAAATGGAAGCTCAAAAGGAAGTGCAGAACAAAACAAGAATGGTAAAGGAAGAGACCTTGAAAATGATACGGGAATCATTTCCATGCGTGTAATGCTATTAAGGAAACATTTTCGGGGATTAATCAATGCATGCTAAATCATCCAGATCACCTACAACTCAACCCCCAAATTGGGAAAAAGAATATTTGAAATAATAAAAAAAATTCGAACGCATCAAGCAACATGAAAAAAGATTTAAATGAATTTGGATGAAGCTATGATTGATCTTATATTAAAAGTTGATGAAAAATAAAAACCCCCCCTGTTTATGCGTCCCCCAATGCCGATTGCATATGAAAACTCCGGATTAACAAACACACGTTTTGTGTTTGTTCTATCTAACGACTTCTTTTTTTACAACTGTTGTGTTGATCTCATGTAGATTAGATCGCAGTTTTACGTTGTCATGATGAAAAGTCTTATTGCCAAAAACAATGCTTTTTTGTAGTTGTCATGCGATATGTTTTGGACTGCACAACCTGCGGATTTTCCCCCTTTGCTTTCTTAATGATTTTCTCCTGGCTCGAAATACTGTACATTTTTCGACCTTAATCCAATAAACTCCTTAAATTTCACCTTTCCAGATATTCATCCTTCATCTTTCCTAAAACCCTTCTTGTTGTAATTGAATGTAAAGGCGAATCTTTAGGGTAATCAGATGTATCATACCATCCCGCATGTCCTTTAGCCACTTGGGTTTTCCTTTCTTTATAGATGTCTTCAGTAGGGTATCTATAAAAAACTATCTGTATCTGTGTAAAGTACTCTGGACTCTGGATACGAGGGTTTAAAGTAGTATAAAGAAATTCTAACATCAAAAGCTTTGATAATTCTAAAACGGTAAACCCAATAAATACAGGTTTGTCAATTTGACTTTCTTTTTTTCATCATTATGCCAAAAGTGATCATGAAATCTTCTGAAGTCCTGATAATTAGGTTTTGAAGTCAGCTTAAATTTGCTTCGTTCTCTTTAGTAACCAATCTGACATCTTGCGCTTGTGCGGTTTTCTCCATAGTTTTTCCCGAAACAGCTGTTGTTTATCAGCTTGAAAAAAGTCTTTTTCTGAAGATCTGGGGATTTAGTTCTAAGTTCAGTGTTCTTCATGATGTATGGTTTCATGAACTGTTCTTGATCAAAAGAAATTTATAGAATGAAACAGCTGCCAACTTCAAACCATGTCTTAAATAAAATTGTAGAAGTCTGTAATGACAGACATAATTTTTTTTGCCTCGAAGATTGGGCACAAGTTTAGGCGGCTCTTTTGGGATCCATCTTTAGACTTTCTGCTGCTAATGGATAGTCATTAGGCAGGTCATGGAGTTCATGAGGATATTCTAAATCAACTTCTAGAATAAAACCCACGCTGCTGATCAGGCGTTAAACTGCCCAACCACTTTAATGCCTTTTGAATATTATTCGGATCGCCGCCTGTGTACATTTTAAAGTACGTAATGGAAGTGATTGCGCCATTGCCCCTCCATACAGATTGTTTGCATCTAAATACATAAGATAGTTAGACCTTTTACTTGGATCATAGTCGTCCAAGTATTTGTTGTTTGCTTTACAGTAATGATGCGACGCCCTACTAATTTCCCCCACGCAATCCGTTTTTAATCATCTGAATCTTGGTAGGTCAGACAATAAATCAATCTGTACTCCAGTAAACTTTAAGAAAGCATCCCCGCTCATCCCGGGCGCAGAAAATGAATGCGCGGGATTTCCCGGCTATAATGTTTCATGCAGGTCTTTCTGTAATTTTCAAAAATATCCGCCAAAAAACATGTATCAGCCCTCAAGTAGGGAGTCATGATAGTCCCCCCCATTGTTTTACACTCTAACTTCTGCCACGCATCTTGAGCATGCTGGTAATCAGAATCACTAATGTCCTTCCTCTAAGACTAGAAAAAAACGCGCCTTTAGGTGGAAGTGTATTTCATCAAACCTTTCCCAACGGTTCATGTACTCATAAGGGTAAACGCCCTTTCTAACAAGAGTTGAGTCAAAATATTTTCTGTTATTGGGCAGGACTTTAAGGACATAGCCAGTGACTCTAATGAACCCATCATGTGGTTGCATAGTGTCATAAAAAGACATGTTATTAGATTAAAGCACATTGACTTTTCTGATGATGTGCAATGATGACACCCTGAAGGGATCGTCCACTGCTTTCATTATAAGTAGAGTCGTAACTCGCAAGTTATGAAAAAGATGGGCAGCTTCCATGTCTTAGGATCAAACTTTAGTTGAAGATTGCATTTACTGTGCGTGCTCCTCTGAACTTTCCGCTAATGTGATTTATGGTCTCTTACTGTCGGATTCGTTGCTTCTTCACTGAGTTCAAACCGCAAAAACCAACAGTGAGTTTGGGTGAGTCATACTGCTGTTGATTCTTCAGGAGTCATTATGATTTCAGATAATTCAGATTATTAGAACAGTCATTACGCACTTGCTGCATGCGTTCTAAGAAGTATTTTGCAGCATTAGACCCCCTATATTAATTTTGTTCTGAATGGACACCATCCGACCTAACATAATGAAGGCAAATGAACAAATCTGATGATTACTCATTAAGACTGTTTTTCGAAGTTTTTGTGGTGCTGGCCCTTCATAAGGAACAATAAGCACTCCCAATCTGCGTAAACTACTAGGACTTTTTGCAGCCGTTTCCAGTTCTTAAAACAACTTAGATCCTGGCGGGGGCGTAATTAGTTCTGTATTACAGTCTACAGAACTTTTCAAGTTTTATATTTCACTCGCGGCTTGCACAGATGGAATTCTTGTTAAAATTTTCGCAGAATTCTTGTTTGCCATGATCTTTTGAAGTATGCTTCATTAGTCTACTCATCGTGCGTATCAATGTGTAATGCGGTAGGGGCCCCCCTGGTGAAAGCACAGCAGTAAGTCAACAGGCTTTTGTCTGGCTCGCCAATCGTTGGACTGTTCTTGGACACTTTAATCGGTTTTTAGATTTTTTTCCTCATTTCCCCTGTGTGATATTGACAGTTATTGGTTTTTTTTTGTTCTTCAAAATGATCAATTTGGGCTACACTAACAGGGAAAAGGCACCCCACAAAGTTAAGATCATTGATGTAAGGGTATAGTTTTGACACTCTCTCTGCGTTTTTGCGGACATAATGAAGCCTTGCAAGAACACACCAATA
The DNA here is from genome assembly GCA_018398815.1 of Conus ventricosus. NCBI lineage: Eukaryota > Metazoa > Mollusca > Gastropoda > Neogastropoda > Conidae > Conus > Conus ventricosus. The sequence continues at coordinate 18,716,272 of CM031626.1, read as the reverse complement.
AAAATTTTTTGTCTGAATTCTTTATGTTTTAAAACTGCTTTTTTTGCGACTAATGCTGGAGGTAGTGGAATGTAAGCCTTGCCAACATCGGCGCATACTTAGACTGTTTTAATCTGATCTCTAAGACTTCCCCCCTCTGACCAACCAGAGCCTCTCATTTGGCTTCTTCAGCGGCAGCGTCAAACTGTGTAAGCAGTTCGTCTGCCAACCGGGGTTTTTAAGTCATTACGAGAAAGAATAGTCTGTTGTTTAGTCGAGACCCAGATTCTAGGTTTTCTTCATTTATTTTACATAGTCGATTTAAAACAGCTAACATTACTTTAACGGCGGGTCTATTGTTAGTGCCTGGAACTTGAGAAATAGCATGAACACACTTGCCTGTACGTTTGTTGGGTCCCAATGACTTCTAAATCAATATCATTCAGTGCTCTTGATAAACGCTCTCTCTCAAGCATTCCTTTAAACAATTCGTCTTGTCCTTCATATATTTTATCCATGTTGAGTTTCTTTTCTAGCTCAAAATATTTATTTAAATTAAAAAAAATTCTTAATCAGAATCAATATCAACGGTCTTTTTGTGCTTGGACTCATAAACTAAAGTATAAACACCCTTCGATGTTGTTACTGTGAGCTGTTTAGAACAGAGTTTAATGTCTCGTTTACTTTTTTTAAACATTCCTTTTTTATCTGCTCGGCGTCTGGCTGTTGAGAAAAAGTTGTCCTCGCCTTTCTTTGAAGATCAAACTTTTGTCTTTTGTAGTCATCAAAATCGGCCTGTAAACGATTAAATTCTTCATCCGTGATGTTTGAGTCAACTAGCGCTTTATTTATTGTCAGTTTGAACGAGCTAAGTTTAGCTGTTATTAGTTGAACCATAGCTGTGTGCTTTTGGAGTTTAGTTTTTAATTTTTTGCCAGCAGCACTTACAGCTAATGAACACACACCGAGAGCTAAAGACAAACCACCTAGAGGTAAAGCTGCGGGTGCGCCTATGCCCGTTGCTAAAAGACCAACACTCGTTCCTGCCGATAGAGCGCTTATAGTTGATGTTCCAGTATTAACATATGTAACAGCATTGAAGGCAGCAGAATACCTTCGCCTGGTTTTGCTGTATTTTGAAAGGTCTTGCTCTAGTTTTTGTTGCATTTGCGTAATGTTTGTTAATCTGAAGGTTTTTATGTTAGGGCTTTCTACTATCCCTTCTTTTGGCGACTCTGGCGCTGTAGGCACATTTGGATAAACCTGAACAGACATGCTTTTTTTAAAATAAAAAATATTTTAGTAATGTATATCTTTTAATCTGTTATCTTGAATATTCAGCTGCGCATCATATATTAAAAACAAATGTGCATTAAGCGGTTTATCACTCTCTTTTTCTTTATCAATTTGAATGTTTATTACGTCTTTAACCGTTCTGCCACTTCCATGCAACTGATTATCCTCTGTTGACCTTAGGTCAATCCATAAGCCGTATTTCGTTGTTAAATAATCATCGAGTCTAACATTGTGAAGGTGCAGATCTTTAGACACAAGGTCTACTGTTGGACTTCTACACCTCCCACCCCCAAACAATTTTCTTATTTCGTCAAAATGTTGATAAGGTTTAAGCCCGCTAGCGTAGATTTGGTTAGGACTACCCTCAATCGAACATTGTACTTTCGTTATTTTAGGATTAATAAACTTTTCACTTCCTCTTTTAAATGGTTCTTCATCTTCACACAGCAATAAAATACCTTTAAGCGATCTTGCTGCGACACTAAAACTAAAATTCCATATAGCGTCGGCCTTGCTTCTGGGATATGTTGTATGATGAATCACTCTTTCGTAATATATTGCTAATTTTGACTGATATTGTTGCTCAATCAGCCTTGCTAAATTAGGGTTGCTAACAACGTCAAACTCTAACGAGATGTCAGAAATGCTGTACTTTGCTTCGGTGTCTGATGATCTGATAACGCGTTTGTATTCATTAAACGTTAGTTCATATGACAATCTGTCTTTTAATGCCCTTGAAAGTATGGCGCATGCGCTTTTAACAACTCAAAATCTAAGGGAATGGAAAAGCGATTTCCAAATGCAAAATTTACAGCCACATACTTTTTGCCGTCTGGGTTAGCATTTCCGGCGCCTATTCTGTGTTTTAGTCCATCATCATTTTCAATTCCTTGAAACGCAAGATCAGCCCTTTCATTCTCGGTTAGCCATAGATCAGAATAGGTTAAAAATATGTCTGCATTGTGTAAAGAAAATATTTCTTGCCCCTCAAGTTTTATAGAAATTTTCTTAACGATTGCCCGTCCAGATTCTGGACAACTGTCCTGTTTGGGTCTGTTTCTGATTCGAGTTCTATTTTGAAAGTAAGACGCGCAGAGCCTGGCACAATCACTTCATCTGCTCCTAGGTCTGGAAATTTGACAGTAAGAATTTGATCTGCATCAATAGTAGATGGATTATTTGGAACAGTAATATTCCGTTATTTCCCTTCACGCCAAAGGGCTCTTTCAGTCTTCTATGCGGGTCAAGAATCGAGCCATATGCTTGTGACATTTTTTTATAAAACAAAATAAAAAAGTTAATTATTAAAGAAACATGGCAGGCATTGAAGATGAAGATTATGATGTTTTGATCCTGGAGACGACATGAGTGAAATGATCCCTTTGACACAGCATCGCTCAGCGCTCTCATTGCGGCGTGAATTAACAGAAAGTAAGGTCAAATCATTTTACCAAAGTGTAGGCCAAGAACCTCCCGAATTTATAGACCCTAATGATTTTGAAGTAAAAGATGACCATTTGTTTGTAAGGAGCGATCAAGGACAACTTGTTCAGCTTACAACTAAACCAGACCCATCAAAGCTTTTTAAAAAAGAGTACAATTAGACAAAGACTCGGTGTGAGCGAACAAAATCGCCTTGGCATTTCTAAACCAACATTAGATAGGGATGCAGTTGCTAAACTTCAAAACACACTACAAGAACTCCCAACAGATAACCAAATGCAAAACATGGAACTTAAAGAATTAAATCAATCGGCAGACGAATTAATAAATGCAATAGAAGCAGAAACCAGTTTTTCAGAAGAAACAGCATTAAAGACTATACACGACTCACCGCTACCCATGCGAGAAATAGCGGCCCTTGATCATGCTTTAAGAACCATTAGAGGCGAATTAACAAACAATTTAGCAAAACTAGGTGAAATAGATGAGCATATAAAAAGAGAAAAAGAAAAACTCATTGAGGCTGATGACGCTAACTTAGGGCCTGATATTAAAGAAAGAATAACCCAAAGACTAAAAGATCTTGAACAAGAAAGATCAGCAAGACTAGAAGCGCTGTCTACTAACCGAGAACAATTACGAACTCAAGTGAGCAGAATAAGAGAAACTATCCAAAGAATTTTATATGAAGACACAACGCTAGCAGAACGAATACGAACACTGTTTAGAGAGCAGGGAGTCACATTAGCAAGCGTTATAACAGCCTTAGGATTTGCAATAAGCACACTGGTGTTGGCTATTACAGGCGGCGGTGGTCAAAGCCCAGTGCCTCCGCCTCCATCGCCTCCATCGCCGCCTGATAAATCATGGGTAAAAAAACAGCTTGATCATCTTGCGAGTTTATTAAAAAAATTAGCTAGTAAAGCTATAGACTCTTTACCTGGTATATTAGGAGGTATTGTTAGCTGGCTTTTGTCTACTGCAAGCAAAGTAGTTGGCTTTATGGCCGAGCACCTATGGACATTAGTTCTCTTAATAGTTGGGTTACTCTTTAGTAAGATAAAGACCAAGTAATCCTAGGCCAGTTAATCCAAGAACAAGCGCTGTCTTTTCATATTCATGGTCATCGCGAACAGAGTCCGCGTCTTCAACGGTCTTCGGGCTTTGGGCCCTGGGGATTGGATGGCTTATTCTTGGGGGTCATCTTGTTTTTTTACTGCTTGCAATATTACTGGCTCAGAATTTATGTCGTTTTGTCCAACCTTCTGTTCATTTCCTGCAACAAGAATTTCATTGTTGTAGTTCATTATTGTTCCTACCTGGAGTCTGAGGTCAGAAGGTAGCATGTATAAACCAGTGCCAACAGCAAAGTCTACTTTTGATCTTGCGTATTGTAAAACATCTTGGTACCTTTTTATACTTGAAGGTAAATCAACTGTAGAATTAATGGCATCCTCTAAATTTGCTAAGTATTGTTTTTGTGCATCAAAGCCAGTAGAAGGATCAGTTATGCTCGATCTTGCCTGTGCTTGTGAACCTAGCAAACACCAAACGTAAGTACGAATAGAGTCATTTATTCGTTCTATTCCTGCTTTAGTTAGGCCCTTAGAAGTGTCTAAGATAAATGTTGTCCATGCTGTTTTATGCTCTTGCTCTATGGACCCTAGGTGAACGCCTGTGCCTGAAGAGAAAGATGTGTAAGGAGGATTCCAATCATAGTTATACTTTCTGTGCACGCCCCAACAATAAGGGGTGCCTAAACCATGATTAAGATCCGACTTTTGTCTAAAGTCTGTCTTGATGTTAATATTAAATTCGTTACAGATTCTTTCAAAAGCCTTCATGTCTATTCTGTTGCTGAATGGATTAAACGGTTTGTCATTTGGTAATGGCGCTTGCAGTTCAGTCAAAACACGTCTGAAGGTGTAATAGAAATGAAATCTGTACACTGACCTCACCAAAGGATCAGGGTGATTTAAATGATCAGCATACGACACTCCACACCCAGTTGATGCACAAAACACAGCAAAGTTTAACTGGTTCTGATAAAACTGCATCGGATGACTAAACCACACTTTTGCGATGTAGTCTTTTTTAATAGGAGGGTTAAGATATCTGCTTAATGGAGTACTAACCTTTACTTGAAAGGCGTCAGACTGAGTCACAGAAATGTCAAGAGTAGCAGTTGTTATATTTTAAGATTGTAGTGCGGCCCAGCAGAATATTTTGCATCAGTATATTTAAATGCAGTCATTTTTATTTCGTTTAAAAAATGTTTGTAACAATAACAACTCAAGACCGTCCTTCGTTTTTTAGAACATGCTATTAATAACAATTGCGGAACCAGAACGGTCGCACTCCATGAAATATTTTACAAAGTCGTATGGTTTAATATAAGTGAATCAAAGAAGAATAATAAGATTCAAAAAATTGACAAAACAGGGACCAAAGTTAGCCAGTTAACAATACCTGATGGTTATTACGGGTTTTGCTCACTAAAAGAAGCAATGAGTAACTTTGACATTACTCTCAAACTTAACAATGCGAATCTGAAAACAATGTTAACATTCAAGCCTGAAGAAGAAGTAGGTTACTATTTTGATAAAGAGCTAGCTAAAATGTTAGGCTTTGCAGCTGACAATTATAGATTTAGAGTTACACCAAACAAAACTACTTATGAGGGAGAAAATCCGCTCGATCTTGCATTACATTCATTACTCTATGTTCATTTGGATGAGCTGAGCACTGATGAAAACTTATATGATGGAAGGCCCTCAACTGTTTTAAGAGCTCTTCCATCCGGGAAAGCTGCATATTGCGATTATGAAATTATACAATTCCCTAATTTACAGTTTAAAAGATTAGTTTGTGGAGGGTCGGATCATTTAATATAAAAATCGCAGACAAAACGGGGAAAGTCGTAAAATGTGATAACCTGCACATTGTTTTAGAAATAAAATAATACGTTACTAAAAAATAATGTCGCGGGGGCCAGAAGAACCAGAGTTACATTAGCACCTGTGAGGTGTATAACTTTAGAATTAAAAGACCTTGCAGACGTTGCGGACTTTGAACAAAATGGTGAGATAGGCGCTTTGTAGGGGTTTGAGTACACCAAAGATGGTGATTATAAACGCAAAGAGGTTGGCGACACCAAAAAGTTTCCTAAACTAGACAACTGCGCAATCTAGAGCAAATAATGTTGGCCAGTATGAATATAAAATAGTTCGAAAACCTGACCTCAAATGGCACTTAGAACCATATTTAGAATGGGACATAAAATTTGAATTCATAAGCCCATTTACATATTTTAGCCGTCAAAAAAGTTTCAGAAAAGCATTCAACTCTGGCCCTTTACATGTAAGTCTTTGCCAGACGACAATAGTGGGAAAGAGATTGAAATAACGCCGTATGGGAAAAAACAGTACATCCTCCACAGAAAAGAAACGGTTTTAAAGAAAGCTTCTACAAATTACAGTTCTTTCCAAGCAGAAAATTAGGAGACACGTTCACAATAATATTTGAAATTTCTGTCTTTAAAGATGTGGGGAGGGATGGGGTTGTGGGCGTTAGTGATGACCTTATAAAAGGAATTAATATTAGCTGGCAAAACTTAGACGTTAAACGCCTTAA
>CM031626.1:18687421-18702421 GCA_018398815.1 Conus ventricosus | reverse complement strand
TATTACTCTACTGGTCTGTACTGTTTTCGTTCTATACTACTCTGTATTGTGCTGTTCTGTTCTGTACTGTTCTCTACTATACTGTTCTATACTTTTCTGCACTGTACTGTGCTGTTCTGCACTCTGCTGTTCTGTATTGTTCTGTATAGTACCCGTACCGTCTGTACTGTACTATTCTCTGTATTGTGTACTGTACTTTGATGTACTGTGCTATACAACTCCGTACTGTACTCTCTGTATTGTACCATATTCGCTCTACTCTGTGCCGTACTGAACAATTCTGCGCTGCACTGTTTTGTACTGAACTGTATTAAACCGATTTTAGTTTGTGTCTTATTTCACTTTTCTGTGTTGTCCGGGCAGTATATTGTTTTGTATTGTATTGTTCTGTTCTATTTCGTGTAGTGCTGTACTATTCTATTCTATAGTGCTATACTCTATTGCATTCAGTACAATCATTATCATTCTGTGCTGTTTTGCATTTTCTCTTTCGTATTCTTTCTGTCTTTCTTTCTGCGTACGCAGGCTGATACTCCTGCGGACACTCCCTGTATAGCCAGGCAGTGGAGTTTTGTGTGTATGACCCTTTTTTATCCCGCCATTAAGGCAGCCATACTCCATCTTCGGGAAGGTGCATGCTATGTGCACGTGTCATCCATACCAACGGCCAAACTGGCCTTCTCTTCCGAAAGTTGGTGATGGATTTTACGTGTGTGCAAGATGTTATGCGTGCGTTCACACACGGAACCTCGTTTATAGTCTCATTCGAAGGACTAACTCTTTCGTATTGTACCAATACTTTATTGTTCTGTATTGTATTGAGCTTGACTGTTCTGAATTGTGCTGTACAGTTCTGTTTTGTATTGTACTTCATTTTACCATTGTGCGTTGTGCTGATCTTTACCATTGTGTATTGTACTTCACTTTACCATTGTGTATTGTACTTCACTTTACCAATGTGTGTTGTGCTGATCTTTTCTACTGTGTATTGTACTTCACTTTACCATTGTGTATTGTACTTCACTTTACCATTGTGTGTTGTGCTGATCTTTCTACTGTGTATTGTCTTCACTTTACCAATGTGTGTTGTGCTGATCTTTCCTACTGTGTATTGTACTTTACCACTGTGTGTTGTGCTGATCTTTCCTACTTTTGTATTGTACTTTACCACTGTGTGTTGTGCTGATCTTTTCTACTGTGTATTGTACTTCACTTTACCACTGTGTGTTGTGCTGATCTTTTCTACTGTGTATTGTACTTTACCACTGTGTGTTTGTGCTGATCTTTTCTACTGTGTATTGTACGCATGTCACTCTTCTATATTGTACTGTACTCTACCGTTTTTGTATTGCACTGCAGTTTGCTATTCTGTATTGTACTGCAGTATACTATTCTGTATTGTACTGCACTTTACTATTCTGTAATGTACTGCAATTTACTATTCTGTATTGTACTGCACTTTACTATTCTGTATTTTACTGCAGTTCACTATTCTGTATTGTACTGCACTTTACTATTCTGTGTTGTACTGCAGTTTACTATTCTGTATTGTACTGCAGTTTACTATTCTGTATTGTACTGCACTTTACTATTCTGTATTGTACTGCACTTGACTATTCTGAATTGTACTGCACTTCTGTATTGTACTGCAGTTTACTATTCTGTATTGTACTGCACTTTACTATTCTGTATTGTACTGCACTTGACTATTCTGAATTGTACTGCACTTTACTATTCTGTATTGTACTGCAGTTTACTATTCTGTATTGTACTGCACTTTAACTATTCTGTATTGTACTGCACTTGACTATTCTAAATTGTACTGCACTTTACTATTCTGTATTGTACTGCAGTATACTATTCTGTATTGTACTGCAGTATACTATTCTGTATTGCACTGCACTTTACTCTTCTGTATTGTACTGCAGTTTACTATTCTGTATGTACTGCAGTTTACTATTCTGTATTGTACTGCACTTTACTATTCTCTATTGTACTGCCGTTTACTATTCTGTATTGTACTGCACTTTAGTATTCTGTGTTGTACTGCAGTTTACTATTCTGTATTGCACTGCAGTATACTATTCTGTATTGTACTGCAGTATACTATTCTGTATTGTACTGCAGTATACTATTCTGTATTGTACTGCAGTATACTATTCTGTATTGTACTGCAGTATACTATTCTGTATTGTACTGCATTTTTACTCTTCTGTATTGTACTGTAGTATACTATTCTGTATTGCACTGCAGTATACTATTCTGTATTGAAACTGCAGTATACTATTCTGTATTGTACTGCAGTATACTATTCTGTATTGTACTACAGTTTACTCTTCTGTATTGTACTGCAGTATACTATTCTGTATTGCACTGCACTTCACTATTCTGTATTGTACTGCATTTTACTATTCTGTATTATACTGCACTTTACCGTTTGTGTTGTACTGCACTTTACTATTCTGTATTATACTGCACTTTACTATTTTGTATTGTACTGCAGTTTACTACTTTGTATTGTACTGCAATTTACTCTTCTGTATTGTACTGCAATTTACTATTCTGTATTGTACTGCAATTTACTATTCTGTATTGTACTGCAGTTCACTATTTATACTGTACTGCATTTTACTATTCTGTAATGCATGCACGTTACTATTTTGTATTGTACTGCACTTTACTATTCTGTAATGTACTGCAATTTACTATTGTGTACTGCACTGCACTTTACTATTCTGTATTGTACTGCACTTTACTAGTCTCTATAGTATTGCACTTTACTATTATATATTGTACTGCAGTTTACTATTCTCTATTGTACTGCAGTTTACTATTCTCTATTGTATTGCAATTTACTATTATGTATTTTGTTGCACAACAAAATTCTGTATTGTACTGCGATTTACTATTGTGTGCTGTACTGCACTTAACTGTTCTGTACAGTACCGCAACGTTGTGCACTGTACTGCACAGTTCTGTTTTACATTGTACTTTAATGTTATGTCTTGTGCTGTAATGTGCCATTTTGCGTTGAAAATGTGCTTTACTTTTTATGTTGTACTGACTTTTCTATATAGTATATTGTACATTGTCTTGTATTGAACTGTACTCAAATATTCCCTATTGTGCTGCATTTTTTGATTCTACGTGATTGTTCTGCTCTGTGTTATTCTGTACTGCAGTATACTTATTGCTATGCTAATTCTGCACTGTTGCAAAATTTTTATGCGCTGGCGCTGTTCTTTATTCTCTTGCATTGTCTGTACTATAACTGCACAGTATAAGACAGCAGAGCTCTGTACTGTTCTGTATTGCAACGTACTGTTTTGCTCACGGCTCTCTACCGTTGTGTACTTTACAGTACTGTACTGCCCTGTATAGTGTTACGCTAATTTGTTATATGTTGTACTGGGTTGTTCTCCTTTGCTCTGCTTTGTCGCCCTCTTGCTCTGCACTGAATTGCGTTGTACGTGGTAGGAGTATATTGTACTGTAGTAGGAGTATATTGCACTGTAGTAGGAGTATATTGTACTGTAGTAGGGAGTATATTGTACTGTAGTAGGAGTATATTGTACTGTAGTAGGAGCATATTGTACTGTAGTAGGAGTATATTGCACTGTAGTAGGAGTATATTGTACTGTAGTAGGAGTACATTGTGCTGTAGTAGGAGTATACTGTACTGTAGTAGGAGTATAATTGTACTGTAGTAGGAGTATATTGTACTGTAGTAGGAGTACATTGTACTGTAGTAGGAGTACATTGTACTGTAGTAGGAGTATATTGTGCTGTAGTAGGAGTATATTGTACTGTAGTAGGAGTACATTGTACTGTAGTTGGAGTATATTGTGCTGTAGTAGGAGTATATTGTACTGTAGTAGGAGTACATTTACTGTAGTAGGAGTATATTGTACTGTAGTAGGAGCATATTGTACTGTAGTAGGAGTATATTGTACTGTAGTAGGAGTATATTGTACTGTAGTAGGAGTATATTGTACTGTAGTAGGAGTATATTTGCTGTAGTAGGAGTATATTGTACTGTAGTAGGAGTATATTGTGTTGTAGTAGGAGTACATTGTACTGTAGTAGGAGTACACTGTACTGTAGTAGGGGTATAAATTGTACTGTAGTAGGAGCATATTGTGCTGTAGTAGGAGTATATTGTACTGTAGTAGGAGTATATTTTACTGTAGTAGGAGTATATTGTGCTGTAGTAGTAGTACATTGTACTGTAGTAGGAGTATATTGTACTGTAGTAGGAGTATATTGTACTGTAGTAGGAGCATATTGTACTGTAGTAGGAGCATATTGTGCTGTAGTAGGAGTATATTTCATTGTAGTAGGAGTATATTGTACTGTAGCAGGAGTATATTGTACTGTAGTGGGAGTATATTTTACTGTAATGGGATTACGTGGTACTGTAGTGAAAGTTTATTGTTCTGTGGTGGATTACTTTTTGCCGCAGTGGGAATACCATGTACTGTGGTGGGAGTATGGTGCACTGTAGTGGGAGTAAAGGTGTACTGTAGTGGGAGTATGGTGTACTGTAGTGGGAGTATGGTGTACTGTAGTGGGAGTATGGTGTACTGTAGTGGAAGTATGGGTTTTGTTGTAGTGGAAGTATGTTGTGTTGTAGTAGGGGGATACTGTTCTGTAGTGGGAGTATATTGTACTGTAGTCAGACTATTTTGTGCTGTAGTAGGAGTAATATGTTCTGTAGTGGGAGTATATTGTACTGTAGTGAGATCATGTTTTACTGTAGTGGGAGTATATTGTTCTGTAGTGGGAGTATATTGTACTGTAGTGAGATTATGTTTGTACTATAGTGGGAGTATATTGTACTGTAGCGAGATTTATGTTGTGCCGTAGTGGGAGTATATTGTTTCTGTAGGGGAGTATATTGTAGTGGGAGTATATTGTACTGTAGTGGAGTAAATTGTACTGTAGTAGGGTACATTGTACTGTAGTAGGAGTATATTGTACTGTAATGGGAATATTGTGTTCTGTATGGGAGTATACTGTAGTAGGAGTATATTGTTACTGTAGTGCGAGTATATTGTACTTTGATACTGTAGTGGAGTATATTGTACTGTAGTGGGAGTATATTATACTGTAGTGCGAGTATATTGTACTGTTGTGGGGTATACTGTAGTAGGAGTGTATTGTACTGTAGTGGGAGTATATTGTATTTTGTACTGTGGTGGAGTACATTGTACTTAGTGGGAGTATATTGTACTGTAGTAGGAGTATATTGTGGTAGGAGTATATTGTACTGTAGTAGGAGTAAAATTGTACTGTCGTGGGAGCATATTGTGAGAATAGTTGTACTGTGGTGGGAGTATATCGTACTGTAGTGGGAGTGCATAGTACTGTTGTGGGAGTATATTGTACTGTGAAGGGCTACACTACTTACCGGGCACTGTCCACAAAGAATGGGACAGTCGCTTTGGAAGTTGCTATACTGACACCAGTAGTCTGGATTGTCTGTGACTTGTTGGTAACCACACATTGGGTCAAAATCCTGCTGGGGACAGTTCTCTGCAAACCACAACACGTTTCTTCAACGATTCCATCATCCTCGTCGTCTGTTCTCTCCTCACGATCATCGGTTAAATGTTTTGTTGATGACATGATCATCGTCATATATATATTTTCTGGTCTCCATGGGTAAGGTAATGTTGCTTACAGCCCAGCCGACCGCAAAGGGCCATGTCAGTGCTGTCACCCGTCCAAGTCAACTCACAAATCATCATTTATATTAAAAAAAAATCCTTTACACAACCCTTTAATTAAAACACATTTTCTAAAAACACACCGGAAATTTTGTTAAGGATCTTTCCCCGTAAAATCGTAGATCCGATTAAAAAAAAAGTGAATCTCTTTCAGAAATTCAAAGATCACGTCAGGTGGGACACCTGTGACCCGGTTTTCATGGAAATCGCCGTCAAGTGTTTATGTCTCGGTCATGCAAGTCCAACACTCTGAAAGAATATGTTTCACTGAGAGTGGAACATGACAGGGAACGCACCCTGCTCGTCAAGATTGTCTCTGATGATTGTTGGTAGGTAGTAGCAGCTGCTGCAGCATCAGAAAAGAAGGAGCAGAACATACAGATGTTTAATATTCATATTTTTGTTGAATTCTCCCCCCCCCCCCCCCCCCCACACTCCTTCTCAAAACACTTTGTTCTTCGCCAGTCGTATGTTTACACCGGTGTATTATTATCGATGTTGCTGTCGTCGTGTTATCGTCGCCGTCCTCATCGGCGCTGTTGTGTATGTGTGTGGGGTGTGTGTGTGTGTGTGTGTGTGTGTGTGTGTGTGTGTGTGTGTGTGTGTGTGTGTGTGTGTGTGTGTGTGTGTGGTGTGTGTGGTGTGTGTGTGTGTGTGTGTGTGTGTGTGTGTGTGTGGTGTGTGTGCAAGTTAATGAAAGTAAGGTCCGTTCATTAGAGTCCTGCGTTTGACAACATTCATGTCCTTTCAGGTCATGTGGTGCTACATGTTGACAACATTAAGATCTTCACGAGTCGTGTCTTATTACATGTTGACAACGTTCACGTATTTCCATGTCATGTCTTATTACATGTTGACAACGTTCACGTCTTTCCATGTCATGTGGTATTACATGTTGACAACATTTATGTCTTTCCATGTCATGTGGTGTTTACATGTTGACAACATTCATGTCTTTCCATGTCATGTATTATTACATGTTGACAACATTCATGTCTTTCCATGTCATGTATTACATGTTGACAACATTCACGTCTTTCCATGACATATCTTACTACATGTTGACAACATTCACGTCTTTCCATGTCATGTGGTATTACATGTTGACAACATTCATGTCTTTCCATGACATGTCTTACTACATGTTGACAACGTTCACGTCTTTCCATGTCATGTGTTTCTGGCTTGTTGACAACGTTCATGTTTTCCCCATGTCATGTCTTATTACATGTTGACAACGTTCATGTCTTTCCATGTCATGTCTTATTACATGTTGACAACGTTCACGTCTTTCCATGTCATGTCTTGCTACATGTTGACAACGTTCACGTCTTTCCATGTCATGTGGTATTACATGTTGACAACGTTCATGTCCTTCCATGACATGTCTTACTACATGTTGACAACGTTCACGTCTTTCCATGTCATGTGTTTCTGGCTTGTTGACAACGTTTCACGTCTTTCCATGTCATGTCTTACTACATGTTGACAACGTTCACGTCTTTCCATGACATGTCTTATTACATGTTGACAACGTTCATGTCTTTCCATGACATGTCTTATTACATGTTGACAACGTTCATGTCTTTCCATTTCATGTCTTACTACATGTTGACAACGTTCACGTCTTTCCATGTCACGTGGTATTACATGTTGACAACGTTCATGTCTTTCCATGTCATGTCTTACTACATGTTGACAACGTTCATGTCTTTCCATGTCATGTGGTATTACATGTTGACAACATTGATGTCTTTCCATGTCACGTGGTATTATATGTTGACAACATTCATGTCTTTCCATGTCATGTGGTATTGCATGTTGACAACATTCATGTCTTTCCATGTCACGTGGTATTACGTGTTGACAACATTCATGTCTTTCCATGTCATGTGGTATTACATGTTGACAACATTCATGTCTTTCCATGTCATGTGGTATTGCATGTTGACAACATTCATGTCTTTCCATGTCACGTGGTATTGCATGTTGACAACATTCATGTCTTTCCATGTCATGTATTACATGTTGACAACATTTATGTCTTTCCATTTCATGTCTTACTACATGTTGACAACGTTCACGTCTTTCCATGTCATGTGGTGTTACATGTTGACAACATTCGTGTATCTCCACGTCATGTGGTATTATATGTTGACAAGTCTTTCTGTCATGTGTCATCATATGTTGTCAATGTTTTTGTCTTTTGTCCTACATGTTGACAACATTCATGTTTCTCTGTTTGACATGTCCTGCATACTGACAACAATCATGTCTTTCTACATCATAGGTCCTACATGTTGACAACATCATGTTTCTCTGTTTCACATGTTCTGCATACTGACAACGATCATGTCTTTCTACATCATAGGTCCTACATGTGACAACATTCATGTTTCTCTGTTTCACATGTTCTGCATACTGACAACGATCATGTCTTTCTACATCATAGGTCTACATGTGACAACATTCATGTTTCTCTGTTTCTTATGTCCTGCACACTGACAACGATCATGCATGTCCCAACACTCTAAAAAACATGTTTCACTGTTGAGTGGTACGATACGTGACATGGATTGCACCACGTACAAAGCTTCTTCTTCACCTTTTAAAAGATAAGAATGGGCGTCAAAGGAGCGGCCTGTATGGAGGTACTGGCAGTGACTGGGAGATCAAACCGGGGGGCGGAGGGGGAGGGAAGTATCTAAAGGCGCTGAAGAAATAGCCTAGTGGCCGACACAAACGTGTGAATCTTGCCGAGTCATCTGCTAGAGTCGGTGCTCACTGCCTGTCGTCAGGAGGTGATGGTGTGTCACTCACCCGCCTCCTTCCCCTGTCACCTCGTGCCGTTCTTTCTGCTGTGGCGTGTCTTCATCATAGGTGAGTCAAATGGAGGCGAAACTGCCTTTTTCTTCTTTCCATTCTGTTCTGACTGTTTTTTTTTTTTTTTTTTTTTTTTTTTAACCAGGAACCATGAGTCAGATGTAGGGTGATCGCCTCTCATGTTTCCGTTTCGTTCTGACTCGGGAAAAATTTTGTCCAGTGACCCGTGAGTCAAATGTAAGCAAATCGCATCTTTTGTTTCCGTTTCGTTCTGACTCAGGAAGAATTTTGCCCAGTAACAGTGAGCCAGATGTAGACAAATTGCATCTCTTGTTTCCGTTTTGCTTTGACTCAGAAAAAAAAATTGCCAAATGACTGCCAGTGAAATGAAGGCAAATTGCCTTTCCTGTTTCCATTCATTCTGACTCAGGAAACAAACATTGTCCAATGATTGTAATTAAGGCAAATTGCCTCTCTTTTCCGTTTTGTTCTGACGCAAGATGATTTTGCCCAGTAACTGTGAGTCAAATCAGGCAAAATTGCCCTTCTTATTTCCGTTTTGTTCTGACCCAGAAAAATTTGCTTAGTAACCGTGAGTGAAATAAGCAAATTACCTCTCTCTTGTTTCCGTTTTTTTTCTGACTCAGAGAAAATTTTGCTCAGTAATCATGAGTAAAATGTAGCACATTTCCTCTCTTGTTTTCGTTTAGTTCCGACTCAGAAAAAAAAACCAACCTGCGCAACTATTGTGAGTCAAATGTAGACAAACTGGCTCACTTGTTTTCGTTCTGTTCTGACTCAGAAAAAAAATTCCCAAACACCAAAAAAACAGGTATTTTAATGAAGTCTGAAGCACCGTACTCTGGTTGGATGGGTGTTATGTGAACATGACGTTTTGGGGGCGTTCGTAACTGTTTCGCGGGTTTTTTTTTAAACATGTTTCAGAGCTCTTGCATTCAGCTAGACTGGGCGGAACTTGAGGAGTTTAATTAACAGCGCTGACTTACTGGTGGTACAGGTCGTTCCAGTCCACAATCGGGTGCATTCGCAGCTACAGGAACTGATGTTGTACGCTCCACCGTTAAAGCAGGCATCTGGGCCGGATGTGCAATCTGAAAAAAACAAAGAAAGAAAGAGATGGGGAGGGAAAAGTGGGGGAGTTTAAAAAATAGAACATCTCCAATAATGAATAAGACATATTGTTTGTATGTGTGTTTGTCTGGTTTTGAACCAAGAATATTTCTGTTTGTGGTGTCTCAGTTTAAACTTGGCGCAGTCTAGGAGATCGTCACTCTGATTCTGATTCTGACTTCAGCACGGTGTATGGTCTGTCACGTTCTCGGTTAGGGACGGTTTAGACTGTCTGTTAGGCTCGTTCTAAGCTCAGCACAGTTTGGTCTCTCTCTCTGTCTCTCTGTCTCTCTGTCTGTCTGTCTGTCTGTCTGTCTCTCTCTCTCTCTCTCTCTCTCTCTCTCTCTCTCTCTCTCTCTCTCTCTCTCCATCTCATTCTCAGCCATGTACAATTTGTGTATGCATCTTTGCATCTACAATTTGTACATCTGTCTGATCTCATTCTGAACATGCACAACTTGTATATCTGTCTTGTCTTATTCTGAACCATGTACAAATCATCTCTCTATCTTATCTCATTCTGAACCATGTACAACTTGCATCTGTCTTATCTTATTCTGAACCATGTACAATTTATCTATATATCTTATCTCATTCTGAACCGTGTACAACTTGTATATGTCTTACCTCATTCTGAACCATGTACAAATTATCTATCTTATTCATTCTGAACCATGCACAACTTGTATATGTCTTACCTTATCTGAACCATGTACAATTTATCTATCTTATCACATTCTGAACCATGTACAACTTGTATATCTGTCTCATTCTGAGCCCAAGAGAGTCTGTGTACTCTGTCACATTCTCAGCCATGTACAGTTTGTACATCGGTCAAGTCTCATTCTGAGCATAGGGCAGTCTGGATGTCTGGCTGTCTCTTTCCGCTATGGTGACATGCTTGCCAAACAAAACTCTAATGACGCACAGAGCTTCTCTGCTACAGTTGCTCTCCATTTACTTGATTTTTGGTCGTGCGTGGATAAGCCAAAAATGCACTTTATATCTATATATAGACACGTTGAAATGTGCACTGTTAAACTACTTTAATTTCATTACATTTCTTTCTGAAAAAAACCCCTAAACAAACAAACAAATAAACAAGCATTCCAACAAACAAACAAAAAAGCAAACAAACAAATGAAACTAAACAAAAAAACAACAACAACAAACAAACAAACAAACCCAACTGCAGCGTATACACTTAACTGTATTTACCTTCGTCTAGAAACGTATACACTTGAACTGTATTTACCTTCGTCTAGAAACGTATACACTTGAACTGTATTTACCTTCGTCTAGAAACGTATACACTTGAACTGTATTTACCTTCGTCTAAAAACGTATACACTTGAACTGTATTTACCTTCGTCTAGAAACGTATACACTTGAACTGTATTTACCTTCGTCTAGAAACGTATACACTTGAACTGTATTTACCTTCGTCTAGAAACGTATACACTTGAACTGTATTTACCTTCGTCTAGAAACGTATACACTTGAGCTGTGTTTACCTTGGTCTAGAAACGTATACACTTGAACTGTGTTTATCTTCGTCTAGAAACGTATACACTTGAACTGTATTTACCTTCGTCTAGAAACGTATACACTTGAACTGTATTTACCTTCGTCTAGAAACGTATACACTTGAACTGTATTTACCTTCGTCTAGAAACGTATACACTTGAACTGTATTTACCTTCGTCTAGAAACGTATACACTTGAACTGTATTTACCTTCGTCTAGAAACGTATACACTTGAACTGTATTTACCTTCGTCTAGAAACGTATACACTTGAACTGTATTTACCTTCGTCTAGAAACGTATACACTAACTGTATTTACCTTCGTCTAGAAACGTATACACTTGAACTGTATTTACCTTCGTCTAGAAACGTATACACTTGAACTGTATTTACCTTCGTCTAGAAACGTATACACTTGAACTGTATTTACCTTCGTCTAGAAACGTATACACTTGAACTGTATTTACCTTCGTCTAGAAACGTATACACTTGAACTGTATTTACCTTCGTCTAGAAACGTATACACTTGAACTGTGTTTATCTTCGTCTAGAAACGTATACACTTGAACTGTATTTACCTTCGTCTAGAAACGTATACACTTGAACTGTATTTACCTTCGTCTAGAAACGTATACACTTGAACTGTATTTACCTTCGTCTAGAAACGTATACACTTGAACTGTATTTACCTTCGTCTAGAAACGTATACACTTGAACTGTATTTACCTTCGTCTAGAAACGTATACACTTGAACTGTATTTACCTTCGTCTAGAAACGTATACACTTGAACTGTATTTACCTTCGTCTAGAAACGTATACACTTAACTGTATTTACCTTCGTCTAGAAACGTATACACTTGAACTGTATTTACCTTCGTCTAGAAACGTATACACTTGAACTGTATTTACCTTCGTCTAGAAACGTATACACTTGAACTGTATTTACCTTCGTCTAGAAACGTATACACTTGAACTGTATTTACCTTCGTCTAGAAACGTATACACTTGAACTGTATTTACCTTCGTCTAGAAACGTATACACTTGAACTGTATTTACCTTCGTCTAGAAACGTATACACTTGACTGTATTTACCTTCGTCTAGAAACGTATACACTTGAACTGTATTTACCTTCGTCTAGAAACGTATACACTTGAGCTGTGTTTACCTTGGTCTAGAAACGTATACACTTGAACTGTGTTTATCTTCGTCTAGAAACGTATACACTTTAGCTGTGTTTACCTTCGTCTAGAAACGTATACACTTGAGCTGTGTTTACCTTGGTCTAGAAACGTATACACTTGAGCTGTGTTTACCTTGGTCTAGAAACGTATACACTTGAACTGTATTTACCTTCGTCTAGAAACGTATACACTTGAGCTGTGTTTACCTTCGTCTAGAAACGTATACACTTGAGCTGTGTTTACCTTGGTCTAGAAACGTATACACTTGAACTGTGTTTATCTTCGTCTAGAAACGTATACACTTGAGCTGTGTTTACCTTCGTCTAGAAAGAAATGAGCGCAGGACAGCCATATGCAAACTTCGGACAATTCAATAAAATAAAAAAATAAAAAAATAAAAATAAAATCAAATAGAAAGGGATAGCAACAAAGGCACCGGTGAACAGGTAAAATAATGCAAAATGTTGATGTAGCAGAAGATAATTGTCGTTTTCTCGATGCAATTGAAAGATACGCTAAATGAAAAGAACGCTGGTTAAAGTGTAACTCACCCCCCTTTTTTCTTTAAAAAAACGTTAGCTGGTTCTAAGACATTTCCATGGATGTAACTTTCACGGTGCACAGAAACTTGTGTGTCACACAATATGCTTTGCAAGAGTCTACTTTCGCTTTTCCGAGCAAGCAAAACGCGCAGAAAAACCGAAGTTACTAAAAATAGAGGCAGTGACGTCAGATAGGAGAAGAGGAGGAATCGGCACACATGGCTTTCCAACTGAAACTCATCTTCGACGATCGTGGGTTTCTTTTGTGAAGTTATCTCGAAAGAATTTCGACGGTCCGAAGAAAAACGACGTGATCTGTGGCTTGCACTTCAAGACCAGCGATTTTGAAGACGAGTACAACGGCGCCCCTGTTTGAAAGGGAGCTTGGATTCCGACCCAAGCGCAGGCTGAAGAAAGATGCCATTCCTACTCTCATCACAGACAAATGCGCGGCTGCTCTGAAAAAGAAAGATGCTGCTGACAAGACACTGGAGACTGTCACCAGGATCAACATGGACAGAAAAGGCCAGGATAAGGAAACGTGAAGTACGCAAGGTAATCTAACTTTTGATCTTTGCATTCTGATCGACGTGGCGACCTTTACAAGCACGCACTTACGTCAGTCGCACATATCGTCATTCACTTTTGTATTGTTTATGTGTGTGTGTGTGTGTGTGTGTGTGTGTGTGTGTGTGTGTGTGTGTGTGTGTGTGTGGTAGAGTATATTACACACACACACACACACACACACACACACACACACACACACACACACACACACACACACACACATATTTGTGGCACTTAGAATCTGGATACTTTTTTTATTTTACTCTTTACAGAATTCCACAAGGTAAATGTTGGGGAAAAAAACTGCAAATGACTGAACATGAGCATAAAATATTTTCACATTTTGTTTGCACCAAAATACATGGTGGTGAGCAGTTGTAAGGTATTGATGGGTTGTTGAGAATATTTTTGTCAATTTTTTTTTTTTACAAATGGTGATGACAGCATATACATTATAAAAAAAAATCTTTGGAATGAAACCGTATATTCAGACTGATCATTTGGACCAAATTCTTTTGCTAGAAAAGTTATTGCTCTTATGTAAAAGACAGAATGTACAACCTAATACCTAAACTTTGATGGCGTTGTTAAAAATCCAGACACAGAATGGACCAGTATAATGCATTTGTAAATGGGGAGGGCACACAATTTGATCAAGATTGTTTTCTCTTACAGATTGATACTGTGTTGTGTGGATCACAGGCGACAGAAAAATGTACAGGGAGACTGACTATTTCAACTATGTGTAACTTATTTTTGCTGCTGCTTTTGAATGATTTATATAGGACAGTAAATATCCATATTCATGTTGTACCTGGTGGGGTGGGGGTGTAGTGGGTATAGAGAATGGGGAACGATACTTGTCGTGTGTGTATGTGTGTGTGTGTATGTGTGTGTATGTGTGTGTGTGTGTGTTTGATTTTTGCTTGTGATTAATATGTATGTAGGGAGTTATGCATTTGTGTCTATTTCTCTGTAGTAATATACTTGCATTTCTATATTTACAGTTATATGTGTGTAGCTAAGTGTGTGAAAAACGTAAACAGAGTGATTAAAAAGAAAATTCTTTGCATATTTATTTTGCATTCCTCATCTTTTTAACGTCAGAGCATCGTGGACATGAAACGTGCAAAGATGGATGTACAAGAGCAGAGTCAGCAGGGAATGGAAGAGCCTGGTGACTCCGATGTGCACTGGGAGGATGTGCCAGACACAGACGATGCAGAACATGGGAGTGTTGGCTGCATGTCCTCCTCCACTTGCTGCACAGTTGACATGGCTGCTGCATCCCAACAACAGTCCACTGATGTCACGCACCGAGGTGTTTTCAGCCAACATGACACCTTACAAACGCAGCAAAGGTGAGTTGTTGTTCCATAAAAACAGGCACCGTTTATAACCAGTGTGTGTGTGTGTGTGTGTGTGTGTGTGTGTGTGTGTGTGTGTGTGTGTGTGTGTGTGTGTGTGTTTATGGAGGAAGATGGCTAGAGATGGG
>CM031626.1:18667421-18682421 GCA_018398815.1 Conus ventricosus | reverse complement strand
AACAACAACAAACCCGATCGTGACGAAATGATAATCGTCTTTTGAAGGCGTTGTGCAATTGTTTGCTGGTGCTTGCCACCCCCCCTCCCCCTCCCCCCCTCCCCTTCTCTCAGTTCCTCCCTCTCTTTCCCCACGGTGGTGGGTGGATGAATGTAAAGATGTGATAATGTAACAGACGGCTACAGCGGTATCTGATTGTAAGATCACAATTTGGACACGTCTCTCTCTCTCTCTCTCTCTCTCTCTCTCTCTCTCTCTTCTCTCTCTCTCTCTCTCTCTGTGTGTGTGTGTGTGTGTGTGTGTGTGTGTGTGTGTGTAACACCCCCCCTCCTCTCCCTGTGCCTCTCTATCTAGCAACGCACTCAAAGAACAGCTGTCGTTTATTAATGTTGCTATCCACTATCTCTGCATGTGAGATCTTATCACACACAATTTGTCGGTGTGGTGTATGGGAGGACTCTTTGTTTTGGAAAGACTTGTTTGGATTGCTATTATATATATTTCATTTTATTGTTTTTTTCAGTTTTTATTTACTTTTTATTTATTTAATTATTTGCAGTTGGACAAAATCAACAAACAGCTGGCATTTTTTATGAAATAACTGGTTGGCAGTGTTGTCTCCCTTGCGACCTCAGTGACACCACCTCCACGCCACCCATACCAACTCCCCATCCACAGCCACACCCGTGCTCGTCTGTCTGAACGCTGAAACCAGCAGAGTGGAGTTGTTCTTGTACAAGAAGATAACTGATTAAAACTAAACTTTGTTAAAAAAAAAAAAAAAGACAGTTTCAGAAAAAAGTGTGATTTTTTATTATTTGAACTTGTGCAAAGAAGTTATCCTTCATATGATGAATTTGAAAACAAATACAAAACACGGGATAAATTTAAAAAGTCGTTTAACTATGATTAAAATGATAAATGACTTCATTAAAAGTTAGATATCTATGTTGACAATACTTTAAACTTCAATCGTTCTAAAAAGCGAAATATTTGACAATCAGTGAAAAATTAACGAGATAATAATACTGTTACAGAAAATGGAACAAATCGAAATGTTGCCAAAATTAGGATAAACTAAATACCCCAATCATCAGGCGTTAAACATTGAGAATAGTACAAACATTAAAGTGGCTTAAAATCTGATTGGTCAAAGGATCCTAGCAACAAACTTAGTGTCAGATTTGAGCATCAGAATCATGCGCAAATGCACACATTTTGCAACACCAGGAAGTGAGCACAGAGCGTATGTTGTGGACACGTGCACACGTGCATACATTGCCAACAACTACAACAGACTGGTGTGACGTTGTAGATGTGTTTAAATTGCCCGTTTTAAAACTGACACAATACTAGATTTCATTCTTCGGTTTAAAGTTACAGAAGAAATGACTCAGATGAATGCTGAAAATTAATTGCAAATCTGCAAATCAGCCTCTTGTGATGTATCTAATATCAAACACAACTGTATTGCATGTTGCTTATTATTCATTCGTTTGCATTGTTTCAAAGGTTTTTTCCCCTCTTTGGACAGTGGAATATGTTATGTCAAATGGAAATGCTCGGTCGTAGAACTATGGGTCAGATTTTTTCATTGCCATTTCTTTTCCTTTCAAATTACCAGCTTACAACTTGAGCTTGGTCGTTTTTGCTACACGACTTGATAAGAAATAGATAAACACACACACACACACACACACACACACACACACACACACACACACACACACACACACACACACACAAAGTTATCGTCCCTTGTGTATAGGTGGAAAGTCGATGCTTTTACAATAAAATTTAGTAAAAATGCTTCATGTGTTTGTGGACAGAGCATCACAGTTGATCATATTATCTCATGTGCCGCTATCAAACAATTTATACCCATGCTTTCTACATATACTATTAGAAATATTTTCGAATCACTAGTATCAACCTATGAATTCTTTCTTTCTTTATCAAAGAGTCCAATAAGTAAGTACTTATAGTTTCTTACATTTATTATCTCATACTTATGAGGTTACTTATAAGTGAGTCAATCATTTACCTTCTACTAAATCTACATGATATATACGAAAGGACTATCTTCATCTGTCCCCTACCTCTCACTGTTCTCTCCCATATCAAAACCATTTGCAGTTTTCTAGCTTATCATGAAGGTTTTGTTTGTTTGTTTGTCTGCTTGTTTTTGTTGATGTAGTTTTTTTTTTCGTCTAATATGACCTAGAGTGGATAGACGTAAAATTTGAAACTAAATAACTAACCAACACACAAGATCTCGTGCAACCAGTGTGTGTGTGTGTGTGTGTGTGTGTGTGTGTGTGTGTGTGTGTGTGTGTGTGTGTGTGTGTGTGTGTGCGTGTGCTCGCGCGCGCGCGCGTGTGTGTGTGTGTGTGTGTGTGTGTGTGTGTGTGTGTGTGTGTGTGTGTGTGTGTGTGTGTGTGTGTGTGTGTGTGTGGAACTGCGCACACAAAAGGAAAAGGTGACTGACAATAACACACTCATTACCAGAAAGGAGCTAAAACACGACAAAACGGAGATGGTTTTGAGAGGTTTCTTGTGAGAACGTTAACATCACTATATACATATAGAAATACAACATGCGCCTGTCAGTGTCAAGATCGAACCAATCCTCTATTTCATACAGATGTGACAACGATTGCTTCAAAGGATGAACAAAGGGCAGAGAAAAATCCACAAGGAAATGGGCACTTGGGGAGAATATGACAGCTAATAAAACTAGAAACTCATAAAGGCCAGTTAGGTTGTTCTAATAATGCCAGGATCCACTGTCTCCGTTCTACACAATGGGGCGGTGCCATTCTTGTCATCACATATACATTTTGAAACACACCTGTTGTGCTAAGGACACCGAGGTCTCAAAATAACGAAGGAAATTTATACGACTTTGTGTCGAACGGTTCACGACAGAAAATAGGTGTTTATGCTAACCAAGTAAAACTGCGTACCCTGAAGGATACTGTCCCCATTCTTAACAGAGGAAGAGACAATACTGAATGTTAGAA
Organism: Conus ventricosus; assembly: GCA_018398815.1. Classification (NCBI taxonomy): domain Eukaryota; kingdom Metazoa; phylum Mollusca; class Gastropoda; order Neogastropoda; family Conidae; genus Conus; species Conus ventricosus. Next base: position 18,679,398 of record CM031626.1, on the reverse strand, counting down.
TTTTACTGGTTCACAGTTTACCTGTCATTATTTATTTTCATAAAGCTGAAATACTTATAACATTCTGTTGAAAATGTTTCGACACACGTTTGACTCTGTCCCACTATCTCATTAATCATTTTGCAGTAACTAAACTGCTTCCTTCGATACTTGATGAATGCATCTCTTCGGCTGTTGAGTCAGGATATCAGAAAACTGCTATTCATAAAAACGTTGCAGAAAAAAATCGGCCTACATCTCTAGACCCCAGGTGACTTAGATGTAAAAAAAGATTATGACTCTTAGATCTCAAATCTCTTGTGTTAAAAAATACCCTCTTTAAGTTGATTGTTTTGTGTCACTTTATGAATGATATTTAAGAGGCAGCGTGCAGTGCTGTTCACAATGCAGTGACTGTCTTGTTAACTCTTATTGATCCCAGTCCGTTGGCTTCTTGATCTCGATGCTGTTTTTGATCCAACTGACCATAATACTTTGAAAACTATTTTCAGTTTGACTGTCAATTTAACATGCTTATCATTTTTTTTTTCTCGTAGCATCTGTCTAATTTATCTCAGGGTGCAGTGGTCCAAGAGACACAATCCGATTGATCTCTCTAATCGATTGGTGTTCACCAAGGTTTCGCAGTGGAACTAATTCTTTTCATTCTCAACATCTAACCACTGTCTTATATCAATTACTAACGAACTGTCCTTTGTCATATGTTTGCTAACGATACCAAAATATGTCAGACCATGTTTGACGCAATGAGAAACTATGTGCAAAATGTTTTATTGCAAAACTCATAAAAAGATTAGTTTAAAGAAAATAAAAACAAAGTATTCTGATATTAGGGGGGAAAATGGTGTGTGTGTGTGTGTGTTGTGTGTGTGTGTGCGTGCGTGCGTGCGTGCGTGCGTGCGTGCGTGCGTGCGTGCGTGCGTGCGTGCGTGCGTGCGTGTGTGTGTGTGTGTGTGTGTGTGTGTGTTGTGTGTGGCGTGTGTGTGCGCGCGCGCGCGCGCACGCGCGTAGTATGAAAGGAGAATTCTATAAGGGTGACAGTGACATGCAGTGATAGACCGCTGGCAAAAATGACACCATGACCTTACCAGACGGTTCCACAAGCAATATGGTGAAGTGGTAGAAAACGTTGCGATATCATAATCTCTCCCATTTGAACATGGATGGGATTCTTAAAAAAACTTATATTGTTCTTGACTGTAGACTTGAAGGGCAGTGATAATCTGTCTGACAGAAACATACAATTGAGAATCTGGACCCAAAATAATCCCTTAAGAAGGATTGCAACATTAAAACCTCAAGGAGATTGTGGTAACAGCTGTAGCTACCAAATCTGACTAATGACGTCAGTAGTGACCAGCAGAAAGCTGGTTTTCATTTTTTTCTGAAACAAAAAACATGGATCAAACATGCGAGGAAAAAAAACAAAACAACAACAGAGGTAAAATAATGTATTCTGGTAGAGGTTCAGCTTCTTTTTTTTTACATTAAAATATTCGTTTCGAATTAAAACATGCCTGCATTCACAAGCAACCACTTAAAATCACAAATGAAACTGTATTTTACATGCGAGAATTTTGTACACCAAAAGTGTTCACAACGGTGATAAAGTATCGGCAACTAAAACAGAACATATCTGCACTCAGACTATCCAAAATGATAATAAGGAATCAACCACAGAATCACTACAGCTGAAATGTTCACAATCACGATCAGCATCAGCAACTGTAACAGAACAAAATGCTCTAACGCCAAACATTCCACAATGATGATACAGTAACAGCAGCCGTCAGAAAACATTCACTTTCCCCTGGAACCAAACCTTGTTCATACAGTGTTCCCAGAAATCACGCGAAGCATCTCAATATACAAGTTGAACAAAAGCAAACAAACAAACAAACATTTATGCCGTTAAAAAAAAATTAATCCGCCGGAGAAAGGGGACAAACAAATTACAAGACAGAACACGACGCGTTTCGACCTGTCAGGTCTTTTTCCGGCAAGATAAAAACAACATTCATTCAGGACAATGAAAACGAAGAACGACCACTCACTTGGCTTCTCGAATTCGGTGCAAGACGGGCGTTTCCCATTAATACTGTTGTTTGTATACACACGACACTACTCTGGCCCTGAGCATTGGATCAACTGTCATTGACAGTAAACAATACGGAGTAAACGTGTTAGTGAATAAATGTTAAATTAGACCATTGAACACTTAAAGATTGCCAAACAGATCGCAAAGCATCATGGTAAAAAAGTCAGTTACCATGGAAACCAAAATGGCCGCAAACGGTGACACCGTGGCATGAACGACGCAAGCGCCTACACAAGGAAAGCATCTGGATTTTATGCGTAGAAATCTGATCACTGCAAACTATGCCAGACAATGTGAATCCGTGCAGTACATTGCAGTGCCGTACAATATATTTCATGCTCAAAAACTTTCAACACAAACAATCAAAACAAAACAAAACACACAAAAAAACCCACAGGAAAAGACAGAAAACAAGAAAGAACGAAAGAAACGGGAGAAAAGGAAAGAAAGAAAAAAAAAGCGGAGTCATCACCCCAAGCAACAGCCACGAACGGACTGTTCCAAACTGCGGAGTGCGTCTGATCGCAGAATATAGCACAATATTAACTTTTACCGGATGACATTTTTGACCACACAGACCCGATCGTGCGGGTCGCCCAAGTAGAGGCTTTTCCTATTGCTCATCCCTATCCAGGTCGCATAGGTCTTGTAAGACCCACACTAATAAAGGGCGGTTCAGCAGCTTATTCCTCACCCGATGGCGCGGGTCATGTGCAACCCTTTAAAATACATAGGTCCTGATGGAACCGCGACTGATTGCGCTAATGATTGACCGTGCCCATACATTTAATTTCTGTGAACAACGGCTATTAAGATCGTTGAGGAACTCCTAGGATATCGTGAGCATAGCTCTATCCATTCATAAGAGATGATGTTTTTATTGAGTCACTGGGTCATGGAAGACCTAGGAAGCACGGCAAAGGTTAAACACACGGCACAGTCCTCTCTCTCAACACAATACAGCACATTCTATCATGGTCCAACGCAAGGCAAGACAGTCCAACGTCATTTAACACAACACAATGCAAGACAACAACACAAACAACGCTAAACAACGCAACACAATAAGTACGGAAACAATAGGCCTACAACAACATTTGGACACACACATATACCGCAATTCAAGAGTAGACAACAGACTGCAATAAACGCAACTCAATGCAATAGAATTAAGAAAAACAAAACAAAAAACAAATAAGGCATCGCAACAAAACCCAATACAGTCCATCCCATTCACTATAACAGGGTACAGTGCCATGCAATTCAGCTCAATCCATTTTTACAAAGGAGCTAACCATATCCTCACCCCGAGTAGTAATTACAAACGACGTAGTTCCAGTTGCCACACTTAGAATGACCGCAGCCCACAAGAGACGTATCGGCGAAGATTTGCTGCAAACATGGATACACAAACAAAACGGCTGTGAACATTCGCGCATGCGCTAGGGCACAAGCACACCACATATCCTCAGAGGTGTGCGCGCGCACATGCACGCGCACGGTCTTCAATTCCCGTTTAATCATAGGCCAGTTAGAAATATTTAAGGACAATCGATACGCACAAACAGGTCCTGCCACAAAACAAACAAACAAACAAACAAACAAAACTTGACACACAATTATGTACGTCTGTGCAGAACACAGTAAAGTTTTCACTTCAAAGACACACAGCTACGGTCATTGCCAAGTTGAAGTTAACACGCAAAACTTGAAATTCTCCTGTGATGTTTAATGTGTCTGCAAAGGAATTATGTCTGTGCACAACCTGTCAAATGGGGTTTCAACTTTAAAAGAGAGAGAGAGAGAGAGAGAGAGAGAGAGAGAGAGAGAGAGAGAGAGACAAAGAGAGAGAGAGAGTTTTGCATGTTGATAATTATCAAAGGAGCGCCATATTTTGTATCATTTCTGCGTTACTAGCGTTACAGTTGTTACTGCTCAAGCCGAAGATGCCAGGTGCTTGTCAAGGGTTCAGGCTTCATGTCGTGGCACTGTATTATCGGTGGTACACACGCTTGTGGAAAGTACCGTGATGCTAACATCTATTTATCATTGGACATAACTGATGACGATCAGATTAGGATCAGGATCAGGATAAGTACGTTGCTGGAACCTTCCTAGGTTATAGTTGCAACGGAGAAAGAGAGAGAGAGAGAGAGAGAGAGAGAGAGTAGAGAGAGAGCTGGAGAGAGAGAGAGAGAGGAGAGAGAGAGAGTAGCCCACATTCTTAGTTGTTTGCTAAAGCCCTCTTCAGGTAATAAAACGTATTTTAAAATTTTGGTTGTTTTTACATTTTAAATGTTCCGACCCAATGAAACTAACGCCTCAACAGCAATCCCTAGTTCAGCTCAATGGGACCCTGTTGCGGCGTATCCATCTATCTGGCATGGTGTCTCTGCTGATTGCTGCAGAGAACGATGCCACAGAGCCTGCCTGGACGACTTGCGCGTTCAGTTCATTCCAGTCCATGACAGTCCTGCACAAAGAAGGAGCGCTGGTACTTCTCGGTGCTTGACTCTGGAACTGCATATCCACGGCTGTTGATTGAATTTTGTGAACGATGTTGTTTGTCATGAAGCCATGAAACATATTTGGACAGATTTCTCTCTCTCTCTCTCTCTCTCTCTCTCTCTCTCTCTCTCTCTCTCTCTCTCTCTCTCTCTCTCTCCCTCCTCTCTCTCTCTCTCTTCATTGGTGTTAGAAATTTCTCTGGCGCAGTGCTGGAAGAAGTCCTTCTATGATCTCACAGAAGGTGCTATTCTTTGTTGTTTCCTGCGTACTTGGAGGGGTGGTAACTGGAGTTCAGTCAGCATTCGCGTGACGCAACCCGGTTGTAACGTGTGTGAACCGCCCCCCTCCCAGTTTAACTCCCGGGAGTCAGTTATGGCACTGTCTCAGATTAACTCCCGGAGTTAATCTGGGTCTGCATCAAAGCAGCCCCCCAACAGGTTCAGAACGCCCCCCCCCCCCATCTCGTCTTTCTCTTTATTAGGCCTGTTTCAAAATGAACCCCTACCAGTCTCAGAATAACTCCGGGAGTTGTTTTGAACCTAAAAATTTTAACTCTAAACTAACTCCCGGGAGTTCATATGGGGCAGTGCCAAATCAGCCCCCCCACCCCCTTGGAGAGTTAAAGTGGTGCTGCTCCAAACTAACTCCCGGGAGTTCTTCTGGGCCACAAACTTTTGACATCAAAATGACTCCCTGGGAGTTAAACTACCGCAAGTGGAGAGTCATTCCAGGACAAGCATGGAAAGGACCCCCGGGAGTTAGATGGCGCAGGCCCAGAATAGCCCCCCCCCCCTTAAACCCCTCCCCTCTGCCTCAATTAATGAAGAAATGGCCAATAAGCGCTCCAGTGAAGAGTTAATCTAGCACCGGCCAAGAACAACTCACCAGGAGAGTTAAATTGGACCTGGCCCAGAACATCCCCTCCACCTCCTCCTGGGAGTTAATCGAGCACCGGCCTGGAACAGTCCCCCCTAGAGAGTTAAACTGGCCTGGCCAAAAGCAGCCTCCTTCCTGGGGATTAATCTAGTACTAGCCCAGAACAGCCCCCTCACCCCCCCCCCCCCCCCCCCCCCCCCCCACAGAGAGTTAAACTGGTCCTGGCCCAGAACAGACTCCTAGAGAGTTAAATTGGATCTGCCTCGAAGCAGCCCCACCGGGGGAGTTAATCTGCACCGGCCCAGAACAACCACCAAGACAGTTAAATTGGACCTAGCCCAGAACAGCCCCCCTTATGGGGAGACTTTGCTTTAAACAAACATTATTCACCCGTCGCTGTACCAGAATAGACAACTAGAGCGCTACTCCTATAGTCTTCCGAGACTGAAGGATGCCTACCTATAATCTGGCACTGAACAGCCTCCCCCCCCCCCTTCCTCCCGGAAAATCGGAAAGTTAAACTGGACCTGGTCCAGAACAGCACCCCCTGTAAAACCGCTGTTTTATCGCACCATACCGTTTTGTCACACATGCGACTAAACCGCGGGATAGCGACAAAACAGCGGTTTGAAGGTCCACCGTTTTGTCTCTGTGCGACAAAACGGCGATGTGCGACAAAACAGCGGTTTACGGTGTAACAACCCAAAAGTACTCACCGTCAAGAAGTGCTCCTGGGGGGTACTACTGGGGCCGCGTCTGAATGACTCCCAAGAGTACATCTGGGTCGGGTAAAAAATGGACCCCCTGTTTTCATAAAGTACCCCGGGAGTCATTCTGGCCGGTCCCAGAAGTATCCCCCCCCCCCTCCCCCGGAATATCTCCGTTAAGGTGTTGAGGGTTGTTATTTATTAGTCAAAAAGTCATACATGCACATTCTATCTGAATCAACATTGAAATATAGTCTGAATCAACTTGAGGGGGAGTACTTCTGGGCCGGTCCCAGAAGTAACCCCCCCCCCTCCCTTTGCATATCTCCTTTATTAATGTGTTCAGGGTTGTTATTTACTGGTAATAACCTCACATACGGACATTCTATCTGAATCAACATTGAAAACGAGTCTGAATCAACTTTAGGGGAGTACTACTGGGCCGGTCCCAGAAGTACCCCCCTTGCATATTTCCTTTATTAATGTGTTCAGGGTTGTTATTTACTGGTCATAAACTCATACATGGACATTCTACCTGAATCAACATCGAAATGTAGTCTGAATCAACTTAGGGGGAGTTGTTCTGGGCCAGTCCCGAAAGTACCCCCCTTGAATATCTCCTTTATCAATGTGCTCAAGGTTGTTATTTAATGTCATAAGCTCACATGTGGACATTCTACCTGAATCAACATTGAAAACGAGTCTGAATCAACTTTATGGGGAGGAGTACTGGGCTGGTTCCAGAAGTGCCCCCCTTGCTATCTCCTTTATCAATGTGTTCAGGGTTGTTATTAACTGGTTATAAACTCACAGATGGACATTCTACCTGAATAAACATTGAAATATATCTGAATCGACTTTAGGGGGAGTTGTTCTTGGCCAGTCCCAAAAGTACCCCCCTTGCATATTTCCTTTATCAATGAGTTCAGGGTTGTTACTTAATGGTCATAAGCTCACAAATGGACAGTCTAACTGAACCAACATTGAAAACCAGTCTGAATCAACTTTAGGGAGAGTACATCTGGGCCGGTCCAGAAGTACCTCCCTTGCATATCTCCTTTAATGTGTTCAGGGTTGTTATTTACTGGTCATAAACTCACACATTGACATTCTATCTCAATCAGCATGAAAGTATAGCCTGAATCTACTTTAGGGAGAGTACTTCCGGGCGGGTCCCAGAAGTACCCCATTGCAGATCTCCTTTATTGATTGTGTTCAGGGTTGTTATTTACTGGCCAAAAACTCATACACATGAACATTTTATCAGAATAAACATTAAAAACGAGTCTGAATCAACTTTAGGGGGGAGTACTTCTAGGCCGATCCCAGAAGTACCCTCCACCCCCCCCCACCCCCTGCATAATCTCCTTTATTAATGTGTTCAGGGTTGTTTTTTTTACTGGTCATAAGCTCACACATGGACATTGTATCTAAATCAACATTGTCATATAGACTGATTCAACGTTAGGGTGAGAACTTCTGGGCCGGTCACAGAAGTACCCCCCTTGCATATCTCATTCATTGATGTGTTCAGGTTTGTTACTTACTGGTTAGAAACTCATACATGGACATAAACTCATACAAGGACATTCTATCTGAATCAACACTGAAATATTCTCTGAATCAACTTTAGGGGGAGTACATCTGGAGCCGCGCCAAAGTTACTTCCGGGAGTACACTTGGGCTGGGCCCAGACGGGGTCAGTTTGGGACTGGTACCAAAAGTACTCCCCTGTCTAAAGGAATCATCGTATCATCGTTATAAGATAGTTACATAAAACAAACATTTATTTGCAAAGTTGTCAATAGGGGGGAGTACTTCTGGGACCAAGAGGAGGTATTGTCCCAGAAGTAGTCCCGGGAATCATTCTGGCGCGCTGGCCCAGAAGTACTCCCGGGAGTACTTCTGGGCGGGGAGCACTTTTGGGGTGTTACACCGGGTCAAGCTAACACTCCAGGAGGGCTGTTCTGGACTGGTGCCAGATTAACTCCCCAGGTGTGGGGCTGTTTTGGGGCAGGTCCAGTTTAAACTCTCCAGGGGGCTGTTCTGGACTGGTGCCAGATTAACTCCCCAGGTGTGGGGCTGTTTTGGGGCAGGTCCAGTTTAACTCTCCAGGGGGCTGTTCTGAACTGGTGCCAGATTAACTCCCCAGGTGTGGGGCTGTTTTGGGGCAGGTCCAGTTTAACTCTCCAGGGGGCTGTTATGGGCTGGTGCCAGATTAACTCCTCAGGTGTGGGCTGTTTTGGGGCAGGTCCAGTTTAACTCTCCATTGGGCTGTTCTGGGCTGGTGCCAGATTAACTCCTCAGGTGGGGGGCTGTTTTGGGGTAGGTCCAGTTTAACTCTCTAGGGGGCTGTTTTGGGCTAGTACCAGGTTCAATGCCCAGGAGGGGGGGGGGGGGGCAATTCTGGGCCGGGTCCAGATTAACTCTCTAAGGGGCCTGTTCTGGGCTAGCACCAGATTAACTCCCCAGGTGTGTGTGTGTGTGTGGGGGGGGGGGGGCTATTTTTGGCCAGGCCCAGTTTAACTCTCTAGGGCCTGTTTTGGTGCAGGTCCAGTTTAACTCTCTGGGGGAAGGGGGGGGGGGGCTGTTTTGGGCCGGTGCCAAGGGAGGGGTGGGGGGAGGGGTTGTTCTGGGCCAGATCCAGTTTAACTTTCCAGGGGAAATATTCTAGGCTGTTGCAATATTAACTCCCCAGGAGGAAGTTTATTCTGGGCCAGGTCCAGTTTTACTCTCCAGGAGGCTGCTCTGGGCTGGTGCCAGATAAACTCTCCAGTAGGGGGGCTGTTTAGGGCCAGGTCCAGTTCAACTTACCAGGAGGGGGGGGGGGGGCTGTTCTGGGCTGGTGCCAGATTTACTCTCCAGGATGGGAGTGGGATTGTTCTAGATTAGGTTCAGTTTAACGCTCCAGTAGGGCTGTTTGGTCTAGTGCCAGATTAACTCCCCCAAGATGGAGGGCTGTTCTGGGCCTTGTCTAGTTTAACTCTCCAGGGGGCTGTTCCATGACGGTGCCAGATTAACTCCCCTGGAGGAGGGCTGTTCTAGGACAGGTGCAGTTTAACTCTCCAGAGGGGCTGTTCTGGGCTGGTGCCATATTAACTCCCCAGGAGAGGGGGGGGGGGGAGGCTGTTTTGTGCCAAGGCCAGTTCTACTCTCCAGGGAGGCCTGTGCCAGGCTGGAGCCAGATTAACTCCCCAGGAGAGAGGGGGGGGGGGGGGCTGCTCTAGGCCAGGTTCAGTTTAACTCTCGGGGCGGGGGTGGGGTGGGGAGGCGGGGGGGGGGGGTTGGGCCGGTGCCAGCTTAACTCCCCAGGAGGGGAAGGGGGCTGTTCTAGGACAGGTCCAGTTTAACTCTCCAGAGGGACTGTTCTGGGCTGGTGGCCAGATTAACTCCCCAGGAAGGGAGGGGGCGGGGGATCCTGTTTTGTGCCAGGGCCAGTTTACCCCAAGGGAGGCCTGTACCAGGCTGGAGCCAGATTAACTCCCCAGGAGGGGGAGGGAGGTGGGGCTGTTCTAGGTCAAGTCCAATTTAACTCTCTAGGGGGACTGTTTTGGGCTAGTGCCAGATTAACTCCCCAGGAGGGGGAGGGGGCTGTTCTGGGCCTTGTCTAGTTTAACTCTCCAGAGAGGGGTGGGGGGTTAGGGGGGCTGTTCCATGACGGTGCCAGTTTTAACTCCCTGGAGGGGGCTGTTCTGGGACAGGTGCAGTTTAATTCTCCAGAGAGGCTGCTCTGGGCTTGTGCCAGATTAATCCCCCCCCCCCGGGGGGGGGGGGGGGGCTGTTTTGTGCCAGGGCCAGTTTAACTCTCCAGGGAGGCCTGTACCAGGCTGGAGCCAGATTAACTCCCCAGAGAGGGGGGGGGGGGGAGCTGTTCTAGGTCACGTCCAGTTTAACTCTCTAGTGGGGCTGTTTCAGGCCAGTGCCAGATTAACTCCCCAGGAGGGGGGGGGGGGGGCTGTTCCATGACGGTGCCAGATTAACTCCCCTGGAGGGGGGGGGGGGGGCTGTTCTGGGACAGGTACAGTTTAACACTCCAGAGGGGCTGTTCTGGGCTGGTGCCAGATTAACTCCCCAGGAGAGGGGGGGGGGGGGCTGTTTTGTGCCAGGGCCAGTTTAACTCTCCAGGAGAGGGGTGGGGGGCTGCTCTAGGCCAGGTCCATTTTAAACGCTCCAGGGGGTCTGTTTTGGGCCGGTGCCAGATTAACTCCCAAGGAGGGGAGGGGGCTGTTCTAGGCCTTGTCTGGTTTAACTCTTCAGAGGGGGGGGGGGGGGGGCTGTTCCATGACGGTGCCAGATTAACTCCCCTGGAGGGAGCTGTTCTAGTACGGGTCCAGTTTAAACTCTCCAGAGGGACTGTTCTGGGCTGGTGGCCAGATTAACTCCCCAGGAAGGGAGGGGGCAGGGGATCCTGTTTTGTGCCAGGGCCAGTTTACCCCCAAGGGAGGCCTGTACCAGGCTGGAGCCAGATTAACTCCCTAGGAGGGGGAGAGGGGGGTTCTAGGCCAAGTCCAATTTAACTCTCTAGGGGGACTGTTATGGGCTAGTGCCAGATTAACTCCCCAGGAGGGGGAGGGGGCTGTTCTGGGCCTTGTCTAGTTTAACTCTCCAGAGAGGGGTGGGGGAGAGGCTGTTCCATGATGGTGCCAGTTTAACTCCCTGGGAGGGGCTGTTCTAGGACAGGTGCAGTTTAACTCTCCAGAGGGCTGCTTTGGGCTGGTGCCAGATTAACTCCCCAGGGGTGGGGGTGGGGGCTGTTTTGTGCCAGGGCCAGTTTAACTCTCCAGGGGGTCCTTACCAGGCTGGAACCATTTTAACTCCCCAGGAAAGAGGGGGGGGGGGGGTCTGCTCTAAGCCAGGTCCAGTTTAACTCTCTTGGAGGGCAGATTTGGGCCGGTGTCAGATTAACTCCCCAGGAATGGAGGGGCTGTTCTGGGCCTTGTCTAGTTTAACTCTCCATGGGGCTGTTTCATTACGTTGCCAGATTAACTCCCCTGGAGGGGGTGTTCTGGGATAGGTGTAGTTTTATCTCTCCAGATGGGCTGTTCTAGGCTGGTGGCCAGATTAACTCCCCAGTAGAAGGGGGGGGGGAGGGGGGTTGGTCTGTTTTGTGCCAGGGCCAGTTTACCCCCAAGGGAGGCTGTACCAGGCTGGAGCCAGATTAACTCCCCAGGAGAGGGGGGGGGGGGGGGCAGCTGCTCTAGGTCAGGTCCAGTTTAACTCTCTAGGGGGGCTGTTTTGGGCCAGTGCCAGATTAACTCCCCAGGAGAGGGAGGCGGCTGTTCTGGGCCTTGTCTATCTAGTTTAACTCTCGGGGGGGGGGGGGGGGCTGTTCCATAACGGTGCCAGATTAACTCCCCTAGAGGGATGCTGTTCTAGGACAGGTCAAGTTTAACTGTCCAGAGGGGTGTTCTGGGCTGATGCCAGAGTAACTCCCCAGGATGGGGAAGGTGGTGGGTGGGTGGGGGTCTGTTTTATGCCTGGGCAAATTTGACTCTCCAGGGAGGCCTGTACCAGGCTGGAGCCAGATTAGCTCCCTAGGAGACAAGGGGGGGGGGGATTGTTCTAGGCCAGGTCCAGTTTAACTCTCTAGGGGGGCTGTTTTGGGCCGGTGCCAGATTAACTCCCCAGGAGGGGGAGGGGCTGTTCTGGGCCTTGTCTAGTTTAACTCTCGGGGAGGGGGGGGGGGCTGTTCCATGACGGTGCCAGTTTAACTCCCTGGAGGGGCTGTTCTGGAACAGGTGCAGTTTAACTCTCTAGAGGGGCTGTTATGGGCTGGTGCCAGATTAAC
>CM031626.1:18649921-18662421 GCA_018398815.1 Conus ventricosus | reverse complement strand
TTCCTCATGTTGGCGGCGTCACTAACGTTGGCACGGATCCCATTATGCAAATCAACGATCTTGTCCTTGGCCTCTTGGGTCAAGGTGACGGGCACAGCGGCGTTGTTATCGTCAAGGCACATGGTGTGTGAGGGCGTGACATTGTAGTACTTTGCATCACACTGGGGATATTACAGGTGTGAGGCCACATTGTCATACAGTGACAGCTTGTTTTTACGCCGGCTTCAAGTTTTCGAGTTACAACTAAGTTGCAATAAACCAGTACTGACATACTCTAGTCTTCTTCTTCTTCTTCTTCTTCTTCTTCTTCTTCTTCTTCTTCTTCTCACCACACTGGGGATATACAGGTGTGAGGCCATGATACCATCCAGTGACAGCTTGTTTGTATCCCCAGTGTAAAGTTTTTGTGTTACAATTAACTTAGGATAAACTAGTACTGGCACACACTAGTCTTCTTCTTCTACTTCTTCTTTTTATCATACTAGGGATATACAGGTGTGAGGCCATGTTGCCGTAAAGTGACAGCTTGTTTGCACCCCCGGCGTAAAGTTTTCGTATTACAACTAACTTACGATAAACTAGTACTGACACACACTAGTCTTCTTCTTCTTCTTCTTTTCTTCTTCTTCTTCTTCTTCTTCTTCTTCTTCTTCTTCTTCTCATCACACTGGGGATATACAGGCGTGAGGCCATGTTTCCATCCAGTGACAGCTTGTTTGTATTCACAGCGTAAAGTTTTCGTGTTACAACTAACTTATGATAAACTAGTACTGACACACACCAGTCTACTTTTTCTTCTTCTTCTTCTTCTTCTTCTTCTTCTTCTTCTTCTTCTTCTTCTTCTTCTCACCACACTGGCGATATACAGGTGTGAGGCTATGATGCCATCCAGTGACAGCTTGTTTGCATCCCCGGCGTAAAGTTTTCGTATTACAACTAACTTACGATAAACTAGTACTGACACACACTAGTCTTCTTCTTCTTCTTCTTCTTCTTCTTCTTCTGATCACACTGGGGATATATAGGTGTGAGGGCATATTGTCGCACAGTGACAGCTTGTTTTTGTGCTACACACAACTTACCATAGACTAGGACTGACTTAAATACACTAGTCTTCTTCTTCTTCTTCCTCTTCTCCTTCTTCAACTTGCCTTGTCAACACACTGGGGATATACAGGTGCGAGACCATAATAACAACTAATTTACAATAAACTACTACTAACATACACGAGTCTTCTTCGTCTTCGTCTTCGTCTTCTTCTTCTTCTTCTTCTTCTTCTTCTTCTTCTTCTTCGTCTTCATCATCTTCTTCTTTTTCTACTTCATCGTCTTCGTCTTCGTCTTCTTCTTCTTCTTCTTCTTCTTCTTCTTCTTCATCATCATCATCATCATCATCATCATCATCATCATCATCATCATCATCATCATCATCATCATCATCTTCTTCTTCTTCTTCTTCGTCTTCTTCTTCTTCTTCTTCTTCTTCTTCTTCTTCTTCTTCTGCTTCTTCGTCTTCATCTTCTTCTGCGTCTTTATCATCATCTTCTTCTTCTTCTTCGTCTTCGTCTTCGTCTTCATCTTCTTCTTCTTCTTCTTCTTCTTCTTCTTCTTCTTCTTCTTCTTCTTCTTCTTCGTCTTCTTCATCTTCTTCTTCTACTTCTTCGTCTTCTTCTTGTCATTGCACTGGGGATATACAGGTGTGAGGCCATGATTGTTCTCGTACAGTGACAGTGGTTTGTATCCCAGCGTAACGTCTTTGTGTTACAACTAACCTGTGAGAAACTAGTACTGACATACACTAGTTTTCTTCTTCTTCTTCTTCTTCTTCTTCTTCTTCTTCTTCTTCTCCTTCTTCTTCTTCTTCTCCTCCTCTCTTCTACTTCTTCTTCTCTTGTTACCACACCGGGGATAGACAGGTGTGAGGCCATATTGCCATACAGTGACAGCTTGTTTGTATCCGTGGCGTAAAGGTTTTGAGTTACAACAAACTTAATATAAACTAGTACTGACTTATAACACTCTTCTTTTTCTTCTTATTCTTCTTCTTCTTCTTCTATTCAATTCAAACAACTTTATTATCACAAAACGTGAAATTCAATGTGGCAATGTCTTTTGATTTTTACAGCATAACACAGTCAATCATAAAAAAAGCACAAATTACATATCCAATAAAATAGCATTCTATTTATGCCATTTTATGTTATGCACTGTAATACAATACTATGCACCCTCAACACTTGTGTCTTAAGAGGTTGTCTTTTTTATTTTCTACTTTTCACAAGAAAATGTAGCTTGTTTTGCTCTTTCATGATTTTCTTTTGCTGCGTAGATGGCACCTTTGGTTGATTTTTTGAAAACTCAACAAACATACTACGGTATTGCACACCAGCCTTTTCTGGGATAGCATTCTTCTTAAAACCGAAAAGGCAGAGGAGTTAAGTTACCACTTTCCGCGGTCACTGAGGAGAAACAATCAGGTTTCGAAATATCGGTATCTGATCAGGAGTTATATGTTAGTGAGTTTCCTCCCAATTGGAGTTTGTCTCCCATTGGAGACTATAGGCTTGACGAAGGCTCATTTTGAGACGCATTTATTATTCCCATTCACCCACTCAAGCACATACTGTTAGTTAGGCAGAATTATCTACCACAGCAGATATGTATGCTTATCTCCCCCTATTTCGAATATCTAAGACATAAGAGCAAGCTTTGTTTATAATTGAATATATATATATATATATATATATATATATATATTATATATATATATATATATATATATATCAATTCAAGTTCTCAATATTTTTAATCGTCGCATGTAAAAAAGAGTCATTTGTTTAAAAGTTGGGTGGACAAGGGGATAAAACTCTTTTTTTTTTTTGTTCTACTCAGTCTAAATTTTGGGGTTCGATAACGTCTTCCAGATGGCAAAAGTTTATAACACTGACTAAGATTATGGCTGCTGTCGCTCACAATCATCTGCGCCTTTCGAACTGCTCTTTGTTCAAACAACACATTCAAACCACTCTGTCTCCCGCCCACAATCTTGCTACAGACTTTCACCACCTTGTTCAACACATTCTTGCTCTTCACAGTAAGACTTCCATTCCAACTGATAAAAGAGAAAGTTAAGATGGACTCAATAAAACATCTGTAAAATCCTTGCAGCACTTTTGTATTTACATTGAGGCTTCTCAAGTCAAAAGATCCTTGATTGACATTTCTTGTGGATAAAATAAGTATTTGCTATAAAGTTTAATTTGTCATCAATTATTGTGACTAGATATTAATACTCAGTCACACGTTCAACTTTCTCACCGCTGATATGACCCCCGGAACATTTTTTGTTTTTCTTCCCTAAAATCAATCAGCAGTTCTTTTGTCTTTTGTACCTTATTTTAGGTTAGATAATTGTCTTCACACCAAGCAGCAAACTATTCACACGATCACAGTAAACACGTGTTATATGTTATATCATTATATCATATATAACCATGTTATATCTTCGTCTTTTTTTCTTCTCTTCTTCTTGTCTTGTCATCACACGGGGATATACAGGTGTGAGGCCATTGAAGAGGACGATTTTTTAATGAAATAGCTTGGTGTAGGGAAAATAGGAAAATTTCGGCTGTTGAACGCATGTTTAGCATCGACAGACGATCGCAAAGTAAATCAGACATGTTGTCATCTGCGCTCTCTGTCTCTCACTCTCTCTCCTCTCCCCTCTCTCTCTCTCTCTCTCTCTCTCTCTCTCTCACACACACACACACACATACACCCACACACACACACACACACACACACACACACACACACACCACACACCACTTTTTGTTTATGTTTCCATAAAGCTCCCGACAGTAAAATGAACAAGTGACTCAAATTTATCAAGAATAAACAAACAAGCAAACAAACAAACAAACAAAAAAAAAACAAAACACAAACATGATAAATGACTGTTTATAGCGGTAAATCAAATCATGCCTAAATCGAGATCCATGCTCAATGTACAATGCAAAATAACAAGTAAATTTTTTTGAAAAATATGTCTTCTTCACACGTTAAGAAAACAATGGACATAAAAAGTGCACATGACAGTTTTCCCCTAGATGGCAGTCAGCATACAAAGGACTTTTCATTTCTTTTATGTCCATTGGGTGGTTGTTCTGTATTTTGACTGAATTTCAAAACTTTTCAGCCTGTATATCAGTCTGAACGCACGTTTAAGTCTGCTATAGAACATAAATCCTCGATGGAAAAAACAACAACCCAACTCTAAACACAAGAAGATGAGTGCATCTACAGAGAGAGAGAGAGAGAGGAGAAGGAGGAGAGAGAGAGAGGAGAGAGAGAGAGAGGGGAGAGAGAGGAGAGAGGAGAGGGGAGAGAGAGAGAAAGAGAGAAAAAGAGAGAGAGAGAGAGAGAACGACGAACGAACGAAACATTTTAATCAGTATAGGCCATGGCCCCTTCTGAGGGGGGTTTACAATACAACAATACCAAAAATGATACTTCATACAGCAAGGTAGCATGTCATAGTTGACAACAAGAAACAGACAGAAAGCATAAAATGTACACAATAAATACTAGAGTTGTATTCCTTTAACTGAACATAAACAGTGCGCCTTTTAAAGGCCTTATATAAAATAAATGCACACGCTCTTCAGTCGTCTTCCTTTTGATTTGCCATGGGGGAGAGCAGTTCGGAACAAACAGGGTTTTCAAAGAATTTCCGAGGTATGTATTCCCACCTTAAATCTTGCAAGACAGGACAAAAAAGCAGAAAATGCACTTCATCTTCATTCGCGCTTTTGCATAAAGGAAACATGCATATAAACGTTTCTAGTTTT
This sequence comes from Conus ventricosus, assembly GCA_018398815.1. Lineage (NCBI taxonomy): Eukaryota > Metazoa > Mollusca > Gastropoda > Neogastropoda > Conidae > Conus > Conus ventricosus. The sequence continues at coordinate 18,657,571 of CM031626.1, read as the reverse complement.
TGCATATCGATACTGATGCGCTTTGATGTCTGTAATTCCTCATCTAAATCTTGTTAGGTAACTTCTAATATGCTGTCAATATTAAGTGAGAGATATTTTTCACAACCAGCGGAGTCTTAAAAGTTCTATAAAACGAATATCGCTCATTTTTCGGATATTTTCATGCCAGTTTTGCCAACGGTTATCAATTAATATTTGCCGGAGTTGTTTAAAAAAAAAACCATTTACATTTTCCAACCCTTGACACATCCAGACACACCCAAATCATTAAAAAACAGAAAACCCCCGACATCTGTAACCCACAACTTTTTAACCACGCGATTCTAGTCCCAACAGCTATTGTATGCTCTAATTTGTAATCTATTGTCATCCATTTGTACTACCCCAGCCAGTATCTAATACACCGTACATATGAATTAATATAAAATAGGATAACGGTTTTTTGTTTCCCCATAAACACATTCGTTTGGTGTTTTCATGTGAACCCCCAGAAATTTCTTAATAGCAAATGAATGAAATTTTTTCCCACATGAGTAGCAGATTTATCTTGCCCCAAATCCCCAGCACCTATTGAGCAACTGGTTGAACCTGTGCATCAAAGAGTTTTAGAAACACTGTCAAGGAGTTATTATTTAACATGTTTAATTTTTTCAAAATACACAATAAGGCATTCTTTCCCTCTGCTTGCCAGGTACTGACAAGCAGCAGTAAAGCTTGGGGCGTGTAGAGAATAAATGCCAGGTATTTGTAGCAATTTACAACAGCCTTTCATCTGTCCATTGAAAAACCATCTTTCGCTTGCTGCCAAGTAACCTCCTTTTCTAAAACCACAATATTCCCTTTTTTCAAATTACTTTAGCTTAATTTTTAGAGGCTGTTGACACAAATTTTTTTAACTGGGTCTGGAGGCCAATGGAGTCTCAGAAAAATAAAACAATATCATCAGCTAGTAACAAGAGAATAGTTCAATAAATCCGGAGAAAGCGTTGCACCATGTCTTCCGTTCGCTATTATTTCTAAAGATAGTTCATTTATGAATAATGAGAAAAGAAAGGGCTGAAAGCATCACCTTGTTTTACACCCTTTGTACATAAAATACAGTCAGTAAGTTCTCCCCTGATCTGACTCTTGCTTTAACTTTAAATAGTACAATATTTTAATACACTGATATAATTTTGCATTGATACCTTTTCTTTTTCAGTATTGGCCACAGTAATTTTCTAGAAAGGGAGTCAAACGCTTTCTCGAATCAATGAAGCTACATATAACTTACGATTACACGAAAACTGCTTTTGAACGAGAGCTAGAAGAGTAAACATATGATCTACAGTGGAATGATTCTTTTTAAAACCAGCTTGATACTCCCCAGTAATGTTATTTTGATCGATCCATTTTTGTAATCGTTATTGATAATGGAGTATAAAAATTTGCTACTTATATCAGACAATGGATTCCTCTATTAATTACCAGGATCATTTACGGCACCTTTCTTAAACAATGGAATGATAATCGTTCAGCCCAGCTTTTGGATATAGTCCTTTATAAAAGAGAACATTGAAAAATTTAAGAAAGAAATCAATCACGATGTCCCACCATTCTTGAATAACTACCAATCAACCTCAGGCCAGCAGATTTTCCATTCTTAAATTTTCTTCGAAAATAGGATTTCCTTTTTTGAAATGGGGCTATCCAAGTAACCTGATTCTTCAATTTCTTCTGTGTCTGCTTCACTGCAAACATCGTTCTCTAGCAAATTTTAAAATGCTGGTCCCACTCTTCAGTAGAATATTACTGTGTAAAGGTGTCTTTACAGAAATACTACGAACATTTTGCCAGAATTCCTTCTGGTCTTTGTTGTTGAGTTTATTAAATAATTCAGTAAAGATTTGTTGGCTCTATTTGCTTTATGTGCAACATATTTTTGTATTCTCTTCGAGCCTTACAATATTTAACACGGTCTTCGCTATCATGGGTTCTGCAAAACACTCTTAGAGTTTCATCGTATTTGATTTAGTCACTTTACATCTGATCATACCATGATTCAGTCCTCTCACCTGAATGTATTCTAACTTTCTTTTTCATACATTCTGCTTTTGTCATAATACAATCATTAAACATACATAAAGCTCATTAATATCTTCATCTATGCAGCGAATCGCTGTTTTCAGTACTTGCAGGGTATCATCATCATTCATCAGACCACGAAAAATGTTTGCATATTCATCATTCCATATCAGTTTATCGACATATTCAACCTCCTTGTACTTCTTTGCAACAGGGCCAACAATTTGTGAAAAGCCAAAGTGCAATTCCCAAAAGGGAAAATGGTCAGAATCAATACGTTCTGTTACATACAATGCATAAATGATTCTAGGGATAGATACAAGTCAACAGACATAAAAAAATAATCTTAACACTATTACCTGTATCAGAGATGTAGTGAAACGACTTGCCGGTCGCCATTACATACGCCATTCAATATACATAATTCTAACGCTGTGCACATATTCAGAAGGGAAATTTTCCATACCTATTAAGCACATTGTCTTCAGAGCACCTATTGCCACAACTGAAGAGCTTTTGACTTGAGGAGAACAAAAATACACTTTACCAGATGTTCTGGACCCCAAAATTTGCTTTTTCTTCCATTGGAAGTCTCCCTTTAGTAAAAGAAAAAAATCAGGAAATTCCAAAATTTTATCAGTTTTTAACATTTTCAAGCATATTGATGCCATTATCTATACCAAAGAAGGAATAAAAAGGTGAGTTTTCTGGTGGTATATAGGTACAAATATGCAAGACATCTTTGGGCAGACCCAAAATACATTTTGAAAAAAAGAAACATCATTGTGTTATTACACTCAGTATCAATTTGTTGTACATATTTTTATAATTCATTTTTTATTAGACAAATTAACCCCTGATTTTTCTCCCTTGCACTGTAAACTGAGTCGGGTTTGGGTTTGCAGAAAATTTTTGTAATTATTAAACACACTAGACTGAAAGTTTTCAACAAAAGTTTCAACGGGGACATATAAATCAAATGACAAGATATAATCAATAAAACTGCGGTCCTTTAACTTCGCAACAAAACCATTCACGTTCCAGTGTAATAAAGACATGCCAAACCTAGGTTATATACACCATTTGCTCGACAATCACTTTCACGCACCCCGATGTACATTTTCCTGTTTTCTCATTGAACCCTTGTTTCCAGCACGCAACAAAAATGACCAGTCTGAAAGTTTCATTCGTATCAGAGCAAACTGAGACAGAAATATCAACATTTACACTTTCCTAATACACTTGTTGAGATCAAAAGTGTAGCTGTTCTTAATTTCCTTAGAAACACCACTCTGTAATGAGGTCGACCCCTGACCGACTGACGACAGCTGAAATGGCGAGCTAACTAGGCGCCGTGAGCACTGCCGTTCGACAGCAGCGACAGCACGGCAGCAGTGTCACCCGCCGGTCACAGTTCAGTTTAATCGCCCTGTTCAGCACGCGCAAACGAGGGGGGAGAATTTAAGCGATACGGTGACTTGATTTGATTTGTTCCTGTTTTGACATTTGAAAAATTGTGGACAAAAGATAGTCCCGGAGGACAGATAGGATTACGCTGTTTTCAGGCCGGCCGGATTGTTATGCCATCGGTTTAAGATTTTTTCTCCCTCCAGACAGAACCTTTCTCCGTCTATGAAACAAGTCAAAGACCATGGTGGCTCTTCTGTTCTCTCTCCTCGCATTCTTCAAATGCGGAAACCCAAATTCCTCCGTATATCCCTAACACTTTGCGTAAAATCTTCGCCAATGAAGATTTTACTGCCCCGTAATTTGTATCTGGCCCTTTAGAATTTGTTCCTTACTTTTATAAAACGTACACCCCTTGATGGTTTGGGAGTAAGGTTTTCGATTCAAGCGATGAAGTCTATCGAACTCGATGTCCCCGGGGTAGCTCTAGTGTGTCTGTCAGCAAGTCTTTCACGAGTCCTTCACATTCATCTCTGGTTTCGTTGTCACTCTTCGTATTCCATGAAAGATGATATTGTCTTTTGAGCGTCCCTCTAAATCGTCAGTTTTTTGTTCTAAAGCTTCCAACCGTTCACACAGAGTTTGATTTGCCCTTCAACTGGTGATTTTCATGCTTTAAATCCCCACTTCCTCCCTCAAAGAAAGCAACCTCTTCATGTAATCCCCCACACATGTCTTTCACTTCTTTCACTCTTTCTTCAAGCCATCACCTTACAGTTCAAATCGTTGAGAGAGGCCAGATTTCCTTCATCATCGGGTCATCAGACGTCTTAGACGGGGTAGATGGGGATCCGGAAGAGCCACCGCTTGCGGATGCAGTCGAGTCTGTTCAGGCTCTCTGCCTTCCCGCAGGTCCGGGTCCCGGGTTCAATTCCACATCGCCACAGCGATGCAGAAAAAAAGCCCAGGTACAAAATGCGCCAGGAGGAGACCAACGATGCACCCCCCGTAGCCTTGAGATTTTCAATGTCCGCGATACGAAGATTTTCTTTGCATTGCTCGCGTACATGAATGCGACGTACACCGGTACAAATCCGCCACAAATGGCTCGAAAAGCCAAAGCTACCTCCGGCAGGGTCACCTCCAATCGTTTCAGGATCCAGGTAAGGCTTACGCTCCCCTAATTTCGGTTTTAAATACGGAGCTCCTGTCAGCCACTGTTTACATTAAACAACCGGAAATGCGCCCCCGGGGAGAGAGAGAGAGGGGAGAGAATCACCGAAACATGTAGAACAAAAAATCGAAAATATAATTAAGTCATGTTAAAGAAAAAAACAAACAAACATTTAACGCGAAAGATGAATCACTAAAACAATACAAATACCCTAATATCGTTTTTAAAGGTTGCATGTATAAACTCTCACTTCCGCTGTACAGACTGTCAGTTAATGAAACCAACCCATCAATTCCCGCTATAGAAACTTACAGTAGATCTTTTTTTGTCTGCTTGCGTCAGCGCTGACCACTGCAACATAGACAAGATGCAAAGCATATAAACGTACTCCCAGTTTATCTTGAATACGCGTGGGATATTTCCATAAAGAGGAAACCCGTTTTGGGCCCTTATAGCCGTTAGTAACGGCTATTCTGGTAAACATCGGCCATCATCTGTGACCCATAATGAACTTACCTACGCATTTTCAGAAAGATCGGCCGAGATACTTTCTGAGATATTCAATAAAGAAGAAAAACCGTTATGGGCCGTTATAGCCGTTAGTAGTTTTGTCTGGAGCGAGTGGAACACATTTTGACCACGGACGGACGGACAGACACACAGACACACAGACAGCATTTCTTCGTTCCATTGTAAAGTACTCTCTGTTCTATAAGAACTGGGAGTACAAAAACCAAACAGACAAACGATGCAGCGTGGAAGATAACACACACACACACACACACACACACACACACACACACACACACACACACACACACACACGAAAACAAAGAAAAAAATGGCGTACATAAAGTGCCCCGGTGGCGGGGCGTTTATTGTTGTTTTCAATCCCACTGCAGCCTTTTTTTTTTATTGGTCAGTGATGGATTCTCCCATCAGGCCTCTGCTGTCACAAGTCATTAGTCATGGCGGTGACCGTCCCATGGGAGCACTGCTGTGACGAGTGCTGCCCCAGCTGCTTCCATCCGAAGTGCTACACCTCAGTGTGCTGTTGACAACCAAAATGTTGCACCACGTGCCGCCGTCTCAGGGGTTACGTTCAGCTCACGTTGTTTGTTACCTAGCCGAAAGGGTTTTACTCAAAGTCTTGTCGAACATTTTAAACAATCTGAGCTATAAGGCAACTTGACGAGAGGCACGCCTTATCAGTAAAGCTAAGGATGGTCTTCACTGCTCGGGGTGAAATTTAAACACTTTGCTTCATTCCTAAAATACATGCCCCGTTCACCTCCGAGGATACTGGAAGCAAACAACGGACAACCCTCCCCTTCATACTAACCCTTGAACTCTTCACCCTCAACCACTCTTACCTCTTTTCCGCACGCACGCCTTTTCTCCTCTTCATCGCACGTGAAACCAATCGGCAAAGTGTCTTTTCCATTCATAAGGCAAGCTGAATAGCTACGGTGAAGACAATAGTGGAATCAAACACACTATTCTTCATATACCATACGATCAAACTCTTTCCTGTCTACAGCACATTACTTGTGTTTGTCGGATTTGCTTTCTGTAACTCTGGCGCTTTGCCCCCTCCTCTTTTCTGCGATCTCAGGATGCCATCAACACTCTCTCTGAGCAATAATTTACTACATGTACCACCTCCATTATTTGTAGTGCTCTTTCGTCTGGCTTGTTACAAGCTGTCCCATTCATGAATTTCAGAATCCCAAGTCATGCCGTCTGCCTCATTTTCCTCTGTTCTACATCTGAGCATATTACTTCATTACTTCGTTGCCTTCACTGGCTCCGTGTTCAGCAAAGAATCTTTTCACACCATTGCAGCTTTCTGTGATAGATCCATCAAGTCGTCCTATCCTCAATATGTTCAGCAAAGAATCTTTTCACACCATTGCAGTTCTCTGCTATATCTCCATCGAGTTTACCTGTCCTAAATATTTGACTGAGTTGCTGCACCTGTGCACACCATCACGTAAACTCTGTTGTTCTCTCTCTCTTGTCTTCATTTTCCACTCTCCATACTAAAACTTGTGATCAGCCTCACTGACCTATGAAGTTCATTTCCTTTTTACTAAAACTTGTGATGAACCTCACTGGCTTATGAAGTCCATTTCATTTCCTTTGGAATCGAGATTCTTATCAAATAGACACTCTGCTCTCTACGCTCTTTTGAATAACTATTCAAAACCTTTCTTTACTCAAGGCTGTGCCAGTCACGAATGCATCTTCATTTGTATTTGTTCATTCATCCAGTCGTTGTTGATGTGTGGATGTTTCAGGTACACGGGACATGGACAAGCTTGGAACATCCTTCTTTGTTCTGTGTGCTCTGTGTTGTCATTTCTGATGACGATTCGGTGTCGTAATCAGCATTCATTTGGAGTTCTGGGTGTGTATTTATGTATTTCATCATAGGAGCAAGAGTCACCCTGCATGTTCGCTATTTACTATTTACAGTCCTCTGCCTCATTTCAAAACTCTGTTCTTTTCTCCTTGAATTAACATGCAAAGTAATGTACTGTGTCGTATGGGAGTGTAATATTCGTTTGCATATGAGTTTTTATCAATCAGTTTGTGATGGCTTTCGTTTGACAGGTGGAGGGGTGGATGGAGAAGGGTGTTGGGATGGCCAGGAATAGTGGGGTGGGGGGGGGGGGTGTATGCTTCGAGACAGCGGGAATGTTTGATTGTTGCATGTTGAATGTTTGATTGTAGCATGCGTTTTGTGTATTCTCGGGTATCCTTGCCTATTTGTTTTGAAGCTTAGCATGCGAGGTTGCAGATTGTAAACGCAACTGGACGCTAATTTGGTTGGGCATATACATATTGTACCGATGAACGCATGAATTTAAACACCACACGTTTACAACGTAGAAAAAATCAAAAATACAAAATTTTTCATATACATATTAATAGTCGGATTGACAAGAAAGCGAAGGAGTTTCATCAGGATGAAAAGAGAAACAGATGGAAATACAAGAAAG
>CM031626.1:18629988-18632480 GCA_018398815.1 Conus ventricosus | reverse complement strand
AAAAATTCGTTTCGAATTAAAACATGCCTGCATCACAAGCCCATTAAGTCACAAAATGAAACTGTATTTTACGCGTGGGAATTTTGTACACCAAAGTGTTCACAGCTGTGATGAAGTTATCGAAACTAAACAGAACATATCCGCACTCAACGTCCAAAATGATAATAAGGAATCACCACAGAATCACTACATGCTGAATGTTCACAATCACGATCAGCATCAGCAACTGTAACAAAACCACATCCTCTAACCCCAAACATTCCACATGAAGATGCGTAATAGCAGCCGTCAGAAAACATTCAATTTTCCCCTGGAACTAAACCTTGTTTATACAGTGTTCCAAGAAATCACGCAAAGCATCTCAATATACAAGTTGAACAAAAGCAAGCAAACAAAAAAAAAAACATGTATGTCTTTTCTTTAAAGAAAATTGATGATTCATCCACCGGAGAAAGGGGACAAACAAATTACGAGACAGAACACGACGCGTTTCGACCTGTCAGATCTTTTTTTTCCAGCAAGATAAAAACAACATTCAGGACAATGAAAACAAAGAACGAGCACTCACTTAGCTTCTCGAATTCGGTGCAAGATGGGCGTTTCCCATTAACACTGTTGCTTCTATGCACACGACAATACTCTGGCCCTGAGCATTGGGATCAACTGTCATTGACAGTAAACAATACAGAGTAAACATGTAGTGACAAATGTTAAATTAGACCATTGAACACTTAGAGATTGCCAACAGGTCGCAAGCATTATGGTAAAAAAGTCAGTTACCAGGGAAACCAAAATGGCCGCAAACGGTGACACCGTGGCATGAACGACGCAAGCGCCTACACAAGGAAGGCATCTGGATTTTATGCGTAGAAATCTGATCACTGCAAACTATGCCAGACAATGTGAATCCGTGCAGTACATTGCAGTGCCGTACAATATACTTCATGTTCAAAAACTTTCAACAAACAAGCAAAACAAAACAAAACACACAAAAAACACACAGGAAAAGACAGAAAACAAGAACGAAAGAAGAAACGGGAGAAAAGGAAAGAAAGAAAAAAAGCGAATCATCACCCAAAGCAACAGCCACGAACGGACATATTCCAAACTGCGGAGTGCGTCTGATCGCAGAATATAGCACAATATTAACCTTTACCGGATGACATTTTTGACTACACAGACCCGATCGTGCGAGTCGCCCAAGACCCACACATTTTGTAGAGGCTTTTCCTATTGCTCATCCCTATTCAGATCGCATAGGTCTTGTAAGATCCACACCTAAGAGGGCGGTTCAGCAGCTTATTCCTCGCCCGATGGCGTGGGTCATGTGCAACCCTTTAAAATACATAGGTCCTGATGGAACCGCGACTGATTGCGCTAATAATTGACCGTGCTTTTTCATTAAATTTCTGTGACCAACGGCAATTTAGATCGTTGAGGAACCCTAGTTTGTGTGAGCATAGTTATCCGTTCATAAGTATGGTTTTTTATTGTCACTGGTCTGGAAGACCTAGAGCCGGAAAAGGTTAAACAACGGCACAGTCTCTCTCTCAGCACAGTACAGACATTCTTCATGGCACGCAAGGCAAGACAGTCCAACGTATTAACCAACCAATACAAGACAACAACACAAACGCAACAACGCAACCAATTAAGTACCGGAAACAATAGGCTACAACATTGGAACCAAATATACTGCATTAAGGTAACAACAGACTGCAATAAACGCACACAATGCTAAAAATTAAGAAAAAAAAAAAACACACACCCCAAAAAATAGGCATCGCAACAAACCCAATACAGTCCATCCAATACACTTACAGGGTACAGTACCATGAAATTCAGCTCAATCCCATTTTCCCAAGGAGATAACTTATCCTCCCCCCAAGAAGTAATTACAAACGCCGAGTTCATTTTACCACACTAGAATGACCGCACCACAAGAGACGTATCGTAAGATTTGCTGCAAAACGGGTACCAAACAGAACGACTGTGAACATTCGCGCATGCGCTGGGGGACAAAGGACACCACATATCCTCAGAGGTGTGCGCGGCACATGCACGGTCTTCAATTCCGTTTGATCATAGGCCGGTAAAAATTTTAAGGACAATCGTTTCGCACAAACGGGTTTCCTTGCCACAAAAACAAACAAAGAAAACCTGATACACTTGTAGTCTATGCAGAACACAGTAAAGTTTTCACTTCAAAGCACATAGCTAGCATTGCCAGTTGATTACACGCAAAAACTTGAAATTCCCTGTGATGTTTAATGTTTCTTCAGGAATTATTTCTGTAAACTCCCTGTCAATGGGGTTTCAATTTTAAAAGAGAGAGGGAGAAAGGAGAGAGAACGAGGAGAGGAGAGAGAAGAGAGAGAGGATTTTGCTTTTGATATTTACAAAAAAGCGCCATATTTTGAAATCATTTTTGCGTTATAGCGTTACAGTTTTATGCTCACCCGAAGATGCCAGGTGCTTGTCAAGGTTTCGGG
>CM031626.1:18614988-18624988 GCA_018398815.1 Conus ventricosus | reverse complement strand
CAAAGCGCGATACGTTTCGACCTTTAGGTCTTCTTCAGGCAAGGACGTATTGGCTGGATGAAAAGGGGAAGCGACGGAATGAAGCGCCGGCACTACCAAGGTAGGAAAGCCCGTTGAGTACACGAGAGTGTGGATTATCACGCCTAGAACCTTAGCAAGGCGCTTTATAAAGCTCTGTATAATAATAAAAATAATATAGTAATAATAATAATAATTATTATTACAATATTATTAATTATTATTTTTATATATTTGTTGTTGTTGTTGCTAATATTTCAATCAATTTCAGCCGCAATGAAAACTGTGTGTCTGTAAATACTGTACTTCTTAAGCAAGGTCTTCGCAGTAATTTGTGGTGTGCAGCCACCGACTGCAAGGTAAACGTACCTGGCTCTGAGCGTTCCTTACGTCCGTCGGGGACCTCTGTACACTGCACGCCCACTTGTGTGCCACTGTGCCAGCCTATCGTCCCCATTTCTGTCACCATCATCATCAGCAGCATATCATCAATTCATCCTCATCTACCTTAACGTCATCATCATTAACGTCATCGTCGTCATCACGTCATCATGAGCGCACCCGAGATCATTTCGACTATTATTGCTCATTCATCTTTAACCATTATCGCCATAAACTTCATCATCATTACCTTCATCAAGATCATCGTCATCGCTATCTTCATCACCCATCATCATCATCATCATCATCATTCATCTCATCATCTCATCATCATCTTCACATCATAATGATCGTCACTAACATCATCATCATAAAATTTTCTCATCATCATCATCATGTCGTCACTAACATCATCATCATCATCATCATCATATCATCATCATCATCATCATCATCATCATCATCATCATCTTACCTCCACGAGGCACCATGGTCATTGTCATCAGCTGCAACGTTACTATCAACGTTAAAACAGTGCCCAGCTTTTAGTATCCTCATTATCATCGTAAGCAGCAGCAGCAGCAGCAGCACAGTACTAGTAATGTGGTCGCTGTCTCTGTCACTGCCTAGTCGTCAACACTGTCAGGGTCTGCTATAATCTGACAGACATGAGAGGGTGTTATTTGACGAGAATGCCATTGGGGAAGCGTGTACCTCCACCAAAGACTAAAAATGACAACATATCAAGTACCCACATAAAGCCAACAATAGTTCACTAGTAAGGCCCACATTTCACTTTATGCTAGACCGACACAACTTGTTTTTAGAGCGATGCTTTAAAAATCTAGGTTTTTTTGGTAAAAAAAAAAAGTTTTTTCCAGAAGATACAGGAGAGTGTTCGTAGAAGCAGTTCTTACAAAAAAAAACACAACAGTTAGGAAAAGATGGTTTTAAAAAAGGCTACATGTTTCATAAAAACAGACCTACTGCATCTAAATTGCAATAACGAAAATATATCAGAGCTAAAAAACGCGAAAACAAACTGTATAGAAATTTGAGTAATTTTTCTACCGATTCCTTTGAACTGGTAATAGAAAGTGAGAAAAAGCAATCGAAACACAGCAAAAGTGCCTTTCAAAGTTCATTCTGTAGAAAAATAAGTCACCTGAACTTGACCTTGACCCTGTGTTAACAGCAGATTGTCAGTAACCCGGTGTGACCACCCCGAGCAAATTTATCAAAAGCTGTGCCCCTGCCGGTACATTCGAGCGCAACCAGAGTTTGGGGCTGCCTCTGGGGACTTTCCACCACACCTGGCCCCCAGCAACAGCACTGAGCTGCTGTCTGGGGTTGGGGTTGAGCTGGGTTTAAAATGCCTCTGAAGGGCATCCCAGAAATGCTCATTGGGTTAGTCGGGAGAACGGGGGGTGAAAGGGAGCAAAGATGTTGTTCTGGCCTCAGAAGTCTGCGTAGCACGGGCAGTGGCGCCCTTTCGTTGTTTTCCGCGAAACAGGTCTGTGGAGCCGCTGGAAATGCGGCAGGAATGTGGGCCTAGACTTGGTCGATGTAATGAACAGCAGTGACCCCGGGTTTTCCACGTCCTGGACCCATTCTGAAGTTTACTGGCCCAATACGGCGATTTTATGCCGATACCCCCGATCATGATGCTTTCACCACCCCATGGGTCCCTTCGGTGATGTGGCATCCGTGAGCTTCCCCGCCTTCTCAGATCCGGATGCGGGCCCTCGCCTGGGTCGACGCAGAACCGGTTTCTCTGAAAGGACTCGGCCCCAGTCCCGATGGCGCCCTGGCACGTGGATCTGGCCAACTGCAGACGGTTCTTGCAGCTAGAGTGTCAGGATAGTCGCCGGGCTGGACCCTTTATTGGGGAAACCCAAATGTGTCAGTCGGACGCACGGTCCGTTGCGATTGGCCTGCCATGGTTGCCCCGTGTTCCCGCTGTGTTGGCAGCGTTTTGGTAAGGCTCCGTCGTGCTGACGAAGAAGATGGCTGTCTTGGCTGCTGTGTGACCCTCGTCTGCGCTCCTCGGTCTGTCATCAGTGGTGTTTCTGCTTAAAGCGTCCAGAAGCGATAGACGGTGGAAAATTGGACTCCGAATCGATAGCGACCTGCCTCATTGAACCCGGCTGCGTTTCCCATGCTATGCGATCTTTACGAAAGTCTGGATTATGTTTGGCGCCCCTGGAGGATGATTGACTTTTGGGGGAAATTTATAGCCCACAATGGGGCCACATTGTTGCAATTCACATGATGCCGTGCGTAGGTAGTCCACATCAAAAGCACTCCTCGTGCAAAAACGCTGGCCGCAACATTCACCCACGTTTCGGTTACAAACCCGGCCAAACACACTATGTAATGTTCACGGCCAACGACATGCTTACGTCCCGTCCAATGGAACAATCGTGCACTGTCCTATTTTTTCGCGTTTTTATGCCTCTGAGTATTAAAAAAATGAAATGACGTAGATGTGCTTTTTGATGGTATGAGATGATGATGATGATTATGTAGTATTAATAATAAATAAATAATAATATAATTAAAAATAATAACCCGAAATTCGCAGAAACCCTGTGATGCACTCAACAGTGTCCTCATGTTGGGCGTCACAACGCTGGCACGGATCTCATATGCAATCAACGATCTCGTCCTTCCCCTTGGGGCAAGGGACGGGCCCTTTGCGGATTTTTTTATCGTCAAGGAACGGTGTAGGGCGTGACATCGTATACTTGTCACACACTGGGGATATTAAGGTGTGAGCACATTGTCATACGACAGTTTTCTTTACCGCCGCTTAAGTTTCGAGTTGTAATAACTAACTGACATACTCAGTCTTTGCTTCTCCTTCTCTTTCATCCCCAGGGATTACAGGTTGAGCCCTGATACATCCGTGACAGCTTGTTGTATCTCCAGCGTAAAGTTTTCTGTTACAAATACTTATGAAAACTAGTACTGACACACCTATCTTGTTTTTGTTTGTCTCGTTCTTGTTTTGTTTTTTTCTCTTCTTCTTCTTTTCTCTTCTTCATCTCTTCTTCTTTTCTCTTCTTCTACTTCTTCTTCTTTCATCACACGGGGATACGGCATAGGCATGTTTCCTCATGACGCTTGTTTATCACAGCGTAAGTTTTCGTGTACAAAAATAACTTATGATACTAGACTGACAACACCAGTCTTCATCTTCTTCTTCTTCTTCTTCTTTTTCTTCTTCTCTTCTTCTTCTTTTCTTCTTCTTCCCTCACACGGGATATTACAGGTGCGAGCCAAGTTACCACAGTGACAGCTTGTTGTATCCCCAAATGTAAATGTTTGTATCAAAACTAACTTATAAAAACTTACAAATTTTGGGTTCGAAACGCTTCCAAGGCAACAGTTTTTTACAGGCTAGGATTAGGCTGCTTTTCGCTCACAAAACAATCGCGCCTTCGAATGCTCTTTTTATCAAACCCACATCAACACTCTGTCTCTCGCCCACAATTGTTACGACTTTCACCACTTGTCAACACATTTTTGCTCTTCACAGAAGGCTTTAAACCAACATATAAAAAGCAATTAAGATGGGCTGTAAGCATCTGAAAATCCTTGAGCACTTTCTATTTTCATTGGGCTTCGAGCTCTGAAGGCAAAGACCTTGATTGACATTTCTTGTGGATAAATTAGATTTGCTATAAAGTTTCATTTGTCTTAATTGTGGTGTCTAGATATTATACTAGTCAACGTCAACTTTTCACCGCTGTATAAGGTCTGGAAAGGGGTTTTTCCCAAAATCAATCAGCAATTCTTTTGTCTTTGCAATTAGGTTCGATTATTTCTTCATTTCCAAACACAAACTATTTACACGTCACAGAAAAAGAATGAGTGTGTGATATACCTGTTATATCTTCTTCTTCCTTCTTTTTCTTTTTCTTCTTCTTTTTCTTCTTCTTGTCTTGTCCCACCACTGGGGATATGCAGGTGTGGGCCATTGAAGGGGACGATGTTAATGGGAAAACAGCTTGGTGTAGGGGAAAAAAAGTCATCGGCTGTTGAACCCCATGTTTAGCATCGACGACGACCGCAAAGGAAATCAGATATGGTGTCATCTGCTCTCTCTCTCTCTCTCTCTCTCTCTCTCTCTCTCTCTTTTCTCTCTCTCTCTCTCACACACACACACACACACACACACACACACACACACACACACACACACACAACACACACACTTTTTGTTTTTTGTCTTCCATTAAACCCTTGCAGTATAATTAACAAACGACTCCAATCTTATCAAAAATAAAAAAACAAAAAAAAAAACAAACCCAAACAAACAAACAACAAACAAAACAGCAACAATGATAAATGACTGTTTACAGCGTAAATCAAAATCATGCCTAGATCGATATTCATGGACTTTACAGGCCCCAAAAAGGAAAAAAACACACACATTAAAAGGCGAAAACAATACTTGCTCAATATACAATGCAAAAAGACAAGTAAATTGTTGACAAATATGTTCTATTCACACGTTAAGAAAAACAATAGACATAATAAGAAATGCACATGCCAATATTCCTTACATGGCAGTCCCGCATGCGAAAGAAACATTTCATTTCTTTTATGTCCATTGGGTGTGTTTTCTATTTTGACTTCATTTTAAAACCTTTCAGTCTGTATATCAGTCTATACGCACGTTTAAAATCTACTATAGAACATAAAATCCTCGATGGAAAAAAAAAACGAACTCTAAACACAACAAGATGAGTGCCTCCACGGGAGAGAGAGAGAGAGAGAGAGAGAGAGAGAGAGAGAGAGAAGGAGAGGAGAGAGAGAGAGAGAGAGAGAGAGAGAGAGAGAGAGAGAGAGAGAGAGAATCACCGAAACACGTAGAACAAAAATACGAAAATATAAGTAAGCCATGTTAAATAAAGCAAACACGAAAGATGATTCACCAAAACAATACAAATACCGTAACATCATTTCAAAGGTTGCATTTAATAAACCTCACTTCCGCTGTACAGACTGTCAGCTAATGAACCAACCATCAATTCCGCTATAGAAACTTAAAAGTAGATCTCTTTTGTCTGCTTGCGTCAGCGCTGACCTCTGCAACATAGACAAGATGCAAAGCATAAAACGTACTCCAGTGTATCTTGAATACGCGTGGGATATTCCATAAAGAGGAAAAAACCCTCTTGGGCCGTTATAGCCGTTAGTAACGGCTATTTTTGGTAAACCAAACGGCCATCATCTGTGACCCCTAATGAACATACCTACACATTTTCAGAAAGATCGACCAAGTACTTTCTGAGATATTCCATAAAGAAGAAAAACCGTTATGGGCCGTTATTGTCGTATTTTTTCGAAAGATCGGCCCAGTAGTTTTGTCTGGAGCGAGTGGAACACATTTTGACCACAGACGGACGGACGGACAGACAGACACACAGACGCATTCTCGTTCCCATTGTAAAGTACTCTCTGTCCTATAAGAACTGGAGTCAAAACCAAACAGACAAATGATACAGCGGGGAAGACACAAAACACACACACACACACAAAACACACACACACACACACACACCCCACACACACAAAAAGAAACAAACAAAACAAAATAGGCGAAAACAAGTGCCCCCGGTGCGTGCGTTTATTGTTGTTTTCAATCATACTGCCGCCTTTTTTTCATTGGTCAGTGGTGGGTTAAACCCCTCAGGCCTCTGCTGTCACAAGTCATTGGTCAAGAAGGTGACCGTCCCCATGGGAGCAACTGCTGTGACGAGTGTGCCCCAGCTGTTTCCATCCCCCAAATGCTACACCCATGTGCTGTTGATGACCAAACGCACCACGTGCCGCCGTCTCAGGGGTTACGTTCAGCTCACGTCGTTTGTTACCTAGCCGAAAGGGTTACTCAAAGTCTTGTCGAACATTTTTAAACAATCTGGCTATAAGGCAACTTGGGCGAGAGGCCCAAAACCCCATCAGTAAAGCTAAGGATGGTCTTCACTGCTCGGGATGAAATTTATCACTTTGCTTTTATTCCTAAAATTCATGCCCCGTTCACCTCCAAGGAAGTAAAATATGGACAACCTTTTCCCCTTTCATACTAACCCTTGAAAATCTTCACCCTCAACCACTCTTACCTCCCCCCCCCCCCCCCTTTCCCCCCACGCACGCCTTTTCTCCTCTTCATCGCAAAGTGAAACCAATCGGCAAAGTGTCTTTTCTATTCATAAGGCAAGCTGAATAGCTACGTTGAAGACAATAGTGAATTAAAACACGCTATTCTTCATATACCATACGATCAAAACTCTCCCCGTTCTACAGCACATTACATACGTTGTTCGGGTTTGCTTTCTGTAACTCTGGCGCTTTGCTCCCTCCTCTTTTCTGCGATTCAGGATGCCATCAAACACTCCCTCTGAGCAATATTTATTCCCACCTCCACACTTGTAGTGCTCTTTCGTCTGGCTCTACAAGCGGTCCCATTCGTGAATTTCAGAATTCCAAGCCACGCCCTCCGCTTTATGTTCCTCTCCTCCAATCTGACCATATTACTTCATTACTGCGTTGCCTTCGCTGGCCCGTGTTCAGCAAAGAATCTTTTTCACACCCTTGCAGCTTTCTGCAATAGATCCATCAGTCGTCCTATCCTCAATATGTTTAGCAAAGAATCTTTTTCACACCATTGCAGCTTTCTGCTGTATCACCATAGAGTTTCCTTCCTAATATTAGTTTGCAAAACCCTTCACACCATCCGTAACCTGTTGTTCTCTCCTCTTTTCCTCATTTTCCCCTCCCATACGAAACTTGTGATAAAACCCATTGGCCTACGAGTCCATTTCCTTTTTTTCTAAAACTTTGATCAACCGCATGCCTATGAAGTCCATTTTCCTCATTGGCCTGAAATCCATTCCCTTTTAACAGATTCTTTCAACATAGCCACTCTGCCCTCTATGCTCTTTTGAATCTCTTCAAACCTTTCTTTACTCAGGGTGTGCCAGTCACGGATACATCTAATTTGCATTTGTTCATTCACCAGTCGTTGTTTATGTGGATTTTTGTCAGTACAAAGGGACAATGGACAAACTTGGAACATCCTTCTTTGTTCTGTGTGCTCTGTGTTGTCATTTTGTTACGATTCGGTGTCGTAATCAGCATTCGTTTGGAGTTCCCGGTTTTGTATTTTGTATTTCATCCTAGAGCAAAAAGTCCCCCCTGCATGTTTCCTATTTACTATTTAAACCCTTCCTGCTCATTTCAAAACTTGTTCTTTTTCTCTCAATTAACAAAGCAAAGTTAACTCTGTTCTTTTCTTTCCCCGAATTTAACTGCAAAGTAATTTTCTGTGTCGTATGGGATGAAATATTGTTTGTATTTGGGTTTTTATCCATCGGTGAAGGTGGATGGAGAAGGGTATTGGGATGGGCCGAATGTGGGGGGGGGGGGTATGCTTTTAAACACAGATTTTGTTGTAGCATGTTAATGTTTGATTGTAGCATGCGTTTTGTTTTTTTCTCGGGTATCCTTGCCTATTTGTTTTGAAACTTGCATGTGGGGGTTTCGGATTAAACGCAAATGGACGCTAATTTGATTAGGCATGTACAATTGTCTGATGAACGGTATGAATTTAAACACACACGTTTACAAGTAGAAAAAAATAAAAAATATAAATAATTCATATTAACGTATTTAATAGTCGGATTTAACAAGAAAGCAAAGGAAATTGTTATTCCTGCCATCCAAGATAAAAAGTGAGTAGCGAAATGTGGACATGGTTCATCAGGATGAAGAGAGAAACGGATGAAATACAAGAAAGAAATAAAGACAGGAAGACAGAGTTCTTAATTTATTCCAATACATCAACATGCTCTTTCTGTTTACACGTTTTCTTAGTTTGTTCATAAAAGAAAAATGACAGAAGCTCATCATATTCATTTCTATGACAGAATTTCATCATATTCATTTCTTTTAACTTTTGATTTTGATCAACACCTCACCAGCGCACGAGCACGGTATATTTTTTGTTTCCTGTATGAATTTATAAAATCAGTTTTGCTTTTATCTTATGTGAATAGATATTTTTGGTATTCTCTTCTCACATAGAGTAAGTGAATGTTAAATGAAAAATGTTATGACTAATTATGACAAACAATGATTTTTAGATGATCAAAGTGTCGAAAATTGAAAAAAAAAAAAAAACACAAAACAAAACAACAAAAACAAACAAACAAAAAAAAAACGAAAAAAAAACAATCGTTCACACAATATTTTCCCATGGAAAAATTCACTAACTGCAAAAGGAATACTGAATAGTTGTTGTTGTATCAACAGCATGATTTTTTCAATATTTTTCATCTGTTTCTGTAGTTGATTTAGTTGAAAAATAGTGACAGTGACGTAATAATTTCAAAATGTTGTCATCGTCGTCATGTGTAGATACGACATGAAGAAACTCCCCAGGGAAAGAAAAATGTGTCTTTTATTCAAAACACAGGACTCACTCGCTCTTAACATTATTTCTTCGAAAAAATCAGTTATTCCTTTCTTTTTGATATTTTCATTCATCCATTTCATTTATCTATTTGGCTCTCTATTTAGTTTTGAATTCATTCATGTATTCAATGCTCTATTTGGCTGATTGAATTGACCATTTTTTTCCAAGGGGGAGAGAGGTATTAATATCTTATTAAACCACCCCTGGACCACTTTTTTGGGTGTTACTAAGTGAATTTATGTTAACTAACTAAATACTCACGCATCAGAGACAACAGCAGAGCTGTTCCGATGACCTGCACGGTGGAAAACATGTTGCAACGTGCTGATCCTCGTGTACACGAGCCTTGCGTCTGCGGGTTCGAAGGATGGGTAAACAGTCTGCGTTTTGAAGTGTTCGTCCAATTCACTGACACAACCCTCTCAACATTGCTCCCTTTTTATATGTTTAGCGGATAGGTGTAAAAAAAAACAAAAAAAAAAGACAAAAAAAAACAAGGGGGGGGGGGGGGGAGTGTAAGGGTTGAAAGGGGGCAGAAGAGAAAGTGGGGTGGAGGGGAGCATCAGGAGCGGAAGAAGGGAAGGGGGTAGGGTAGAGGGTTAGGAAGTGAGGGAGTGAGTGTGTGTATGTGTGTGTGTGTGTGGTGTGTAGGTGTCGAGGTGTGTGTGTGTGTGTTGTGTGGTGGTAGAGAGTGTGTGTCGTGGTGTGTGATGTGGTGTGATGTGCTTATAGGTGATTGTGTGTGTAGTGTCGATCCAAGGATGGGAGGAGATGACGAAAAAAAGGTGGGTTGAATCGATGTATGGGAACCAGACAGACTAAAAAAGTGTACATCCACCTACGTGAGCTGAGGAAAGGGGTTCATTGTCCTTTATAAAGTCCGTTTTGATCTTCCTAAATAAACTCAGGCAGTAAATTGTACGGAACCCAAGCGACATGGGAGTAAAAATATTGAAAAAAAATCACGAAATTGTTTTGACACACAATTGATCCAAAGAGCCTTACAAAAACAAAACAAAAAAAGCGAAGTAAAACATCGACAGAGGGTTTTGAAGTATTCGGCATGTAAGCGACCAAAAAAATAATTTGCTTTAAAGAGATTTCACTAAGTAATAG
>CM031626.1:18609176-18613988 GCA_018398815.1 Conus ventricosus | reverse complement strand
GTTCTCTCTTCTCTCTCTCTCTCTCTCTCTCTCTCTCTCTCTCTCTCTCTCTCTCTCTCTCTTCTCTCTCCTCTCTCTCTCTCTCTCTCTCTCTGTGGATGCACTCATCTTGTTGTGTTTAGAGTTCGTTTTTTTTTTCCATCGAGGATTTTATGTTCTATAGTAGACTTTAACGTGCGTATAGACTGATATACAGACTGAAAGGTTTTAAAATGAAGTCAAAATATAGACAACACACCCAATGGACATAAAAGAAATGAAATGTTTCTTTCGCATGCTGACTGCCATGTAAGGAATATTGGCATGTGCATTTCTTATTATGTCTATTGTTTTTCTTAACGTGTGAATAGAACATATTTGTCAACAATTTACTTGTCATTTTTGCATTGTATATTGAGCAAGTATTGTTTTTCGCCTTTTAATGTGTGTGTTTATTTCCATTTTGGCCTGTAAAGTCCATGAATATCGATCTAGGCATGATTTTGATTTACGCTGTAAACAGTCATTTATCATTGTTGCTGTTTTGTTTGTTTGTTTGTTTGTTTGGGGTTTTTTTTTTTTTTGCTTGTTTATTCTTGATAAGATTGGAGTCGTTTGTTAATTATACTGTCAAGGGATAATGGAAGACATAAACAAAAAGTGTGTGTGTGTGTGTGTGTGTGTGTGTGTGTGTGTGTGTGGTGTGTGTGTGTGGAGAGGAGAGGAGAGAGAGAGAGAGAGAGAGAGAGAGAGGAGAGAGAGAGAGAGAGAGAGCAGATGACACCATATCTGATTTACTTTGCGGTCGTCTGTCGATGCTAAACATGCTGTTCAACAGCCGATGACTTATTTCCCTACACCAAGCTGATTTCATTAACATCGTCCCCTTCAATGGCCTCACACCTGCATATCCCCAGTGTGATGACAAGACAAAAGAAGAAGAAGAAGAAGAAGAAGAAGAAGAAGAAGAAGAAGAAGAAGAAGATATAACAGGATCATATCACACACTCATTCTATTTACTGTGATCGTGTGAATATGTTTGCTGTTTGGTATGAAGACAATTATCTGAACCTAAATGTGCAAAAGACAAAAGAATTGCTGATTGATTTTAGGAAAAATCCCCTTTCCAGACCTTCATATCAGCGGTGAGAAAGTTGAACGTGTGACTGAGTATAAATATCTAGACACCACAATTAATGACAAATGAAACTTTATAGCAAATACTAATTTTATCCACAAGAAATGTCAATCAAGGATCTTTTGCCTTCAGAAGCTCGGAAGCCTCAATGTAAATAGAAAAGTGCTGCAAGGATTTTACAGATGCTTTACTGAGTCCATCTTAACTTGCTCTTTTATATGTTGGTATTGAAGCCTTACTGTGAAGAGCAAGAATGTGTTGAACAAGGTGGTGAAAGTCGGTAACAAGTTTGTGGGCGAGAGACAGAGTAGTTTGAATGTGGTGTTTGATCAAAGAGCAGTTCGAAAGGCGCAGATGATTGTGAGCGACAGCAGCCATAATCCTAGTCAGTGTAATAAACTGTTGCCATCTGGAAGACGTTATCGAACCCCAAAATTTAGTACTAGTTTATTATAAGTTAGTTTTGATACAAACATTTTACACTGTGAATACAAACAAGCTGTCACTGTACGGTAACTTGGCCTCGCACCTGTAATATCCCCAGTGTGATGAGAGAAGAAGAAGAAGAAGAAGAAGAAGAAGAAGAAGAAGAAGAAGAAGAAGAAGAAGAAGAAGAAGACTGGTGTGTGTCAGTGCTAGTTTATCATAAGTTAGTTGTAACACGAAAACTTTACGCTGTGAATACAAACAAGCTGTCACTGGATGGAAACATGGCCTCATGCCTGTATATCCCCAGTGTGATGAGAAGAAGAAGAAGAAGTAGAAGAAGAAGAAGAAGAAGAAGAAGAAGAAGAAGAAGAAGAAGAAGAAGAAGAAGAAGAAAACAACAAAACAAAACAGAACAGAACAAGAACAAAACAAGACTAGTGTGTGTCAGTACTAGTTTATCATAAGTTAGTTGTAACAGAAACACTTTACGCTGGAGATACAAACAAGCTGTCACTGGATGACATCATGGCATCACACCTGTATATCCCCAGTGTGATGAGAAGAAGAAGGAGAAGACGAAGACTTGAGTATGTCAGTACTAGTTTATTACAACTCGAAAACTTTAAGCCGGCGGTAAAGACAAGCTGTCACTGTATGACAATGTGGCCTCACACCTGTAATATCCCCAGTGTGATGACAAGTACTACGATGTCACGCCCTTACACACCATGTGCCTTGACGATAACAACTCCGCTAAGCCCGTCACCTTGACCCAAGAGGCCAAGGACGAGATCGTTGATTTGCATAATGAGATCCGTGCCAGCGTTAGTGACGCCGCCAACATGAGGACACTGGTGAGTGCATCACAAGATGGTTTCTGCGTAATTTCAGGTTATTATTATTATTATTATTATTATTATTATTATTATTATTATTATTATATATCATCATCATCATCATCATCATCATCATCATCATCACCATCATCACCGTCATCATCATCATCGTCATTATCATTTTTATTATATACTCAGAGGCATAAAAAACGCGAAAAAAATAGAGACAGTGCACGATTGTTCACATTGTGAACAGGACGTAAGCAATGTCGTTGGCACGTGCAACATTAGCAGTACGTGGTGTCTTGGCCGGTTGTAACCTCGTAACAGTGGGTGAATGTTGCCGGCTCAGCGTTTTTGGCACGAGGAGTGCATTTGCCATGTGGACTACCTACGCCACGTGCATCAATGTGAATTGCAACTCAATGTGGCCCCCATTGTGGGGCTATAAATTTTCAAACCCCAAAAAGTTCAAATCATCCCTTCCAGAGGCGCCAACATAATGCCGAGACTTTCTCGTCAAGATCGTTGCATAGCAATGGGGCAACTGCAGGCCGGGGTTTCAATGAGGCAGGTCGCTATCGCATTCGGAGTCCACATTTCCACCGTCTATCGCCTTCTGGGCGCTTTCAAGCAAGAAACACCACTGATGACAGACCGAGGAGCGGCAGACCGAGGGTCACCACAGCAGCCCAAGACAGCCATCTTCTTCGTCAGCATCGACGGGAGCCTTACCAAACCGCTGCCAACACAGCCAGGAACACCGTCGGCAACCATGGCAGGCCAATCAGCAACAGGACCGTGCGTCGCCGACTGAACACAGTTGGTCTCCAATGCAGGCGTCCAGCCCGGCGACCTATCCTGACACTCTAGCATTGCCAGAACCGTCTGCAGTGGGCACAGATCCACGTGCATTGGCGCCATCGGGACTGGGGCCGAGTCCTCTTCAGTGATGAAAGCCGGTTCTGCGTCGACCCAGGCGATGGCCGCATCCGGATCTAGAGAAGAGCGGGGGAACGCTTCACGGATGCCAACATCACCGAAAGGGACCCATGGGGTGGTGAAAGCATCATGATCTGGGGGCTATCGGCATAAATCGCCGTATTGGGCCAGTCATCTTCCAGAATGTGGGTCCAGGACGTGGTAACGGGGTCACTGCTGTTCATTACATCGACCAAGTCCTGAGGCCCCACATCCTGCCGCATTTCCAGCGGCATCCACAGAACCTGTTTCAGCAGGACAACGCAAGGCCGCACACTGCCCGTGCTACGCAGAACTTCCTGAGGCAGAACAACATCAATCTGCTGCCTCACCCAGCCCGTTCTCCCGACCTTAACCCAATAGAGCATTTCTGGGATGCCCTTCAGAGGCAGTTGAACCAGCTCAACCCCAGACCCCAGACAGCAGCTCAGCTTGCTGTTGCTGTGGGCCAGGTGTGGTGGCAAGTCCCCCAGAGGCAGACCAACACTCTGGTGCGCTCGATGTACCGCAGGTGCACAGCTGTGATCAATGCTCGAGGTGGTCACACCAGATACTGACATTCTGCTGTTAACACAGGGTCAAGGTCAAGTTCATGTGACCTTATTTTCTACCAGAATGAACTTTGAAAGGACACTTTTGCGGTGTTCGATTGCTTTTTCTCACTTTCTATTACCAGTTCAAAGGAATCGGTAGCCAAATTACATCAAAATTTCTATACAGTTTGTTTTCGCGTTTTTTATGCCTCTGAGTATATTATCGTTATTGCAATTTAGATGCAGTAGGTCTGTTTTTATGAAACATGTAGCCATTTTACACCATCTTTTCCTACTGTTGTGTTTTTGTTGTAAGAACTGCTTCTACGAACACTCTCCTGTATCTTCTGGAAAAAACTTTTTTCTTTACCAAAAAGACCCTAGATTTCAAAGCATCTGCTCTAAAAACAAGTTGTGTCGGTCTAGCATAAGTGAAATGTGGTCCTTACTAGTGAACTATTGTTGGCTTTATGTGGGTACTTGATATGTTGTCATTTTTAGTCTTTGGTGGAGGTACACGCTTCCCCAATGGCATTCTCGTCAAATAACACCCTCTCATGTCTGTCATGATTATAGCAGACCCTGACAGTGTTGACGACTAGGCAGTGACAGAGACAGCGACCACATTACTAGTACTGCTGCTGCTGCTGCTGCTGCTGCTTACGATGATAATGAGGATACTAATGCTGACACTGTTTTAACGTTGATAGTAACGTTGCAGCTGATGACAATGACCATGGTGCTCGTGGAGGTAAGATGATGATGATGATGTGATGATGATGATGATGATGATGATGATGATGATGATGATGATGATGTTAGTGACGATCATGATGATGATGATGATGAAGATGATGATGATGATGTTAGTGACGATCATTATGATGATGAGATGATGATGATGATGATGATGAT
>CM031626.1:18569176-18604176 GCA_018398815.1 Conus ventricosus | reverse complement strand
CGAAATCCGGTCAGCTGCACCCAGAATGCCCGCGCTTGGCGTAGCTCTCCTTGCCGTCCCAGCCCTGATTACGGGCTACTGTGTGGGGCCCGTCCTAGCAAAGGACCGGGAAAAAGGATGAGCGCATCCAAAGGAAAGCACAAATTTATCAAGCGGGGGACTACAGGTCCAGGACCCCGGGTTGCGTCCCGAATGCTGACTGAACTCCGGGTACCACCCCCCCAAGTACCCAAAAAAACAAAAAAGACTAGTCCCCCTTTTCTGTCGATCATAAAAGGGACTTCTTCCAGCACTGCGCCCGGGAAAATTTTTTTAACACCAATGAAGGGGAGGAGAGAAAAGGAGAGGGGGAGGAGAGAGAGGGGAGAGAAAACCGAAAAAAATGTTTCATTGGCTTCGGAAAAACCAACGGGGGGCACAAAAATTCACGTAAAATCAACAGCCTTTAAGAAAATGCAGTCGCAGAGCCCAAGCCCGAGCAGTACCAGCGCTCCTTTTTCGTGCAGCCCGTCATGGCCGGGTTGCCCGAACGCGCAAGCCCGTCCGGGCGGGGCTCTGTGGCAGCGTTCTCTCCCGAAACCCGCAGGGGCCCCCATGTAAAGTTTGAGGGGATGCACCCGGCCCCCCAAAGGGCCCCTTTGGGAGTTTGAATTTGGGGAAAGGTGTTGGGGCCCTTGTTTCATTGGGTCCGGAACCCCTTTTTTAAAATGTAAATCCCGCAAAAAATTTTAATCATTTTAAATTTTTCCCTAAAGAGGGCTTAGAAACCCAATAAATAGGGGCTACTCTCTTTTTTTCCGTTGCAACTATAACCTGGGAAAAGGTTTACCAAAACCCAAAACGTCCCTGTTTGACCCTTTACCTGACCCTGCCCGGTCGTCAGTTATTTTCCAAATGATAAAACCGTTTTTTGCCATCCGGTTTTTCCCCCACGAGCATGTGTACCACCAAAGATCCCAGTGCCACGACACGAAGCCAAAACCCTTGAAAGCACCTGGCATTTCGGTTGAGCAGTAAAAACTGAAACCCGCTAGTAACGCAAAAAAAATAAATAAAAAATTTGGGCCCTTTTTTTGATAATTATCACCATCCCAAAACTCTCTCTCTCTCTCTCTCTCTCTCTCCCCCTTCTCTTTTCTCTCTCTCTCCCCTCTCTTTTTAAATTTGCCCCCTTTTTAAACGGGTGTTTACAGAAAATTTCCCCTTTGCAGACCATTAAACATCACGGGAAAATTTAAAGTTTTCCCGTTTTTAACTTAAACCCTTGGGCAATGATCTTAGTATGTGTCTTTAAAGTGAAAACTTTACTGTGTTCTGCTGACGTACATAATTTTTGTTCGGGTTTTTCTTTTTTTGGTTTTGTGGCAGGACCTGTTTTTTTGCGTACGATTGCCTTTAAAATATTTTTTAAACCGGCCTATGATCAAACGGGAATTGAAGACCTTTGCTGTGCGCGCGCCCCCCCTTTGGGATTGTGGTGTGCTTTCCCCCAGCGAAAGCGCGAATGTTCACAGCCTTTTCTTTTTTGGTATCCATGTTTTGCCCCCCCCAAACTTCCCCGATAGTCTTTGGGGCTGCGGTCATTCAAAGTGTGGAAAAATGAACTAGGGCTTTTGTTAATATTTAGGGGTGAGGATATTTTATCTCCTTTGTAAAAAGGGATTGAGCTAAATTGCATGGTACTGTACCCCTGTTAAAAGTGTATTGGGAGGGCTGTTTTGGGGGTTTTTTGTTGCGATCCCTTTAAATTTGTTGTGTGTGGTTTTTTTTTTTTTTTTAATTGCATTGCATTTTTGTTGCTTTTATTGCAGTCTGTTGTCTCTTTTTAAATTGCAGTTTTTGTGTGGGGCCAAATGTTGTGGGCCCTATTGTTTCCGTACTTATTTGTTGCGTTGTTTGGCGTTTTGTGTTTTTGTCTTGTTTGGTTTTTGTTAAATGAGGGTTGGACGTCTTCCCTTTGCGTTGGCCATGATAAAATGTGCTGTCCTGGCTGGGGAAGAGACTGTCCCGGTTTTTAAAACCCTTGCCGTGCTTCCTAGTTTTCCCCATGACCCAGGGGCAATAAAAAAACCCCTCATTTTTGAAGGTAGAGTTTATGCTCACGACATCCTGGGGAGTTCCTAAAACCGTTTTAAATTTGGGCCGTTGGTCACAAAATTTTAAAGTAAAAGCACGGTCAATTATTCCCCGCAATCAGTCGGGGGTTCCATCAGGCCCAAATGTTTTTTAAAAGGGGTTTGCACATGCCCCACCCCCTGGGGCGGGGGAATAAGCTGCTGAACCCCCCCTTCTTAGGTGAAAAACTTACAAAACCTAGGCTTCTAAATTTAGGGATGAGCAATAGGAAAACCCTCTAAAAAATGTGGGGGTCTTGGGCGACTCGCACGATGGGGTTTCTGTGTGTCAAAAATGCCCACCCGGTTTAAAGGGTTTAAATTATTGGCTATATTCTGCGATCAGACCCCTCCGCAGTTTGGAATAGTCCTTTTGGCTTTTTGCTTTGGGGGTGTTCGCTTTTTTTTCTTTCTTTCCTTTTCTTCCCCTTTCTTTTTTTTCGTTCTTGTTTTCTGTCCTTTTTTCCCGTGTGTTTTTTTTTTTGGGGTTTTTTGTTTTGTTTTCTTGTTTGTGTTTAAAGTTTTTTTAACATAAGGATATTGGGCCCGGCCCCCGAAAAATTCCCGCACGGTTCCATTGTCTGGCCTAGTTTGCCAGTGATCAGATTTTAGCCAAAAAACCAGATGCCCTTTCCCTTTTTGGGGAGGCGCTTTCGTCGTTCCTGCCCGGGTGTCACCGTTTCGGCCCTTTTGGGTTTCCCCGGTAATGACTTTTTTTCCCCAAAAACTTTTCGGCCGGGTTTGGGAATCTCTAAGTGTTCAATGGGCTAATTTAAAAATTTGTTTACTAACGGGTTTTTCTGTATTGTTTTACTGTTTAAAGACCCGTTGATTCCCCAAGTCAGGGGCCCGGTATTGTCGGTGCCAAAAAGCCAAAAAGTGTTCCCCGGGAAAAGCCCACTTGCACCGAATTCGGAAGCAAATTTAGTGCTCGTTTTTTTGTTTTCATTGTCCTGAATGTTGTTTTTATCTGCTGGAAAAAGATCTGAAAAGTCGAAAACGCGTGTGTTTGTTTTCAATTTGTTTGTCCCCTTTTTTCCCGGTGGTGAATCAAACCCTTTTTTTTTAAAAAAAAACCCCTACATGTTTTTTTTTTTTTTGCTTGCTTTTGTTCAAAATTGTTATTGGTGCTTTGGGGTGATTTCTTGGAAAACTTTTTTAAAAAAAGGTTTTTTTTTCCGGGGAAAATTGAATGTTTTGACGGCTGCTTTACTGCATCCCTGTGGAATGTTTGGGGTTTGAGGATGTGGTTTTTTTCGTTTTGATGCTGGTCGTGATTTTGAACATTTAGCTGTAGTGAATTTTGTGGGTTTTTTCCTTTTTTTATTTATTTGGCCCGTTTGAGGGGCGGAATTGTTCTGTTTTAGTTGCTGTACTTCATCCCGCTGTGAACACTTTTGGGGTACAAATTCCCCCGCGTAAAAAAAAGTTTCCCCTTTGACTTTAAGTTTGGGTTTCTTTTTGAAAGCAGGCAAAGTTTTTAAAATTTGAAAAGAAAATTTTTTAAAGAAAAAAGAAAAAAAAGTGCCCTTTTATCAGAAAACATTTTTTTTACCTTGTTTGGTTTTTTTTTTTCGTTTTGAAACCAGGTTTTTTTTTTTCTGGAAAAAAATGAAAACCGCTTTCTGCAGGGCCCTTTCTGACGTTTTCAGTCTCTGACACTATTTTTGTTGCTAGGGAACCCTTTTCCCCAGAGTTAAGCCAGGTTTAAAAATTTTTTTTATTCCAATTTTTTGATGCCGATGATTTGGGTATTTGTTTATTTTGCCGTAGAAGCAGAAAATAGAAGTAATTTGGGGGTAGAAACAATTTTTAATTTTTTGTTGTTGTTGCTGCTGCTGCTGGGTTCTGCTGCTGGCCCGCTGCTGCTGCTGTGCTGCTGCTGCTGATTTTGTTGTTGTTTCGTCGTTCCCTTTGGAAACTTTGTCGTCATCGTCATTTCCCCCCCCTCATCAACACATCATCTTCACATCATCATCATCATATCATCATCATCATCGCATCATCACTATCATCCGCAAACGTCGTCATCATCATCCCATCCTCATCTCATTTATCATGGTGATGATGAAAAATGAGGTTTAGATGATGATGATGAGATCCGGTGATGATGATGATGATGATGATGATGATGATGGATGAAGATGGGTGTCCCATCATCATCATCATCTCATCAACATTTAACATCTCACAAATTTTCACCCACCCCCACCACTAATGAACTGAAAGGTTGCCCTTCCGGCCCCCTGGAAAACCCCTGGGGAAAGGGGCCCGTTCTCAGAACCGTGGGGAACGTTTTTCCCCCATCCCCAAGGATCACCCTGTGACAAGTACCCCAATTCTGCCAGGGGGGGGTGGACTCTGTGGTAGATGCTGTGTGTGTGTGGGGGGGGGGGAAAGGGGGCGTGCGGGCGTGCTCATGGTGTGTGTGTGTTTTGTGTGTGGGTTTTTTGTGTGGGTTGTGTGGGTGTGTGTGTGTGTGTGTGTGTGACTGAGGGGCGTACTTTTCTTGTGTTTGTATTTGGTTGGTCGGGCGATCTCCCTGCGCGCGGCGCACGCGTTTTGGTGGGTGTGTTTTTTGTGTGTGGTGTGTGTGTGTGTGTGTGTGTTTTGTGTGTGTGTGCGTGCGTGCGTGTGCGCGAGCCCCGGCGCTTGCTTTTCTTTAAAATTTTATTAAAACATGAACGAATTTCGTTTTTCTTTCTTTGAAAACCCCTAACCGGGCGTGAAGCCCCCCAAAAGGAAAAATCAGCAAAAAAATGGGCTTTTACATCGTCTGAACATACGACCTTTTCACCGGGCTCGCCAAGCTGACCTACCATTCTCACCTATTTTAAAACATCGGAATGCAAGTGCTGCTAGTCACCCAGTTTCCGAAACCCCAGTTTGGACAGACCGAAGAGCCGCTTTGCCATGGCAGTTAGGGTTTGTTGTCAAAAATGGGTTTTCATCTCTTAAGCAGCTTCGATTCTTGAAGGGGTATCTTTTAATTGGGATCGGAAGGGAAAAAGGGCAAAACATCTTCTGTTTCTCAACTTTTTTCTTATTTTACCCGTTCAAAAGGTGCCTTTGTTTCATCCCTTTCTATTTGATTTTTTTTAGAATTGTCCGAAGTTTTCATATGGCTGTTCCGGGGCTTCCCTTTCTTTTTAGCAAGGTAAACCCGCCCCAAGTTTTATCGTTTTTTAGATGAAGGGAAAAAACAAATCAATGTAGAAAGTTTTTTAGCGAAGGTTTAAAAACAGCTAAGTGTTACGTTTCTAGACGAAGGTAAACACGTCAAGTGTAACGTTTTTTTAGACCCAAGGTTAAAATTTCCCGGGTTTAAGTGTATTTCGCTGCCGGTTTGGTTTTTTTTTTTCCCTTTAGTTTCATTTGTTTTTTTTTGCTTTTTGTTCTTTGTTTTTGTTTTTTTTTTTTTAGATGTAATGAAAATTTTTGTAGTTTTAAAAAATTTCAAGTCTCTCTCTCTCTCTTTTCTCTCTCTCTCTTCTCTCTCTTTTCTCTTCCCCTTTTCTCTCTCTCTCTCTCTCCCCTCTCTCTCTCTCTTTTCCCCTCCTCTCTCTCTCAGAGAACATGAAAACCTTTTTTGGCCACTTTCCCCCCCCCTTTAAACCCCGTTTTGGCAAAGGACCCCCGAATAAAGGTTTTTCCCGTTTTTCTGACAAGTAAACCCTTTTTTAACCCCAAAAATAACGATTACCCACAAAAAACAAACTTTTTAAGGGGTTTTTTTCCCTTTTCCCAAAACAAAATTTTCTAAACTTTTCAATTTTTTGTTTTTTTTTTAATCCTGTTTTTTTTTCCTGGTCTTTTCAATAACATCCCTTTTCACGCAAACATTCATCCAAAAGCATCTCTGGGCTTTCTGTGAAATAAAAACCACCGTCCCTTTTAAAAGTTCTCTAAAGTCTTTTTAAAAATGAGTTTTTATTTTTGGGTAAAATCCCCACACTTATCCCCGCATGCCTTCCCCTGAAAGCTATTTTTTCCCAAATGTTTTTTTTTTAACTAGCTCTTTCTGCCGAACAGTCATCTAAAAATAAATTGTGGTTTTGCGTTTTTTCAAACAGTCTATAAAAATGTTCTAAACACTCACTCAGTTTATTGCTAGGATCAACTAAATATATGTCATCATCTGTCCATATAAACCTTCTATCATGATATGCTTTGTTCCATTTAAGTGTTGGGCAGAAAATCACAATATGATTAAAATTATAGCGATAAACTGTTTGTAATAGGTCTAGGACAAATATTGTTTTTCCACAACCAGTCTGCCCACAAATCAATGAGCAATGAGGAGTTTTTGTCATAAAGTTTAACTGCTTCATGGTTTTATAGAAGAATTTAATCATAATCCAGTTATTATTTTTATCATACTCTCTGTCAAAACTTGTTCAGTATAATAAAACCCTATAAGGCCTAAATGTGTAAGATTATCCAATTCAGTTCTGTAAGATTGTTTCTATTTAAGTTACAGTGATTTTGTTGCTTGTTGTTATAACCTTAATATCCTCGCCATTGTGAAGAACGACGATGGTAACTGTAAGGCGTTTAACGTCTAAGTTTTGCCAGCTAATATTAATTCCTTTTATAAGGTCGTCAATAACGCCCACAACCCCATCCCTTTCCACATCTTTAAAGACAGAAATTCAAATATTATTGTGAACGGTCTCCTAATTTTCTGCTTGGAAAGAACTGTAATTTTGTAGAAGCTTTTTTTACAACTGTTTCTTTCTGTGGAGGATGTACTGTTTTTCCCATACGGCGTTATTTCAATTTCTTTCCGACTATTGTCGTCCGGCATAAGACTTACATGTAAAGGGCCAGAGTTGAATGCTTTTCTGAAACTTTTTTGGCGGCTAAAAAAATGTAAAGGGGCTTATGAAATTCAAATTTTATTTCCCATTCTAAATATGGTTCTAATGCCATTTGAGGTCAGGTTTTCGAACTATTTTATATTCATACTGGCCAACATTATTTGCTTCTAGATTGCGCAGTTGTTCTAGTTTAGGAAACCTTTTGCTGTCGCCAACCTCTTTGCGTTAATAATCACCATCTTTAGTGTACTCAAAACCATACAAAGCGCCTATCTCACCGTTCTGTTCAAAGTCCGCACGTCTGCAGGTCTTTTAATTCTAAGGTTATACACCTCACAGGCGCTAATGTAACTCCTGATTCTTCTGGCCCCCGCGACATTATTTTTAGAACACTATTATTTATTCCAAAACATGTGTAGGTTACACATTTAAAAATTTTCCCCCCGCTTGTCGAAAATTTTTATATTAATGACCAACCCCCACAAACTAATTTTTAATTAAATTAGGGTTTTTTAATTTCATTTAATCGCAATATGCAGCTTTCCCATGACGGAAGAGCTCTTAAACAGTGAGGGCCTTCCATCATATAAGTTTTCATCAGTGCTCAGCTCATCCAAATGACATAGAGTAATGAATGTAATGCAAGATCGAGCGGATTTTCTCCTCATAAGTAGTTTTGTTTGGCGTAACTCTAAAACTATGAACGTCTCGATTGCAGTTGTATAAGCCTACATTTTAGCTAGCTCTTCATCAAAATAGTAACCTACTTCTTCTTCTTCAGGCTTGAAGGCCAACATTGTTTTTAGATTTGCATTGTTAAGTTTGAGAGTAATGTCAAAGTTACTCTTGCTTCTTTTAGCGAGCAAAACCGTAATAAACCATCAGGTATTGGTTAACTGGCTAACTAATTGTCCTCTATTATTAACTTTTTAATTTTATTATTCTCCTTGGATTTGTGTTATAATTAAACCATACGACTTGTAGAATATTTCATGGAGCGCGACCGTTTTGGCCCCGCAATTTTATTAATAGCATGTTCTAAAAACGAAGGACGTCTTGGGTTTTATTGTTACAAACATTTTTTAAACGAAATAAAAATGAGTGCATTCAAATATACTAATGCAAAATATTCTGTTGGGCCGCATACAATCTTAAAAATATAGCAACTGATACTCTTGACATTGCATGTGACCCAGACTGACACTTTTCATAAAAAGGTTAGTACTCCATTACAACCAGATATCTTAACCCCCCTATTAAAAAAGACTACATCGCGAAGTGTGGTTTAGTCATCCGATGCAGTTTTATCAGAACCCAGTTACAACTTTGCTGTGTTTTGTGCATCAACTGGGTGTGGAGTGTCGTATGCCGATCATTTAAATCATCCTGATCTTTGTGAGGTCAGTGTACAGATTGCATTTTATTACACACGGCTGTTCAGAGCGAGTTCTTTAGTGTTCAGCGAAGCAAGGGAGTTAACACCTCTCCGCTGCTGCACTTGCCAAGGTCAGGGAAGGCAGTGTTTACTGCAGGCGGCTCCCTACCCCCTAGCTTACTGCGCTGTACACAGCGCTGCCTGTCAGCCGTGCACGCAAAAGACAGCAGCTGTGTTTTCGGCATTGCTGCGCGGCCGTTAAAAAGGGGGTTGTCAGTTTGACAATTCGTTGTTGTCGTGAAGAATATAATACTTATACGCTCCTGAGACGACTGTATTGGCGAATTGCAGACAATTCTTTAATACCAAACTCGACTAGGTTTATTTTCCTGCAGAGAACGAAGAAAACAGCATGATATTGTGTGCACAAGTTGTTAGGCAACATTACAACAATGACAATACACACAAAATATCGTCAAAACTAACTCACATCAGCGCTTAATGGCAAGATTATTTTCCTCATTGATTAGTTCACAAGTTTGATACATGCCTCTGCTCAGACTACATCAGCAAAAAAGTGGGAAATCACTTAACGTTTAAAGCTTGTTTGATCCAAAGTGCGCAATGTAATGACAATGGCAGTTTCATGCAGCTGAACTTTGGCAGCCACACGCACATGACATGACCAAAGTCTCAAGCTTTGCATGAAACTAGTAAGTGATTTTGTTTCCGAACAATTCTAACCCCGTATTTCTTCTGTAATAAAATACAACAAAATCAAACACAGTCTTCTGATTCTTTTCATCGCACACACACACACACACACACACACACACACACACACACACACACACACACACACACACACACACACACACACACCACACACACACCACCTATGACTGGGTACACACATTGGTATGACTATATGCTGCAAACAATCTGTGTGTGTGTGATGTGTGTGTGTGTGTGTGTGTGTGTGTGTGTGTGTGTGTGTGTGTGTGTGTGTGTCTGTGTGTGTGTCTGTGTGTGTGTGTTTATGTGCATGCGTGCGCGTGCGCGCATGCGTGTGTGTGGTGTGTGTGTGAACATGCGAACGCATTCCTTTTCAAAGTATCGGAGACGGTGTGCGCATAAGAAAATCAAATCATATGCAATGGCATCTTTCCAAGCCAGCCCGGCTGACCTATAGAACACACAGTGCCTATGCCCAAGAGACAGCGGTAGGAGCCGTATAGATAACACATGTTCAACCAGCTCACACACGCGTCAGTATCCCCCACTGTGTAAGACCATCCCATGTGAACCAGCTGCAAAGCGAGTTCGCTGGGTCGACCCTGGCCCTCGCGATAGACACAACACTGTCCAGATACCAGCTCAGTGCTCTGTGTGCAAGGAATGGCCTGTGCGGAAATGAAGGGAATGGAAGGGATGTGTGTGTGTGTTTGGGTGAGGGGGGGAAGGGGCGGGGGGGGGGGGGTAGATGAGATGCACCTGCCGAGGATTTTGTGTGAGAGGAGAGGAGAGAGGGATTTGATGGCTGGCAGATGTAACTCGGGAAAAAAGTACTTTCATTTACTTGTCTTTAATTCATTTAAAAGAAAACTAAAATATAACAGACCTTCTACTAGGAAGAAAACATAACACATGAAAGAGACACACACACACGCACGCACGCACACACACACACACACACACACACACACACACACACACACACACACACACACACACACACACACACAAATATATACATAAATAAACATGCAATTACTCACTGTGTCAGTTCTGCTCTCTCTCAGGATACTGTATCCTGGCATTCCTTAGCCAAATACATGATTTGCCTGTAGCATGCCTTTTTACATGATGTGCATGTAGCATGCTTCATTTCTAACACTGATACAGTGGTCAGCAGTCAAAAATCTGATATGCATGTAACATGCATTGTGGTACAAACCTTACAATAGAACACACAAACACATGAACACACACACACACACACACACACACACACACACACACACACACACACACCACACACACACACACACACAACACATATGAACACACATACACACACATGAACACACACGCACACACACACAATGAACACACACAACACAAAGAGAGAGAGAGAGAGAGGAGAGGAGAGAGAGAGAGAGAGAGAGAGAGAGAGAGAGAGAGAGAGAGAGCACAGAATCAGAAGAGAAGAAATTGCTTGCACACGACTAATGCAAGTTGAAGAAACAGAACAAATTTACCAAAATTTGCATACACACACACACACACACACACACACACACACACACACACACACACACACACACACACACACAACATATACTTCTCTCTCTCTCTCTCTCTTCTCTCTCTCTCTCTCTTCTCCTCTCTCTCTCTCTCTCCACACACACCACACACACACATGAACACACACACACACACACACACACACACACACACACACACACACATGAGAGAGAGAGAGAGAGAGAGAGAGAGAGAGAGAGAGAGAGAGAGAGAGCACAGAATCACAACAGATTTGCGCACACAACACACACACACACACACACACACACCACACAACACACACACCTCTCTCTCTCTCTCTCTCTTCTCTCTCTCTCTCTCTCTCTCTCACACACACACACACACACACACACACACACACACACACACACACACACACACACAACAACACATACACACACACACACTCGCACACACACACAGTCCAGACACAGACAGAAAGACACACACACACACACCACACACACACACACACACACACACACACACACACACCATGCTAATACTCCATATGGGATTCCTTCATGTTGTCCAGAGCCATGCACATCTTAATCACACTGCCTATGCCACAATTGTCCACTGGTCACGCGTTAATTTGGCACACAATTGTCCACTGATCCACATAATTTGGCACAAGTTTTGTGCACTTTTCTCTTTTTACAAGGTCACGCTTTGCTGCTTGTGTCGCCTAATATGTAGAAGTGTATGTGTGCTTCTGTCACTCCAGATCAACAGTTCATGATCAGTTGACAATAAGATTATTAAATAACTTTGTGATGTGCACCTCAAAATCTTTAGCAGATGTGAATTCATATTTTGTACATACATAGTAATTTTATAAATATGTTAAAACACTGGGAGCTGGTGGGATGAGCGCACACACACACACACACACACACACACACACACACACACACACACACACACACACACACACACACACACACACATGTATATACACTGTCTGAGTGCATGTACAGTGAACAGGAGCATTATTACTGTTTTTTAACTTTACACTGCTTCCCTGGGGCAGTGGCATCAGACCTTGAAGAAGGGGGGGACAATAGCCATGTGTTCTGACATCATGACACGCAATTTCTCCTGCTCTGTTTTTAGACCCCACACCCTTCTCTTTAGCAGATTGATAACTGCATGTGTTTCCTCACCCCCTTGTTCCCATGTAGAGCCAGTCCAAATGATGTTGACGGATGAAAGGAACACAATGGTTTTCTAAAATATGCTGTTTTGGGATGATGCGAGACTGTGGGAATTCTTTTTCTAAAGAAAGACATGTATTCTTTGATATCACTATCCAATGTGTCAATGGCACTCACAGTCATGGGTTTTTGATGTGAGATTTTTGTGTGGATGTGTGAGAATAGCATATTCAGCATTTTGAATCTGTTAGATATACTCCTAGCTCTGAGAAGGATAGCCTTGTCTTGAGTCAGCTCAGCTGTTGTGCTGACAACACTTTCACATACATGTGTAATTGTCTCTGGCTTCAAATATTTGTTGCAGTGGTTGCCTATGAAAGACTTGCCATGATAGGCCTGCTTGTGGATTTTTTTCTGATGTAGGGCAACATCTAAATGCTGTGTTGACAGGACCAGACAAGCGTGGAAGATCAAGCTGGATTTCCTGTCTTCTATTTCTTCTTCTTTCTCCTTTACCTGCTCCATCAGTTCTTGTTGTTCTTGCTGGAAAACACCTCAGGGGTGTGCTGTCATCTTCAGGCTCATTGAACACTATTCTTGATTCTAGCTGCCTTTCTCTTCTTCTAAAGATTCAATCTTTTTCAGTTGTCAACAAAGTCAGAAAAGGCTGACTTTGTCTCTACCTGTTTGTCCTCAACTGCAAAGGATTCTGCATTTTCTTTATCTAGAGAATGACACTCACCTTCCAGTAGGTCATGGGTGCTTTTTTACCACTCCCAGAAGAATGTGCAGATAGGGGGGTGCAACATGGCTGAGTGTAATGTCAATGATTGGTTTTCTGATGACATTATGTGCAGCTTGGCAATTTTTCTTTTGGAATTTCGGAATTTGTTGTAATCTCTCCTGATGCCCTGTAAACTGCGCTGTGTGATGTTGCCTTCATTACAATGAGGTGGAGTGTGTATTGGCTTTTTGATGCTGTGCAGTATAGACAGGGGTGTGTTCCCTGAGCACCTGACAGACCATACAGCTTGAGCATAAAATCATAATCCCCAACAGAAATACTTTGATTGTCTTATTTCTCCATGTCATGGACTTCAGCGCTGCCAGCAGTTCTTTGTAAGGATCCATGATTCTCTTCAAATTCTCTGGGCTGTCCTTGCAGTCTACAATGGCAAGGACACAAGTGTTGTGTTTGGAGTTTGGATTGTGAAGATTTGCAATCTGAAGCATCAGTTTAAATGTACCACCCCCATGGTCCCTCCTATCTTTACCCAGATCTCATCCTGTGGGATTGTATTGTCATGCCAGGTCAGCTTGTTCTCTCTGTCATACTGCTGCAACAGGTTTTCTACCAACTTTGGACTGTCTTTGATTTCTCCTATTGCTTTATCTTCTTCTTTTTGTCTGCCATTCTCATCAACACAAAGGAGTTTTCTCTGTACTATTTTCAATTTCTCCAAACATAGCTTCTTTCTGTTGTTGTCTTTCTTTCTTTTCACAGTCAAATTTTAATCCTATACTTCTGAGAAATCTCTTTTGCTGTCTGTACTTTGTCCAGCTTAACCCCAGACTAGTTCTAAGTGCAGACCCTTGCTTTTTGGTCACTCTCACAGGGCCACATCCAGCAGCATCAAGAATCTTTTGTCTGTGGGTGCGAGCAGTTCTTCTGATTTCTGATCCATGTTGTTTGATCAATCCTCTCTACTGCTTCCTGAATATTCATTCTGATCTTCTGTATCATGTGAGATCTTTTCTTTCTCAGAGGAGATGATGCCAAAGTAGAAGATTTACGGGGCTGTCTGATCTTTTTCAACACAATTGGCTGACCCTTGTTTTGCACCTAACTGTTAAATGGTCACTTGACTGCCGCAGCTTCCTGCGTACCAAACGTGTCAGTAAATTTTTCTTCTTCATCAGTGAGTGGTTTATCAATATCCTCATCATCCGAGTCTAAATAGATCACTTTATTTTTCCGATGTCGGAAAAGGCGATAGAGCTACATCACTGACTTGCGGCGTTTTCGGTGGGATTGGTGATGTTTGTGTGCAGAGTGTTTTCGGTTTTTTAAACTGGGGTTGACGTTGATTGACAAAATGACGTCGACACACTTTCATCAACTGGCAAGTCGGCGGGATCAAAAGTTTGTTGTGCGGATCTCTTCACGGCCCCTACTCCGGTTTGGGGGACAACCACCTTTGTTTTGTGATTGAAAGTGACTGCAGCTTTGCACTGACTGATTGGCAGCTCTGGATCGAAAGTTGTCCAGATTTCTGACATTTTCTGAATATCAAGTGCAACACGGTCGATCGTAATTTTGCGGTCGGGAGTTGCTAGCGTGTTTCAGCTTCTGAGTTTTTGGTAACATTTCATACAAATTGCTGTAGACTGCTTGCCCTCTTCATCATTCAAAATGTCTAAATTGTAACAACGCGAGAGTTCTGTCGCATAGGTTTTACATAATCTCACACCAAACCGTCTATCTTTCTCCTTTCGTAACACGCGTTCTCCACAAAGTCGACACATAGAATTCAGTCGAACACAGTGCTGACTGTAGTCGTGCTCACTTACCATGACTGCTGAGACGCCATTGTACAACTGATGGGTCACTTACGTCAAACTATACACACAAAACCACACTTTAAAGTATTGAATCCTGTTATAAAACACACACAGACACAAGCTCACTTCACATAATCCTCTGGGAACCCGAAATGAAACAAACATCGGATTTAGTTGTATCCGAAGTTTGGAAACAAACAAATCATTCACTAGCACAGCTCTCTGGTACACATCTCGGAGAAGGAAAGAGAGCCAACGTGTGTACGCCTCCCCATCGCTTGCATCGCTGAAGTCGGTCAGGGTCAGCGGGTCACGCGCGCTGACTAAGTGTTTCAGTCTGCAAGAAAGGAACAGCCGTGTACACCTTCAGACGTATTTTGACTGAACTGCAAGCGCCATTACCAAATGACAAACCGTTTAATACCATTCAGCAACCGAATAGACATGAAGGCTTTTGAAAGGATCTGTAACGAATTCAATATTAACATCAAGACAGACTTTAGACAAAAGTTGGACCTTAATCATGGCTTAGGCACTCCTTATTTTTGGGGCGTGCACAGAAAGTATAAGTATGACTGGAATCCTCCTTACACATCTTCTCTTCAGGCACAACTGTTCACCTAGGGTCCATAGAGCAAGAGCATAAAACAGCATGGACAACATTTATCTTAGACACTTCTAAGGGCCTAACTAAAGCAGGACTAGAACGAATAAACGACTCTGTTCGTACTTACGTTTGGTGTTTGCTAGGTTCGCAAGCACAAACGAGATCGAGCATAATGATCCTTCTACTGGTTTTGATGCACAAAAACAATACTTAGCAAATTTAGAGGACGCCATTAATTCTACAGTTGATTTGCCTTCAAGTATAAAAAGGTACCAAAATGTTTTACAATACGCAAGATCGAAAGTAGACTTTGCTGTTGGCACTGGTTTATACATGCTGCCTTCTGACCTCAGACTCCAGATAGGCACAATAATAAACTACAATAATGAAATCCTTGTGGCAGGCAATGAACAGAAGGTCGGAAAAAACGAAATAAATTCTGAGCCAGTAATATTGCAAGCAGTAAAAAAAACAAGATGACCCCCAAGAATAAGTCATCCAATCCCCGTGGCCCAAAGCCCAAAGACTGTTGAAGACCCGGACTCTGTTCGCGATGACCATGAATATGAAAAGACAGCACTTGTTCTTGGATTAACTGGCATAGGATTACTCGGTCTTTATCTTACTAAATATTAACCCAACTATTAAGAGAACTAATGTCCATAAGTGCTCGGCCATAAAGCCAACTACTTTGCCTGCAGTAGACAAAAGCCAACTAACAATGCCCCCTAATATGCCAGGTAAAGAGTCTATAGCTTTACTGGCTAATTTTTTTAATAAATCCGCAAGATGATCAAGCTGTTTTTTTACCCACGATTTATCAGGCGGTGATGGAGGCGATGGCGGTGGAGGCACCGGGCGTTGTCCACCACCGCCTGTAATAGCCATCACCAGTGTACTTATTGCAAAACCTAAGGCCGTTATAACGCTTGCTAATGTTATAACGCTTGCTAATGTGACTCCTTGCTCTCTAAACAGTGTTCGGATTCGTTCTGCTAGCGTTGTGTCTTCATATAAAATTCTTTGGATAGTTTCTCTTATTCTATTTACTTGAGTTCGTAATTGTTCTCGGTTAGTAGACAACACTTCTAGTCTTGCTGATCTCTCTTGTTCAAGATCTTTTAGTCTTTGGGTTATTCTTTCTTTAATATCATGCCCTAAGTTGGCGTCATCAGCCTCAACGAGTTTTTCTTTTTCTCTTTTTATATGCTCATCTATTTCACCCAGTTTTGCTAAATTGTTTGTTAATTCGCCTCTGATGCTTCTCAAAGCATGATCAAGGGCCGTTAGTTCTCGCATGGGTAGCGGTGAGTCGTGTATAGTCTTTAATGCTGTTTTTTCTGAAAAACTGGTTTCTGCTTCTATTGCATTTATTAATTCGTCTGCCGATTGATTTAATTCTTTAAGTTCCATGTTTTGCATTTGGTTATCTGTCGGGAGTTCTTGTAGTGTGTTTTGAAGTTTAGCAACTGCATCCTTATCTAATTTTGGTTTAGAAATGCCAAGGCGATTTTGATCTTTCACACTGAGTCTTTGTATAATTGTACTCTTGGCTAAAAACTTTGATGGGTCTGGTTTAGTTGTAAGCCGAACAAGTTGTCCTTGATCGTTTTTTACAAACAAATGGTCATCTTTTACTTCAAAATCATTAGGGTCTATAAATTCGGGAGGTTCTTGACCTACACTTTGGTACAATGATCTAACCTTACTTTCTGTTAATTCACTCCGCAATGAGAGCGCTGAGCGATGCTGTGTCAAAGGGATCATTTCACTCATGTCGTCTCCCGGATCAAAAACATCATAATCTTCTTCACCTTCAATGCCTGCCATGTTTTTAAATATTAACTTTTATTTGCTTCATAAAAATGTCACAAGCATATGGCTCGATTCTTGACCCGCATAGAAAACTGAAAGAAACCCTTTGGCATGAAGGGAAAAAAGCGGAATTTTAAATTTTCCAAATAATCCATCTAATTTGATGCGGA
Source organism: Conus ventricosus (assembly GCA_018398815.1). Lineage (NCBI taxonomy): Eukaryota > Metazoa > Mollusca > Gastropoda > Neogastropoda > Conidae > Conus > Conus ventricosus. The sequence goes on along the minus strand of CM031626.1, from coordinate 18,587,249 downwards.
TCAAATTCTTACTTTTAAAAATTTCCAGCCCTAGGAGCGGATGAAGTGATTGGGCCGGCTCTGCGGGGGTTACTTTCAAAATAGAACTCGTTTCAAAAAACGGGCCCCAAAACAGGACAGTTGTAAAAGAACTGGGGGGCAATCGTTTAAGAAAATTTCTATAAAACTTGAGGGGAAAGGGAAATATTTTTTTTTAAAAAATTGCAAAAATTTTTTTTAAACCCTATTCTGATTTAGGGGCTAACCGGGAAATAAAAGGGGGTGACTTTGCGTTAAGGGAAAATAGAAAATGAAGAAGCACTAAAACATAGAATAGGTGCCGCAGATACTAAAAAACGGCAAAAAGAAATGGGGCCCTTAAAAAATTTTTTTGCGTTTGGAAATCTTTTTTTCCTTTCCTTAGATTTTGAGTTTTTTAAAAGGCAGGGGCCCCCATACTTTAAAGGAGCATTAAAAGAAAAGATTGTCTTTATGAATAATTTTTTAATAAATAAAAAGGGTTATAAAATCATTAGAAAACCGAAAAAAAAGTCCCGGTTTTTTTGGAAAATTTCGTTAGGTTTGCGTTGTTAGAAACCCTAATTTAGCAAGGTGATTGAAAAAAAAATATCAGTAAAAATTTTAGCTTTTATTTTAAAGAAAGGTGTTTTCATCTTACAACATATCCTAAAACCCCAGGGAGACACTATAGGGAAATTTTTAGTTTTGGCGTTCAGCAAGATCGTTTAAAAGGGTATTTTATTGTTGTGTAAAGATGAAGAAACCATTCAAAAGAGGAAGTGAAAAGTTTTTTAACCCCAAAAAACAAAAAGTACAATGTTCGTTTGAGGGCATTTCCAACCAAATCTATGCTAGCGGGTTTAAACCTTATCACCCATTTTATGAAATAAAAAAAATTTTTGGGAGGGGGGGGGTGAAAGAAATCCAACAGTTGCCCTTTTGGTGGCAAAAAGATCAAAACCCCTTCCCCAAGTGTAAGATTGATGATTATTTTAACAAAAAAAATTACGGTTTATGGATTGACCAAAGGTAAACGGAGGAAAAATTCGGTTCATGGAAGCGGGGAACTGTGAGAGACGAAAAAACTTTTAAAAATTGAAAAAAGAGAAAAAACCCGATAAAGGGTTTAAATGTCATTTGTTTTTAATATATGATGCGCGGAATTTTGAAGTTAACAAAACTAAAAGATATAAAATACTAAATTATTTTTTATTTTAAAAAAAGGTGTTGTTCAGGTTTACCCAAAATGTGCCTACAGCCCCAGAGCCCCCAAAAAGAAGGAATACCCCTTCCCAAAAAAAACCTTCGATTAACAAACATTACAAAAATGCAACAAAAACTAGACAGGCCTTTTCCAAAATACACCCAAAAAAACAAACCGAAGGGTATTCTGCTGTTTTAATGCTGTAACATATGTTAATACGGGAAAACAAAAAATTTTAAAGTTCACTATCAGCAGGGAAAAAGTGTGGGTTTCTTTTAGAAAAGGGTGTTGGTGCACCCGCGTTTTTGCCTCTAGGGGGTTGTCTTTAGCTTCGGATGTGTTCATTAGCTGAAAGGGTGCTGGAAAAAAATTAAAAAAACCCCAAACCCCGCCCCAAAGCTAGGGTTTCCAAAAATTAACAGCAAAAACCTTGTTCGTTCAAACTGCAATAATAAAGCGTAGTGACTCAAACTCACGGTTGAAAAATTTTAAAACTTTTACGACCGTTTTTGATGTCTACAAAGAAAAAAGTTTGATTTAAAAGGAAAGGCGGGGGCCCAATTTTTTCTCAACAGCCAGCCCCGACAGAAAAAAAAAGGAATGCTTAAAAAAAAAATTTAAACGAAAACTTTAAACTTTTTCTAAACAGCTCACATTAACAAAAAATGGGAAGGGGTGTTTATACTTTAGTTTAGAGCCCAAGCCAAAAAGACCGTTGATATTGATTCTAAATTAACCCGTTGTATTTTTTTTTTTTTTAAAATTTAAAATTGTTGGCTTAGAAAAGAAAGAAAATTTGGCTAAGATTTTAAAGGAGTTTAAAATTGTTTAAAGGGAAATTTCCCGAAAAAAGAGGTTTGAAAAGACCCATTTGAATGATTTGATTTGGAAGTTTTTAACCCAAAAAAAGGTGCGGGAAAAAGCGTTGTACAAAAAATTTTCTCAATTTCCCAAGTAAACTAAAAATAGCCCCGCATTTAAAGAAAATGTTAGCTTTTTTAAATGGACTTTTAAAAACAAAAAATGAAAAAAAATTCTAGAATCGGGGGTCTAATAAAAAAAGGGACTATTCTTTTCAAAAAGATTTAAAAAACCCGGGGTTGGGGCGGGGCCCGAACTGCTACACATTTGCGCGGCCGCTAAAAAAGGTTTAAATTGGAGGCTCGGGTTTGGGTTTCAGGGGGCAAAAAGTTTAGAGATTGTTTAAAAAAACAGGCAAAAGAAAGGCACCGATTTTTGGCAAGGTTCCCTTTCCGCTCCCTTTCGAGGTTGGTTTCAAAGAGAGCATTTTTAAACAAAAAAAATTTCAGACAAAAAATTTTTCCCTGTGGTGTGTTTCTTGAAGGCTGCATAATGCCCCGGAAACACGCAGAGGAGTGCTAACTTCGGCAATACACCAAAGATCTTAACTTAAGGAATACCCTTTCCTGTTAGTGTAGAAAATTGATCAGTTTGAAGAACAAAAAAAACCAAAAAATTTTAAAATGAAATACACTTGGGTGGGAAAAAAAATTTGGGTTTCCCAAATTTAAATTGTCCAAAAACAGCCCAAAAACAAAGGCAAAACCCCCCAAAAAAATATGTTGACTTACCCCTAAGGTCTTCAAAAACGGGGCTCCCGCATTACACATTGTTTAGGGAACAATGATTTTAGCTAAGCAGTACTTAAAAGATAATGGCAAAAAAAGGGAATTTTTGTAAAAAAATTTTTTAACAAGAATGCCATCGGGTTAAAGGGAGCGAGCAAAACAAAAGGGAAACCCCCTTTGGTAAAGTTCTGTGGGACTTTTAATACAGAACAAATTTACGCCCCCCCCGGATTTTAAAGGGGTTAGTTTTAAAAAATGGAAAGGGCTGCAAATTTCCATTGTTTTTTTACGCAGCTTTGAATCATCATTGCTCCTTATAAAGGGGGCCAGCGCCAAAAAAAATTCCCTTTAAAACAGCCTTTGTGGTAATCAAAGTTTTGTTCTTTTTGACTTAAATTTTTGTTAGGTGGGGTTGGTGCCCATTCAGAACCAGAATTATATAGAGGGTCAAATTGCTGCAAAATATTCTTAGAAAACGCATGCAGCAAGTGGAAATTGATTTTTCTAAAATCGAATTTATCTGAAATCATGATGACCCAGAAGCCCAAAACATTGTGACTCGCAAACACATTTTGGTTTTTGTGGTTTAAAAACTCAGTGAAGAAGCAAAAAATTTCCAACAAAAAGGGAGACCATGTAATTTTAGGGGGGAGGTTCAGAGGAGCAGCACACAGTAAATGCAATCTTCAACAAAATTTTTGAAAAAAGGACATGGAAGCTGCCTGTATTCTTTCAAACTTGCGGGGTTTAAAGACTCTCCATTATAATAAAAAGCAGTGGGCGATGCCTTTCCCGGGGTGTCATGTTTTTGCAAAGTCATCAAAAAAGGGTACATGTTTTTTCATTTTTAAATAACATGTCTTTTTATGACTCTATGAAGCCATGATGGGATCATTAAGTCATGGTGTGCCCCTTAAAGTCCTGCCCAAAAAGGGAAGAAATTTTGCCCCAAGCTTTTAAAAGGGGGTTGTTTACCTTTTTGAGTACATAAAACATTTTGGGAAAGGTTTGACGAAGATACCTTGCCTAAAGGCCCCCTTTTTTTTTAGTTTTTGGAGGAAAGGACATCAGTGATTGGGGGATTCCACATGCTCAAATGCGTGGAGAAGTTAGATTGTAAACGGGGGGGACTATCATGACTCTTTAATTGATGGCTGTGTAGGTTTGTTGGCGGCCGTTTTTGAAAACAATAGAAAGCCCTGCTTTGGAACATTTTTGCCTGGATCTGCCCCAAAAAATTCTGGGGCCCGGGTTGAGTTGGGCGTTTTTCTTAAATTTTAAAGGGGGTACAGTTTTGTTTATTGTCAGATTTACCATTGATTCAGATGGGGAAAAAACGGATTGCGTGGGGGAATTTTGTATGGCGCCCGCTTTTTTTAAATTGAAAAGCAAACAAAAAATACTTGGCCCAAAACTAGGGATCCAAGTAAAAGGTCAAAACTATTTATGTTTTTGATGCAAAAAAATTCTGTTTGGATGGGCAATGGTGCAATCGTTCCCAATTCGCAATTTAAAATGTACACAGGCGGGGGTTTTCCGAAAAATTTTAAAAAAGGCATTAAAGTGGTTGGGCATTTTAAAAGCCTGTTTCAACAGCGTGGTTTCATTCTAGAATTTGACTTATTTTTCCCCTCATGAACCTCCTTTACCTGCATAATGACTATCCATTACCCACCCAGAAAGCCCAAAAGTGGTTTCCTAGAAAAACCACCAAAATTGGGCCAAATTTCTTCGGGCAAAAAAATTATGTCTGTCATTACAGACTTCTAAAATTTTATTTAAGACAGGGTTTGAATTTGGAAAAGCATTTTCTTCGCTTAATTGTTTTGATCAAAACGGGTTCATGAAACCTTTAACATCATGAAAAAACCCATGATTAGAACCAAATCACGTGCTTCAGAAAAAGGGATTTTTTAAAGCTGATGAAAAAAACAGCTTTTTTGGGGAAAGGGACTATGGAGAATCCCACAAAGTAAAGATGCGTTTAGTCCCCAAGGGAAAACCGAAGAAATTTAAAGTGACTTAAAAAACCAATTTAAATCGGACTTCAGAAGATTTCTTTGATCGTTTTTTGGCATAATGATGAAAAAAAAAAAGTAAAATTTAAAGAAAAACCCTGTATTTATTGGGTTTTACTTTTTTGGGAATTATCAAATTTTGATTTTTGATTTTCCCTTTATGATTTATTTTTAACCCCTGTATCCTGAGTCCGAGTACTTTAAAAATTTTTCAGACAGTTTTTTTTATAGATACCCCCACTGAAGACATCTATAAAGAATGGAAATGAAGTAGCAAAGGGCATGCAGGGGGTTTCGCACATCGATTCCCCAAGATTCCCCCCCTTTTGCATTCAATTACTAACAAGAAGGTTTTAGGAAGATAAAGGATAAATTTATCGGGAAAAGGGTGATCAAGGAGTTTGTTGGTTTAAGGTCAAAATGTACGTATTTCGGCCAGGGGGGAAAAATTTTCATTAAAAAAAGCAAAGGGAATTCTCGCGGTTTGGGTGCGTCAAAAAAATATCACATGAAAAAAACCCCGAACCCTTGTTTGGAAATAAAAACTTTTAAATAGGGAACAAGTAAAACTGCGATCTAATCTACATGGGGATAAACACAACAGTTGTAAAAAAGGGAAGTCATTAGTTTGGCCCCCCCCAAAACCGGGTGTTTGTTAATCCAGATTTTCATATGCAATTGGGCACGGAGGCCCGCAAAAAACGGGGGGGTTTATATTTTTCTCAATTTTTATTTTTAAGATAAATAATGTTTCCCCAAATTCATTTAAATTTTTTTCAGGGTTTGGGCTTAAAGCTTTTTCGAATTTTTTTTTTTTTTTCAAGTTTTTTTTTTCCCCAAATTTTTGGGGGTTGAGTTTTTGGTGTTCTGGTTAAATTTAGCATGCATTGATTAACCCCCGAAAATTTTTCCCTTAAATTGCATTCCCACGCCTGTTTTTGATTCCCGTATCATTTCAAGGTCTTTTCCTTTACCATTCTTGTTTCGTTTGGGGGTTTTCCCTTTGGCCTTCAATTTAAACCAAAATATGGTTTTACGCAAAATTAAAAAAAGGGGAACTGTTTTTTCTGGGGGGAATTTATCTCCGGGGTTTTTTTTACAAAAAAGATCTTTGGGAGGGGGGTTTTTGGGTTTGGTTGTCATTTTTTCCGTAAAAAAATTACCGGGCGGTTTTCATTTTTACAATTTTTTTTTTTTTCGTCCCGGGGCAACACCCCCAAAAACTGGATCGGGTTTCCCCTATGGGGATTTTTCCCCCCTTTGTTTCCCCGGAAAATAAAGGTACCTTATTTTAAACCAAACGGAAAAATTTTTTTCCGGATGAAAATCCCCTTAAAAACCATTTAATGTTTTTCTTTTGATGCTTGTACGGGTTTTTACCCCTTTAAATTCTTCATTATTCTTTGCGCGAAAAACTGAGGGGGAAAGTTTCTAACCCATTTTTTGTGTTGCGAAAAATTGTAAAATCGCTCTTGTGATACTGGTGGGGAAAAAAGCCCTTTCAGCTAACTGTTTTTTAAAGTTTTCAACAAAAAGCCTGTGATCTGTGAACCCCGGGAAATTCCCTCTTTTGATGGTAACTCTATGTTTAAAAAATAAGGGGTTCATTTGGCCTTTAAATTCTTTTCCCAATCTTTGATTTGAATATGCGAGGAAAATTTTTTAAAGGGCCTGGGTTGGTATACCCTTTGGTTTGAAACCCAGAACAGCGAAGCATCTTTTGTGTTAATGGTTCCGCATTTGAATTTTGAAGTACGTCAATGACTGTAAGTCCCTTTACTTAAATCTTTTTTTTAAATTCGTTTTCAGAGGGAAAAAATTTTAAAAGGTCCTTTTGAGGGGTTTGTCTTTTGGGTATTGTATTCACAAAGTGTGGTCTCTGTATTCTTTTGGGGCGAGGTAAAAAATTTTTTGCCAAATCGTTGTTTAGAAAAACCATTCTTTTGCTGTTTTTTCCCTGACCCCGCTGCTTGGTTAGCTTTTTAATTGTTTGGGGAGGGCCCTTTCCCAATTCCTTTGGGGAATAATAAAATTTTGTTAATTTTTTACTCACCCAAAATTTATGGCCCCCCCTTTAAAAACGGTCTTTCCCAAAAGACAATAAAAACCCGGTTTTCTTCCCATTTTTTTTTTTTCTGGGGTTTTTGTTTAAAAGTCACTGAATTTCGGTGGGGGCAATTTTTCGTTTGGGGTTTGCCTGTTATAAGATAATATTCTTTTTTTTGCCTGGTCAACATTTTTAAAATTTTGTAAGCTCCCAATTCCCCCTTTTTTTTCAGTGGGGTTTTTAAATAAATCTAACTGTCAATTCTCTGCTTTTCATAGGGATCTTGTGCTGCAGCTAGTTGCTCCACAGCTTTGTTATTTTCTTTTTCTCTCGCCTTCATCTGCAGTTTACTAAATGCGTAATTATTTCCCCTAAAAGCGAGCCCCATTCCCCAACAGGCCGCCTACATCTTTAAAGGTGAAGCCTTTTTTTAAAAATGTTGTTTTTTTTTACATATTTATAATGTCTGGAATTTTTTCCTTGCTTGACAAAGAAAATTTTTTTTTTTTGTGGGAAACGAAGTGCTAAAAACGGGAAAAAATCGCTTTGCGGGAGTTTTTCCCAAAAGTTTTAGTTTGCCAAGTTTGCCGGTTTAAATTTCTTAAAAAGGGCTTTTCAAGCATTGTGTTCCACATTTTAACCCCCCCAATTTAAACAGCAGTTTTGGTATACAAGGTTGGAAAACATTTTTTTCCGGTGTCTTTTTAAAAAAATAAAAATAATTTATTTTTTAAAAAACATGAACAGCGATGATTTTACTACGTTTAAAAAGGCAGCCTAAACCTTCCTAAAATTTTTTGAATGACCCCAAATTTGGGGACCAAGCTTTTATGAAAAAAAGGGGGCTGTATTTTTTTGGCAGATGTGGAAAAACAAAACAGTTCCCCCGGAAAATGAATTCAGCTTTAGAACAGATTAAAAACAGATGTCCCCACAAGACTTTAAATAAAGAAATCATAAAGGTAGGGAAGCGCAGCGGGGGTTTTAAAATGGTAAAAAAAGGGGTGGGGAAAACGGTTTTATTTGGGACACAAAACTAGTCAGTGATTTGCTCCCATTGTTTTGAAAAAGATCTTACGTTTTTTTTTAAACGCAAGATCCATTTTTAAAAAAAGTCATTAGAGTTCTAGGCTGGGGTTTTTATATTACAGTTTTGGGAAACCATTGTTATCCCCGCTAATCAGGGGATTAATAATTTTAATCTTTATAGTTTTTTTTCCCCTTCAAAATGAACGAGCTGGAAAATCAGCGGGAATCGGGAAAAAACTTAAATTTTCAGGTGGAAAAAGTAACCAAGCCAAAAAAATCAGCAAAATCAAAAAACATTTAAACCCAGGTGGGGGGCCGTGAAAAAACATCCTCATCCTGGGGGTGTTTAAAACAGGAAAAAAAATTAGCAGAGGGGGGAACAGACCCAAAAAAAAATTTTAAAGTTAAGAATTTTAAATCAAACATGAAAAAATAAACCAAGCCCCCAGAACAAGTTGAATTTTAATTTGGGCCCCTATAAAAACCCTGGATACAAGAACCCACGCACCAAAGTTTTCCCTGGGAAAATTGGGAAATTTAAAAAATGTTGCCCTTTTTGGTTTCCCTTTTCTGTGGTTGGGGGGAGGGTTTTTACGGGTTTTTAAAAATATAAACCCAAAGGGGAGCAGAAACAAAAGCAATTTAAAAAAAATTGAAAACCCCTTCTAAATACAGGGAAAAAAACAACAACGCCAAAACCCCCAAAAACAAAGATGTTTTGAAACCTTTTTAAAAAAGGAATAATTTTTTTAAAGAACTTAAATTTTAAAAATTTTTTTAAAAAAAATTGAAAATTGGGGTATTAAAAATGATGGTGTCAATAAATAAAAAAATGGAGTCTAAAAAAAGGGCATTTCCTTTGACCCGAATTTTAATCAAGCGGTTGCTTAGGATGTAAGAAAATTCTTTAAAATCTATGCTGACCGATCTCGACAGAAAAACGCTGGAAAAACATCCCTTAAAAAGATGACCCCCGTTTTTTGGGCGTTTTGGTACTACATTAGACATTTACTATTTAAGATAAAAACAAGTTGTCTTGTTTTTTGATAATTTTTAAGTTAACTCAAAAAAGAATTGGTTTTACTTAATTTAACAACTTAAATTTTTAAACTTGAGGTAATTAATTTTAAGGGAATTAATTAAAAAATTAATTTTAAAAAATTTAAATTTAAAAATTGAAGTTTCTTAATTTTAAAAATTAATTAAAAAAATTAATTAAGAAAATTAAGGTTTACTTAATTATGAACTTGAGTGACTTAAATTTAAAAAAAGGAATTGCTTGGGGGGAAGGAAAATTAGGGGTGGGGTTAATTTTTAAAAAATTAACTAAGAAATAGGGTAACTTAATTTTTCCCTTTTCCAACCAAGGCGTTTAAAAGTGGGTAAAAGGATACATTCCCTAAAATGGTCCAAAGGGAAAAAAAGCGCTGGGAAAAATAGTTTTTGGGGGTGTTAGAAGAGTTTCTTTCAGTGGGCCCATTGTGACCCTTTGGGTGCGTCTCATTATGTGTAAGCCCTGTGTTTTGTTTGCGTGGGTGGCAGGGGGTGTCAAACACACACGCACACCCCACATACCCACCACACACCCTTACATGTCTAAAATCACCCTTTTAAAATGAAAAGACGTTAAATCCAAAAAACAAAAAAACAAAAAACACCAAAACCCACGCACGCGCGAAAGCCCCACACTCCCCACACACACACACACACACCACACACACAACAAGACGCCCCAAACACAAACACACCCCACACAACACAACCCCACACACCCCCCACACAAACATGCCCCCCCCATGTAAACCCCCCCCCCCCCCCCCCCCCCCTGTACAGCGGCCCCCGGGGGATAATGTGATAGGCTACGCACTTCCATTCCTTTTTTACGGGGGCCCGCAGAGCCAGACCCACCACACAACCCCACCCCACACACAAAAAGAGAGGGGAGAAAGAGGAACGACAGGTGAGAAAGGAGGTATTTTGACGGGGGGATTTGATTCCCCGGGAAGCGGGGGAAGGGGAAAAAGCTGTGTGTATGTGGGTGGAAAGTGTTCAGGCTTTACCTTTCGGTGATGTACCGTGTTTGGGGTTTTCAGCTTTTAAAACAGAATTTAAACAGCACGGACGGTTTGCAAAGGGTTTGGGGTTAGGCCCCTTTGGGCCCTTGCTTTCCACACACCCCAAAACCACACACTCAAAACACACAAACAAAACCCAAACCCCATCTTACGCGCACCCCAAAAAAAAAGCACACTCACCCCAAAAAAGCCTGTTAAAAAAGAAACAAGCGGCATTTGCGCCGGGACACAACAGCCACCTGTCTGGAGGTGCACACGAAACTTTATCGATTTCATCACGAAAGTAGTAATGGAAATGGTTCTCCCCCGTACCCCGTGGGTTGGGCCCCCACCCAAAGTTTCTTTTTAAAAATAAGGAAATTTAAAAAAATCGCCCTTTTTGGGGGTCGGGTTTGGGAAACCGCAGGCGTTTACCCCTTTCGGAGTTTTTGGGGTTGCTGAGTTCAAAGGCTGGGCTTCCCCCCGGGAAGTTGGTCAATTTGGGTTTTGAGTGAGACCAGAGCGTGGGGGTCAAGTTTACCCCCAAAACCCCGAGTGGGGGGAAATTACCCCCTCCCGACCATTTAGAAACCCGAAACCAGCCTTTTCCCAAAACCCCGAGGCCAGCCACCACCCCCCCAAAAAAAACCCAGGGCAAAAAATTTCTCCTTTGGGGGGGGGCCCCCTGAAAGCAAAGGTCGAAACAAAATGCGCCTGCGAATAAAATTAAATCAAAGTGGGCCCTGTCGGGAGGGGGGGGTTTTTTCCCATTTTTTTGTTAAAAAAAAAAAATATTGCTTCGCTGTTTTTTTTGTTTAAAAACTTTACCTGAGTTTAAAATAAAATTTTTTCAAAATTTTTATAACACAACCCAAACACAGGGAGATCCATTGTTAAAATAACACGCCAAGCACACAGTCAGCTGTGGCATCAGCCCCTCCCGTGATGGCCCGGGTGTTTTCTAATTGCCCCAAAAACCCAAAGGGCTTTAGTCAGTTTGTAAAATTAAACAGGTGGGCCCCTGACGGGTCTCTGCAGTAATTTGGATAGTGCAGAGTCCTTTAGGTAGGGGCCCGGGAACTAGCAATTTTAAAGCTTACCCGCCCCCCGCAGAGCGGGGCCATTGACGCCGCCTGACAGAGTTGACAGTATGAAAAGAGAGCCCACCTTTCCAAGTTAGCCGTGGGAACGGGCACCGTTTGTATATGAAGGGCGTTCAAACCCCAGGGTTTTCCCCCACGTTACCTTTTGGGAAAAGGGTTTTAGGCCCCGGTACTTTCCCTTCGCTAAATTCTGGGGAAAAATTTAGTAAATTTGTAAATTTAAAAAAGAAAAACCCCCGCCCAGTATGTTTGTTTGTAATAATCGTTTTTTTTTGGTTTTTTGAAAACTTACTTTTCAGAGAACAGGAAAACCCTTTAAATTTGGGGCACTTTCGCCCGAAAATGGTTGAGGGGGCCCCAAAGTGGCCCCGAATGAAGGTTTTTCCCGTTCTCTCTCTCTCTTTCCCTCTCTCTCTCCCCCTCTCTCCTTTTCTCTTGTTTTTTATTTATTATATTTATATTTTATATATATTTTAAAATATATATATAAAATTTTTATATTTATATATTTATATATTTATAAAAATCCAAAAAAAGAAGTTTAAAAAAAATCACGGCAAATATTTTTCCCCAAAATTTCGACCCTTTCGGTCTTTCCCCAAGGGGGCTTTTAAAGATTGGAAATTTCTTTTAAACGCTCCGTTCACACTTTTAAAAAAGTTCACCCCCCCGTTCCAAAGGTTAGAGAAGGACAACGGGGGGAAGGGGTTTTTAAGCTACGGGGAACACGAGAAAATAGGGGGAGGAAAGGGCAAAAGGGAGAGAGAGAGAGAAAAGGGGAGGAAAGAGAGGGAGAGAGGAGAGGGGGTGAAGAGAAGGGAGGGGCGAGGAGGAGGAGAGGAGAGAAGGGAAAAAAAAGGGGGGGGGGGGAAGGGGGGCGGGACGGGTGGGAAAGGGGGAAGGGGAAAAAACAGGGGGGAGGGGAGGTTTTGGGGGCCCCGAATTTCTTTTCAAGGATTTCTTTTTCAACGGGTTTCCCCAAAAATAGCTTTTTGTCTGTTTTAAAATGTCCCTATCCAAGGGCAACAACAAGTTCCTAAAAAACCCGATTTCCAGACAAAAGTGTGCTTCAGCAAATACAGTTGAAGGGTCTCAAAGAGTTAACACAATATACGCATAAAACTTTACCATATTTTTAAAAAAATACAGAATTTTCCAAATTAAAAAAACATTTTACTTTCCCTTAAGGGGTAAGTTTTAAAAAAGTGAAATAAACAAAATTTTTCACTGTGGTTTACAAGGAAAAAACTACGAATGTTTTAAAAAAAAAATATGCGAGAAAAATATCCCGCCACATAATTTAATTATGGTTGTTAAACCCCCTATTTATTTCTATGGGCCCTATCGCGCCCGGGGGGAGGCGGAGAGGGGAAAGAAAGGAGTAGGGGGGGGGGGGGTTGGGAAAAGGGGAGTTGAGAGAGATGAGGGGGAGAGAGAGAGGAGAGAAGAGAGAGAGCGGGGGGAGAGAGAGAGGCACAGGGGTGGGGGGGGGGGAAAAAAGGGAAAACCCTGGGAGGCAGAAAAAGACAGACAAAGAGGGGGAAGAGAGAACGGGGAGGGGGGGGGGAGAGTTAGGTTGGGAAAAGGGATTGGGGAAGAGAGAGGGAAGAAAAAGGAGAGAGAGAGTGTTAGATGGAGAGAGAGAGATGGAAGTAGGGGGTTAAAAGATAGGGGTCAGGGGGCAAAAAAAAAGAGATAGGAGGGAGAAAAGGGAGATATGGGGGAGGTTGGGGGGGGGGGGGGGGGAAAAAGGGGGAGAGGGAAGGGGGGGGTTTTAAACTGTTAAAGGTGGGGGGGGGGGGGGGGAAAGGGGGGGGGGGGGGGGGGGAAAAACGGGGGGGGGGGAGGGGGGGGGGGAAACGGGGGGGGGGGGGGGGCTCGAATGCAATATAACAAAACAAGAAGAGATAAGAAGTGCTTGCAAGCCCCCAAGTCTGATCTACCCTTCCCACCAAATGAGTGGCCCCCCCCAAAAGGGGCGGAATTTGGGAGAAAAAAAGGTACAGAAGTTAAAAAAAAAACATTTTGAATAGAAAATGGTCATCCCAAATCTTCCCCCCCCCCCCCAAAAAAAAAAAAAAAAAATTTTTTGTTGGGCCCCAAACTGTGATAAATTAAAAAAGTTCAAGATAAATTTAAAATGACAGGTGAGGGGGGGGGGGGAAGGGGGAAAGGGGGGAAAAGGAAAGGGGGGGAGGAAGGGGGGAAAAAACAATTATGCCCCCAAAGTATTTAGGGCCCCAAAAGGGAAAAAAAGTCTTTTGTTTGTTTTTATCCAAAAATTTTTCCTTTTAAGCTTGAATTTAGGGTTTAAAATACCACACTCTTTCTATTTTCAATGCATTTCAATTTTCAGTCAGAGGAAAGGTCAATTTTTTTTTTTTAAAAGGTTGAGTGAAATTAAAGGTACCGGTTGGGTTTTTTTTTTAAATTTTATCCCGGGTGGTTTTGAAACTTGTTTTCAGGAATTTTTAGTTTCACCCACGTACTGTGCATGTTGGGGGTTTTTTACAGAAAAAACAGATAGATGTTTTTTTTGCTCCACAGTCCAGTTTGTCTCTTATGGTAAAAATTTTTCTCCCGTTTGGAATTAAAAAAAAAATTTTTTTACTTTTGCAATGGGGGTTTTTACACATATTAAAATTTTTTCCAAACATTTTTTTCCTGTTTCACCTTTTGGGTTGGGACCCGGGGGAGTGGTAGGGGGCAGAGGGCATTAAAAGGGTTTTTTAGGAAATTTCAGTTCCCTTTCCCCCCCAAATTTGGGGGGGTTTCAGGTTTCGCCCTTTTCATTTAGTGCTATTGTGCAGAACCGGTAGTTTTTTCTTTTAGCCAAAGGGTTTGCAAGGGGGGGGGTTTTTAAAGGGTTTTTGTGTTACAATTTAAAAGGAAAATCTGGAATTTTTTCTTTTTGACCCGTATTTTTTAAAAGTATCCAGTTAGGGGGGGTTTTCTGCTTTTTTGCCTTGCCTTAGAAGGGTGGAAAGGGGAAAAACCACGGGTTTGAAATGTTTAATTTATTTTCTTCACTGTTAGTTTTAAAATCTGCCAATTTTGGGTAATTTTTTAATATATAAATTTAAAATATATTTATATATTTATATATATAAAATATATATATAATTTATATTTATTTTAAAAAATATAAACTACTTTTTTGGGATTTCCCGCACGATTAAAAAAAAAAAGGGAAATGGAGAGCAAAAAGTAGCAGAAAAAACCTGTTTCGTCATTAGAGATTTGTTTGGCAAGTATGCCCTATGCGGAAAAGAGACGGGGCAGAAACCAGTGCCCTATGCTCAGAAAAAGATTTGACCCAAAGGACAAAATTTTAAAGGCTGAGAATGTGCAGAGATTTCCAGACTCTCTTGGGCTTAGAATGAGACAGTATCAAGTTGTTAACCTGGTTCAGAAAGGTTTAAAAATAGATAGATAAATTGTACATGGTTCAGAATGAGATAAAAGATAGAGAATTGGACATGGTTCGGAAAGAGATAAAAATAGATGATGAATTGTACATGGTTCAGAATGGATAAAATTTTATAGTGAATTTTTACATGGTTTAGGAAAGAGATCAGAAGATGTTTACAATTGTAGATGCAAAAAATTTCACACAAATTTTACATGGCTGAAAATGGGGAGGGAGGGGGAAAAGAGAGAGAGAGAGAGAGGGGGAGAGAGAGAGAGAGAGGAGAGTGGAGAGAGAGAGAGAGAGTGGGGGGGAAAAGACCAAACTGTTTCTGAGCTCAGGGAACGAGCCTAAAAAGGGAAATTAAGTCTAACCGTCCCTAACCCAGAACGTGAAGACCATTTCACCCCTTCCGAAAATCCCCAATCGAATCAAGACTGGCCATTCCCGGGCTGCGCCCGTTTAAATGATTCACCACAAACAGAAAATTTTTTTGGTTCAAAACCTCAATTTAACCCTTTTTAAAAAAAATGTTTTTTATCATTTTTTTAATGCACTATTTTTTTTTTTAAAAAACCCCCCCTTTTCCTCCCCATCTCTTTCTCTGTGTGTGTGTGTGTGTGTGTGTGGGTGTGTGGTGTGGGGTTTTGTGTGTGTGTGTGTGTGTGTGTGGTTTTGTGTGTGTGTGTTTTGTGGGGTTGTGTGTGTGTGTGTTTTGGTGTGTGTGGTTGGTGTGTGTGTGTGTGTGTGTGTGTGTTCGATTGCACTCCCGGCCCAGATGCCCCGCTTTAAAAGAATTTGGGGGCGTTTTCAACATCGTTCCCGTTGCGCGAATGCCCCCGATTTTGGAATGGGAAGACCTGTTCACAGTAAAAAAAATTTTTGTGCTGTTAATTAAAACTCCTCAAGTTTGCCCCGCCTAGCTGAATGCAAGTGCTTTGAAACATGTTTAAAAGGGGGAAAAAAAACTCCCCAAGTTTCCCCCCAGCCTGCTGAATGGGAAGTGCTCTAAAAATTTTAAAAAGGAAAAAAAAAACTCTCCCAAATTCCGCCCCGCCTAGGAATGGAAAAATGCTCTGAAACATGTAAAAAAGGGAAAAAAAAAAAATCCTCAAGTTCCGGGCCCCCCCTAGGGTGAATGGGAAAAATCTGGGAAAAATGTAAAAGGAAAAAAAAAAAACCCCAAGTTCCGCCCCCTTGCTGGAAAGCAAGTTGGGTTTTTTAAAATTTTAAAAAGGAAAAAAAAAACTCCTCAAGTTCCCCCCCGCCCAGCTGAATGCAAGTGCTCTTTAAAAGGGAAAAGGAAAACAAAAAAATCCTCCCAAATTTCCCCCCAGCCCCAGCTGAATGCCCAAATGCTTTGAAAAAGGTTTAAAAGGGAAAAAAAAAAAAACCCGGAAAAAATGACGAACGCCCCCCCAAAAAGCCCCCTCACATAACACCCATCCAACCCGAGGACGGTGCTTCGACTTCTTAACATACCTGTTTTTCGGTTTTTTAGGAAATTTGTTTGATTAGAACAGAACGAAAAAAAGAGAGCCAGTTTGGGCCCATACCTTTGAAATTACAATCCCCCCCCCTTGCCCCCCCTTTTTTTTTTCGGTCGGAACAAAAAGGAAAAAAAGAGAGGGCCCGTTTTTTCCTACATTTGAATTGCGTCGTCAGGCAAATTTTTTTTTTGAGTCGAAAAAAACGGAAAAAAAGAGGGGAATTTGCTAATTTTTTCTCATGTTTTCGGGGCAAAGTTTTCTGAGTCAGAACAAAACGGAGACAAAACATGCAATTTTCCCACATCTGACTCATGGTTACGTGGCAAATTTTTCTGATTAAAAAAAAAACGAAACAAATGAGCTTGTTTGCTTACATTGCACTCCGATTACTAGGCAAATTTGTTTTCTGAGTCAGAACAAAACGGGAACAAGAGAGGCAATTTTGCTACATTTGACTTACAGTTGCCGGGCAAAATCTTTTTGCGCAGAACAAAACGGAAAAAAGAGGCAATTTGCCTACATTTGACTCACAATCATTGGGCAATTTTTGTTTCCTGAGTCAGA
The DNA here is from genome assembly GCA_018398815.1 of Conus ventricosus. Lineage (NCBI taxonomy): Eukaryota > Metazoa > Mollusca > Gastropoda > Neogastropoda > Conidae > Conus > Conus ventricosus. The sequence continues at coordinate 18,570,742 of CM031626.1, read as the reverse complement.
ATGAAATGGAAACAGGAGAGGTAATTTGCCTACATTTCACTCGCAATCATTGGGCAAAATTGTTCTGAGTCAGAACGAAACGGAAACAAGAGATGCGATTTGCTTACATTTCACTCACGGTTACTAAGCATAATATTCCTGGGTCAGAACAAAACGGAAATAAGAAAGACAATTTTGCCTAGATTTGACTCACAGTTACTGGGCAAAATCCTCTTGCGTCAGAACAAAACGGAAAACAGAGGCAATTTGCCTTAATTACAATCATTGGACAGTTTTTGTTTCCTGGTCTGAATGAAATGGAAACAGGAAAGACAATTTGTCTTCATTTCACTGGCAGTCATTTGGCAATTTTTTTTTTCTGACCTCTGCACTATGACATGTTCTGACCTCGTCGTCCTCTTTTCTCTGTCTGTTCTGGAATGGTCACGTGCGCGCCTCTCAGGGTGACAAAAAAATTGCAGAGATCTGTTTCTGTCGGACAGTGGGTTGTCAGTTTCTGCGGACTGAAATCAGCGTGACGTAATATCTTAGCGTCACGTGCACGACGCTTAACTGTGCATAGGTAGTCTAGCTTACTTCTAAGTTTAGTAACACATTAATTGTTATCTGTATCACTGGTGGAAATAGCATTAGGTGATCTGATCTAGCAGTGATTGTAAGTGATTTTCATTTACAAGAAAATAACAATTTTGTAATATTAATTTTATTGCTGAAAATGTTAATCGTGGATTCATGGCAGATGCGAGTCAGTAACATCTTTACAGACGCAGTAAGTGGACAGATCTTGACAAGGTTTATAGTTTTGTTGAGTGTGATTACGCACATGCTGATATTCACTGAGGAATGCCAGCGTGAAAAGCTTGCTATGGACTCGGACACACACACAACACACACACACACACACACACACACACACACACACAACACACACACACACACCCACAACACGCACGCACGCACGCACGCACGCACGCACGCACACACACACACACACACACACACACACACACACACACACACACACACCATCACACGAATGAAGAACTGAAACACAATGAGATGCTAACATGTCAAGGACAGAGGGGGGAGAAAATGACCAGCGACAGTGGGTCGGACTTTCACAGTGATCTCGGTTGCTTTTTAATATCGTCTTTATAATCATCGATGATGAACAGATGTTAAAATAACCACTGAACCGAACTGAAATGAACTGAACACTAGGATCACTTAGACTAACTTCTAACACAAGCGAGTCCATAAAAAAATCTTCTTTAAAAAAAGAAAAGAAAGAAAAATAAAAAAAAAAAAAAGTACACTGTTTGCAGCTGATCAATGCTGACACAAGAGGAAAGGGAACGCCATAGATGGAGAAAGGCCCATAACCTATGAACCGTAAGGCCAGTGACCTGTCAGTGGTTCACTATATCAGGGGCGTGGCATGACGGGAGGCGGGGCCCATCCCTCTCCTCTGCCGCAAGTAATCTTCCCTGAACCGAATCAGGTACACATTTATTGCTAGGCGGACAGAGTTTCCAATCCCCCCCAGCCCCCACCCCCCACCCCACA
>CM031626.1:18566533-18568176 GCA_018398815.1 Conus ventricosus | reverse complement strand
ACCCATCCCCCCCCCCCCCCCCCCACCCAAACAAAATTTGCGTGGGGCCAAAAAAGAACCAGGGCGCACGCCCACACACACACCACACACACACAAACACACACACACACCCCACCCCACTCACCACGTGCGCGAAACCACACACCACACAACACAACACAAAACACGCACGCAGCACCCCGCACCACCCACACACACCCACACCACACACACACACCCCCCACACACCCCACAGAGTCCCATCTTGGGAAAAGATTGGCACTTTCACAGGGATCCGTAGATAGGGCATTTTGCCCACAGTTCTGAAACGGGCCATTCACCAGGTTCCACGGTCGGGTAAGCAACCCCATCAGTTCATTAGTGGTGGGGTGATTAGGAGATAATGATGGATGTGAGACGATGACGACGAAATTACACACGACGATAACAACAACAACAGCACAGCAACACAGCAACCACAACAACAATTAAAATGCTATCCCACCAACTTCTACTCACTGCTTCACTGCAAAAATAAACAAATTTAACCCAAATCTGGGGCCGTAAAACATTAAAATAATACAAACATAAACTGGCTTAACATCTGTTGGGGCAAAGGATCCTAGCAACAAACTTAGTGTCAGAGACTGATTAGTCGGAATGCCCTGCAGAAAGCGGGTTTTATTTTTTTTTCAAAAACAAAAAAACCGGATCAAACATGCGGGGAAAAAAAACCAACAGAGGTAAAATAATGTTTCTGATAGGGGGTTCAGCTTTGTTTTTTTTTACATAAAATTTTCGTTTCGAATTAAAGCGCCTGCATTCACAAAAAACCACTTAAAATCACAAATAAACGATTTACGGGGGGGAATTTGTACCCAAAATGTTCACAGCTGAAAAAGTATCAGCAACAAAACAAAACATACGCGCTCAAACTGTCCAAAATGATAATAAGGAAAAACCCACAAAAACACACGCTGAAATGTTCACAATCACGATCACAGCAACGAAACAAAACCACATCCTCTCCCCCCAAACATTCCACATTGAAGATCATAATAGAGCCCAAAAAACATTCAATTTCCCCTGGAACAAACCCGTTAACAGTGTTCCAAGAAATCCCCGCAAAGCTCTCAATATCAAGTTGAACAAAGCAAGGAAAAAAACAACATTACCCTTTTTTTTTTAAAGAAAATTGATATCATCCCGGGAAAAGGGGACAAACAAATTACAAGACAGAACACGACCTTTTTTCGACCTGTCAATCTTTTTTTTCCAGCAAGATAAAAACAACAGTCAGGACAAGAAAACAAAAACGAGCACCCACTTACTTCTCAAATTCGTGAAAGATGGCGTTTCCCATTAATACTGTTGCTTCTATACACACAAAAATACTTGGCCCTGAATTGGGGATAAACTTCTTGACGTAAAAAATACGGAGTAAACATTTAGGGAAAAAAATTTAAATTTAGACCATTAAACACTTAGAATTGCCAAACAGTTTGCAGACATTAGGGTAAAAAAGTCATTTTTCCAGGGAAACCAAAGGCCGCAAACGGTACCCGGGGCAAAAACGGGCAAGCGCCTACACAAGAAGCGTCTGGTTTTTTTGCTAAAACTGATCACGCAAACTATGCCAACAATGTGAATCCGTGCAGTACATT
>CM031626.1:18544033-18559033 GCA_018398815.1 Conus ventricosus | reverse complement strand
CTCTCTCTCTCTCTCTCTCTCTCTCTCTCTCTTCTCTCCCTCTCTCTCTTCTCTCTCTCTCTCTCTCTCTTTCTCTTTTCTCTCTCTCTCTCTCTCTTCTCTTTTCTCTCTCTCTCTCTCTCTCTCTCTCCCCTCTTTCTCTCTATCCTAGGATACCCCCGTGTCAGCTATCACTTTACATACCCCCACCCACTCTGAACATCTCGTGGGACGATACTCTTTCCCTAGACATTGAATAGAACCCTTAAGACTGCTCCCCACAAACCCTGCAAGCTACACAATAATCTCTTTGTAGAAGTGTATGTGCGTGTTTCAGTTTGTTTGTGTATGCCCGCGCATGCGCGTTTACGTGTTCCCCGTGTGTGTGTGTGTGGTGTGTGTGTGTGTGTGTGTGTGTGTGTGTGTGTGTGTGTGTGTGTGTGTGTGTGTGTGTGGTGTGTGTGTGTGTGTGGTGTGTGTGTGTGTGTGTGAGAGAGAGAGAGAGAGAGAGAGAGAGAAGAGAGAGAGAGAGACTATGCACACACGCATGTACACACGCATGCGTGGGCACACACGCACACACATACATTTCCTCACTCATGCACTCCCTTACAGTACAGGAGGGACACAAACCGTTGAAGGAGGTATGATGGGTCAGAGATGGATGGGGCAGAGATGAGGTCAAAGCCGAGGACACAAATCATATAATCATCCCCATAATATTACATAATAGAGTGACAGGGCTATGTGAATGTCAGTATGGATAGTCATGGGAACACAACGAGAGACACGAAATCGTATAATAGCCGCACTCTTATATCATGGATATCCTAATTCATTACATGCTACACCCAACTCTTAAAACTCCTTTCCTTCTACCTCAAATGTCTCCGAATTTCCATGGCATTATAGTATACTTATTACAAGTTGCAGCTTTTGGACTGCTCATTATCAATAGGCCTAAATAGTGTACGACGAACAAAGAGAAATAATTATGACAATAATATTTGAGAAATTTGCGTTACTAGCTATTTAACCGCTTCGACCTTATTGGACTATGTGACCTTTTTACTTCTTAACTTCGCGGCATCACAAAACGAACACATGTCTTTGATCTTGGTCAAAAGGAACGTGCGTGCGTGCGTGCGCGTGTGTGGTGTGTGTGAGTGTGTATGTGCGTGTGTAGAAACATATCCAAATATTGACGGCGCTTTGAATGTTTCTTTTTGTTTTCGAACATTAATTCGTTTGTCTTTTTAAAAGAACCCATACAAAACAAAAGATAATTCATATAAATGTGTTATGTTTCACATTTTGAACATATTATTATATTTATTATTTATTATTATATTTAGGCTTTAGGTGCCTTAAAACGAGCGTAATGAAAGAAAACCCATTTTGAACGTTACGTTCTGCATTTTTTCTGCGTAGTTTATTTAATTAAACTAGATAGACGCTTTAGAAAAGAAATGGGTGATCCTTTCAACCAAATACTATGTTAATTAATTTCAAATCACGGCTTCCTTGGAGCTTTGAATGCCTTAAAAGGACTGCAGTAAAACAAAGCCAAATGATGCCTGAAGCTCTGCATTATGGCCTCTGATAACTCTGATTACTTGTGACTAAAATGGGTTACTTTGACTCGTTTGTAAATTCATGCAAGACAACTGAAACTGTCTGTTCTGCGATTTGGCTTGTATTAGCTTTTAGACTCAATTATGTTTGCGTTTCTGTTCTGACAATTGAAGATAATCATTTACTCTTTAAGTTTAGTTTATGAATGTGTTGAGACCTTAGGTGCCTTTAAATGGATTATCAAACAAGCTCACATATCTTATATGGCCAACAGATAAACAATATTGGTTTGGGTTTATGAATAATGCGTGTCGGTTAATATAGGCCTGTGGCCCAATATTTACCACTCCCTGGTCCATTTAACCCGAAATGATGTCTAAAGTGGGCTTCCTTTTCTTTAAGAATTTAATGATTTCTTATATAGAACTTTCTGAAATAAAGATAGCCATTTGATGGCTGTAATATATGAAGCTCCTATGGTAAGCTTTACAAATAATTAACCTCGAGTGAAGTAAATTAGTGAAGGAGGTAGGGCTGCATTTCTTAGGGGTTCTTACTTACCCAATCTTCCCTACTTTCGTTGTTCTGAATGTCCTAGGCCAACAATATTGATAAAAACATCACATTTCACATCACACACACACACACACACACACACACACACACACACACACACACACAAACACACACACACACACACACAACACACACACACACACACACACACACACACACACACACACGCACGCACGCACGCACGCACGCACACATAAGGAAATCTTTACAGATCTTTCACACATTTTGACAAAAATGCATTTCTTGATGATTTACTTTCCTCGGGCTTAGATTATATTTATCAGATAAGAAACCCAGATGAAGCAGTCAATTACTGGGTATACATTTTCAGTTCAATATATGATAAACATGCTCCCTTTGTTAGAAAACTAGTAAAACATACTATGAAACCCCTTGGTTGACGAAGGAAATAGACAATGACATACATAAAAGAGATCATTTACTCAAGTTAAAGGACAAAGAAAAATTTAGAAAACAAAGAAACAAAGTGAATTCCATAAAACGAAAAACGAAGAAAAAATATTTTCAAGATTTGTTATTCTCTTCTCAGAATTCAAAATCGATCTGGAAGGCAATTAATCTTTTAACTAATGGTAAATTGAACTCTAAAGTTAAGAATCCAATAAAGGATATTTCACCGGAAGATTTGAACTTTCATTTTGCAAATGTGCTAAGGACATAATAGTAAATGATGATAAAAATCGAAATGATTTACATGAATAAAACAATATTGCTGTTCTAAAAACATCACCTCAACTTTCACTATACCGTCAATTTCAGTAAATGAAGTGTGTTATGGGCTAATGTTTTAGAGCTTTAGATGGAATTGATGGAAGGATACTGAAAATTGCCTCATCTGCTATCGCTGATACACTCACCTATATTTAAAAACTTGTGCTTTGATAAAAACCAATTTCCTCTTAAAATTAAACAAACCAAAGTCATACCTTTGTACAAAAATTTGGTGATTCCACCAATCCCGTCCAACTATAGACCTATTTCAATTTTCCCCATTTTGTCAAAACCACTTGAAAGACATATTCAAAGACAATTATATTCTCACTTTAAAGCATTATGATTTGATTCATGAAAATCACAGGTTTTAGAGAAAATCACTCCTGCCTACGTTCTTAAAACAGCTTACTGATTATTGCCTATCAAATATAAATAATAACGAATTTACTGGAATTCTTTTTGTCGACTTTGCAAAACCCTTTGATGTTATAAACCATTCCCTTCATAAAAAAACTTGCACACTATAAGCTATCAAACAGGTCATAGACTTCATTAGATCTTTCTTACTGATTCGTCAACAACTAGTTGAAATTTGTAGCAGACGGTCAGAATTACTCAATTTGGAATTTGGTGTTCCACGGGGAAATCGGGTATTAGGACCTCTCCTATTCTCTATTTACTAAATGATTTGCCTTTATACATAGACTGTGATGTGAAATGTTGCTGATGAACTTCATACAGTTTAGCAGTGATAATCCTATGTTCTAGAAAAATAACCTTCAGAACAACATCGACAGATTGATTAAATGGACAGAAATGAACCACATGTCCTGAATGCAAAAAAAACGAAATGTAAGTATGTGACTACACGCAAAAAAGGCAAAAAATGAGGTCCCGTTCAAGCGTATATGTCAATGACCAAAGGTTTGGGAGGTAACATCTCAAAAGTACTAGGGACATCATCGATAATGAATTAACGTGGTACGACCACATTACTGACTTGGAAAAGCCCTTTCTAAAAGGATTTATCAAAAATGAAAATAGAACATTTCTGAATCTCCAGTCGAGGAAATTATTTTTTCATGCACAATATTTTATCTCTCATTGATTATGGTTCTACGTTATGGATTAATTCTAGTGAAACAAATTTGAAACAAATCAACGTTTACATAGAGAGCTATAAAGTTGGTGCAATTAAAAACTAATTCTTGACAGTGATGACTATAAAAAGTTAGATATTCTTCCATTCAAAGACAGGCTCTTCTTCAATAAATGCTTATGCATGTATAAAGTAAAGGGGAAAAGCTCCAAGAAAATTATCCGAAACTTTGAAAATAATGAAAATAGACATGTTCAGAACTTTCGTTTTTCCCAGACCCCGTAACAATCTTTACAAATCTAGCTTCAAAATTCTGGGGAACGGCATTTGGAAACAATTTATCTTTTTACTTTAAAAAACTTTTCCTTCTAAACTACTGTTTAAAAAAGCACTGAAAAAATATTTGAGGACAAATTATAAAGTAATTTATGATTATCTATTTTGCTGCAGATCCCCCCCCCCCTCTCTCTCTCTCTCTCTCCTCCCTCTCTCTTTTCTCTCTCTCTCTCTCTCTCTCTCTCTCTGCCCTATCTCTTCTCTCTCTCTCTCTCTCTCTCTCCCTCTCTCTCTCTCTCTGTTTTCTCTCTCTCTCTTCTTTCTCTCTGACTGTCTGTCTGTCTGTCTGTTGGATTTTTTGTCAATGCTATTTGTCTCTCTTGCTATCTGTCAGCCCCCCCCCCTCTCTCCTCTCTCTCTCTCCTCTCTCTCTCTCTCCCCTCTCTCTCTCTCTCTCGTCTCTCTCTCTGTCTCTCTCTCTGTCTCTCTTTTTTCCCCTGACTGTCTGTCTGTCTGTCTATTGGAATCATTGTCAATGCTATATGTCTCTCTGCTATCTGTCAGCCCACCCACTCTCTCTCTCTCTCTCCTCCTCTCTCCTCTCTCTCTCTCACTCATCTCTCTCTCTCCTCTCTCTCTCAAAATGTCTTTATTGCCATGTTTGACATGTTGTCCATTGTCCGTCACAATATTTATTAATAGTTGTTAATTGTTTCATTGTTTTCAAATTTCATTGTATATTTCTGATTTAACGTATGTATTGCTTCGAGTTTCTGGTTTTTCACTATTGTATTGATATTATGCTTTTTTTTGTGGGGCAGGTGGGAAAAAAAGCTGCAAAGCTTATTCTTTTAAACCCTCAATAAAGATAATTTTGATTGACTTGATTGACTTGACTTGACACAAAGCCCACGCACGCAACGCACGCACACACACGCACACACACACACACACACAACCACACACACACACACACACACAACACACACACACACACATACACACACACACACACACACACACACACATTTAGTTTATGGGGTACGCGTTCAAACAAATCCCTCCTCGTCTAGGGAGATTGAAAGCTTAATCCATAGATTCCATTTGAACGCGTTGAAAACAAAATATTGTCATAATGTTAAATGTATGTGTGGGAAATCCTTAAATGTCAGTCATTTGCTGATTCAATGCCCAAGAGCAAGAGAGCTCCTAAGACATTCGGGTATTGATGGTTAAACTGATGGATCGACTTCATTGCCTTTACCATATATTGCAAACAGCTACTCTGTTCTTGACTCAGTTTGTAAGTGTTTGTTAAATAGTTCAATTGGTCCTTATCTGTAGATCATATCACTTCTCACTTAAAATTGTCAAGGTGGAAGAGGGATGGGGGTGAGGGGGGGGGGGGAGAGCAGGGGATGTCATATTCTATCGTTAATGGAATAATACACTTCATCACTTGCATACTTCATTCACCCACACATAAACCGTCTGAATCACTATAGTGGAAGGACATTAAACCGACGACGACACACACACACGAATGGAAATTTGACTTTCGTCAAAAACATTTATGATAAAAAATCACTTGCGACAATTTTTCATTCCAGGGTAGGCTGCATTATTTTCTGTGATATTTTGACGCTCAACCGCGGCGACGTTTTTTCAATAAGCAGAAAAAATCGTCCCTGTGAAATATTAATGCTGCGACCATATTTCACAGGAAATGTTAACGCTACCAGTAAGATTTCACGTGAAAATGTGTCGCAAGCGACAGCATTCACTGACTACAATATTTCACAGTGTCCTGTCGCAAAAAGCTGTCGCAAAATTTCGAGCGACAGTATTTTATGGACAGCTACAATATTCTATAGGACATTTTTCGTGAAAAAGTTTGTAGGCGACATTTTTTCAGAAATATTGTCGCTTGCAACAATATTTAACGTAACTGCTATCGCCTGCGATTACAATTCCACGGCGACAGTATATTACGACCCGGTCTCTACCAGGCCGTTGCGTGCACGAGGAGTGTTGATTGTCAGACGCCTAAAACCTTAGGCAAGGCGCTTTTATAATTGCTCTGTTCTGTTATCTTTTTTATTATTATTATTATCATCATTATTATTTTGTTATTTTTATCATCATCATAATCATCCTCATCATCATATTAATCTCATCATCATCATCATTATTATTATTATTATTATTATGTATTATTATTATTATTATTATTGTTGTTGTTGTTGTTGTTGTTGTTGTTGTTGTATGTTATTAAATATTTCATCAATTTCTAGCCACAACCGGAACTGTGTTGTCTGTAAAATAGCGACTTTTAAGCAAGGCCTTGCATCAGTTATTTTTGGTGGTGCAGCCAAGACTGCAAGGGGAAAACGTACCTGGTTCTGAGCGTTCGTTTAAACCCGTTCGTGACTGCGACACACTGCATCGCCCATTGTGTGCCACTGCTGCCAGTCTATCGTCCCATTTTCTGCAACCATCATCATCATATCATTTCTCATCATCATCATCAACATCATCCATATCTGCAGCAGCAGCCAGCAGCAGCAGCATAATTAACGTCGTCGTGGTCCTCATCATCATTCTATGAGTGTTCATCCAGATCAACCTCGACTATTTTTGTCTATTCATTCTATCATCTTTACATCTTCGCCATAACTTTCATCATCATTACTTCATCATCATCATCATCATCATCATCTTCATTCATCATCATCATCATTATCACCATCTTCATTCACCTCACCGTCATCGGCTATCATCATCATTGCTAATCATCATCATAATCATCCTCATCATCATCATCATCGTCGTGTCATCCTATCACCTTCCTAATCCTAAGCTTCACCAACATCATCATCTGATCGTCATGTATCGTTGTCATCATCTCAATCATCATCATTCATCATCATATCTCATCTTCACGAGCCACCATGGTCTTGTCATCACTGCAGCCGTTACTCTCAACAGTGCCAGCATTAGTGTCCTCATTATCTTCGTTAAGCAGCAGCAGCAGTACTAGTAATGTCGTCGCTGTCTGTCACTCTGCTAGTCGTCAACGCTGTCAGGGTCTGCTATTTAATCTTGACCGACAGGAGAGACGGTGTTATTTGACGAGCATGCCATTGGGGAGGCGTGTTGTACTCACCAAAGGACTAAAAATGATAACATCATCAAGTACCACCCAAAGCCTACAATAGTTCACAGTATAAGGACAAAGTTACTTTTCTAGACCGACACAACTTGTTTTTAGTTGCAGACGTTTGAAATCTAGGGGTCTTTTTGGTTAAAGAAAAAAAGGTTAGTTCCGAAGATACAGGAGAGTGTTCGTAGGGGGGGGGAATGAAGCGTTTCTTACAACAAAAACACAACAGTAGGAAAGGATGGTGTGGAAAGCAAAACATGTTTCATTAAAAAAACAGACCTACTGCATCTAAATTGTTAATAACGATAATATATTAAAATGATCTGATGGATGATGCTGATGATGAGATGATCATCCTTCATCATCATCACTCTTCATCATAATTATATTAATTATAATAATCAATAATAATAATAATAATAATAATACCTGAAATTACGAGAAACCTTCTGTGAGGCACTACCAGGTCCTCATGTTGGCGGCCGCGTCACTAACGTTGGCACGGAATCTCCATTTGGCAAATCAACGATCTCGTACTTGGCTCTTGGGTCAAGGTGTCGGGCACTGCGGTGTTGTTATCGTCAAGCACATGGTGTGTGGGCGTGTAATTGTAGTACTTGCATCACACTGGGGAAATTACATGGTGCGGGCAAATGTTGTCTTACAGTGACAGCTGGTCTTTACCTCCGGCTTCTTGTTTTCGTGTAACAACTCTAAAGTTATTATAAAATAGTACTGACACTCACTAGTCTTCTTCTTCTTCCTTTCTTTTCTTCTTCTTCTTCTTCTCATCACACATGGGGATATTCAGGTGAGAGGCCATGTTTCCATTCCCAGTGACAGCTTGTTTTATCTGTCACGGTCGCTAAGCCGGACGCTGCCCTACCACCCTTTCCCACACCTATTACACACTTGAGCAGCAATACAGCAACAATAAAACACAGCGTTACCAATCATGCGCACCTTCTTTATTTTCACACACACACTATGCGCCACACTCACGTTCATCTAAAAAACCACACACCGGTATCCACTTTTCATGACCCACATACCTATACGACTGAGAAACCCTAACTATATAAAACACCAGTTGCGGTTATCTCACTGCGACTAGGGACGCAGAGGATAGCGCCAGACACACGTGGTGGCTAACTCACTAGGACTAGAATAACAAAGGGACGCTAATATCTAAACTATACCACCACACCTCTCCCGGGACCCACCCTTCTCTTTAGCCCGGGACCACTCGCACTGGTCACTGCGTCCTACGGGAGGCAACAACAAGTACCCTACACTTGTGCTGGGCACTACGTCCAAAGGAGGCCGTAAGATAACCCCATATCCTTACTGCCTTACCCACACACTTAACCTAATGCCTAACATACACCCTTTATACTACAATATGGGACAAAATCCCTCCCGGCCCGGAGCGCTCAGTCCTCGGCGCGTGTACTTGGCCCTCACGGCTGGACACCTCCCCGGAAGCCTGCACCTCAGCGCTGACCGTGGCTCCCACAGTCCAAACTCCCTGTAGGATTACGCCCCGGCGGCACCCTGGCTCGTCTGACAGTCCGATCTCTCCCGCCGCATACACCAACGCACACCAGGCGCCCTCTCGACGAGTCCGGGGGTCGAAAGACGCCTCCTCTCTGAAGGCCCCTGCCGGAACTCAGAGGGTGGAGGGATAGGTCTGGTGCGGCGGCCCTCTAACAGGACGCCCGAAAAGGGAAGAGAAACAGGTGGCTGGAGTAAATCTCCCGGAAGAAATCGGTAGCGGAGGAGAGCTGCCCAAGACGGCAGACGGCCTGGTTGGTCTCCCTCTCCCGGGAGAAAGCAGCAGGCAACGGGAAACCGCCGCTCACCTGCCAGCACGCGGAGTAGACAGCGGTGGTCTGTGCCCCAGCTCATGACGGAACAGGATACCTGCTGACAAACACTGTAGGCCACCATGTAATGTTGCTACTAACCAGAGTCATCAAAGCCCATAAGCTACCTGGTAAAGCATGTACTCTCCATCCTCCTTGCCTACCTCCATCGGGAATGAGAGTGACCTCTGACTTTCGATTACACCCCCCCATAACCGTTTCTTTGGGGTTTATCGATCATTCCCAGCCAACTTTACAACAGCAGTAATAAACAATATTCTCTCTGAGCCATTCTACCGCTAATATTTATATGAAATTATGACTCGCACACAATTCTCGGAGTAATAATCCCAATCTAAAGCAATCAATAGGGGAACTCCATGGGCCCCTTAGGAAATACAAACAAAAAATTAGGAAATGGGCAAGCTACAAGGAAATGTTTCCACATAGTAATCAGTAGTAATTCACTCTCTAAAAAACACAAAAGAAAAAAGAATGATTTCTTTTCTAACGGTTCACAGTTCTAGCATATTCATACAAAAGAATCGGCTCGCCGCACCCCAATCTTCACTTCTATCTCTTTGCACTGTCATTATTAATCTTAGATCAAAACATGATTTTTCATAAAAAATTTTTCCATCAGCACCCCCTCCATGTCATCTCTTGTCAGATAAACCCAGTGGTTATTCTTGTTATGCCACACAACCCTATCTTCATATAATATTTCTCTGCATCATCCGTTTTATTATTATCAACTGCTGAGCTACCCGCCTTAAATTTACCATACCCTCTTTCCGACCACTAAAATTTATCATGGACTGATCTCCTGCAACCTAAAGTTATCTTTCTCCAAACCCTATTCTGTCACAAACACATAATCCCTGCATGTGTGACGGACTGTCATTTATTAAAAAAAAACATACTTCTAACCATATGGATCACTTTCCTGTACCAACGCGTAGTCAAGATACAGTCTGCACGCGCACGACACCCGGTCGAGAACCATGACTGTAAACGAAAGTGAAAGACACCAATATGTATTGAATAGTCCGACCGTATCTGTATAAACATTCGACTACCATTTAGCCTTGGCCCACTGAAGTTATCCAATTCCATGCTGTGCAGTGTCAACTCGAAATGTTCTCCACTTCCAAACGAAAAAACCTACTACTAATTTACAACTGAAATTGAGCCCAATCCCTTAACGACTCACGCAGACACATACTGCACCTAACTCATACTACGATCCTCAACAAAAGCAACTCGTATTACTTCCTTACTGACCCCCTGAATTAACATAATAAAACTAATCACAACCAATATCTACATCACGTCATCAACGGTTTTTATTAAATCTAACCCACACTGTCTAGCCAAACTGTCACATGACAATCGAACTCAGGAACCCAACTATTGTACATACTTACAGAATATACAAAAAAAAGGTAACACAATCCGCTGACAAGTTCAATCACAGAACCAAGACGAATTCATACAGAAAGTATACGCAACAACATAATACAACTAAAATAAATGAAACCATACAGTACAACTCGCCATAATACAAGACAATGAGAACAACACCACCATGAACTAACAAATCACAACCTGGACAGAAGAAGTTCAACAACAGGTCTGCAACTGGCTGGACGTTGCTGCAAACAGAGACGACACAGAAACCCGGCAAGGAAGGGCACAATAGACCGGACGAGGGACTGGCACTAAATATGATCGAAGTCACTCAGCTCGAACTACGCGCTTGGCGCCGAAACTACAAGGCGCGTCATCGGACGACACAGGGACGAGTGAAGCTACCCAACGCATCCGACTGGTCGGAACAAGCGAACTCTTACTCAAACACAAACAACGATTGTCAGAGCAGCGTATCCCTCCGCAGAGCTGACACGCAGAAGACCCAACGAATAGTTGTTGCTCGTGCACCACGACAATTTACAAACAACTACAGACTTGACAACACCAAAACAGCGATATCTGCCCGCCTTCGATAGTGTAGAACCTACGTAACAAAAGGGTACCATCGGGAATGAAACAACCTCCCGCTTCTATCCCATCAACAAGTCAAGCTTGGAACTTCAAGAATATTGTGTATCTTATTTCCCCAGCACCCTACCTACTAACCTTCCACTTAACCAAAAACCCCAAATCTTAACACGCACCACTCGCACACTCACATATACAAATATGCACACGCTGCACCCGCTCTCTATTCTGAACTACCATTACTCCTAACACATGGACGGCCGATTTAGTACCGCGTCGGTGACACACCCTGCCAAGTTTTACGACAGGTAAAACCAACAAAAACTCTCTCTCGTGGCGTTTACTCAACCCTAACTATAAAAATCCACTCCACACCACTCACGCCCCCTGCTGTTACTTTTGATGCACCCATCATCATTCACAAACTTTTTAATCCATCATTAACCACGATTGCATTAAACCACTCTGGTCCATTCTGCCTTCACGACCTTAACGCAGCACTTTCAGGCACCGATTACTTTCCGGTCTATGATATTAACTTCATAAATGTGGGTTGCTCTGACCAGGCACGCCCGTATGCAACACGTGCTACATATACCACACCCCAGCACACCTTGCTACGTTCATTCTCTTCCAATGACAATGCAAGTCTTCGACCAATGTCAACCATCTTTTGACACTGGGGTTTAAAGGAATCTCTCTCTCTCTCTCTCTCTCTCTCTCTCTCTCTCTCTCTCTCTTCTCTCTCTCTCTCTCTCTCTCTCTCTTTCTACTCTCTTACCTCTCCTCTACCTCTCTCTCTCTCTCTCTCTTCTCTCTCTTCTCTCTCTCTCTCTCTCTCTCTCTCTCTCTCTCTCTCTACGGCAAGCGACTCAAGAAGTCTGCCGCCACATTGTCCTTTCCAGGACACTGCTGCACCGTAAACTGGAATGGCTGCAGCTGCAGTGCCACCTGGTGTTCCTCCCACTAACAGACTTTCATCCTCTCTAAGTATGTAGTGATTGGGAGGAATGATCCGTCTGGACAATAAAGGGGGTCCCATACAAATACACCTGGAATTTGGTATTCCCCACACCACTTGCAGACAATCTTCTCAACTAGGGGTAGTTCTGCTCTGCAGGGTTAATTTCCTGCTGGCACATGCTACAGGGCGCATCTCTTCGGGTTACTGCTGACAAGCATAGCTCCCACTCCCACTTCTGATGGTCAGTCTGAAGCACCAAATGTCAACCCAGGCACCGGCAATTTACAGAAGGAGGTTGACAGAATATGTGCTCAAGGCTTGGAACGCACGTTCGCACTTCGTCGTACCATTTCACTGACCTTGGCGGTTCCATTAGTGAGATCAGTAAGGGGTTTGGCAATAATGTCAGCAAACCGGGGCACAAATTTCCTGTTAGTACCCATAGTCCCGGATCCCCGCACTTGCCGTTTGTCTCGGCGTAGGGCTTCCATATGCGGGTCATTTTATCCCGCTTCAGGCATATTTTCCCTGCACCTATCCTGTGCCCTAAGTATGTAATTTCCTTTCTCCCAGCTCACACTTTGAAGGTGGGCTGACAAAAGAAATTCCGAGTTCTGGAACCACACGCGTCTGAGAAACTTCTAAGTGGCGTCCTGATCAATTGTGGCCTCACCAGAATGGCATCTATGATATTATCGACATCTGGGCTTTTCAAGTGGCTGCAACAGTTTTCCGCATCGTGCGCGTGAATACTGCCACTGAAGGACACAGTCCAAATGGCATAACGTTCCACTGGATTTGTCCGTCGGTTTGTTGCAAAAGCAGTCTTCGCTCGGTCCTCTCTACTCATCGGGATTGCCAATACCCTTAGGAGGTCGATCTTGCTGAACACCTTCTTTCTCTCCAAGCTTGGCATACAGGGTATTCGAATGTCGGCAGGGGTTTCGGGTCAAACTGCACGAGCGATTCAACTTCTGAGTCAACGCAAAACTGATCTTCCCATCTTTTTCTTCTTAACAGTACGATGGCAGTGAGCTAGTATGGCGATTGTCGACGCTCAATCGCACCATCTGATCATGGCCTTGACTCCTCCTAACCGTTCTCGTTGCGCAAAAAGGGCACTGGGTATGGCTTCGACCTGATAGGGGATGTCTGACGATAACTGATGCTACACGTTTCTCGGGTTTGTGCTGAGGGCACTCAGTCAGTACCTTTGAATTCGGCATAACTCGTGCAATTTTCTCAAGTGCTGGTCGTCAGTGGAGTATTACACATCTTTAGGGGCCCTCTGTGGCCTCAAGGAATGGTAGGGGAATGTCCTTGCTCACACAGGGAGTTACTGTTCCTCATCAGGCTCCTCCGCACAACACTCGCAGCTACGAGGCTGTTGGATCTGCTGCGCACTCGACGAACGATTCAGTAGGTTTGAGTGAAAAATTTCGTCTTTCCCTACTTCTATGCGGTAATCAGGCTTCACACATCTAGTCTCTCCAGCACTGTATATGGACCTCTCCATGCTAGTTCATTTGGTCTGCTTGGTCGTCGAAAGACTAGCACTCTGGACCCAAGCTATCTTCTACATGGGTTTCCGCCTTCAAGTCAAAATGTCGCTTGTACCTATCGCTGCACTTGCAAATTCTCCCTGGCCCATCTGATGACTCAGTAATTTGTTCCTCAGGTTGACGACGTACTCTGCCGCATGTACGGAGCTCTTGTCTTTCTGGTTGTAGCCACAGATCTCTCAATATCTGCATCGGCCCGCGCACCTGGCGTCCATATAGCAGTTCAAACGGCGAGAAACCGGTACTCTCTTGAGGGACCTCACGGTAAGCAAACAGCAGTGCTGGTATCCACCGATCCCAATCCTCTGGTTTCTCCTGACACAGTCTGCGCAGCATCCGCTTCAGAGTACCGTTGAAACGTTCCACCAATCCATTGCACTGCGCATGATATGGTGTAGTAGTCAGACCTCGAATGGCTAATAATCGGTAGACTTCCTGCATGATTTGACCAGTAAACTGGGTTCCTCTATCAGTTAGCACCGACCCAGGGACTCCCGTTCGTGTCCACATGTTGAAAGCGGCTTCTGCCACCGACTCGCTCGTGATCTGGCGAAGGGACTGCCTCAGGATACCTTGTCGCAAAGTCCACCATTACCAACACGTATCTGTACCCATTCTGGGATGCTGGAACGATGGGACCGATGATATCCATCCCAACACGCTCGAACGGCTCACGCATCAGTGGCATCTTCACGAGGGGTACTCTTGACACTCTTCCCTTATCAATAGTACGCTGACACTGGAAACATGACTGGCAGTACCGACGAATGTCAGCATGCATGCCTGGCCAATAAAAATGGCGACCAACTCGCTCCTTAGTTCGGGGGGTACCTAAGTGTCCAGACATGGGTACGTCGTGGGCTAGCTTCATCACCGTGGCCCGTAGTTCAGCTGGGACGCAGATTTGACTCGCTACGTCCTTGGGACCCTCGAACCGCCTGACCAGTACACCAGATTTCCGAGCGTACTCGACTCGTCCAAACTTGGTGTGGAAGTGCGTCCCTGCTTCACACGCACTCCGAGCCTTCCTCAAGGTTTCATCCTGGTCCTGCATCTGAATTAACTGCTGGGTAGAGGTGTTCAGAATGCACTCCTCGACGGGCAGCGGTACTGGTTCTTGCTGCTCCCTGGCTCTCTGCGCACGTGTCTGCACTGCCCCTACCAACGCTGGGTCTGAGGAGGATTGAAGAGGAGAAAGCTGATAG
>CM031626.1:18536723-18541433 GCA_018398815.1 Conus ventricosus | reverse complement strand
CAAAATGAATTACAAATTTGAGTTCTTTGTTTACTTTGTTGATCCAAAATGAATTACAAATGTGATTTCTTTGTTTACTTTGTTGATCCAAAATGAATTACACATGTGAGTTCTTTGTTTACTTTGTTGTCGATGGATTCAGTTGTAGCTTCAGTTTTAGATAATGGCTTCAGTTATAGATAGTGGCATCAGTTATAGATAATGGCTTCAGTTATAGATAATGGCTTCAGTTATAGATAATGGCTTCAGTCACAGATAATGGCGTCAATTGTAGTTAATGTCTTCAGCTATAGATAATGGCCTCAGCTACAGATAATGGCTTCAGTTACAGATAATGGCTTCAGTTGCAGATAATGGCTTCAGCTATAGATAATGGCTTCATCTATAGATAATGGCTTCAGTTGCAGATAATGGTTTCAGTTGCAGATAATGACTTCAGTTACAGATAATGGCTTCAGCTATAGATAATGGCTTCAGTTACAAATAATGACTTCAGTTATAGATAATGGCTTCAATGACAGATAAATGGCTTCAGCTATAGATAATGGCTTCAGCTGTAGATATGGCTTCAGTTGCAGACAATAGCTTCAGCTATAGATAATGGCTTCAGTTATAGATAACTTCGGTTACAGATAATGACTTCAGTTATAGATAATAACTTCAGTTATAGATAATGGCTTCAATGGAAGATGACAGCTTCTCACCGTTGTTTCTGTTTACACAGAGCCACAGACCAAATGTCCTTGTGCCTGCATCCGCCATGTTTGTTTGTTTGTTTTGTTAAGAGGTGTGAGTGTACGGATACCCTGTAGATATGGAGACAGGAGCGATGCTACATCCGTACATTTTTAAGTATGTGGAACATCAGTCACTATCAAAAGCAACCAACCAACCAAAGTATGTCTGATATAGGTGTTAACAACGCCACAACCAGCAACTCTAATAGTACCTGTTCTGACTGGAAGTTAATAATAATAATAATAATAATAATAATAATAATAATAATGAATATTTCTGTAGCGCAAATCCTAGATTAGCTCTAAACGCTTTACAATACAAGGACTAACGAAAACACGCACGCACGCATGCGCACACACACGCACGCATACCTATATATATATATATATATATATATATATATAAATATATATATATTGTATTTAAAAACAAGTTAAAACCAAGCTTAAAACACCTACAAGCCTGTTTCGTGCTGTGCGGTCGTCAGGGTGTTATGGGCTTGTGCAGCCAGTGCTATATATATATATAAATATATATATATTATATATATATATATATATATATATATATATATATATATATATATATATATATATACAACAAACTAATAAATTCCAAGCATAAGTACCGAGCACCGTTCCAGCAACTTACAGAGCAGCTTGGGTGTTGCAATGACTGCAAGAAATATTGAATTATAAACAAAGCTTGCTCTTATGTCTTAGATTGAAGAATAGGGGGAGATAAGCATTCATATCTGCAGTGGTAGATGATTCTACCTAACTAACAGTATGTGCTTGAGTGGGTGAATGGGGAGAAAAAAAAAATGCTTCTCACAATGAACCTTCAGCAAGCTTATAGTCTCCAAGGGGGAGACACCCTCCAATAGGGAGGGAAACTCACTAACATATAAACTCCTGGTCATATACCGATATTTCGAAACTTGGTGGTTTCTCCTCAGTGACCGCGGAAAGTGGTAATTTGACTCCTCTGCCTTTTCAGTTTTAAGAAGACTGCAATCCCAGAAAAGGCTGGTGTGCAATACCGTAGTATGTTTGTTGAGTTTTCAAAAAACCAACCAAAGGTGCCACCTAAGAGCAAAAGAAAATGATGAAAGAGCAAAACAAGCTACATTTTCTTGTGAAAAGTAGAAAATATAAACAGATATCCTCTTAAGACACAAGTGCTGAGGGCCATATGTATATATGTATATGTATGTATGTATATATATATATATTATATATATGATATATATATATATTATTATATAACAACAAACTAATAAATTCCAAGGATAAGTACCGCACCGTTCCCAGCAACTTACAGAGCAGCTTGGTGTTGCAATGACTGCAAGAAATATTGAATTATAAACAAAGCTTGCTCTTATGTCTTAGATTGAAGAAACAGGGGGAGATTCGCATTCATATCTGCAGGGCAGCGATTCTGCCTAAATAACAGTATGTGCTTGAGTGGGTGAATGGGGAAAAATAAAATAGATGCTTCTCAAAATGAGCCTTCAGCAAGCTTATATTCTCCAAGGAGGAGACATCCTCCAATAGGGAGGAAACTCACTAACATATAACTCCTGGTCATATACCGATATTTCGAGACTTGGTGGTTTCTCCTCAGTGACCGCGGAAAGTGGTATTTGACTCCTCTGCCTTTTCAGTTTTAAGAAGAATGCAATCCCAGAAAAGGTTGGTATGCAATACCGTAGTATGTTTGTTGAGTTTTCAAAAACCAACCAAAGGTGCCATCTAAGAAGCAAAAGAAAATCAAAAAAGAGCAAAACAAGCTACATTTTCTTGTGAAAATTAGAAAATATAAAAAGATATCCTCTGAGACACAAGTGCTGAGGGCCAGTTCTTGGAATGAATCCGCAAGGGACTAAAATACAACAAACTAATAAATTCCAAGGATAAGTACCGCACCGTTCCAGCAACTTACAGAGCAGCTTGGTGTTGCAATGACTGCAAGAAATATTGAATTATAAACAAAGCTTGCTCTTATGTCTTAGATTGAAGAAATAGGGGGAGATTCGCATTCATATCTGCAGTGGCAGACGTTTCTGCCTAACTAACAGTATGTGCTTGAGTGGGTGAATGGGGAAAAATAAAATAGATGCTTCTCAAAATGAGCCTTCAGCAAGCTTATATTCTCCAAGGAGGAGACAATCTCCAATAGGGAGGGAAACTCACTAACATATAACTCCTGGTCAGATACCGATATTTCGAAACCTGATTGTTTCTCCTCAGTGACCGCAGAAAGTTTATAATTCAATATTTCTTGCAGTCATTGAAACACCAGGCTGCTCTGTAAGTTGCTGGAATGGTGCTCGTTACTTATCCTTAGAATTTATTAGTTTGTTGTAATTTAGTCCCTTGCGGATTCATTCCAAGAACTGGCCCTCAACACTTGTGTCTTAAGAGGTTATCTTCTTATATTTTCTACTTTTCACAAGAAATGTAGCTTGTTTTGCTCTTTCATGACTTTCTTTTGCTTCTTAGGTGGCACCTTTGGTTGGTTTTTTGAAAACTCAACAAACATACTCCGGTATTGCACACCAGCCTTTTCTGGGATAGCATTCTTCTTAAAACCGAAAAGGCAGAGAAGTCAAATTACCACTTTCCGCGGTCACTGAGGAGAAACAATCAGATTTCGAAATATCGGTATCTGACCAGGAGTTATATGTTAGTGTGTTTCCCTCCCTATTGGAGATTGTCTCCCCTTGGAGACTATAAGCTTGCTGAAGGCTCATTTTGAGAAGCATTTATCTTATTTTTCCCCATTCACCCACTCAAGCACATACTGTTAGTTAGGCAGAATTATCTACCACTGCAGATATGAATGCTTATCTCCCCTATTTCTTCACTCTAAGACATAAGAGCAAGCTTTGTTTATAATTCAATATATATATATATATATATATATATATATATATAATATATATTATATATATATATATATATATATATAGGATGAATATGATTAAAAAAGCCTAAAATGACTTTAAAAGTGCTCGACCCCTTGGGGAGCAACATTAGTTAAAAGAATTAAAAGAAGAATCTTAAAACTATTCCATATCTATATTTAAGATTCTTCTTTTAACTTCTTTTAACTTCTTTTAACTATATATATATATATATATATATATATATATATATATAATATATATATATATATATATTATATAATACACACACACACACACACACACACAAACCGCACACACAGGCACGGGGAAGCAGATGCGCACTGTTTTCATTCTGTCGTAGATACAGTGATCTTACCCTGATAATAACTGTGTTTACTGTAAAACAGTAGGATGGCTTTTTCTGAGACAGTACGCTCCCTTGAATGGGTTTGACCGTGCTTGCTGTGAAAACTGTAGTGATGACCTGTTCTGAGACAGTAAGTAAGCTCCCTTGAATGGTTCCTCACTCTTTTTCTTTCTGCGGCAGCGAACTTCACGCCAGAGAAGGCAGCATACCTCTCCACGCTGTTTGATGTTGGGGAGTTGTGGGCAAGTGGTGCTGGTGTGGGCCGTAAATACATGGCAGTCAAGACCTTGTGAATAAATTTTTTTTGTTAGCTTTTATGTTGTTTGTTTGTTTTGTTTTTTTAACAATTTTGTCTCTATCTATACCCTTATACTAGCTCTTTTTTCTAATAAAGTGTGCTCCCCCCAACACCCCACCCCCTTTCTTGTGAACAATCTGTATCTCTTCTGTACCCTTACAATAGCTCTACTTTCTGAGAAAGTGTCCTATCTTTTAAATCAAAGACTTTTTGTACTTCATTTCATTTGATTTATTGTTTTCCTGCAGTGTTTGGGCTGCGCTGCAGTTGCCTTCCTTCCATTAAAGACATTTCTTTTTCTTTTCAACAGTTTTTGGTCTGTACTGCAGTTACCTCCTAGTAGACACACCTCTGTGTAAAGTTTTTTTTTCTTTTCTTCTTTTTTTTTTTTTGGCA
>CM031626.1:18519223-18531723 GCA_018398815.1 Conus ventricosus | reverse complement strand
GTGAAAAATTTTGATTTGCTGCGGTACGCTACATCGCCTTGGTATGGTGCAACAGTTTTTTCTTTTTTTTTTTTTCTGTCTACATTCCTTTTTTTTTTTATTAAACCCAATAAAATGTCAAAAAGCTAAAAAGGAAAAAAAATGATGAGGTGATGAGGAGGAGGGGATAATAATAATAAATAAAATAATAACAATGATGAGAGATATGATGATAAGACTATTTCACAGCCCTAAATAAAAAAGTAATCTATTGACAAAGTCACCAATAATTTACAAATTTTTATCTGTGCAGGGACTTTTTTCTCATAATTAAATGTGGTTTAAAAACCGCTTCAACAACAACAACAGAACGACAGCATGAAAAGAAGAAAAAGCAATACAATAATGAGTAATACAACAATATTAAAAATAATTTGTAATATTAATAATGATGATGATGATTGATGATTGATGATGAGAGAGGGAAGGATATTTTTTAAAAATAAAAACATATCATCATCTCTTTCATCATCATCATATCTCATCATCATCAGCAACCACAATTCGGATGCACCCGTGGAATAGTTTTATCCATCAGCATCCCCCACCAACAATCAACAAAACCCAATCATCCTCCACACATAAACCTCACCTACCGGATTCAACAGAAACCGTGTAGAGAAAAGCAAGCAGCATTTGATCGATTTGCCTAAAACCCTATCAAGTAAACCCATTTCCCCTCGATCAGTCAGCTTATGAACTGATCAGTCGGATTCAGTCAGTCAATAATTCGAACGATGACCGTTGCTATCGTGGGAAAAGTGACCAGGAATCATTTACATAAATAGAAAATAGATACATAAAAACAAAAAAATGAAAAAATAAAACAGATTAAGGAATAATAAAATAAAAATAAAGTGAAATTAATAATTGAATAAATAGATAAATAAGTAATGTTTAAAAAGCACAAATGTGGAGAGAAAAGAAAAGAGAGGAGAGAGAGAGAAAAATGGAGAGGAAAAAGAGAGGGAGAAAAAAAGCACTGAACACTTTTTTGTCATTGTCAAAAAAAAAAAAAAAAAAAAAACAAACAAAAAACCAACAAAACTGAATTTTTTTTTTGTTTTTGTTTTTTTGTTTTCTTTCAAAGCTTCTGAATATACTTTGAACGATTTCCACGAATCATCGTCTAGTTCATTTTGCACTCAATATGCCCTCATTTTTAGAATTTTTTTAAAAAAATTATGCATTTTTCGGGGATATGCTGTTTTTTAAAGGGAATAGAAATGTTTCTCATTTTCCCCAAAAGGGAAACCCCAAAAGGGACAAGGCGATCGTGTAGATGACTCGTAAAAACCCTTTTTTTTATGGGATTCAAACAAGAGTTCTGGATCTAAGCCTGGCAGGCTTTTTTGGCCACCTCCCGGGTAAAACATACTTTTTTTCGTTTCAAATATATTTTTAAAAACAAAAAAACCCATTGTCCCGTTCGTTTTTTCCTTTTGGAAGTAGTTTTTTTGAAAGAACAATCACCCTATTTTTAAAAATTCCAAAAATAAATTCGTTTTCTATCCAACTCCTTGAATCCAACGTTTCCAAATATTGTAGTTAGAATTTTTTTTAACAAAAATACCCAAATTTTTTCCCCCTAATTCATTTAATAGATTGATATGCCGTTTACGAGTCTTGAGTGGGTAACCAATAACTTAACCCAATTTTTCATCTTTAACTCTCCTGATATAAAAAGGGTATCTGCCTTTCCCATACATCTGTTTTTGCGTATGCATGGAACACTTAAAAACCCTTTGATTGAAGTGGTGTACTTTTTAGACTTTTTTGTCAAAAGAAACCCCCATATTTAGCGCCATTCTAAGAAGTGGTTCGTTTTTTCTAAAAAAGCTTCCAAAAATAAAAGAATCGTCAAATTTAAGTTTTTAGAATTTATGATCCTTTTTTCCTTTTCTACAATTTCTCTACTGGTTTTCATATAAACCTGGTTGTAAACAGCATACCAAATATTTAATGAGTTAGTTATTTCTACCTCTATTTCCCATAAAACCACTTTTCATCTGAAAGGTGCCACCATTCTGAATACATTACTTTTGTTTTTCTCAAAAAAACGTTGGGACAGACGATCTCCCTTTTTTTAAATCTATTCATGATTTTTTTTAAAACCCACCACGTATTAGATACTAATATCACATCATCTGGAATAACATTTTAAAAAAAAAAATTTAAACACCCCTGGGTCATTTGATCCCAGTTTTTCCTTTCTTTGTATTTAACTGTATTTCATTTTAAAGAATGAAAAAACACAAGGACAAAAAGTTTTGCTTCACCCCTTGGGGACATTAAAAAAATTGACTAGATACTATCACGCACACATGCAAAACAATCGTAAACACCCGAAGGGCCAGTACACTTGCCATCCACTCCATTTTACGTAAAAAAACCCCATAACATTTTAGTTTAAAGGGAGTCGGGGGCCCTTTTCTAAAGTCGAAAAAAGCAATGTACACTTTTTTGTTTTTCAATAAGTGTTTTTTAATATTGCAAAAGCTTTTAAAAATAGGTCTTGTATATAGTGAGATGGGAACCCCCTTTGTTCTTCGATTTTTTTTTCTGCCTTTTGCCCTTTTGATCTTCTTTTAAAATTGGGGTAGATTTACTTGACATTGTCAGAGCAATCCCGGTATTATTGGGTTTTTTGTCCCCTTTTTTGAATAAAAACAAAAATATTTTTTGGCCAGCAGAGGGAAATTCCCATCATTAAACAGTTTATTGAATAACTTACAAGGAAATCAATGACAAGAATTTGCTGTTTCAGTTTCACTTAAAATTCTATCTGGGCCCACACTTTTCCCCGATTTAATACTTTAACTTCAATACTTCATTTCTCTAATAGCTATTAAATAAGTCCTTTCAAAACCCCCAGCTCTTCCCGCGTGTCTTTTTTTTATTGATGTCATCTTATCTCTAAAAACGCTGAAAAAAGATCAACTTGTTTAAATGCTTATATTATTATACATAAAAAGCCTTTCTACGATCTTTTTATTGCCCAAAAAAAACTTGAAACGTTAACCAATTTTTTTAATTTTTTTTAAATTTTAATTATTCAAATTCTGTTTCTTTTCTCTTATCTGCGCTTATTCCCCTTTTTCATTTCATAAAAATTTCCTTTAAAACTTTTTATCTTTCCCCTTTTCACCTTTGGAAACTGTTTAAAGACCTTTGATGTTTTTTCTTTTTTTCACATCTTTAAAAATTCATTGCATTCTTTTTCGATTTCAGCCTTCTAAACTACAGGTAGAGTCCCTACATGCACGTGAACATTCAACACAGGATTTACATCAAAAGACAAATGTCCAGGCTTTTTAAAAATTCCTTAAAATAATCCTATCAAGTTTATTTTTATGCTTTTCATTTCCTTCCAACCCCCCAATCTTTCTTCTCTTTTTGAGTTGAATAAATTTTTTATTGCCCCGAGTGTTTCTCCATTTCAGTTTGAGGGCAAATTAGGAAAATAACCTGTCACCAAACACCCAGACCTTTATCAACCCAAAAAATCTGAAAAAAGAAAAAAACAATCACCTACATTTTGGTGTGCAAAAAGTAAAATCTCCTTCCCGATCTCCATTGCAAAATCCTTCAGATAATAAGATCAAAATAAAGCAAAAATCCAACGGATTCCCAAAACTCTTTTAGTAACATCCCTTTCAACACCCAGGGTTTGCGTCTTCTTGCGACTTCCCCAATCCCAGAAAAATCATTAGTCATCGCACCGGGTTTTTCCTCCTGTCTTGCATTAAAACTCCCCCCACTATCATTAAAATCCCCTCTGCAAGATTGTAGATACTGTCTTCTAAGATTAAAATACCGCTTTTAAATCGTACTATTTTACAGCGGGCCCCCCTTTGGTACAAAAAAGATGCAACTAAATAATCCTTATCTGTTTAAAAACAGTTTTATCCCTTCAGCGACTTTTTTTCACAGTCAACACCAATTTTTTTTCCAATTTTTTAAACAATTCCCACCAATACTAGAACACCCCCCGAATTTCTTCCGGTTTAACAATTTTGGGCAAGGGCAAAAATTTTAAATACTTGGAAAAACATTATATAATATAAGAGTAGTCCAAAAAAAGTTTCATTAGCAAACAAAAGAAGCAAATTAACATAATTTATAAAATAAATCACAATTTATTGTACGATTTTTCCGTTGTAATTTAAAATTTCCCCTTCTTTTTTGGGTGGTCAAGCCCGTCCTTTATTTTTGTCTCTTAAGTTTTTGTGGCCACTGCCAGGGGTTGCCCGTGGACAGAAGCTCTGTCTGTCTGCCAGCCGACCCTTCCGTGACCCCGGTCCCCCCTGAGGGGTGACCCCTCGTCACGGCGAGAGGAATCCTGTCACTGCTGCCTGCGCCACCCCGTCTCCCGTAGACTTCCCCCCAAACACGCAAGGGATTCCCGTCACCCCGTGCGTCATCTGGCCGCACTCCCCCTGTCCGCCCTGCGTCCCCTGGGGCCCATCAGCACCGCCGCTGACAAGCAGGGACCTTGAAATCCCGTGAATTGAAGTCAGGGTACCCCCCCCCCCACCACCCCGCCGTTACCCCCCCCATTGCTGATCCCGCGAAGTGGGAGTGACAACCCCCCCCTCCACCCGGCCCATACCCCCAGCTGTTGGCCCCCCTTCGGTAGTTGGAGTTGGAGTTAACACCGCATGTGGAAACGTGGCCCCCGTCCGCGACCCCTACGCCGTTTTGGCCCCCCCCCTGGTGGGTGCAGCAACCCCCTTTAGTTTCTTGTGGGTTCAA
The DNA here is from genome assembly GCA_018398815.1 of Conus ventricosus. NCBI lineage: Eukaryota > Metazoa > Mollusca > Gastropoda > Neogastropoda > Conidae > Conus > Conus ventricosus. The sequence continues at coordinate 18,526,929 of CM031626.1, read as the reverse complement.
CCACTGTGTTTTTTTGATGTTCTCTGTCAGATCTCGCCTGAACTTGTTCATATGGGCGGGGTCGGGGGGGGGGGTCGATCACCATCCCCCTCCTTTTTTAAAATACCCCTCTTCCCCTTCCCTTTTGCTTGCTACCTGTTGTTTGGGGGTCGTGTGGTCATTAGCCAATCTGATGTTGTTTTTCTTTCAGGTTTTCCCGCAGCCCCTTATCCGTGAGAGAGCCATTTTCCCCCCCTTTGGGGAAACGCACCATCGGGGCCCAGGGTTTACCCCTTTTCTTCCCACCCCCCCCAAAGGGCTTTTCACGATGTCGTCCGGGGGCCAGATTTTCTACCATCAAACAATGTTGAGTGCCCCAACCCCGCCTAAAAAACTATCGTAATCTCCGATCACTTTATTTTGGGAATACCAAATAACGAAGAGTCTCTTTTGAAAGTTTTTTCCCGGGTGTCATTTTTTTTTTTCATTAAATTGTTTCATCTGAAGTTCATCACTGTTTCTGTAGTTTATTGTCTTTTTTTGTCCATATCTCTCATGTAGATAACATGTCAGATGACAAAAAATCTTTTCTACGATTTCCTTGTTCTTTTTTTATTGTACATCTTGATTTATTTCTTACATTTCCCCTTTATTGCCAAATTCGATTTGATGTCTCAAAGTACCTTATCAATTGTTGTTATGCAATTATTGTTGTAATGTCCCTAATTTTCCGAAAAAAGTTTTTAGTGAAGCGATCTGCCCCCAACCCTACCCCTCGATTTTTCCTCTTGCGCGATTTGGTCGGTGTGAATAGGGCCGGATTTTTTAATCCCCCTGAATCGTAAACCCATAAAAAAATACACAGAGGGATCACCATGACACGTAACCATTCACGTCAAAAGGCACGGTCAACCCGTCACTTCCCATTTAGACACTCCCCCCCCCCCCCCCCCCCCCCCACCACACACACCCAACATGTTCCCCTTGAGAATGTAAAAATTTCGGGGTCACACCACCCCCTGTGATTCTGCTGAAAACCCCCTTTTCACATACAAATCACGTCCCCTCACTTTGTTTTGGTTTTGGCCAAAATTAACACCTGTTTTACAAAAAAAATAACACACAAAAACCTCTAAAAATTGACGCAATCAGCACATTAAAATGAGGGCTTACGTGCAAGATAAGATTTGGTGATCGTGAACGAACATATTTACATTCTCTCCAAGAGCAAAAAATTAAGGGTTTAATTGACAAGGTTAAGCGATCACAAAGATCACTTGACTTAGTTTACTGCACTGCTTTTTAGGTAAAAAAATATTGTGATTAATTGACCTAGTTTACTGCATTGCTTTGTAGGTCCAAACGTTCCTACAAGAACACTGTTGTGCTACTCCCTTTCCAACTGGGCTTTACCTATACACTGTTAAGATTAATATATATACTGTGCAAACTGAAAGCTTTATAATTCTATGGTTTATAAAGTGTGACTGTTATTAAAATTGGTTTTTATTCAAGCAGAATAGTTTTAAAGGTTAAAAAACAACTGTGCTTTAAAGTACTTTTTAGTAGCTACGTTGTACAATATTTATATTAAAGCTTTAGTAAATTAAACGTAAAAACACAACTTTTAATAATCCATTATCTCTTACTGATCTATAAATAGATAATTTATTCAGGGAAGACAAATACATTTTTATACATAATTAAAGGGAGATAAATCACTTTCATTATCATTGTTTTGCTTATTTTGATTGTTAATGATTACTCTGCGCTTGTATTAATAAGGAAGGTAGAAATCAATACTAGACAATTGCTGTCAGGGAAGGAGTCGGGAAATCCCAGATTTTTAAAATAGGCCTCAGCCGCTAAATGATCAATAGGCGGAAAGTGCCTCACACTCTGTGTGCGTGTGTGTGCGTGTGTGTGTGTGTGTGTGTGTGTGTGTGCGATCAGGTTAGCCAAGCATGTATGTAGTTTTAAATAACTATCATTAAACCAAAAACTCCTTCATCTTAATAAAAACATTACTTAGGACAACTCCTATTTTCAAGTTACAAAACGTCTATGGAGTTGTTTCCCTTGACATGTACGTGTGAATGAGAGAGAGAGGGAGGAGGGAGGGATGGGAGGTGGAGACAGACAGACAGACAAAGGCGGAAACAGACAGACAGAGAGAGATGTGGAGTGAATGAGGGAGAGAGAAACTGATTAATTATTTTTTTTATTTATAATTTTATTTGTGTTTAAAAATGAAACCTAACGTAATTAGAGAGCTTACTAATATGCTTTACGAGTTGGATTGGAAGGCCGATAGAGAAGAGTTAAAAAACAAGTTTGAAGAATCAATTACTAATCTTTTTAATCACATAAAGATTCGAGAAAACGTGAAGCAGGCCATCAGTGAAATACCAGATTCTTGGCCCCAACCAGCTATAAAGTTGTTTGCCATTTTAATTGATTATATGGCTTCTGACCTTACGGATGTTGATCTGACTGTTTCTACCACCCCTGAAGGAGTAGCTGTTCACTTTAATGAAGATTAGGTTTTACGATTAGAAAAGACTATGAATAATAGCTGAATTTACATTTACAATTATTTTTTATTTATTTTAGATTTAAAAATGGCTGCCGAACTCAGTGAATCTGATTTAAAATTGTAATGAAACTATTTGACGAAACAATGAAATTATTAAACATTGATTTTAGTGAATTTGGTTTTGAGAATGATATAGACAATATAATAAAAGATCATAGTGTACTATTTAACGAAGCAATCAAAGTGATAAACATTAACTGTAGTGATTCAGAAAAAGCTAAAATATTGGCGGGTGTTATTGTACGGTTAACGTGTCTTGAAGTGTTGCGATGCTTGGTGAAGAATAAAAGCGTGTTTTACTTACTTTTATATACATTTATTTTTTTTAATTTACGTAAATGTTATGCCTTTAAAAATGATGACCACAGTAAATTCGAGGATGGAAAACTATATACGATGGAAGAATTATTTAGCAGTGACAAACAATTAAGCAATACGTTTAGTGAAGTAGGCATGGACATCATTAACCCTACAAATGTTAATGAAAGCGTGGCACACGCTATCTCTAAAATCCAGAGTCTCTTCAACGTGAACCGCCAGTAAAAGTGTTGTTGGCTGTTCTGATTGATTATATAACACCTGATGATACTAACATGCCAGTTTGGGTTTCACAAGGCAGAAAGAAGTAATCAGCTATCACGACTTTAACTCTAACTGGGCTGACTACATGCTTACACAGTTTAACCATGCAAGTGAGGAGGCAAAGTTAAGGGGTTCTGGCTGGTCTGAAGGGACAGTTCTTGAAATTAAATTGAGACAACAAAGTTCTATCCTATAGTTGGTAATTCTTACCTTCCTCTTCCAAAAGAGTTAGAGTTAAAACGGGCAGTCTTAAACATACATAATTCTGACAACATGTGTTTTATGTGGTGTGTTTTAGCGCATTTACATCCTGTCAAAAATCATGCAAACAGAGTTTCCAATTATGAACAATATAAGCAAGAGCTGAACTTTGATAACATAAACTTTCCAGTAAGCATAGAAAGCATATCTCAGTTTGAAGAACAAAACAAACCAATCACTGTAAACGTATACACATGATCTGTGGTAGACAATCTAGTGCCTCTAAGGGTTTCTCCCAACGCTCCTACTTTAGGCGAATCACTTGACAAGCATGTAGACTTGATACTGTTTGCAGATAGTACAAAGAGTCATTATGTATTAATCAGAACAATAAGCAGACTGTTAGAATATACATCAAAGCATAAATCTAAACAAGATATTTGTAGAAGGTGTCTGGTCAGAATCCCAACTATAGAAGCAGCTGCCAGTCATAAAACACATTGTAAAAGTTTTGTAGACTGTGAAACCAAACTCCTCACACCTAAACCTGGGTCTAAGGTCAGTTTTAAGAATATACACAAATGCAGATGAGCCCATACGTGGTTTTATGCGGACTTTGAATCAATCTTGCCGCAGTACTATGGTCCACAACAGCAAGAACAAAAAACAACCTTATTAACCCACCATCAGATCTGTTCTTATGCGTTTATTGTTGTTAGGTCAGACGGTCAACACACAACACCCAAGATTTACAGAGGCCCAATGCAGCTAGTAGATTTTTAGAGCAGATGAAACAACTTCGCAATCAGTTATCCAACCAACTAAATTTTTCAGACATTGTTATGACTCCTGAAGACCAAGAACGTTATGACTCATCTACGCACTGTTGGATATGTAACAGAGAATTATTAGGCAACGCTGTAAGAGACCACGATCACGTTACTGGAAAGTTTAGAGGGGCCGCGCACAACAATTGTAATCTTCAACTTAAGGTCGATCCTAAGACATGGAAACTGCCTATCTTCTTTCATAACTTAAGAGGCTACGATTCTCATTTATCATGCAAGCAGTGACTTCTGAATATAAGAGGGTTACCTGCATTGCACAGTCTTCAGAAAAGTACATGACTTTTACTCTTGATTGTTTATCCTTTTATGACTCTGCCCAACATCTGATGGCTAGTTTGGATAAGTTAGCGATCTCTACAAGACTTTCCAATCACTAAACAATACTTTGACCCATCTTTAGTGCGCAAAGGAGTTTATCCTTATGAATACATGAACTCGTGGGAAAGTTTTGACGAGCCGGCGCTACCGCATAAAGACGATTTTTACTCTAGGCTTACAGGGAAAGGCATAACAGACTCTGACTATGATACGCTCAGAAAGCCTGGACAGAATTACACTGTGAAACGATGGGCGACTATCATTATCATTACTTGATGGCTGACGTGTGTTTATTGGCAGACGTCTTTCAGAATTACATATCTACTTGCATGAAACATTACAACTTAGACTCGTCACATTACATCTCTGCCCCAGGCCTTTCTTGGGACGCCTTCTTAAAGTCTACAAACATCCAGATTGACTTTATATCTGATCTACCCACACTTCAGATGATTGAAGACGGTCAAAGGGGAGGTATTAGCATGGCCTCACATCCTTACTGTAAAGCCAACAACAAATATTTAGACGACTATGACCCAACTAAACCGTCTAACTATCTAATGTACTTAGATGCCAACAATCTTTATGGATGGGCCATGAGTCAACCGCTTCCACTGAGAAACTTTAAAATGATAAAAGGACCTCATGATGTAATACTGTGTTAAGTATGTTGTCACAGTTTCCGCCTGATAATCCAGTAGGGCTAATCTTGGAAGTAGACTTAGAATATCCTAAAGAATTACACGATCTCCACAACGATTACCCCCTAGCCGCAGAAAGATTAAAGATGAGTCCCATCGAACCTCCTAAACTTGTGCCTAATCTTCAACATAAAACTAAATATGTCTGTCATTACAGACTCCTACAGTTTTACCTAAGACACGGAATAATGCTGACAGCTGTTCACAGAATAATTATCTGTGACCAAGAGCCTTTTATGAGGCCATACATCAAGAAGAATACTGATCTTAGAACCCAAGCCACTGACGCATCAGAAAAAGACTTCTTTAAACTTATGAACAACAGCTGTTTTGGTAAAACCATGGAGAACGTACACAATCGCAAATATGTTAAATTAGTTACAAAGAAAACCAAGCAATTAAGTTTGTCTCTAAACCCAACTATCAAGACTTTAGAAGATTTAACGACAGCCTGGTTGGCATTATGATGAAGAAAAAGGATGTTAAGCTAGACAAGCCGGTGTTTTATTGGCTTTACTGTATTAGAGTTGTCTATTGTTAATGTTAGAATTTCTGTACGACTACTTTAAAAACCCCTGTACCAGAAGCAAGAGTACTTTACACAGACACTGACTCTTTTATTCTAGACGTCCCCACAGAAGACTTTTACAAAGACTTAGAAACTGAAGTAGCTAAATGAACTGATGGATGGTACGACACATGCGACTATCCAAAAGACAGTCCTTTACATTCAACTGTGAACAAGGAAGTAATTGGAAAGATGAAGGATGAACTTAATGGAACAGTTATAAAAGAATATGTTGGTTTGCGGTCAAAGATGTTAGTAGTTGCGCAGTAAATGGCAAAATTTAACTGATTCTGGAAAAAAGCCATGGGGTGGGATGACCATGCTGATGACCATGCTGATGGCACTCTATCATTCTTTATTGGCGGATTTTAAATATCTAGTTAGCGGGTTTACAAGTCTGACTTGGAAGCCGTATGACCCATCTACTGCAATGGTTAAATTGCTGAAGTCTAAAGATTTGGGGTTATAAAACGCTCCTACATTGTAAGTAACATGTTCAATATATTGAAATGCTACCATTTTTAAATTAGTTTTTTTTAAAGGGTTTTTAAAATAGTTTAAAAAGATGTACATCTATATAACCAAACAAAACGAGCGTGTGTTCTTAACGTACCCAATTGAAAATAGACGCGCCGATTGTAGGGTCGCCCTTAAAGAAATTGGGTTTAAAGTAAATGGATTATCATATCTGAAAAAGCTAAGAATAACTGGGCGAATATTAAGGACGGGCAAGGCAAGCTATTAAAACGTTTAAAAATACCCGATGGTTACTACAACTTTTGTTCTTTAAGAGAAGTATTTAGCATTTTAACATTATGTTAAAAATTAATGAAGCAAATCTTATAATTTACTATGAATTTTCCAGAACTTAAAGAAGAAAGGGAGTACGTTTTTCCTAAAAGCCTTGCTCGAATTTTGGGCTTTTATGATAGCGGTGAAACATATCATATTAAAACGCACATGTACTTAGAAAGCGGACTTTATGAGTATGTAGGCAGTAGACCATCCGATTTTCTCGTAAACTCAGTTTTGTATGTCCATTTACAACAGTTAAAAACAGATACTAATTTGTTTAATGGCTATCCATCTACACTTCTAAGAGTGCTGCATCCAGTTAATGCGGGGTTTTGCGATTATCAGCTATACAGGTTTGGTGGAGACAGTGAATTTAAAGACTTAATTGAGGGCTCTTTGAATTCATTGGATGTAAAAATAAATAACCAAATGGAGAGCCAGTTGTTTGTTCTAATTTATCGATAGTGCTTGAGGTGGAGGAGCATATTGGAAGAGTAAGAAGGACTCAGTCCCGCGGGCGTTAATTTTTATGTTCTTAGAGAGAATGTAAATATGCGGGTCACGATCACCCTATCTTATCTAGCACGTAAGCCCCCCCCCACCCCACCCCCCCCCCCCACCCCCCCGTTTTAAAACAACGATTGCGTCGATTTTTAGAGGTTTTGGGGGTGTTAATTTTTTTGTGAAACAGGTGTTAAAATTGGCCAAAACTGACATGAGATGGACGTGATTTGGATGTGAAAAGGGGGGTTTTCGTGCAAAATAAGGTGGGTGGTCTTGACCCCGCATATTTACATTCTCTCTATTTCTTCAATCTAAGACATAAGAGCAAGCTTTGTTTATAATTCAATATTTCTTGCAGTCATATATATATGTGTGTGTGTGTGTGTGTGTGTGTGTGTGTGTAATGTGTGTTGTAGTGTTGTGATATGTGTGCGTGTCTGTAGTGTGTGTGTATCTGTGTGTGTGTGTGTGTGTGTGTATCTCTATGTGTGTGTGTGTGTGTGTGTGTGTGTGTGTGTGTGTGTGTGTGTGTGTGTGTGTGTGTGTGTTTTCTGGAACATTTTTGTTTTAACTCTACTAGATTTAGCACGCAAAGCTCCCTCCTTGAAAAGCCT
>CM031626.1:18517169-18518223 GCA_018398815.1 Conus ventricosus | reverse complement strand
TCAAAAATTTTTTTCGCCCGTTGGGCCAAAAACTATCTCAGCTATGCCTTGCATTCTCATTCTCTCTCTCTCTCTCTCTCTCTCTCCTCTCCTCTCTTCTCTCCTCTTCTCTCTCTCTCTCTCTCTCTCTCTCATCTCTCTCTCTCTCGTCATTATGTCTTTAATCATTACTTATTTATCATCATCATTAATCATTTCATTTGATTTATTATATGATTTATTCCTTAATCTGTTTCATTCTTCATTTCTTTGATTTATTTATATGATTTATTCCTAATCTGTTTCTTTATTCATTTCATTTGATTTATTTATATGATTTATTCCTTAATCTGTTCATTCATTCATTTCATTTGATTTATTTATATGATTTATTCCTTAATCTGTTTCATTTATTCATTTCATTTGATTTATTTTAATGATTTATTCTTAATCTGTTTCATTCATTCATTTTTCATTTGATTTATTTATATGATTTATTCCTTAATCTGTTTCATTCATTCATTTCATTTGATTTATTTATATGATTTATTCCTTAATCTGTTTCATTTATTCATTTCATTTGATTTATTTATATGATTTATTCCTTAATCTGTTTCATTCATTCATTTCATTTGATTTATTTATATGATTTATTCCTTAATCTGTTTCATTTATTCATTTCATTTGATTTATTTATATGATTTATTCCTTAATCTGTTTCATTCATTCATTTCATTTGATTTATTTATATGATTTATTCCTTAATCTGTTTTCATTCATTCATTTCATTTGATTTATTTATATGATTTATTCCTTAATCTGTTTCATTTATTCATTTCATTTGATTTATTTATATGATTTATTCCTTAATCTGTTTCATTTATTCATTTCATTTGATTTATTTATATGATTTATTCCTTAATCTGTTTCATTCATTCATTTCATTTGATTTATTTATATGATTTATTCCTTAATCTGTTTCATTCATTCATTTCATTTGATTTATTTATATGATTTATTCCTTAATCTGTTTCATTCATTCATTTCATTTGATTTATTTATATGATTTATTCCT
>CM031626.1:18474669-18507169 GCA_018398815.1 Conus ventricosus | reverse complement strand
GGTCTCCTTCACCTCCATCAATGATTGCTGCTGCGCCTATGTGCTGATCTCACGCTGAATATATTTGCGGAGCAAATTCGCATGGAACAGTTTTGGTTTCCCATTCACATCAATTCGGTAATCCTGATCTACCTTTTCAATGATGGGAATGGTCCTTTCCAATGCATCAGCAGCTTGTTGTGATCCGTGGAAGCAGTAACAGGACTTGATCTCCCACCTTGAGGGATTGCTTCCCTCACCTTCCTGTCATATTGCTTCTTCTGCATGACCCTAGCCTCCTGCAAACTTCCCTTGAAACCCTTACATGTCTCCTCCACCTATTGCGTAGTCCAACCACATACTGATAAGTGGGTTTTGACCTCTTCTGACTCCTGTTCTCCGGACCATAGCTCTTTGAGAATACACACTGGGCCCCTGACTGTCCGCCCATACAGCAGCTCAAATGGTGAAAAGCCTGTGCTCTCCTGAGGGCTTCCCTGTAGGCGAACAATGCCGCTGAATGTAACGATCCCAATCTGCCGGTCTTTCCTCACATAGCTTCTTTAAGATGCCCTTCAGCACACCATTGAATCTTTCCACCAAGCCATTACATTGTGGGTGGTATGGGTAGTGAGAAGCTGTGTGATCCCTACAGCCTGTTGACCTCCCTCATCACGCCTGAGGTGAACTGTGACCCCCTGTCACTGAGAATTTGTGATGGCACACCCACGCGAGAAAAGATCTCTACTAGCCCTTCAGCGACCTGTTGCGTATCTACGCCTTTCAATGCGACTGCTTCTGGGTATCTGGTCGCGTAATCCACGAGCGTCAACACATACCTGTGCCCACCTTTGGAACAGGGCGAGATTGGGCCAATCAGATCAACAGCCACTCTCCTAATGGTGTGTCAATTAAAGGGGCTGTTTAAGAGGCGCCTTCCTCTTCACCCCTCTTGTGGCTGACCTTTGACATACATCACATGACATGCAGAACCGCTTTATGTCTGCCATTGCCCCTGGGCCCGTGAAAATCATCAAAGATTCGGTCAGCTGTTTTGCCGGTGCCGAGATGACCCGCCATGAGCGACTAGTGACCCACTGACATGACAGTGTCACGATAACATGCTGGTACCTCTAACTGAGTTGTCACCTTACCTGTCTTCCCCTTGGTGAACACTCGGTAAAAACACCCGCCTTTCACCAGAAATTCTTCATCACCTCCTCAACCACCTGTTTCTCTCCACCTCTTGCCAACTCCCAAGACTTCACGAACGAAGGGTCTTGTTCTCTGCGCTGCCCTAAACTCATCAGGCGACACATCTATGCCTGACTTCCTTGCTGGAACGGCTAACGGTTTATCAGCCTTTTCTCCTTCTTGCTCCGTGTTTGAACTGCTGCCCCTGTACAGTCAACAACTCAGGATCCCCTGGATCCCTTGCACCTGGAATATTTCCAATGATCAAATCAAAAGGGTTTCTCCATCACCAGCGCAGACAACTCGCCTGACAAGTAAGGGGTACGTACTTCTGTCTTAGCAACTGGGGAAATCCCTCACAGTGCCATCGATTAGAGTACAGGTCTGGATTTGCCCTGTCAAATCCCCCTTTCCCCGACCAGCGTTGTTTTTTACTACACCACATGAACAACCAGTGTCCCGTAACACTTTCACCCTCTGCTGGCCAATCCACCCCTCTTCCACTGGTAATGAACCACTCAGCCTAGTGCCCTCCATCCCTGACACTGACTGCTGTCCAGCACGAGCCATAGGCCGCACTCCACCCTATTCAGATTGGATCCCTTTTGGTTCCACTGCAGGGCGTTTCCCCTGGCGACCCTTATCAACCTCTTGCAAGGCTGCTGCCTTCTGGAACCTCATGCGACAATCCCTCGCCACATGTCCCTTCTTGTGACAAATGAAACACCTATTGTCCCTTTGTCCTCCTTTCTGCCCACCACTGGTTTGCAGACTTTGCAGAAAACTCCCCTAGTCTCCTTGCACTCTTTTCAGCTGTGCCTGGCACCTGTTTCTCCTGCACCTTAGTGCCCAAACGTGCCTCCCTGTATACCTCTGGGTAACTTCAGCAACTCCCCTGCTGTCTCTGGCTGTCTCTCTTTCAAATGTATAATTAACTCTGGACTGCAACCTGCAAAATCTGTTCTTTCATAACCAGCTCTTTCAATTCACGAACTCCTTTCTCGTACCACTCAACTCTAACCACTTCTCAAATATAGTGATCTAAACGTGCACCAAACTGAGTGTACGTTTCACCTGCTTGTAATCTAGCTGATCGAAATTTCTTTCTAAACCCTCCTCTGTGAGGTCAAATTCCCTTCATCAAAGACTCCTTCACACCACTAAAAATCAGATTGTTGGTCTGCTGGTAATGCAGTGAAAATCTGTAATGCCTTACCCGTCAATAGCGCTGACAAAATGACTGCCCACTCTTCTGAAGGCCAACCCTGACTATAGCAAACGTTTCAAAACGACTGATGTACGCATCAATCGAATCTGTTCCTTCAGAGAATTTTGGTAACTTTGGTCGGGGGGCATAACTGCGCAACTGAAACTGAACTACCATCATCGTGGTCTCCCTCTGTATTCTCACTATCTCTAACTCTAATTGAATCCTTAATCTTTCTGTTTCCTGCGTCTCGTTAGCCTGATTACTGTTTGCCTGAATCCTTAATCTTTCTGTTTCCTGCGTTTCGCTAGTCTGAATCCTTATCTTTCTGTTTCCTGCGTTTTGCTAGCTTTAACCCTTTCCTGCTCTGCTAATGCTATTTCTACTGCGACACGGCATCTTTCCGCTCGCTCATCTCTTTCCATCTTTTGTTGGGTTTCAACGAATGCTCGCAACTCTTCTCCTGAGTAGCCTAAATCACGAGCAACGCCCCACAAGTTGTTCAATAGGGTGTTCTTTTCGTCCGCCATATATCTCTTTTTTTTTTTAACAAGATTTTACTACTACGACAGCCAAACTGTGGTTACCGACACGAGTGATGTAATGGCACAATCCTATGAATGATAATATTAGCTTGGGACAACGTAATTAGTTTTTATAAGTTTTTATAATAAGTACTCTGGGGCTGAAATGCCAAACCTAGTGTTAACTATCTTGGAAGCTATGCCAAGCCTAGTATTTAACTATCTTGGAAACATTCATAAGACACTACCTTGTCTTAGGGTTACAATACTTGAATCCCACCCAGCTTCCTCTCTGAGAAGTTGAACAATTATAAAAATGGGCCAGAATATCCTGGCAGGCTCGCCAATAAATTGTCAACCTCGGGTATGTCAGTGAGGAAGACTAGCGCACAGCCCAAACACACTCACAGCTTGCTTACAATCTCATTCATATATCATGCATTCGTCAAATCAAGTCACTAGTAAAGTCTATAACATTACTACACATAATCATGGAAAGAAACATCAATGCGCATGGAGTCAAACAAAATAAAACATTCTCTCTTTCCTTGAACTTCACAAAACCATTTATCTAAATCATCATAACTAACCCGGGTATAAATAGATTTTCTACTTTACCTGGCCAGGTGATCTTAAACTATTTACGAATCACTGTCTTTCCTTTTCTTCTTTTTTTTCTTTTCTTTTCACTGCCACTTTCACAAACACCAGTCACGACACAACTGCTGGCACTGGTCAGGTTGGACCGCCGGCACTGGTCAGGTTGGACCGCTGGCACTGGTCAGGTTAGACCACTGGCGCTGGTCAGGTTACTGGCGTTGGCCTGTGGTTCTGCCTGATGAAAGTGGCGCTGTCAGGTAAGAGGTCGAACCCCGGTTCAAATTGAACAGTGACTACCAGGCATCGATCTGTTCTCCTTTCTTCCTTCCTTCACTAACGCATTGCACTCTCTCTCTCTCTCTTCTAGTCTGCTCTATCAAATGGACATGGTTGCTTTCTTTTTTCTTTTTTTTTTCTTTTTCTCTTCATCGATTAGCAACTCTCTCTCTCTCTCTCAACATCTCTCCTTAGTCCTTCCTCTGCAGACTCTATATGGTGCTAATGCTTCAACTCGGTTCTCTTCACTCCTCCTCTCATCTCTCTGCTTTTCTCTCGTGCAGAGCCTACTCCCAGAACCTCTCCCTCTGTCTCTTCCTTCTTCTTTTCCTTTTTTTCCCTTGCTCCCACTCCCATGGCTTTCTTATCCTGTTCCTACCTGTCAAAAGGGTGAGTACCATTGGTCAGTATTTTTCCCGCCTTGTACCGAGGTTACCTCCCCTCTAATTTCATTGGACATGCAAATCGTCAAAGTCACATCTACCGGCCTTGCTCTCTGTGGTGGTCAATGGGTCATTTAATTAATTAGCTTGATTTCACCCCCACCACACAATACCTTCCCCCTTCCTACTTCAACCGGCGACGTCTGGCTTAACTGTGGGTGCTGGTCTTGCAAATTAGCTGTATCAGTCTGACCCAGGCGCCGAGACCCGTCTGGCCAGACCTATTGAGACGTCGGTCAAGCCACTCAGTCTGTCTGCGGATGGTGCCGTCTCCGTGACGGACTAAAAAATAGCCTCTTTGGCTGACGCGACACATGAAGTCGTCTGCCTGGAAACCAGGATGTTTGAGTTTGGACTTATGTCCAATTGAACTGGCTGGCGACTGACCACGAATTCGGTTTTTCTTTTTTTTGTCCGTGACAGTGTGCGTGTGTGTATGTGTGCGTGTGTGTGCGTGTGTGTGTGTGTGTGTGCGTGTGTGTGTGTGCGTGTGTGTGTGCGAGTGTGTGTGTGGGCGTGTGTGTATGTGTGCGTGTGTGCATGTGTGCGTGCGTACGCGTGCGTGTGTGCGTGCGTGCGTGCGTGCGTGTGTGTGTGTGTGTGTGTGTGTGTGTGAGAGAGGGGAGAGAGAGAGAGAGAGAGAGAGAGAGAGAGAGAGAGAGCGTGTGTGTGTGTGAGCGTGTGTGTGTGTGTGTGTGTGTGTGTGTGTGTGTGTGTGTGTGCGTGTGTGTGTGTGTGTGTCTGTCTGTCTGTCTGTCTGAGCGTGCGTGCTTGCTTGTGTTTGTTTGTGTGCAAGTGTGACCGCATGCATGGTAGTGTGTGTGTGTGTGTGTGTGTGTGTGTGTGTGTGTGTGTGTGTGTGTGTGTGTGTGTGCGTGCGTGGATGCGCGCACATGCGCGTGCGTGCGTGAGTTCGTGTGTGTGTGTGTGTGTGTGTGTTTGTGTGTGTGTGTGTGTGTGTGTGTGTGTGTGTGTGTGTGTATGTGTGTGTGTGTGTGTGAGCGTGCGTGCTTGCTTGTGTTTGTATGTGTGCGAGTGTGCACGCATGCGCGTGCGCGCGCGCGCGTGCGTGTGTGTGTGTGTGTTGTGTGTGTGTGTGTGTGTGTGTGTGTGTGTGTGTGTGTGTGTGTGTGTGTGCACGCGCGTGTTTCAAATGTTTGAATCAGGATCAGAATTACGTCTGCTTTCTTTGAAAACTATACCTGGGTGTGAACACAGAACTAATGAGAAAAATGATGAGTCCTTTTACATGCTGTCTGAACATGCAGACCTGTACACCGACTCGCACAAGCTGACCTACATAGTCTCACGCTATTTGAAAGCCATCGAATGCAAGTGCTGCTAGTCGACCCAGTGCAGACCCCAGTTTGGACAGACAGAAGAGCAGCTTTGGCATGGTCTTCGGGGTTTGTTTTCAGATGGTTTACACCTCTTAACCAGCGTTCTTTTCATTGAGCGTATCTTTCAGTTGGATCGAGAAAACGACAATTATCCGCTGTTACATCAACATTTTGCATTGTTTTACCTGTTCACCCGTGCCTTTGTTGCTATCCCTTTCTTTTTTTTTATTTTTAGAATTGTCCGAAGTTTGCATATGGCTGTCCTGCGCTCATTTCTTTCTAGACGAAGGTAAACACAGCTCAAGTGTATACGTTTCTAGACGAAGGTAAACACAGCTCAATTGTATACGTTTCTAGACGAAGGTAAACACAGCTTAAGTGTATACGTTTCTGGACGAAGGTAAACACAGCTCAAGTGTAGACGTTTCTAGACAAAGGTAAACACAGCTCAAGTGTATACGCTGCAGTTTTGTTTTCGTTTTTTTTCTCGTTTTTTTTTTCTCGTTTTGTTTCAATAGCTTGTTTGCTTTTCTGTTTGTTTGTTTGAATGTTTGTTTGTTTTTTTGTTTTCCAGAAAGAAAAGTAGTGAAATTAAAGTAGTTAACAGTGCACATTTCAAAGTGTCTATATATAGATATAAAGTACATTTTGGTCTCTCCACGCACGACCAAAAATCAAGTAAACGGAGAGCAACCGTAGCAGAGAAGCTTTGTGCGTCATTAGAGTTTTATTTGGCAAGCATGTCACCATAGCGGAAAGAGACAGCCAGACAGCCAGACTGCCCTATGCTCAGAATGAGACTTGACCGATGTACAAATTGTATATGGCTGAGAATGTGACAGAGATACACAGACTCTCTTGGGCTCAGAATGAGACAGATATACAAGTTGTACATGGTTCAGAATGAGGTAAGACATATACAAGTTGTACATGGTTCAGAATGAGATCAGATAGATAGATAAATTGTACATGGTTCAGAATGAGATAAGATAGATAGATGAATTGTACATGGTTCAGAATGAGATAAGATAGATAATAAATTGTACATGGTTCAGAATGAGATAAGATAGATAGATAAATTGTACATGGTTCAGAATGAGACAAGATAGATAGATGAATTGTACATGGTTCAGAATACGATAAGACAGATATACAAGTCGTGCATGGTTCAGAATGAGATCAGACAGATGTACAAATTGTAGATGCAAAGATGCATACACAAATTGTACATGGCTGAGAATGAGATGGAGACAGAGACCAAACTGTGCTAAGCTCAGAACGAGCCTAACAGACAGTCTAAACCGTCCCTAACCGAGAACGTGACAGACCATACACCGTGCTGAAGTCCGAATCAGAATCAGAGTGACGATCTCCTAGACTGCGCCAAACTTAAACTGAGACACCACAAACAGAAATATTCTTGGTTCAAAACCAGACCATCACACATACAAACAATACGCCTTACTCATTTTTGCACATGCACTATTTTTTAAACTCCCCCACTTTTCCCTCCCCATCTCTTTTTTTTTTTTTTTCAGATTGCACATCCGGCCCAGATGCCTGTTCTAACGGTGGAGCGTACAACATCAGTTCCTGTAGCTGCGAATGCCCCCGATTGTGGACTGGAACGACCTGTACCACCAGTAAGTCAGTGCTGTTAATTAAACTCCTCAAGTTCCGCCCAGTCTAGCAGAATGGAAGTGCTCTGAAACATGTAAAAGGAAAACAAAAACTCCTCGAAACGGTGACGAACGCCCCCAAAACGTCACGCTCACATAACACCCATCCAACCAGAGTACGGTGCTTCAGACTTCATTAAAATACCTGTTTTTTCGGTGCTTAGGAAAAATTTTCTGAGTCAGAACAGAACGAAAACAAGAGAGCCAGTTTGTCTACATTTGACTCACATTCGTTGCGCAGTTGTTTTTTTTCTGAGTCGGAACAAAACGGAAACAAGAGAGGCAGTTTGCCGACATTTGAATCGCAGTCGTCGGCAAAATTTTTCTGAGTCAGAACAAAACGGAAACAAGAGAGGCAATTTGCTACATTTTACTCATGATTAATGAACAAAATTTTCTGAGTCAGAACAAAACGGAAAGAAGAGACGCAATTTGCCTACATCTGACTCACGGTTACGTGGCACATTTTTTTCTGAGTCAGAAAAAAAACGGAAACAAGAGAGGTAATTTGCTTACATTTCACTCACGGTTACTAAGCAAAATTTTTCTGGGTCAGAACAAAACGGAAATAAGAAGGGCAATTTTGCCTAGATTTGACTCACAGTTACTGGGCAAAATCATCTTGCGGCAGAACAAAACGGAAAACAGAGGCAATTTGCCTTACATACAATCATTGGACAGTTTTTGTTTCCTGAGTCAGAATGAAATGGAAACAGGAAAGGCAATTTGCCTTCATTTCACTGGCAGTCATTTGGCTATTTTTTTTTCCTGAGTCAGAACGAAACGGAAACAAGAGATGCAATTTGTCTACATTTGACTCACTGTTACTGGGCAAAATTTTTCCTGAGTCAGAACGAAACGGAAACAAGAGATGCAGTTTGCTTAGATTTGACTCACGGTTACTGGACAAAATTTTTCCTGGGTCAGAACGAAACGGAAACATGAGAGGCGATCACCCTACATCTGACTCATGGTTCCTGGGTTTTTTTTCTCAGTCAGAACAGAATGGAAAGAAGAAAAAGGCAATTTCGCCTCCATTTGACTCACCTATGATGAAGACACGCCACAGCAGAAAGAACGGCACGAGGTGACAGGGGAAGGAGGCGGGTGAGTGACACACCATCACCTGACGACAGGCAGTGAGCACCGACTCTAGCAGATGACTCGGCAAGATTCACACGTTTGTGTCGGCCACTAGGCTATTTCTTCAGCGCCTTTAGATACTTCCCTCTCCCTCCGCCTCCCGATTTGATCTCCCAGCCACTGCCAGTACCTCCATCCAGGCCGCTCCTTTGACGTCCATTCTTATCTTTTAAAAGGCGAAGAAGAAGCTCCGTGGTGCATTCCGTGTCATGTACCACTCAACAGTGAAACATGTTCTTTTAGAGTGTTGGGACATGCATGATGTGAGACATAAACATTTTACATTACAGCAGACTCCCTGAAAACCTTGTTCAGAGACCTGATGTGATGTTTCAATTTCTGAAAGAGATCAACATTTTTCATCTGATCTAAGATTTTACAGAAGAAAGATTTTTTTTTAAACAAAATTTCTGGTGTGTTTTTAGAAGGTGTGTTTTAAAGAGTTGTGTGAATGAGGGTTTTTTCTTTTTCTGTTTTTTTTTTTTTTGGGAATCACCTTGCTGTAAAATGTTTATGTCTCACATCATGCATGTCCCATCACTCTAAAAGAATATGTTTGACTGTGAGTGGTGGTACATGACATGGATTGCACCACGAAGCTTCTTCTTCACTTTGAACGCGATGACATGGCCTGATATGGCCCTTTGCGGTCGGCTGGCCTATAAGCAACATTACCTTACCTTACCGCCCCTCCTCCTTCCTCCCCACCTTTCTCGTCAACGACCCTTGCTCCCCTTTTGACCTCTGCACTATGACATGTTCTGACCTCGTCGTCCTCTTCTCTCCGTCTGTTCTGGAATGGTCACGTGCGCGCCTCTCAGGGTGACAAAAAAAAATCCGGAGATCTGTTTCTGTCGGACAGTGGGCTGTCAGTTTCTGCGGACTGAAATCAGCGTGACGTAATATCTTAACGTAACGTGCACGACACTTAACTGTGTAAGCTTATAGGTGGTCTAGCTTACTTCTAAGTTTAGTAACACATTAATTGTTATCTGCATCTTTGGTGGAAATGGCATTAAGTGATCTGATCTTGACAAACGTCAATTGAATATTTGATACGGATTTTTCATATAACATTTAACAGATCTTTTATCAGCAGTGATTGAAAGTGATTCTCATTTATGAGAAAATAACAATTTTGTGATATTAATCTTATTGCTGAAAATGTTAATCGTGGATTCACGGCAGATACGAGTCAGTAATATCTTCACAGACGCAATAACTGGACAGATCTTGACAAGGTTGATAGTTTTGCTGAGTTTGATTACGCACATGCTGATATTAACTGAGAAATGTCAGCGTGAAAAGCTTGCCATGGACATGGACACACACGTGGACACACACGTGGACACACACGTGGACACACACACACACACACACACACACACACACACACACACACACACACACACACACACACACACACACACACACACACACACACACACACACACACACGCACGCACGCACGCACGCACGCACGCTCACACATACACACACACACACACACACACACACACAAGATGGCGGCAACAGTCAACCACTAGGTTAAAATCTGCTGAGTATTTAGCAAAAATCTCTGAGAAGATGACTAGAGCCAGAAGCAATAACCTGATGAGTAAGACGGCTAAAGAACATTGTTATGAGAAAAAACCCAACAACCAGCCCCAGAAGGACGAGGTCTTCCTCTACAAGCAAAAGTTCCTTTCCAGTCGGCAACGACCGTTTGGACGGGCCCGGAAAAAACAAAGTCAATCAGCGATGGCAAAAAAAGAAGAAAACGAACAAGCCGTAAGTAGAATCATGTTCCTTGAACGAACCTGATCAACACTGAATGAAAACGTATCTAAGCTAGAAGACACAATTCAGTCGCAAACCGAACTGATAAAGGGGAATTCATGCGCAAGATGGCGGTAGGTGTTATGGATTGACCCACGTCTCGGACAGTTGTGATCTCATAATGCATAGTCATGACTAAAACCAGGATTCAACCAGAGCGAGGAGTTTCTTTAAAAAACCCCACTGGAAAATTTTCAATAAAGACTGAAAATGAAAACAGAACCCTCAAACCCCGAAGAATTTTGCCACCACAACCGTGGTTAGAACTTTTTTCCAAGGGTAAACTTTTTGACAGGCTTTTCAGCATCTTCGGCCCCTCACCCCCAGTCTGCCACAGTTTAAAATACCAGGACAGTGTGAGCCCCCGGCGTAAATTTTATGTGCCCCGGATGGGCCCCGGGAAAAGAAAATTGAAAATCTTACTAGTACATGGGTTTTTACGGGAAAAAATAGTTTGGAAGCGATTAAAAAGTTGCGCCTTCTCAGAAACCCCCCCCCTATCCCTCCCTTGATCCTTTAAAAACCATAGGGCTTCCCCAGTTGTAACACAGAAAGCGGCCAAAACACTAGGTCTACCCCAAAAAACACAAAAATCTATTTAAAAAAAAAACCAAAAGTATCCCTTTCTAATCAAAACAAAAGAATCCCAAAGCCCTTAGGCCTTTGTCCAAAAAGCGAAAATGTCACTTAAAACTTGGGAAAGCTGGGGAAAACGTAAAGATGCTGAGCTTTCGTTCCCCACTGGGCCAAAAACACTTTAAAACGTTACACTGCCCCGGCACCGCAAAATGTTTATCGATCAGTCGCAAGATACGACTGACCCTCCAATGTGAAGGGTCATATAAGGGTTTCTTCAGTGAAAAATTTTTTAGAAGCCAAAAACACTTATTTAACGCCTTGGCTTCTTAACCGTCGAGATAACAACTTACCTTTGTCGTAACGAGAATGCTGCAGGGCCCCCGAACCCCCTACACCCCAAACCCCCGAGGTGTCTGTGCTGGAGGGAAAATTGGGAGGCTTTCAGGGGGGCCCGTTCTGGGAAACGCCAGGCAAAATGCAAGGCCCCGATGCCCGTTCCCAGTGGCTTTTATGACTGGGGGAGAGAACAGTATTTTAACCAATCCTGACTCACTTGCTCAACCACCGTGTTTTTGGGCAAAATGGCCTGAAAGCCGCCTTTCCTGTGGCGGAAGAGAGAGAGAGAGAATCACCGGCAGACAGAGAAGAGAGACAGAGAGAGACAGACAGACCAGACAGAGAGGCGGGCAGACACACACACACACACACACACGCAAGCGCATATTACTGTTCTCTGACAAGTAAGACGTCAATAACCAAAAAATAACGATTATTTACCAAACAACATACTGTGCAGGGTTATCCGTTTTTAATACTAATTTACTAAACTTTTTAGATTTCAGTTTTGTTTAATCCTAGTTTTTCCTGGTCATTTTCAATAACATCATTTTCGCGCAAACATTCTTCAAATGAGTCTTGTCTTTCATGTGAAATAGAACTACAGTCTTTAACTGTTCTCTAAAGTCTTTTAAAACTGAGTTATATTTCTGGCATAAAATCCACACACTTATTCCAGCATGTCTTCCGCTGAAAGCTAGTTTTCGACAAGTGTTTCTCTTTTTAACTATGTCTCTTTCTGCTGAACAGTCATCTATAATAAATAGTGTCTGCGTTCCTTCAAACAGTCTATAAAACTGTTCTAGACACTCACTCAGTTTATTGCTAGGATTAACTAAAAATATGTTATCATCAGTCCATATAAACCTTCTATTATGATATGCTTTGTTCCATTTAAGTGTTGGACAGAAAACCACAATATGATTAAAATTATAACGATAAACTGTTTGTAACAGGTCGAGGATAAATATTGTTTTTCCACAACCAGTCTGCCCACAAATCAATGAGCAATGAGGAGTTTTTGTCATAAAGTTTAAACTGCTCCATAGTTTTATAGCAGAATTTAATCTAATCCGTTATTGTTTTTATCATGCTCTCTGTTAAAACTTGTTCAGTATAATAAAACCCTACGAGGCCTAAATGTGTAAGATTAATCCAATTCAGTTCTGTAAGATTGTTTCTATTTAGACTAATATTGATTTTGTTGCTTGTTGTTATGACCTTAATATCCTCGTCATTGTGAAGAATGACGACGGTAACTTTAAGTTTTTCAACGTCTAAGTTTTGCCAGCTAATTAGAATTCCCTTTAGAAGGACGTCACTAACGCCCACAACCCCATCCCTCTCCTTATCTTTTAGACAGAAATTTCAAATATCATTGTGAACGTGTCTCCTAATTTCATTTTGCGGAATGAACTGTAATTTTGTAGAAGCATCCTTTAAAACCGTTTTCTCTTCTGTGGAGGATGTACTGTTTATTCCCATACGCTTTATTTCAATCTCTTTCCGACTATTGTCGTCTGGCATAAGACTTACATGTAAAGGCCAGAGTTGAATGCTTTTCTGAAACTTTTTTGATGGCTAAAATATGTAAATGGGCCTTATGAATTCAAATTTTATGTCCCATTCTAAATATGGTTCTAAGTGCCATTTGAGGTCAGGCTTTCGAACTATTTATATCATACTGGCCAACATTATTTGCTTCTAGATTGCGCAGCTGTTCTAGTTTAGGAAAACTTTTTGCTGTCGCTAACCTCTTTGCGTTTATAATCACCATCTTTAGTGTACTCAAACCCATACAAAGTGCCTATCTCACCGTTCGTTCAAAGTCCGCAACGTCTGCAAGGTCTTTTAATTCTAAGGTTATACAACCTCACAGGAGCTAATGTAACTCCTGGTTCTTCTGGCCCACGCGACATTATTTTTTAGTAGCGTATTATTTTATTTCCAAAACAATGTGCAGGTTATCGCATTTCACAACTTTCCCCGCTTTGTCTTTGATTTTTATATTAAATGATCCGACCCTCCCACAAACTAATCTTTTAAACTGTAAATTAGGGAATTGTATAATTTCATAATCGCAATATGCAGCTTTCCCTGACGGAAGAGCTCTTAAAACAGTTGAGGGCCTTCCATCATATAAGTTTTCATCAGTGCTTAGCTCGTCCAAATGAACATAGAGTAATGAATGTAATGCAAGATTGAGCGGACTTTCCCCCTCAAACGTAGTTTCATTTAGCGAAACACTAAAACTATGAGTGGGTAGATTGCTAGTTGTAAAGCCTAGCATTTAGCTAGCTCTCTATCAAAATCGTATTTTGCTTCTTCAGGTTTGAATGTTAATATTGTTTTTAGATTTGCATTGTTAAGTTTAAGAGTAATGTCTAAGTTACTCATTGCTTCTTTTAGTGAGCAAAACCCGTAATAACCATCAGGTATTGTTAACTGTTTAACGTCGTTTGTCTCCTTTCATATTTTGTAATCTATTATTCCCCTTGGCTTTAGTTATATTAAACCATACGACTTTGTAAAATATTTCATGGAGCGCGACCGTTTTGGCCCCGCAATTGTTATCAATAGCATGTTCTAAAAACGAAGGGCGGTCTGAGTTGTTATTGTTACAAACATTTTTTAAAACAAATTAAAAATGAGTGCATTCAAATATACTGATGCAAAATATTCGTTGGGGCCGCACTACAATCTTAAAATATAACAACTGATACTCTTGACATTGCTGTGACCCAGACTGCCTCTTTTCATAAAAAGGTGAGTACTCCATTGAAGAGCATATCTTAACCCCCTATTGAAAACGACCACATCAAGAAAGCGTGGTTTAGTCATCCGATGCAGTTTTATCAGAACCAGTTAAACTTTGCTGTGTTTTGCGCATCAACTGGGTGTGGAGTGGCGTTTGCCGATCATTTAAATCACCATGATCCTTTGGTGAGGTCAGTGTACAGATTCATTTTTATTACACCTTCGACGTATTTTGACTGAACTGCAAGCGCCATTACCAAATGACAAACCATTTAATCCACTTAGCAACAGAATAGACATGAAGGCTTTTGAAAGGATTTGTAACGAATTCAATATTAACATCAAGACAGACTTTAGACAAAAGTTGGATCATAATCATGGCCTAGGCGACCTTTATTTTCGGGGCACGCACAGAAAGTATAACATGACTGGCATCCTCCTTTCAAAACTTTCTTTTCAGGCAAAACTGTTCAGCCTGGGTCCCTACAGCAAGAGCATAAAACAGCATGGACAACATTTATCTTAGACCTTCTAAGGGCCTAACTAGAGCGGGAATAGAACGAATAAACGACTCTATTCGTACTTACGTTTGGTGTTTGCTAGGTCGCAAGCACAGGCAAGATCGAGCATAACTGATCCTTCTACTGGCTTTGACGCGCAAAAACAATACTTAGCAAATTTAGAGGACGCCATTAATTCTACAGTTGATTACCTTCAAGTATTCAAAGGTACCAACATGTTTTACAATACGCAAGATCGAAAGTAGACTTTGCTGTTGGCACTGGTTTATACATGCTGCCTTCTGACCTCAGACTCCAGATAGGTACAATAATAAACTATAATAATGAAATTCTTATAGCAGGCAATGAACAGAAGGTTGGGAAAAACGACATAAATTCTGGGCCAGTAATATTACAAACAATAAAAGAACACCCAAGATTAAGTCATCCAATCCCTGAAGTCCAAACCCCCAAAGTCATTGAAGGCTCAGCAAAGCTCGCGGACTCTGTTCGCGATGACCATGAATAGAAAAGACAGCGCTTGTCTTGGATTAACTGCATAGGATTACTTGGTCTTTATCTTACTAAATAGTAACCCAACTATTACAAGAACTAATGTCCATAAGTGCTCAGCCATAAAGCCAACTACTTTGCTTGCAGTAGACAAAGCCAGCTGACAATACCCCCAATATTCCTGGTAAAGCGTTCACGGCTTTACCAGCTAATTTTTTTTAATAAACTTGCAAGATGATCAAGCTGTTTTTTTTACCCATGATTTATCAGCGATGGAGGTGGAGGTACTGAACTCTGGCCACCGCCGCCTGTAATAGCCAACACCAATGTACTTATGCAAATCCTAAGGCCGTTATAACGCTTGCTATGTGACACCTTGCTCTCTAAACAGTGTTCGTATTCGTTCTGCTAGTGTCGTGTCTTCATATAAAATTTTTTCGATAGTTTCTCTTATTCTATTCACTTGAGTTCGTAATTGGTCTCGGTTAGTAGTCAGCACTTCTAGTCTTGCTGATCTTTCTTGTTCAAGATCTTTTAGTCTTTGGGTTATTCTTTCTTTAATATCATGCCCTAAGTTGGCGTCATCAGCCTCAACGAGTTTTTCTTTTTCTCTTTTTATATGCTCATCTAGTTCGCCTAGTTTTGCTAATTGTTGTTAATTCGCCTCTGATGCTTCTCAAAGCATGATCAAGGGCCGCTATTTCTCGCATGGGTAGCGGTGAGTCGTGTATATCTTTAACGCTGTTTCTTCTGAAAAACTGGTTTCTCTGCTTCTATTGTATTTATTAATTCGCCTGCTGATTGATTTAATTCTTTAAGTTCCATGTTTTGCATTTGGTTATCTGTTGGGAGTTCTTGCAGTGTGTTTTGAAGTTTAGCAACTGCCTCCGCCCTTAATTTTGGCCTAACAAGGCCAAGGCGATTTTGATCTTTCACACTGAGTCTATTTCTAATTGAACCCACGGCTAAAAACTTTGATGGGTCTTTTTTAGTTGTAAGCTGAACAAGTTGTCCTTGGTCGCTCCTCACAAACAAATGGTCATCTTTTACTTCAAAATCATTAGGGTCTATAAATTCGGGAGGTTCTTGGCCTAAACTTTGGTATAATGATCTGACCTTACTTCTGTTAATTTATACCGACTTGTTGGTAATGTACTCCCATTTCTGCTAATTCATCATGCAATGAGAGCCCCGAGCGATGCCGCTCCCAAGGGAATCACTCATGTCGTCTCCACGATCAAAAACATCATAATCTTCATCTCAATGCCTGCCATGTTTCTTTAATAATTAATTTTTTTATTTTGTTTTATAAAAAAATGTTACATGCATATGGCTTGATTCTTGACCCGCATAGAAGACTGAAAGAACCCTTTGGCGTGAAGGGAAATAAACGGAATATTACTGTTCCAAATAATCCATCTACTATTGATGCAGATCAAATTCTTACTGTCAAATTTCCGGACCTAGGAGCAGATGAAGTGATTGTGCCAGGCTCTGCGCGTCTTACTTTCAAAATAGTACTTGATTCAACAACAGACACAAACAGGACAGTTTGTCCAGAATTTGGGGCGGGCAATTGTTAAGAAAATTTCTATAAACTTGAGGGGCAAGAAATATTTTCTTTACACAATGCAGACATTTTTTTTAACCTATTCTGATCTATGGCTAACCGGGAATGAAAGGGCTGATCTTGCGTTTCAAGGAATAGAAATGAAGAAGCACTAAAACATAGAATAGGTGCTGCAGATACTAAAGACTCAAAAAGTATGTGGCTGTAAATTTTGCGTTTGGAAATCGCTTTTCCATTCCCTTAGATTTTGAGTTGTTAAAAGCGCATGCGCCGTACTTTCAAGGAGCATTAAAAGACAGATTGTCATATGAACTAACTTTTAATGAATACAAACGTGTTATCATATCATCAGACACCGAAGCAAAGTACAGCATTTCTGACATCTCGTTTAGAGTTTGACGTTGTTAGCAACCCTAATTTAGCAAGGCAATTGAGCACCAATATCAGTCAAAATTATCAATATATTACGAAAGAGTGATTCATCATACAACATATCCTAGAAGCAGGGCAGACACTATATGGAATTTTAGTTTTAGCGTCTCAGCAAGATCACTTAAAGGTATTTTATTGCTGTGCGAAGATGAAGAACCGTTCAAAAGAGGAAGTGAAAAGTTTTTTAATCCAAAAATAACGAAAGTACAATGTTCGATTGAGGGTAGTCCTAACCAAATCTACGCTAGCGGGCTTAAACCTTATCAGCATTTTGATGAAATAAGAAAACTGTTTGGGGGCGGGGTGTAGAAATCCAACAGCAGACCTGTGTCTAAAGATTTACATCTTCACAATGTTAGGCTTGATGATTATTTAACAACAAAATACGGTTTATGGATTGACCTAAGGTCAACAGAGGATAATCAGTTGCATGGAAGCGGGAGAGCTGTGAGAGACGTAATAAACATTCAAATGATAAAGAAGAAGAAGCCGATAAACCGCTTAAATGTACATTTGTTTTTATTATATGATGCGCAGCTGAATATTGAAAATAACAGATTAAAAGATATACAATACTAAATTATTTTTATTTTATAAAAAGCATGTGTCTGTTCAGGTTTATCCAAATGTTGCCTACAGCGCTAACCAAAAGAAGAGATAGCAGGCAATTCTGCTGCTGAAGTAAAAACCTTCAGATTAACCAACATTACACAAATGCAGCAAGTACTAGAGCAAGACCTTTCAAATACAGCAAAACCAACGAAGGTATTCTGCTGCCTTTAATGCTGTTACATAGTTAATACTGGAGCATCGACTATAAGCGCTCTATCAGCAGGAACGAGGTTGGTCTCTTAGCAACGGGCATAGGCGCACCCGCAGCTTTACCTCTAGGAGGTTTGTCTTTTAGCTCTCGGCCTGTGTTCATTAGCCGTAGGTGCTGCTAGCAAAAAATTAAAAACTAAACTCCAAAAGCACACAGCTATGGTTTCAACTAATAACAGCTAAACTTAGCTCGTTCAAACTGACAATAAAATAAAGCGCTTGTTGACTCAAACATCACGGATGAAGAATTTAATCGTTTACAGGCCCGATTTTGATGACTACAAAAGACAAAAGTTTGATCTTCAAAGAAAGGCGGTGACAGTTTTTTCTCAACAGCCAGACCCCGAGCAGATAAAAAAGGAATGTTTAAAAAAAGTAAACGAGACATTAAACTCTGTTCTAAACAGCTCACATTAACAACACCAAAAGGTGTTTATACTTTAGTTTATGAGTCCAAGCACAAAAAGACCGTTGATATTGGTTCTGATTAAGTATTTTTTTTTAATTTAAATAAATATTTTGAGTTAGAAAAGAGACTCAACATGGCTAAGATATATGAAGGACAAGACGAAATTTTTTGAAGCAATGCAAGAAAATTTATCAAGAGCACTGAATGATATTGATTTAGAAGTTATTGATCCAGGAAGCGTACGGCAAGTGTTGCTCATGCTATTTCTCAAGTTCCAGGCAAACTAACAATAGACCCGCCAGTTAAAGTAATGTTAGCTGTTTTAATCGACTATGTAACAATAAATGAAGAAAATCTAGAAGTCTGGGTCTCAACTAAACAGCAGACTATTCTTTCTCATAATGACTTAACACCCGTTGGGCAGACGAACTGCTTGCACAGTTTGACGCTGCCGCTGAGAGCTAAAATGAGAGGCTCTGGTTGGTCAGAGGGCGAAGTCCTAGAGATCAGATTAAAACAGGCTAAGTATGCACCGATTGTAGGCAAGTCTCACATTCCACACCCCCAGCATTAGTCGCAAAAAGAGCAGTTCTAAACATAAAGAATACAGACAACAAATGTTTTATGTGGTGTGTTCTTGCAAGGCTGCATTACGCCCGCAAAAACGCAGAGAGAGTGTCTAACTATCGCCCTTACATCAATGATCTT
Organism: Conus ventricosus; assembly: GCA_018398815.1. Lineage (NCBI taxonomy): Eukaryota > Metazoa > Mollusca > Gastropoda > Neogastropoda > Conidae > Conus > Conus ventricosus. The sequence continues at coordinate 18,488,319 of CM031626.1, read as the reverse complement.
AACTTTAGTGGAATATCCTTTCCTGTTAGTGTAGATCAAATTGATCAGTTTGAAGAACAAAACAAACCCATAACTGTTAATGTCTACACATGGGATGAGGAAACAGATTGTGCCAATTAAGTGTCCAAGAACAGTCCAACGATTGGCGAGCCAGACAAAAATCATGTTGACTTACTACTAATGTTTTCACCAGCGGGCTGCCACATTATACATTGATACGAACAATGAGTAAACTAATGCAGCATACTTCAAAAGATGGGCACAAACAAGAATTCTGCAGAAAATGTTAACAAGATGCCATCTGTTCAAGCCGCGAGCGAACATAAGAAAACATTGTATCGGCCCAGTTGACTGTAATACAGAACTAACTACGCCCCCGCCCGGATCTAAAGTTAGTTTTAAGAACTGGAAACGCTGCAACATTCTCCATATGTTGTTTACGCAGACTTTGAATCACTCATGTTCCTTATGAAGGGCCAGCGCCACAAAAACTTCGAAAAACAGTCTTAATGAGTAATCATCAGATTTGTTCATTTGCCTTCATTATTGTTAGGTCGGATGGCGTTTATTCAGAGCCAGAATTATATAGAGGGCCAGATGCTGCAGAATACTTCTTAGAACGCATGCAGAAAGTGCGTAATGACTGTTCTAATAATCTGAATTTATCTGAAATCATAATGACTCCTAAAGATCAACAGCAGTATGACTCAGCCACGCATTGTTGGATTTGCGGTTTAGAGCTAACGCCCAAGAGTGTAAACCCCACAGTAAGAGACCATGATCACATTAGTGGGAAGTTTAGAGGTGCAGCGCACAGTAAATGCAATCTTCAACTAAAGTTTGATCCAAAGACATGGAAGCTGCCTGTATTCTTTCACAACTTACGAGGTTATGACTCTCACCTTATAATGCAAGCAGTAACCAGCGCCTTCAGTAGCATGCATTGCACAGTCCATCAGAAAAGTACATGTGTTTCACTTTAAATAACATGTCTTTCTACGACTCTATGCAGCACATGATGGGCTCATTAGAGGCACTGGCTATGTCCTTAAAGTCCTGCCCAATAACGGAAGAATATTTTGACTCAACTCTCGTTAGAAAGGGTGTTTACCCTTATGAGTACATGAACAGTTGGAAAGGTTGATGAAGACACACTTCCTCCTAAAGGCGCGTTCTTTTCTAGTCTCAGAGGAAAGGACATCAGTGATTCAGATTACCAGCATGCTCAAGATGCGTGGCAAAAGTTAGAGTGTAAAACGATGGGAGACTATCATGACTCCTATTTAATGGCAGAATGTATGTTTGTTGGCGGACGTCTTTGAAAATTATAGAAAGACCTGCATGAAACATACAGTTTGGATCCTGCGCATTATATTCTGCGCCCGGGATGAGTTGGGATGCTTTCTTAAAGTTTACTGGAGTACAGATTGATTTATGTCAGATTTACCAATGCTTCAGATGATTGAAAACGGATTGCGGGGGGAATTATATGGCATCGCATCATTACTGTAAAGCAAACAACAAATACTTGGATCATTATGATCCGAGTAAAAGGTCTAACTATCTCATGTATTTAGACGCAAACAATCTGTATGGTTTTGGGGAATGGCGCAATCACTTCCATTACGTAACTTTAAAATGTACACAGGTACGAATAATATTCAAAAGGCATTAAAGTGGTTGGGCAGTTTAACGCCTGATCAACAGCGTGGTTTTCATTCTAGAAGTTGATTTAGAATATCCTCATGAACTCCATGACCTGCATAATGACTATCCATTAGCACAGAAAGTCTAAAGATGGATCCAAGAGAACCGCCTAAACTTGTGCCTAATCTTCGAGGCAAAAAAAATTATGTCTGTCATTACAGACTTCTACAATTTTATTTAAGACATGGTTTGAGTTGACAGCAGTTCATCGCATAATTGCTTTTGATCAAGAACAGTTCATGAAACCATACATCATGAAGAACACTGATCTCAGAACTAAATCCACAGATGCTTCGGAAAAAGACTTTTTCAAGCTAATGAACAACAGCTGTTTTGGAAAGACTATGAGAATCCGCACAAGCGCAAAGATGTCAGATTAGTCACCAGAGAGAACGAAGCAATTAAGCTAACTTCAAAACCTAATTATCAGGACTTTAAAAGATTTCATGACCAGCTTTTTGGCATAATGATGAAAAAAAAGAAAGTCAAATTGGACAAACCTGTATTTATTGGGTTTACTGTTTTTGAATTATCAAAGCTTTTGATGTTAGAGTTTCTTATGACTACTTTAAGCCCTCGTATCCTGAGTCCAGAGTACTTTACACAGATACAGATAGTTTTGTTATAGATATTCCTACTGAAGACATCTATAAAGACATGGAATTAGAAGTAGCTAAAGGTCATATGCGGGGTGGTACGACACATCTGATTACCCTAAAGATTCGCCTTTGCATTCATTACTAACAAGAAGGTTTTAGGAAAGATGAAGGATGAATTATCTGGAAAGGTGATCAAGAGTATGTGGGGTTAAGATCGAAAATGTACAGTATTTCGAGCCAGGAGAAAATCATTAAGAAAGCAAAGGGAATATCTCGCAGTGTTGTGCAGTCAAACATATCACATGACAACTAACAAAGAAGCATTGTTTGGCAATAAGACTTTTCATCATGACAACGTAAAACTGCGATCTAATCACATGAGATACAACACAACAGTTGTAACAAAGAAGTCATTAGATAGAACAAACACAAAACGGGTGTTTGTTAATCCAGAGTTTTCATATGCAATGGGCACTGGAGAACCGTAAAAATAATTAAAGCAGAACAGTGTCTGGCGGGATTATCTGCAGTTCTTCCTTCACAAAAGATCTTTGAGGAGCTGGTTGTTTTGTTGTGTCAGTTTCTCGTAAATAATACACGGCGGATTCATTTTTACAATTCTTTTTATTTCGTACGGGTCAACACTCCAAATTGGATCGGTTGCCCTGATGCGAGTGTCCCCTTCTCTCCCCGGTAAATAAAGGTACCTTACTTTCAAACCAAACGGTAATAGTTTGCCGATGAAGACTCTCCTTCAGCAACATTTATTTGTTTTTCTTTTGATTGCTTGTACGTTTTAGGCCTTTAAATTCTTCATTATTCATTGCGCGCAAAACTGAGGGCAGTCTTCTAACCCAATCTGTGTTGCGAGAATTGTCAATCAGCTCTCTGTGATACTGGTAGGAGAAAAGTCTTTCGGCTAACTGTTGTTAAAGTTTTCAACTAAAGCCTGTGATCTTGAACCCGAATGCCTCTTCTAATAGTACTCTGTGTTTTAACAATAAATTGATTCACTTGACCTTTAAATTCTTTTCCATCATCAACTTGAATCATGCGAGGGTAAGTTAGTGGACCTCGTTGGTATATCAGTTGTATGGCAACAGCAACAGCAGAAAGCACTCTTTTGTGTATATGGTTCCGCATCTTTATATCTTGAAGCTATATCAATGACTGTAAATGCGTACTTAAATCGTTCGTCTAATCGTATCAGAGGGTAAATATAGAAGATCCATTTGATGGGTGTCGTTTGGAGTTGTGTTTACAAAGTGTGGTCTCTGTATTCGTTTGGGCGCAGGTAAATAAATTTGCCAAATCGCTTGTTTAGATAACCATCCTTGCGTTTGTTCACTGACCCCTGCCGCTTGGCTTAGCTTTTGTATTGCTGTGATACCCTTCCAATATCCTTTGGGCGAATATAGATTTGTTCATTTTTTATTCAGCCAATATTATGTGCAACAAAATACACGACGTCATACCAACGCAATAAACCCAATTTCTTGCATCTTTTGTTTTTCTGATGGTTGATAAAAGTCACTGAATTTGGTGGGGGCAATGTCGGGCCGGTTTTGCCTGTTACTAGATAATATTGTTTTATTGCTTGATCAACATTTTTAAATGTGTAACGCATGCCCCTGTCTTTCAGTGTGTCATTAATAAAATCTAACTGCATCAAGTCTCTGCTTTTCATAGGCGTCTTGTGCAGCTGCTAGTTCCTCCATAGCGTTGTTATTCTTTTTCTCTCGCCGTCACCGCAGTTTACTAAATGCAAAATTACTTCCCGCTAAAAGCAAGCGCATTCACCACAGCGCCGCCTATCATTATTGCGAGTGAAGCCATTTTTATAAATGTATTTTTTTTACATATTTATATTCTCTGGAATATTCCTTGCTTAACTAGAAAATCTTTCGTAGCAAACGAAGCTGCAATAATCAATCAGTTTTGCTGAATCCTCAAAGTCTAGTTTGCCAAGATCTGCTGGTTTAATTCTTAACAGGCTTACCAAGCATTGAGTATCCTACACTTAGTCCTCCAATAACAGCAGAATGGTATACAAGGTTAGCAACAGTTTTTTCGGTGCTCATTTTTATAAAATAAAATAATTATAATTATTAAAAACATGAACAGTGATGATCTACTCATCTACTAAGGCGGCCTAAACCTTCCTGAACTTATGAATGACAAGTTGATGATCAAGCTATTATGCCCAAAAGGAGAGCTGTATTCTTTGGCAGCATGTGGGAAAACAAACAGTTCCTCGGAACTGAATTCAGCATTGAACAGATTCAACTGATGTCGCCGCAAGACATTTTAAAGTATCATAACAGTTGAAGCGCAGCTGGGTTCTAGAATGGTGAAAAGTGTGGGCAAACGTTCTTAGTTTGTACACTAAACTAGTCAGTAGATTTGCTCCATTGATTCTGAACAAGATCTTACTAATGATTTAACGCAAGAATCCAGTTTAAACAAAGTCATTAGAGTCTCTAGGATGTGATCTATACTACAGATTTGGAACATGTTATCGCCAGTAATCATGGGATTAATAACTTTTAATCATATAGATTTTATTTCCCTTCAAAATGAACGATCTAGAAAATCAGCAGAACCAGAAAACACTGAATCAGGTGGAGAAAGTAACCCAGAAACGCTGAATCAGGCGGAGAGCATTAAATCCTGGGCGTGTTGAAGCAGGGAAGAAAATAGCAGAGTGGAACAGACAAAAAAAATTAATGTTACAGAATATGACTCATCATGAAACATAACACCTCCAACGCCAGAACAATTGATTCATGCCACATAAAACTCCATGTGATACAAGGGCCCCAAAGTCTTCATGGAAATTGAACTAAAACTGTTGCCATTTTGGCGCCCTTGCTGCTGCTGGGGCGGTTATTACTGTTATAAAACATATAAAGAATGGCAACAGAAACGAAAGCTATCAAAAAAATCTGAGCCACTAAATGCAGAAAAGACACCAGCACGCCAAAACCGCCAATAACAAGCATCATTTCGATCCATTATAATGAATAATATATTTAAATTTTTTTTATAAAAATAGATCATGGCGTATTATAAAATGATGAAGTCAATAAATAAAGACCTGGAGTCTATAAAGAGCATTTCCATAGACCAGAATTGTAATCAATGCGGTTGCTTCGGATGTAAGACCTTCCTTAAAATCTATGCAGAAAACGCCGAGCAAGACATACTCAACGATGACACGTTTTTTGAGGCGTGTGTGTCTATATTAGACATCTACTATTTAAGATAAAAACATAGCTTGTATTTTTTTGATAATTATAAGATAAACTTAATAAGAACTTGGTTGTACTTAAAGGATGACTAATCAAGAACTTATTAAGAACTTGATCAAGAACTTAATTAAAAACTAATCAAGAACTTATTAAGAACTTATAAAAACTTAGAAGTAACTTAAGTAAGAACTTGGGATAACTTGAAATGACTTAAGGACAACTTAGAAGTAACTTAAGTAAGAACTTAGAATAACTTGTTAAAAACTTAGAAGGAACTTGAGTGTTTGCATGCGTGGGTGGGGGGTGGGCAGGTGGGGTGGGGGTGTCATGCGTGGGGGCCAGGACAAAACAAACAACAAACACAAACAAACAACAAACACACAATAGACAGTCCGGTGTGGTGGGAGGGACGTGCGTGCGTGGGTGGGGGGGAGGACGTGCGTGCTGGGGTGGGGGTGGGGGACGTGCGTGCGTGGGGTGGGGGTGGGAGGACGTGCGTGCGTGGGGTGGGGGTGGGGGACGTGCGTGTGTGTGCGGCAGCCAAAAAGTTGAAGCAGGACGTTGAAGCGAAGCATGAAGCAGTAATCACAGCAATATAACAAGTCATAAAGTGCTTGGTGAAATTCAAGGCAGTCAACTCTAAACAAACCCGACCGTCTCTGCATTAGCGGTATCTAAAATAGATCTTACTCAGTGGAGCTCGTGCGCTTTCTAGTTAACAGGCGAGCTCGCCTGATTGACCCAGTATTGCTTGGGTGCTTTCTAGCCGTCTTACAGTGCGCGCGCACTGTTAGCTAAAGCAGTCAACTCTAAACAAAACCCGACCGCTCCTGCATTAGCGGTATCAAAAATAGATCTTACGTCAGTGAAGAAACGGCTTGCCACTGTGGACCTTGACCGCTCAGGGTAAAGGCGCTAGTTAGTTGCGAGAATATGAAGGGCCTGCTGCTCTCAACTCATCCAAAGCACTAACAAATTGTGCATGGTACTCAACATGCTCGTCAAGTATTGTCAGCTTAGAAATCTCCCATATCTTTGTTCTGCCATGATCAAAATATTATATAAACACAAACCAACCTGCACAAAACCAGTAAATATCTTCTACACTACACCACACACCTTCAATGACATACAACCCGCGCTAACGACACCTGGCGCGCTGTCAACCTGAAATGAATACACCCCCCACCCCACCCCTCACCTGGCAAGCCCAGTCTCTCGCTTTATTGATTTTTTGGTCGCTTGCCGTGCGCTGTGTGAACAAGGTCGCGCGTCTCGCTAGCGATTAAGTTTCGGCCTCGTGCCAGCCTATCTGTTACACATAGTTTGTAGGTTGTAGTACATCCGTCATTGTATATTTGAAGCATTTATATGAAGATAGTGCTAGCCACACACTACTCCTCCTCCATACTGGTAATGTACTAAGGTCTGCCTAACCCTATCTAGTTTTGTTTGCCAAAACATTCGAAATCGCCATCAGTGCATAAGAGCACACTTGAAGGTAGATGAACTGGTTAGAATTAAAAAAGTAGAAAAGTATACACATCTTAATACACAGATCAGCGTTGCCACATGAACACTGAATCTATAGTTAACACAATCAATCAAGTCTAATACAAACTGAGAACATTTTTTACTTGGGAGGAACAGCAAAAATGTTTCAAATACGAATCAGTCGTGTTTACCCCCGCCTTCAACTACCAGTTAAGCGCAATGAAGAACAAAGAAAGAGGCGGCTCTCGCTGTATAGCGAGGAACGTGTTAACAACGCCCGCTGTGCGGGCAAACATGTGAATAGTTGGCTTGCCTTCACTGACTGACTCTAACTAATTCTTTCAACAAATACTCTAACATGCAGTTAAAATAAAACTTATGGCCTCGAATAACAAACCTGTTCTTCAGTAACGTTTTAGCCATTTTAAAATAACACAATTAAAACCAGTGGTCACACCAGGGCGCAATCAAAACACAGCCTCTTTGTGCAGTAGCTCCAACACAATGACAGCCCGGTCGTGCCACGTCGACAGCCTCGATCTGATGGCAATCTAGACTTTTCCAAATGTGTGCAACCCAACTGAGTGTGTTTCGTTTAAACAGCACAGGCTAGGTGCAAACTGCCGCGAGCCGTAAATTAAGTGATCAGATTTCAGCCCCGTGTACAAAGTTTGTAGGTGGAAATTAGTCAGAAGAAGTGTGCGGATTTTATGTCATTTAATTGAGAGAGAGAAAGAGGTGTGTGTGTGTGTGTCTGTCTGCCCGCCTCTCTGTCTGTCTGTCTGTCCTCTCTCTCTGTCTCTCTCTTCTCTGTCTGTCTGCCGGTAATTCTCTCTCCTCTCTTCCGCCACAGAAAAGGCTGCTTTTAGGCCACTTTTGCCCAAAAACTCGGTGGTGGAGCAAGTGAGTCAGGATTGGTAAAATACTGTTCTCTAGGGGTGTGTGGTACACCAACTGGAACTATCCATAAAATGCCCTGTGTTTGCAACATACAGCTGTGCAATGTGTGTGTGTGTGTGTGTGTGTGTGTGTGTGTGTGTGTGTGTGTGTGTGTGTGTGTGTGTGTGTGTGTGTGTGTGGTGTGCGCGCGCTGGTATGTGCGTGCATGTGTGGGTGTGTGTGCACGCGTTTGCATGCAGTGGAACGTGAAGAAGAAGCATGTGTGTATTTGGTGTAAGTTGAGAGTTGGTAGGGTGTGTGTGTTTTTGGTGTGTGTGTGTTGTGTGTGTGTGTGTGTGTGTGTGTGTGTGTGTGTGTGTGTGTGTGTGTGTGTGTGTGTTTTGTGTGTGTGTGTGTGTGTGTGTGAAAGAGATAGAGAAGGGCACAGCTCTTAAAATGTTGCGAAGTTTTTATTGAAAATGCTACTACATATATTTGATTTCCTTTATCCAAGGCGAAAAATGCACGCCCGTTTTGGTCAATTATTTTTTGTGAGACACAACATCCCTCTGGAATATTATCTTGTTTGACAGCTGATAATTTTTTTGCACAGATAGTCTGCTGAACAGACACTTTTTGTATTGTTGCATTACGGGTTTGTTTACCTTTCCTTCACATTGTTCATATTTTTGTTTGGCTTGTTTGTATTATGAAATGCTCTTTGTCAGAATAAGTATGTTCATGAATAGATATTCCTATATCGTCCATGATCTTATAAACTATATTTATAATTCATATCTTTGTGACAGTATTGGTATGAAAAATGACAGGAACGACTACAATCTGCATAACCTCAGTTATCCCGGTAAATTCCGTTTAAAATGGAGCTAGATCCAAACAGCCCTTCGTATGTTTCAGTGGAATGCGAGGTCTATTTCCATAACCTATTATCTTTGAAGTCATGTTCTGGAGAAGGGCTTAGTGTTTTAGCACTCCAGTCATTGAATGTGGAAAAGAAAAAGCTCCCAAATCTGAAGAATTATTACTACCCACCTCTTTACAGAAATCAGTGAGGTAAATAAAAAGGTGCAAACTGCTATCTATATTAGACTTGACCTTGAGTTTTACAAATATTAGCCCACTTCCAGTACCCATAGATAAACAAGATGTGTTTGCCACAGGTGCTGCCATCAAAGTAAATAAGGAATCAGTTTATAATGTTCTGTCTGTGTACTATCCTAATGGTCCTAAAGAGGATGACACAGATGGGTTAAAACATACTGATTTTACAAAGAGGAAGTGGATTATTATGGGTGACTTTAATGCTCATGCGCCCTTTTGGGACGCTGGGTTGTAATAAAGTGACATCAAATAGATTTGTTAAAAATATTGTTGATTCGAATCTAATTTATTAAACGACGGTAGAATTACGAGAATTCCTGATGTAGTTACTCACAAGTCTAGTGCAATAGATCTATCACTTGTTTCCCAAACAAGCAGTAAACTATAACTGGTCCACAGTAGAAGATTGTTTAGGGAGTGATCATCTTCCCATTACATATTTTTTAATGAAAATATATTTGATGAACTGTCTACCACTGAATGCAAAATTCCAAAATTTAATTAAAAATTTGGGCGACTGGGAAGCCTTTCAAACTTTTCTTTCTGTCGCAAAATAATCACCAATCGAGGATGACGTTTCTAGATATATTTTATGCTAATTTTCTCAAAGTAGTATTATTAGCAGCTGAAAAGACTATCCCAAAACATAAATACAAAAAGATTGGAAAATATGTGGGCAAAGTTATGGTGGACAGAAGAATGTAGACTCGCTGTAAAGTCAAAGCGAAAAAGCTACAAAATATGGATAAGAAATAAGTCAGATGAAAACTTTTTAAAATCATGAAACAAAAAAAGAATAAAGGGTACTAAAATTTTATTGCTCAAGCAAAAAAAGAAGTCCTGGGTTGATTTTGCGAAGCCGAAGAAATCGAATCAAAAGATTTATTTAAGTTTGGAAAAAAGTGAAAGAAATGAAAAATTTGGGCTATAAAAGTCAGTCATACCCATAAGCTACAACTGATTTTCCTTCTGTTTTGGGATAAAGCTGAAGCTTTTTTCCCCGGTTTATTTTCAGTTGTAGTCAGTCTAAAAATCTTCAGCGGAAAGCCGTCGTCACAGATACCATGAGGAAAAAAAGATGATTACATGGCTCTCCACAAGAAAACGAACTTTCCTAAACTCACCTTTATGATGTCAGAACTAACAGAACCTTAGATTCTTACCTTAACATGATTCAGCTGTTGGCCTGATGGAGTGTCCTATCAACTCATCAGACACTTACCTTCTTCGTGGAAAGTTTACTGCATTCATTATTCCAAAAATGTGGATTAATGGCACTATTCCAAGAATCTGGAAAAGTTCGGTAGATGCCCAGTACTCAAGGAAGGTAAAACCGAGAACATCTTTACATAGTTACAGCCCATAGCTCTAACATCTCATGCTGGTAAACTTTTAGAAAAAATTATTCAAAACGACTGTTATATTACTGTGAAAAAATGGTGTGATTCCTGTTCAGCAAGCGGGGATTTCGAAAAGGTCGTTGTACCACAGACCATTTAATAAAACTGACCAGTCACAATTAAAAAACAAATTTCCCCGTAGAAAAAGTACTTTGGCTACATTTTTTTGATGTCAAAAAAGCCTATGACTGCGTATGGCACGCAAGGCTACTTTTCAAATTAAAAAATGTTGGTATTTCTGGGAGAATGTTTGATTACATCAAAACCTTCCTAACGGAAAGAAGCATATGTACACGGATTGGAAGAACTTATTCATCCTTTAGGATGTAGATATGGGTATTCACAGGTGATCAGTTATTGCTCCCATTTGTTTACAATCCTAATCCATGATCTTCCAAATTTATGTCAAAAGCTACGCATGTTTTTTCAATATGCAGATGATATCGCTATTTGGATTAACTGTACATTAAGAAAACATTCCAATAAAAAGAACAATAAACTTTGTACAGAATTTGTACCAAAAGGAATTGGATAAAATTATCTATATATATGAAGAACAACGGATTAGAACTTTTGGGAGAAAAAACATGTCTTATGTTGTTTAACAATGGTGAGAACCCAAAAGATGCTACCCTCGCTTTTGCTAGACGGACAGATTCTTGAATATAAACAAAAAGTTAAATTCCTGGGGTTTTTTAAACCCCCTAAGCTGAACATGGAAAACCATATTGAAAGTCTAATTTTAAAACAAGAAAAAGATTAAACGTTCTTAAATAATATGTTGTCAACCAGGGGTCAGGACTGTCATCCCCTTTTTAACATCTATACATTCTTTAGTCCGATCGAAATCAACATATGGACAGAAGAAATATTTCTCTGCCCCTAATTCTTTTTTAAAGAGACTGCAAAGCTTGGATAGTAAGGCCATGAAATTAGCTCTCGGAGTTCCAGTTCATAACAAACACTTATAAATGTTATAAAGAAACAAATATATTACCACTTAATGAAAACAAATATTGGATGTGTCTAAGTATATTTGTCAGAAGTCTTTCTGTTGAAAATTCAGTTACGGAAGAAAAAATGATGGATTCCCAATAAAGATTTTCCAGAGTTCTAAAAACATATCATATATCCAACCAGTTAGAAACTACACATCTGGCTTTATGTCACATTGTAATATTGATATCACTGTATACCAAAATTTCCTGCGGTACCCCCAATTTCCCCCTTGGGAGCACCTAAAACCCCTCTTTTGATTACAAATACACTATGTTAAAGAAAGTGATAATGTAAATATTTTAACAGCTAAAAGTTCGTGAACATTTAGAAAACGCTATCCAAATCATTTAAAAGTGTTTACAGATGGGTCGGTATTGGAACCCTTGACAGGGGGTTCTGGCTTTTAATACCCCCCTTTAAAATGTCAGGAAATTCAATATCATTTAGGAAAGGGGTTTTCAATTTATACCTCAGAATTATCATCATCATCATCATCATTCTCTTGCCCATGTTTGGGCATGAGGAGAGATGAGAAAACCACTCCGAAGCCAGGCACCGCCATCCGAATCCTCAGAATTATATGCAAAAACTAAAGGCTTTGATGTACATACATAACACACCAATTGCTTTATATAAAATCTTACTGTGTGTTGCCCCAAATCTGTTTTTACAATCACTAGAGCGTTGGGACTGTAAAGCTAGAAAAGTTTTTGGCTTTTGAAATAAAACATTTACTGCATTGTTTCATAACTCTAGGTAAAAGAATTGATTTTTGTTGGGTCCCATCTCACTGTGGTATAAAGTGGAATGAAATAGCAGACAGTCTTGCAAAAGAGGAGCAAATAGAAACATGAAAATTTATCAAAAAATCCTTAGATTTTTTCCTCTTGTGAATTAATCCAAATTATGGAAAAGTACATACATAAGCAGAATTTTAGTCAAAACATGCTACTTTCCCATTGTGCTCAAGGCACATTGTTTAGATTGATTCAAATAAATAAGGCTGAATACTTGGAACACTAAATATTTCATGGTATTACTTGTGTCCCGCAGAGAAAACATTTCTGTGCGTCATCTTTTGTTTGAATGCTCAGTGCTGACCTCACTCTATCAGGAGAAAGGTATTGAGATGATTAAACTTTGATAATGTTAATAGTGTCTTATATGGTTCATGTGTTGCTGAAATTACCATGGTTTTTTCGCAGTCACAGGTGCAAAATTTTTGTAAAGGGGTACAACTTCGTGTACCACTAAAGGGGATTTCACTTATGTAAATTTGCCCCGATCAGATGTGGCTTTGCAAGTGCTAGATAAGTTTTTTGTTGGTTTTGTTGTTGTTGTTGTTTTTTAAAGAGTGTCTAATATCATCTGGTGATTTAAAAAGGGCGTTAAATAAACCCCTGAACTGAACTGAAAGAATGTAAAAAGATACTTTTAAACAAGAGAGAGAAAAAAAATATCGTTTCAGAACGCGGAAACGCAGACTGAAACCGAAAGACGCTTGTCTTTTTGCCGAAGCTGCCAAGGCTGGGACATCGTTATCGTCCGCTCAACAGCCATCACCTTCTAACCACCTACACAAAACGGCAGGAAAACAAAATCAAACCACCTACACAAAACGGCAGCAAAACAAAATCCCAGAAAGAAGGAAAGAAATGCATGAAATTAGAAAGAAGACTGAAGAAAAAAGAACTGATGACGCAAAAGCAAAGACCGACCACTTACGACATGGGGAAAATTTCAAAGAACAAAAACCTTCCAAGAAGGGCGTAAAATCAGATCTGCCACGGGTGTTGTTTCTACACGATTCCATCGCCAACAAAATCGATTGCAAGAGGTTGGGAAATTCGTACTGCTTCATCAACATCCAAAAGGCGTATGTAACAGAGGAGCTTCCCAAAAAATGTTCAAGGCTTAAAGTTGATTCTACAAAACCCATAAATATGACGCTCTAGTCATCCCCAAAAGCAATAAATGACCTGAAAAAGAAGTCCCCTGAAGACTGCTGTAGAGACTTTGTTGTGAACATTAAGCAATTGTTAAGAGTCATCCTGATCTCAAAGTAGTGGTCAGCGAAGTGTGCCCTGTGATGTACGTACCTGGTTTGCATTCAGCTTTTGGTAAATGGGACGTACCAGGTTTGCGTTCAGCTTGTGGTAAATGTACGACCTGGTTTGCGTTCAGCTTGTGGTAAAGTAC
>CM031626.1:18451818-18474569 GCA_018398815.1 Conus ventricosus | reverse complement strand
TTTAGAGGCCTTGTCCCTACCACTAACAAGGACGTGTACGCTATTGCGTGATCACAGTCGAGACGTGTGCATTTGCATGAGTAAAGGGGGGTTAGTTTGGGCCTTCGCCCCTCCCACACCCCTCGCCCCTCCCCCCCCCAAAAGGGGGGGGGACAAAACTGGAGCGGGACCACTAAACGAACTTGTAAGTAAGTGATCAAAAGAAGAGGGTCAAAAAGCAGACAGACATAATATAGAGATGAAGTCAAAAACAGACAGACATGTAACTGAAGTCAAAAAGCAGACAGACATATAGACTGAATCTCATTTTTTTTGCAACTGGCCAAGAAAAGGCTGTGTCCATCCAGTGACTGACAGCTTTCTAACTCCCCACCCCCAACCCACCCCCTAAACTCACACAGGTCAGGAATCTGTCATCATCAGGTAAAACCTCTCACCAATCAGCGGACAGCTAAGGAACGTCAAAGGAAGGAAGAATACTTCAGAGGGCTGAGTCGGGTCAGTCGATTGGTCGAAGAGAGGAAGCGGGGGAAAAGAGAGACAGCAAATACTGACACTCAAACCACAAGCCTGTGATGCCCCCCCCCCCCCCCCCCTTCGCCCCCCCCCCCCCCCCTCCTCTTGCAACACACCTAGTAACCCTTCGCCTCCCTTCCTACCCTAATCCCAGCTATCCCCTCTCTCTCTCTCTCTCTCTCTCTCTCTCTCTCTGTCTCTGTCCTGTCTCTCTCTCCCCTCTCCCTCCCCTCTCTCTCTCTCTCTCCTCTCTCAAAGACCTCTTTGGTAATGACAATAAAATATCAAAGTCTCTCTCCCCTCTCCTCTTCGCTCTCTCTCTCTCTATCTCTCTCTTTTCTCTCTCTCTCTCTCTCTCCTCCTCCTCTCTCTCTCTGTCCCTCTCTCTCTCTCTCCTCTTTTCCTCTCTCTCTCTCCCCCTCTCCTCTCTCTCTCTCTCTCTCCTTGGAACGACCATACAAAATTCGCAGAAAACCTGAGACTTGGAGGAGTAGGGATGAGGGAGGGAAGGATGGAGAGGAGAAAGAAAGCACTGCATGAAATACACGAACAGTCTAAGTGGACACTGCTCGGTCTGCGGAGCGTCCCGGGCACGGTTACATTACTTAGCTAATTAACCAGGGCATTGGGGATGAAATGCACGAACATCCAATGGACACTGCTCCTGTCTGCGGGCGTCGGTCACGGTCACATTACTTAGCTTATTAACCAGGGGCATTGGAAGAAAGATGGATAGAACCAAACCCGCACAACTCAGGATGATTGAAGCTGGCGCTCAGCACGCCCTGGCCTTTCCCTGAACCCCTTTATTGTCTGTCTGTCCCGTCTGTCTGGGCCCGCCTGCCTGTCTGTCTGTCTGTCTGCTGTCTATAAACTGTCTGTCGTCTCTCTCTCTCTCTCTCTCTCTCCTCCTCCTCTCTCCCCCTCTCTCTCTCTCACTCTCTCTCTCCCCCTTCTTCTTCTTCTTCTTCTTCTTCTTCTAATTCGTCGTCGTCGTCGTCGTCTTCTTCTTCTTGGGTTCCATTGTTGCCATTGCTGTTGCTGTTTGTTCTATTATGTTGTTGTTATTGTGTTGTTGTCCTTTTCTTCGTCATCATCATTTTCTTCTTCGATCTGTCTGATGTATGTGTGTCTGCATCTCTCTCTCTCTCTCCTCTCTCTCTTCTCCTCTCCTCTCCACTCTTCTCTCTCTCTATCTCTCTCTTCTCTCCCCTCATCTCTCTCTCTCTCTCTCTCTCTCTCTCATCTCTCTCTCTCTCCCTCTCTCTCTCTCTCTGACCGTCTGTTTGCTTGCCCTGAGAGAGAGAGAGAGAGAGAGAGAGAGAGAGAGAGAGAGAGAGAGAGAGAGAGAGAAGAGAGAGAGATTCTGACAGACAGAGACAAGTAGAGACAACCACCACCACGAAGTAAATTTTTAAGTAGCTTAAGATTTGAATACGATCCATTCATAATAACTAAATACGAAACATATGTATACAAACTTATGTCTTGCAAGAGTACTTCTTTTTCAACTAAGAGAGCACCAAATCTGATTTTACTTGCTTTTGTAGGAGTGATATTTTGCGCCTTCACTACTATTTTGAAATAAATCAATAAACTATTCTTATATAAAATAAAAACGTAACTTTATACATGAATGAAACAGACATTCCGTATTGTGAAATAAGTCAGTGCACCATTCTCCTGTTAAACAAACAAATAAACATGGGGGAAAAAGACACCAAAACATGTCCTTTGCCTGAACCGAATTTAAAAACCCTTGCCTGTCTTGCTACATAATACATAAGTGTCCGCACAGACACGCAATTTTACTAGGATGGGGTGGGGGAGTGAGAGAGGGTGGGTGGGCAGGGTAAGGGATCGCAGCCACGTCTTCAACTAGGGGACTTTGAATGCAACCCCCCCCCCCCCCTCCCCTATGGAAATAAAGTGCTGCACGTGTCAGATATTTTTCTGCACAGCTTGAGGAGAGGCCAAGTTGACTGGGACCTCTTTCATACCAGAGGATACACTGTCCTTCACCAGTGATGACTCAGTTACCAGAAGATATACTGTCCTCTACCAGTGATGACTCAGTTACCAGAAGATACACTGTCCCTCATCAGTGATGACTCAGTTACCAGAGGGTGCACTGTCCTTTCCCCAGTGATGGCTCAGTTACCAGAGGATGCACTGTCCTTTACCAGTGATGACTCACTTACCAGAAGATACACTGCCCTTTACCAGTGATGGCTCAGGTACCAGAAGATACACTGTCCTTTACCAGTGATGACTCACTTACCAGAAGATACACTGCCCTTTACCAGTGATGGCTCAGTTACCAGAAGATACACTGTCCCTTTACCAGTGATGACTCAGTTACCAAAGATACACTGTCCTTTACCCGTGATGACTCAGTTACCAGAAGATACACTGTCCTTTACCAGTGATGACTCAGTTACCAGAAGATGCACTGTCCCTTTACCAGTCATGACTCAGTTACCAGAAGATACACTGTCCTTTACCAGTGATGGCTCAGTTACCAGAAGATACACTGTCCTTTACCAGTGATGGCTCAGTTACCAGAAGATGCACTGTCCTTTACCAGTGATGGTCAGTTACCAGAAGATACACTGTCCTTTACCAGTGATGGTCAGTTACCAGAAGATACACTGTCCCTCATCAGTGATGACTCAGTTACCAGAAGATACACTGTCCTTTACCAGTGAGGGTCAGTTACCAGAAGATACACTGTCCCTCACCAGTGATGGCTCAGTTACCAGAAGATACACTGTCCTTTACCAGTGATGGCTCAGTTACCAGAAGATACACTGTCCTTTACCAGTGATGGCTCAGTTACCAGAAGATACACTGTCCTTTACCAGTGATGGTCAGTTACCAGAAGATACACTGTCCTTTACCAGTGATGACTCAGTTACCAGAAGATACACTGTCCCTCATCAGTGATGACTCAGTTACCAGAGGATGCACTGTCCCTCACCAGTGATGGCTCAGTTACCAGAAGATACACTGTCCTTACCAGTGATGGCTCAGTTACCAGAAGATACACTGTCCTTTACCAGTGATGGTCAGTTACCAGAAATACACTGTCCTTTACCAGTGATGACTCAGTTACCAGAAGATACACTGTCCTTTACCAGTGATGACTCAGTTACCAGAAGATACACTGTCCTTCACCAGTGATGACTCAGTTACCAGAAGATACACTGCCCTTTACTAGTGATGGTCAGTTACCAGAACATACACTGTCCTTTACCAGTGGTGGTCAGTTACCAGAAGATACACTTCCTTCACCAGTGATGGCTCAGTTACAGAAGATACACTGTCCTTTACCAGTGGCTGGCTCAGTTACCAGAAGATACACTGTCCTTTACCAGTGATAAACTCAGTTACCAAAAGATACACTGTCTTTTACCATGATGACTCAGTTAACAGAAGATACACTGTCCTTTACCAGTGATGACCCAGTTACCAAAAGATACACTGTCCTTTACCAGTGATGACCCAGTTACCAGAAGATACACTGTCCTTTACCAGTGATGGTCAGTTACCAGAAGATACACTGTCCTTTACCAGTGATGACTCATTTTACCAGAAGATGCACTGTCCCTCACCAGTGCTGGCTCTGTTACCAGAAGATACACTGTCCTTTACCAGTGATGACTCAGTTACCAGAAGATACACTGTCCTTTACCAGTGATGGCTCAGTTACCAGAAGATACACTGTCCTTTACCAGTGATGACCCAGTTACCAGAAGATACACTGTCCTTTACCAGTGATGACTCAGTTACCAGAAGATACACTGTCCTTTACCAGTGAATGGCTCAGTTACCAGAAGATACACTGTCCTTACCAGTGATGGCTCATTTAAACCAGAAGATACACTGTCCTTTACCAGTGATGGCTCAGTTACCAGAAGATACACTGTCCTTTACCAGTGCTGGCTCATTTTACCAGAAGATACACTGTCCTTTACCAGTGATGGCTCAGTTACCAGAAGATACACTGTCCTTTACCCGTGATGACTCAGTTACCAGAAGATACACTGTCCTTTACCAGTGATGGCTCAGTTACCAGAAGATACACTGTCCTTCACCAGTGATGACTCAGTTACCAGAAGATACACTGTCCTTTGCCAGTGATGACTCGGTTACCAGAAGATACACTGTCCCTCACCAGTGCTGGCTCAGTTACCAGAAAATACACTGTCCTTTACCAGTGATGGCTCAGTTACCAGAAGATACACTGTCCCTCACCAGTGCTGGCTCAGTTACCAGAAGATACACTGTCCTTTACCAGTGATGACTCAGTTACCAGAAGATACACTGCCCCTCACCAGTGATGACTCAGTTGCCAGAAGATACACTGTCCCTTATCAGTGATGGCTCAGTTTCCAGGCCACAACGAGCTCCCCACTTTCATTGGAATGAAAAAAGAACAATCATCAGCTTTCCAACAGTCTGACTATCTTTTTTCCTGGCATTTTCATTTAGTTGGAGGTCGCAGTACTCCTCCCTTGAGTAATCCAGTAATATGTGCGCCATTTGGATATCCTGTGTGGCACACCAAGATTTCAGCTAATTGGCAAACATTCGGTAGATTCAGATATGAATTGAATAGTGTAAACTCAGTACTCATCAACCATAACATCACACAACAACCAGGCTAAACAGCAACACATTATGTTTCAGAAATGCGAGTTTGAAAAAAGTCAGCCTGTAACAATTCATCCAATCAATTTCAAATCACATACCACAGTGAATGAATCTGTAGTGACCATTTACTTTAAATGGACAAATAAAGCTTTTAAACTGGGATTTACTATTTTCTAACATTAAAAATCGTGATCGGTTAGGCTTTTTTTTAACATGGGGAGTTTGTAAAGAGCAGTATCACCAACAGATTTTGAGAGACAAATAAGGAACTAGTGCGCCATATGTGATATAATGACTGAAATATTTATATTCTACCTGGCTGAAGGCAAGATATATTATGAGAGTAAGTATATAGTCTAACCCTGTCATGCAGTCTTACACCAGAGAGGAACTCCATAGCGTCATTGTCGTCCTCATCCACATCGATTAGTGTAGAAAAGAAAAGCATCTTAAATTCTGGGTCATTCGTGGCCTGCTCTCACGAAGACTTAGTGTCAACTTCTTCCCCACATCTATGCTCTTTGTGCGTTCACGTCCAGCTCGCTGGTGAGGGCAAGTTTCTTGGAACTATCGCTGGATGGACTTGGAAGCGCCCTCAGGAGGGAGAGACTCACTCACTCTCCTCGACGAAGCAATTTATTGTCATCAGTAGGGTCTTAGTAGGCGGTGTCCTGCGTTATGTTGGATAAGAACAGGCACCATTCAACGTCACTGAAACCAGATGAGATGCAGTGTCTCCTGTAGTGGGTTGCCTTGTGATGACTTGACACGGATTCTCCTTACGGACTGCAAGTTCTGGGCTCGCTACGGGACAAGCTGGGATGGGACTGTGGAGGGGACGATAGGAATACTATACGTGGAGGAAGCTGATGCCACTGGAATGGTAGAGAAGATGAGACAGAAAAAAAGGAAAACACTTTTTCTCATTTCGCGCGACATAAAGACCCCCCCCCCCCCCCACCAAGAAAAAAAACAAACAAACAAACAAACAAAAACCGTTGCATTTATGACAATTAGAAATCTGAAAGATGTGAAATGACATGTCAAAAAAACCCTCACAATTACAATGGTGTGGGAAGGATTTCAAACGAGGGCGATGCGTGGGATGGGGGGGGGGGAACAGGAAGAAGAGGTGGGGTGGGATCAGGGGCTGGGGAGTAAGGGTTGGGTTCCTTCTGAAAGACGATTGTTGCGAAGTGAGGTGACTGCAGGAGGAAATTCAAACAAATTTGGAAAGGTATTTGAACGAACTCCACCAGATACGATAGACAAACGAATCAACGAATTACAGGGCAAATTCGTTTGTCCATGTCATCTGGCGAAGTTGTTTCAAATACCTTTTTAAGATTTGAAAGAAGATGCTTTTTATATGTGAAGGTTGTTTTAAAAAAAAAATTAGGAACATTATTCCTGCATTTTGAGATCCGTAGCTGCTAACAGTGTTGCTCAAATAGCAGAGCTTCTCCACATTGTTTAATCACTGTGATGTTGATGAGACAGGTGATGGTGGAGCGCTACAAGCTCCAGGCGGCGAATGCTGGAACATGGCCTCGGTCATGCTATCCCAGAAAAGGCTGGTGTGCAATAGCATAGTATGTTTGTTGAGTTTTCAAAAAAACCAACCAAAGGTGCCACCTAAGAGGCAAAAGAAAATCATGAAAGAGCAAAACAAGCTACATTTTCTTGTGAAAAGTAGAAAATATAAAAAGATAACCTCTTAAGACACAAGTGTTGAGGGCCAGTTCTTGGAATGAATCCGCAAGGGACTAAATTACAACAAACTAAAAAATTCCAAGGATAAGTACCGAGCACCATTCCAGCAACTTACAAAGCAGCCTGGTGTTGCAATGACTGCAAGAAATATTGAATTATAAACAAAGCTTGCTCTTATGTCTTAGATTGAAGAAATAGGGGGGGATAAGCATTCATATCTGCAGTGGTTGATAATTATGCCTAACTAACAGTATGTGCTTGAGTGGGTGAATGGGAAAAAATCAAATAAATGCTTCTCAAAATGAGCCTTTAGCAAGCTTATAGTCTCTAAGGGGGAGACAATCCCCAATAGGGAGGGAAACTCACTAACATATAACTCCTGGTCAGATCCCGATATTTCGAAACCTGATTGTTTCTCCTCAGTGACCGCGGAAAGTTTATAATTCAATATTTCTTGCAGTCATTGCAACACCAGGCTGCTCTGTAAGTTGCTGGAATGGTGCTCGTTACTTATCCTTAGAATTTATTAGTTTGTTGTATTTAGTCCCTTGCGGATTGATTCCAAGAACGGGCCCCTCAACACTTGTGTCTTAAGAAGAGGTTATCTTTTTATATTTTCTACTTTTCACAAGAAAATGTAGCTTGTTTTGCTCTTTCATGATTTTCTTTTGCTTCTTAGGTGGCACCTTTGGTTGGTTTTTGAAAACTCAACAAACATACTCCCGTATTGCACACCAGCCTTTTCGGGGATAGCATTCTTCTTAAAACCGAAAATGGCAGAGAATTCAAATTACCACTTTCCGCGGTCACTGAGGAGAAACAATCAGGTTTCGAAATATCGGTATTGACCAGGAGTTATATGTTAGTGTGTTTCCCTCCCTATTGGAGATTGTTCCCCTTGGAGACTATAAGCTTGCTAAAGGCTCATTTTGAGAAGCATTTATTTTATTTTTCCCCATTCACCCACTCAAGCAAAAAACTGTTAGGCAGAATTATCTACCACTGCAGATATGAATGCTTATCTCCCCCTATTTCTTCAATCTAAGACATAAGAGCAAGCTTTGTTTTTTAATTATATATATATATATTATATATATATATATATATATATATTTATATATATATATACAAACCGCACACCCAGGCACGGGGAAGCAGATGCGCACTGTTTTCATGTCGTAGATACAATGATCTTACCCTGATAATAACTGTGTTTGCTGTAAAAACAGTAGGATGGCTTTTTCTGAGACAGTACGCTCCCTTGAATGGGTTTGACCGTGCTTGCTGTGAAAACGGTAGTGATGACTTGTTCTGAGGCAGTAAGTAAGCTCCCTTGAATGGGTTCCTCACTCTTTTTCTTTCTGTGGCAGCGAACTTAAAGCCAGAGAAGGCAGCAGACCTCTCCACGCTGTTTGATGTTGGGGGAGTTGTGGGTAAGTGAATAATTTTTTTTGTTAGCTTTTATGTTGTTGTTTGTTTTGTGTTTTTTACAATTTTGTCTCTATCTATACCCTTATACTAGCTCTATTTCTAATAAAGTGTGCTCCCCCGCACCCCACCCCCTTTCTTGTGAACAATCTGTATCTCTTTCTGTACCCTTACAATAGTCTACATTCTGAGAAAGTGTCCTATCTTTTTAAATCAAAGACTTTTTTTTTTTTTTACTTCATTTCATTTGATTTATTGTTTTCCTGCAGTGTTTGGGCTGCGCTGCAGTTGCCTTCCTTCCATTAAAGACATTTCTTTTTCTTTTTCAACAGTTTTTGGTCTGTACTGCAGTACCTCCTAGTAGACACACCTTCTGTGTAAAGGTTTTTTTTTTTTTTTCTTCTTGTTTTTCTTTTTCTTTTTTTTTTTTTTTTTTTTTTTGCACGGAATTTACATCCCATAGTTGGCTGTGCTATAGACAATATATGTTGAGTTGACCTCCCGTAGCAACTATCTCGCCTTCTAGAACTTTTTTTTTCAGACCTAGTTTTGTTGGTTTACCAGATTTGCTTCACACTAAAGTCTGCGTCACTGTACAGAATGATTTTCATTTTTTAAAGAATATTTTTTTGTGCTTTGAAATATTACTTTTTTTAATTTCATTCTGCAAAATATTTACTTCTCAATATAGAGTCCATCACTTTAGACACTTTCTATGCAATATTTTTATTTTGCTTTTGTGTTACGTTTATCTTCCAATAGACTTCATTACCTTTAAGAGATTTGTTTGTGGAGCGGGGGGGGGGGGGGGGGGGGGGGGATGGGGAAGGGTTGTTGAAACCTTTCTGCTTGTTTGTTTTATTTTATTTGCCTCCCAGGAAAAAATTCTCTCCCTTAAAGACTTTTTTTCCGCATCTGGGCCGGATGTGCAATCTGGGGAAAAAACGAAAGAGATGGGGAGGGAAAAGTGGGGAGTTTAAAAATAGTGCATGTGCAAAAATGAGTAAGACGTATTGTTTGTATGTGTGACTGTCTGGTTTTGAACCAAGAATATTTCTGTTTGTGGTGTCCCAATTTAAGCTTGGCGCAGTCTAGGAGATCGGCAGTCTGATTCGGACTTCAGCACGGTGTGTGGTCTGTCATGTTCTCGGTTAGGGACGGTTTAGACTGTCTGTTAGGCTCGTTCTGAGCTCAGCACAGTTTGGTCTCTCTCTCTCCACATCTCATTCTCAGCCATGTACAATTTGTGTATGTATCTTTGCATCTACAATTTGTACATCTGTCTGATCTCATTCTGAACCATGCACAACTTGTATATCTGTCTTATCTTATTCTGAACCATGTACAATTCATCTATCTATCTTATCTCATTCTGAACCATGTGCAACTTGTATATGTCTTACCTCATTCTGAACCATGTACAATTTTTCTATCTTATCTCATTCTGAACCTTGTACAACTTGTATATGTCTGATCTCATTCTGAACCATGTACAACTTGTATATCTGCCTCATTCTAAGCCCAAGAGAGTCTGTGTATCTCTGTCACATTCTCAGCCATGTACAATTTGTACATTGGTCAAGTCTCATTCTGAGCATAGGGCAGTCTGGCTGTCTGTCTGTCTCTTTCCGCTATGGTGACATGCTTGCCAAACAAATCTCTAATGACGCACAAAGCTTTTCTGCTACAGTTGCTCTCCATTTACTTGATTTTTGGTCGTGCGTGGGTAGGCCAAAATCCCCTAGGTGTTGGCCGCCTTCGGTAGTTGGAGTGGAGATCGTGGCCCTGTCCAGCGACCCGCTACGCCGACCTTGGCCCCCCACCTGGCTGGGTGACAGCACACGCCATGTAGTTTCCATGTTGGCTGTCAACACACGTGTGTTGTTTTGATGTTCTCTGTCAGACTTGTTCATATGTGCGGGGATCTGGGGAGGGGGGGGGTCGATCACCATCCTCCCTCCTTTAAATTAAAGTACGCCCTCTTCCCGTTCCTTCGTGCTTCTGCTACCATGTGTGCTTGGGCTCGTGTCAGGTCACTGGCCAATCTGATGTTGTTTTCTTTCAGGTTTTCCCGCAGCTCCTTATCCGTGAGAAGAGCCATCTTATCCCTCCATCGAGTGAAGCGCACAATCATCGGCCTAGGTTGACCTTCTCTTGTCCACCCCACCCGATGGGCTCTCACGATGTCGTCCGGGGACCAGATTTTCTGACCATCAACACTGTTGAGTGCCTCAACCACTGCCATGACACACGTATCGTAATCTTCACGATCACTTGATTTAGGAATACCAAATAATCGAAGATTGTCTCTTCTTGAATGTTGGTCCAGGATGTCTATTTCTGATTTCATTAAATTGATTCCATCCTGAAGTTCACTCACTGTTGCTGTCAGTTTACTTGTCTCTTCTTTTCTGTCCATCATCTCTTCATGTAGATTAGACATGTCAGATGACAAAAGAGTCATAGTTTCTACGATTTCTCTCTGTTCTTTTTCTACTCTGTCACATCTCTGATTGATTTCATTACATTTGTCCTTCACTTGACCAAGTTCAGATTTAATGTCTCGAAGATCACCTCTGATCACACTTGTCTGTTGATGCAATTGTTGTTGTAATGACTCCATAATTTTCCGAACAATGTCATTAGTGCAAGCTGGATCTGCCACAACTACCGTCGATTTTTCCTCTTGCGTCGATTGGTCGGTGTGAATAGGGCCAGGATTCTCTTCTACATCCCCGCTGAGTCGTAAGCGCCATAAAGAATACACAGAGTGGATCACACATGACACAGCTACACACACTGTCACGTGCAAAATGCACGGACTCAACCTGTCACTATCCCACATTTCGGACACTCTTCCCCCCCCCCCCCCCCCCCCCCCCCCCCCCACAACATAGTTCCACTTGAAACTTTATCGTCAGTACACCACATCTCATTCTGGACGCACAGAGACCTCACATTTCTTTCCACACTAACCAAAGAGCCAGAACAGCACCAGCATAACAAAATGCCAGTAAAATGTCACCTGTCGACAAACACGCTTCGCTGCACACATCACTACACAGCTTTCTGTTCCGCGTAAGATTCCATGTCACAGTCGGGTGAAAATGTCCAATTCTTTGTCTCCACAACATTAAATCGCACATTGTTCTTCAAATTTCCTTACTTTTGTTAATAGCAAACTGCTCCGTTTCTTTTTATATAAAATAGTGCTATTTCCTTTGTTGTGCACGTAACATTTTCTGGAAACGGAGTTCCTGGGCTTTGCGCCGTTTTTCCAGTATTATGTTTAAAGTATACAGGAATGGGTTGAGTGCTGAATTGAGTGGCAACACCAAAATGGCCATTCCCACGTTGACTTCCCCTGGAATGACGACACCACTGGCAGCCAGGGCCCCACACAGACCAATAGGAAACCAGCACAGGAAATCAGACACGGCAACAGATATGAGACGCCTGGCCATTGTGGCTTCCTTCGACTGCCCGACCTCAGTGCCTGCGTCTTGGGTCTTTGTTAACTGATTAGATAGAGTGTTACGCCTCACTGACCAGTAAATGAGACACTGACCCACACCAATCATGAGAAAGAGGATCATGTTACAGATGATCATGACACTGAAGGAGTAATTGTGACCAGGGAAGTCAGCTCTGGTGACAGGCAGTGGAATACAAATACCTGTCTGGTGGTAAAACTCCCAGTGTGAGGTGACAGGGAGCAGAGGCGCTGTTGCCAGAGAAATTCCAATTATCCACGTGTGAGACAGGCAATGTGAGCTGATCTGGCTCCAAACCGGATGTGACTGAAAGGAAAATGGAGCACAGTGAAGCGATCTAGAGTGATGAAACATATAAGGAACGCTGACACTTCAGATGCCAAAATGGATAGGAATCCTGCGGTGGTACACGCTGGACTCCTTTTCCATGCAGTTTCATTCCAAACATACCGACCGGCGAAAATCCAGTCAGCCACGCCAATAAAGACTAGATACACCCCATTAAAAAATCAGATGCACACAGATGAAGAACAAATATTACAAAACCAGTCCTGGTACTTCTTGACAAAAAATAGATACGGTAGACAAACACACCAAAGTTTCCCAGAAGAGCCAACACAGCAAATACCACTAGAGCACACGGTAAGCTGTAGACTTCAGCAAATCATTGCATGACGACATTGCATCAGATGGAGCAAAACATTTGCCTCGGAAATTGTCTGGCAAAATTATGGAACAGCACAATTTGAAGTTGTCTGCAGAAAGATAAACAAGACTTGTCATGTGTCTTATGACGTTTGGACTGACATACGTTATAGGACAGCCTTGTAAGTGAAAAAAGCGAAGGTTATGAAACAACTGCTGTTCCCTCAATACCTTAATTTCATTCCATGACAAATCAAGAACTTGCAAGTTTGGCATAAGAGGGGACAAGGTGCTGATATTCAGAGAACTTGTTTGAACACGAGACGCGTTGAAGAGCAGAAGTGATGGATATGTGTGATGTTTTGGGACATGAACAATACCACCAGATATAGGATTACCTGCCAAATTCAATCTTCGAAGTAGAGGTATTCCCCAGAAGTGGCTGAAGTTGACAGAATGAAGCAGATTGTCACTAAGGTCCAAACTGTGAAGATTTGGTAAACGGATTTCTGTCAAGCTGCTCCATCCACCCTTTACTCCCAGATGTATCAGCAAGATGTTGTAGATGACGTCACTTATTTGTATTTCACTACCCGAGGCTTCGAGGTAGCGTAACTCTGGGAAAAAGCTGACGGGAAAAGCATGGTTGCAAGAAAAGGCAAAACTGTTGCCATAGCAAACACATGACTTGGGACAAACAAAGTTGCACATCATTTCATCATCTTGCTCCATGCATTGAGGATAACCATCACACAGGTGATTCAAGTGCAAACAGATTGTTTTGTAACTGTTACGACATCGATAAAACCCTGGGCAAGTCATGTCATGCTGACAGTCAGCTTCGTCCTCATGGTCCGGACAATCGTTCATGTCATTACACCTGACATAAACAGGCAGACAATAGCCGTCATTGTGACACTGGAAGTGAGTGTCAGGGCACTGGTGTTGTTTTCTGGTAAAGGTACCATGCTGAACCCTCCAGGTCTGTCAAAGTTGATCACAGCTGGGGGGCGTATTTCATCAAATATATACCTTTCAAATGGACAACCATCCTCGTCGTAGTTTGTCACGCAATCCTGGATCCCGTCACACCGTTTTTGCATATAAACACACTGTGAAAAAAAAGACAGCAAGTATAAGCCTTGTTCATGGACCAAACAGCTCTATTACATATAAAACTCTATTCAACGTATCAAAAGACAGGACTCGTGTTAAATATAGAGGCCCATCGTGGTTGTAGCATATTTTTTTAGGCTCAAAGTGATGTGACTGCAGACGAAAATTTCAAACAAGAGCAAAGACAGAATTACTGCGCCACCTTAACAAAAGAATAAACAAATTACAAAAGAAACACAACACGTTTCCATCTATTTGGTCTTTTTCAGGTAAGACGAATAACGTTCAAGACCATGAAAACGAAGGACGAACTTATCTCTTCGAAATGGGTCAAAAAGGCTTTTCTCATCCAGTTTGAAGAGATAAGCAACTGTTTGTCCGTCATTCTCTCCCTCTCTCTCTCTCTCTCTCTCTCTCTCTCTCTCTCTCTCTCTCTCTCTCTCTCTCTCTCTCTCCTCATTTTTTGCACCCAATTAGAATAGCAAAGTTCCCGTCTGTTTGTCCATAGTTTTCAGTCCCTTTCAATGCCTTTTGCATGCCTCGGAAGACTAAATGGGTCGGAACGCGTCGGTTTTTTTTTGGAATTTTGTTTATTCTTTTGTTTGGCGTCGCAGTAATTCGTCTTTGCTCATGATTTGGTAGAATGGAAATAAAACAGGTTTGCTACACAAACGCGAGTTTTTTAAACCCAAGCAGTCGGTCAAAGGTTAAGGAAAATAATCGGGGGTTAAAATCCTTGGGCCCCTATGGTCTTAAGGGCATAAACTGTTGGGGGGTCACTGTAAAAATTAGAACTCACCCTCTCCCCAAACACCGCACAGGTAATTGTTTTGTTAAAAAAAAAGATTTTTTTTTTTCAATTAAATTAAATTTTGTAAAGATTTCATTTTATACCCAAACTGTGGGTAGGAATGGCTGGAAACGAAAGCTACAATTCGTGATATGTGTGCATATTTTTTTGCTTTAAAAAGCCTGAAAAAAATCAAAAAATTTAAAGTTTCAAAAGGGAGTGACGATGGGGGAAAATGAAGCAAAATTTAGAAAGATACAGCGAAAACATAGACAAACAAAGTACGGGGACAGGCCTAAAAAGGAAATTTCTTTTTCCCAAAACCTAACGGGGCTTGGTTTTTTTCTAGAAGACCGACACCCATCCTTGGACTAACATTTCCCTCCTGGATTCGATCCCGCGGGGATCCTTTCATAAAAGAAAAAGGAAAACCCCAAGCCAACATTAGTCGGAACGGAAAGAAAGAAAAATACAATGTTTTTTTAATAATAAAAAAAAAAAATAATAAAAATAAAAATAAAAAAATAAAAATAAAAATTTTAAAAAAAATGAGGCAATTTCTATAGCGCCCCATCCTAAAAAACGTAGGCACAGGGCGCTTTACAAATTTAACAGTTCAACACAAAAAATTGAGCAGAAACACACACACAAAACAACACACACACACAACACACACACACACCCACACACACCACACACACACCAATTCGCGTTCACGAGTCATAAACACACGCACACCAACACCACAACACACACACACACCACCACAACACCCAACACAACACACACACAACACACACACACACACATCACGCACACAGCACACATTCGCGCGCGCGCGCCACCACACACACACACCACCCCCACAAACCACAACACACACACACACACACACACACACACACACACACACACACTGGAACATGCTGTTGCATACATAAACACATAATGACACGGTGAACAGTTTTTAAGTGAGCCCACCCAAAGAAAAGAAGAAAAGATTAAATTTGTCGGAAATGTTTATGAGAAAAGGACAAAAAAACGGTCGGGAAAAGTGTTTGTTTTTTCGTTTAAAACGTTGATTGTTATTTTAAAATTCCTTTGTTGGGTTTTGGCAAAGGGAGCACAAAAAAATTTGCAATCTTTGTTAATCCTCTCTCCTTTGAAGAAGGGGATTGTGCGGCATATGGATTTCTTCTTCTTCTTCCCGTTTCGTTCCCCCACAGATAGCAGCCCCGGTGTCCCGATAAAGGCGCCGTCCACCGCACTCCTTCAGGGTGCCGTACAATTTGGTTTCCAAAGTGGGGTTTTGGGGCCATATTTCCCTTTGGATGCTGCATTGTCAACATCTTAAAGGTGTAGTCTGTTGTCATTGGTCCCTCACCACAAGGGCACCCCACTTGCCCAAATGCCAAATTTTGTGTGCAGGGGGTATGAGGCGATTTTTCCAGTCCCAGGCGGAAGATCTTGACCTGTTCCCGTCTCCCAGCAAATGGATTTTTTTCGGGGTTGGTTTGGGTGCTGGAGGTGCCACTTTATTCCTTATGTCCCTTTGCGATTGTCTTGATTTCTCGTATGACCCCCGGTTTTTGGGCCTGCCCTTCGTGCCCGTTTTTTTGCCAAATTCTGTTTTTTCGTTCCCTCTGAACCACAGTGTGTGACCCATTGTATCAATTTTTCTCCCCCCCGGCACTGGGGGCAAAAGGGTAAATAAGATGGTTTGTTTTTTGCAGGGGGAGTTTTGGGGGTTTGGGGCACGGAAGACGTCTGAAAAAACCACCCCTGCCCTGTTTTTCCCTTATGGAGTTCTGCGGACTGTTGGGCTGCCTCACAGAGAGCTTCTCGCTAGCTGGGAATTTTGGGGGGTATTTTCCCGGGGATTGCAATTTTTTCATCCCGTTTTTGTATCGGAGGAAGTTTCCCACCCCACCATCCCTCGTTCTTCTGGGCGGACCCTCTGTAAAGACTGGGTCCGTTTCCGGGGGTCTGGTGCGGGTGTATCCATGGCCGGGGTTTTCCCTTTTGGGGCGACTGTGTTCCCTCTTCCCCACTCGGGGAATGCGGGTGACGACGTGGGAACCCTCCCTTCAAGAGGGTGGGGACTTGCCACGGGCTTTGCTTCGGTTCACAAGAGGGTTTTGTCTTTCAAGCGTTTTGTGGGGTGAAGGCCTCTTTCACCGGGCTCTTGGTGGGTCGCTCTTTTTCGCGTTGGATGGTTTTTCAAGGCGTTTGAATTTTGCTGCCTAGATAGGACTTTGGTTCCTTCTGTCCCCCAAACGAGCACCCAGTGGTCCTCCACTTCAGAATTGGGGGACCATGGCCCAGTAGACACGTGAGTTTGGTTCTTACTTGTTAGAGTCAAGGTTAGCTTGCAGCTGACCCGCGATGTCCCGATCAAAACGGTCGACCCCCTTTATAAGTCTCCTCGGGATCTTTCGTCACCCCCCCATACGTTCCTGAAAGTTTTTTTCATGACGCCATTCAGCTGGCCCTCACAGATCTGGATCTCTTTTTTCCAAATGACCTGCAGTCAAAGTACTCCCAGGAGGAGGTGGGGGTTCCCGCAAGCCTTTGTTGTTCAGACAGCTTCGCCTTTTGTTCTTTGGATACTGAAGACTGTGGGTTTGTTTTGCCGAGTTGACAGAACAAGCCATTCCTTAGTCCAGTCGCTGATTTTATTGAGCAGTTTGGGGCAACCTTCTGTAGTGGTGTACTCTTCAGAGCACCTAGCACCAGGTCGCCCTCTGACCCCCTTCGATACTGACATGTATCTAAAAAGAGGGGAACAGCGTTGGCGAAAGGACTCCTCCTTGTGGTACTCCCTGTCTCGCACCTTCCTCTTCCCTTTTGGCCCTAAAACTTTATCGGCTTGGCTTTTGTTGTACGGCTGATTCGGGTGCACACCCTCCCAGACAACCACATCGCGTAGTTTAACCTGAGCCCGTCCTTCCAACTTTGTCGAGCCCCTTTCTCCTGTAAAAACCAAACAGCAAGCGTTTTCTTTTTTTTTGGGAAAGCGTCCTCAATGCCTTGCGGATGAATGTATTGGTCTTTGTTGATCTGTTTTGGGGCGGAACCCCCCCTTTTTGGGGGCTCAGCCTGAGCTCCTCGGGGCCCAAACAAGCCTTTGTTGACAAGTCTCCCACGCTTTCCTAAGCATTTTTAAAGGTAGGGTCTGGGCGCAGCCTTCGATTTGTCCTTTCCTTTTTTTGTGAGGGGACTGTCGTTTTCCCTCCAACACTGTGTGTGATCCTTCTTCACTGGAGTTAAAACATTTTTGAAGGACTCCCTTCCCTTTAAACCCCAAGAGCAAAAAATCATTTCATTGGGTTTCCCATCTGGCCAGGTGATTTCTTCGGGTTGAGGCTCTAAACCCCTTCCTCCAGCTCTTCCTTTGAAACTGGGGGAAAAACCCCCTTGGGGGCTCTTTCTCATGAGTTCACCTGGGCCCTGTGCCTGCAGCTCTATGTTCAGGGGGGGACTTCCGTTTGCTGATTTTTTCATAGACGCTTTTAAGGGGTTTGCTGCTTTCTTTTCCAGAAGGTAAATTCCATTTTCTTGTTTTGTTAGTGCAAAATTGTTTTTTCGTACTGGGGTTTTTTTCTACCGTTTCCCAGCTTGCTGCCATCCCTTTTCAATTTTAGGTTTTTGTTTTCTCTTGCCCGCTTTTCCTTTCAGCTTTTTGCGCAGGGCAGCTTGTTCTGGCATTACTTTTCCCTTTAGCGCTTTGTTTCTCATGAGGGGCTTTTCTGCTCAGTCCCTGCTTTTGCAACAGCATCTTCCAGATTCGAAGTTCCCTTCCAGCGGGGGTATCTTTGCGTGCTCCCCTTTTTAAGGATTCGTAGCAGCTTTCGGGCGGGGCCTTTGAAAGTCTCGAACCATCTTGTTTGAGTCCTTCACCTGATGTTGATGGCTTTGTGTATGTGTCTGTGAGGTCTCGAAGAAGCCAATCCGCCTTTTTAAATTCCAGCGGGGGAAAAAACTTTGCTTAGGAGCCTCAAGTTAGGGGATAGTTTACGGGGCTTTTGGGGGACTTCCCCAAACTGGTTGAGGACTGTTCTTTTGGTTCGACGAAAAATCATTGGGGCGAACGCTAGATCGGTGTTTGAGTGGTATCCACGTCTAAGTAAAGGTGGGTTCATCATCTTTTTGGTTATGAGATAAGATGTGTGTCAATTCCCAACCTCAATTTGCCCTCTTTTTCCCCTCGTCATACCCCATTCCCGAGTGACGAAAAAACTCCCACCCCCACACATTGTTTTCTGGATTTCATGTATTTGAGGGAAAGATCACACTGAGGGGAATAACATTGTAGTCCTATGTTGTTTCTTTTAAGGGCTATATCAACCCCTTGGGTCTTGGCCCTTTTATTGGTGTTATTTGTTTTTGGCGGCGATGGAATCCGCACCAAGACAAGACCCCCCCTTGTTTTTTCCCACGGGCCAACCGAGTCTCGTAACCCCCACTGAAATCCCTGGTTTACGGTCAAAGTGTCCTTGGGCACATGCAATAAATTTTCTTTTTGCATCTTTTTTGCCAGCCAAGTTTCTTCTTATGACCCCCTTCTGCATTCCACTGGAGAAAAGTTGAGTTTTTTTGGGGAATTTTTTGCTTGGCACCAGCAGGGAAAGCGGTCCTTCTTCCTCGCATAGGGTCAGAATTTCCTTGTCCACCCCGACCTTTTGGGTAGGCCCCTTTGAGGGAATGGGCCCCCTCCCCACCCCCCCGGCGGGTCTCCGAAGGTCGAGCGCCACATCGAATTTTTGTGGACGATCACAGAAAGGAGATGGTGGGTCGTGGTTTTAGTTGCGCCGTGGCCCGTACCTCCGTCTTCACGGAGTTTTCTTTTGGGGGCCTCACCCTTTAATATGCCCGTAGTCCTACCCCGTGAGCAAAGGGGGGTTGTTTTTCCCGGGGGTCCCACCCCTGGCTAGAGTTTTTAACCGCCCTTGACGCTATGAGCCCTTTAGGGCGCATGGGGTATTTCAGTGAGGACAACAGCGCCCCCTTGACCCCCCGTCCTGGGAGGAACATCCCAGTGGTCCGGGATGGTATTTGCAGCAACCCCCCTACTGACGGCCGTTCCCCTATCCGCCACCTGGGGACCCGCCTGGGTTGGGGGTGGCGCCCCCCAAATGAATTGGAAAACAGCCTGGTCCCGGGGAATGGAGTGAACAGCGTTTTGTGATCGAGTGCATGCAAGCGGGGTGAATCATAAAAGTTCGACGGATTAGACTGAGGGCAAATGAAAGGACAAAATAATTCAGTTGTAGTCTATGCACAGCCTGATGTTTATGACTATGCATATAAAGTGGGGCCCGCCACCATCCGCCCGCATGGGAAGAAAAAGAAAAAGAACAGCCCACGGCGGGAGGGCCCCCGGAAATGCGTCCCAATGCCGAACGACCACGGGCAATCCCGCCCACCCTTGGGAAACCCGCGGGGTTCACATGGGTGCAAACACGCACAGGCTTTCATGAGGTGAGGCCCCAATCCTCCCCCCAGGTGAAATCTAGACCCCAAAGGAATTTGACTCAAGGGCTGTTTTCCCTTTTATCAGAACACTTTCAACCAAAAGGCAGCTTCATTTGCTTGCCCCACGTTTCATATACAGCTCCCCCAAAAATGCCAAGTCTTTTTTAAAGACCCATTTTTGGGCTGTGTGATTCCACTTATTTTATGGGAACCCAGTTTGAAAGGGGTACTCAGCATCGTTTTTGTGTTTCACTATGTTTTTTCACAAATTTCGTTATTCAGCCCCGGGGGTTTAATGTTCAACGATGAATGGGCACTTCGGGGAAAATAGGGGAAATTTAGAAACAAAACCCAGGTTTCCCGACTCTATGTACTAGAACGTCACTCATGAACTTTTCATGGAGTGAGTTTGTTTTCAGGTGCTGTAGACGTCTAATAAAACAGCAATATTTATTTTGTTGACCAGGGGCTAGGTTTTCATTTGATAGCAGTTTTCCCTTTCCCTGTGTAAGAACTACAGAGAAAGTAAATACTATGTTTACGACCACCCCTGTATTTCTGCCCAAAACCCCCTTTTCACTACAAATCACGTCCATCAATATCGTTTTGGCCAAATTTAACACCGTTTTAAAAAACAAAATTAACAGCCCAAACAGCAAAAATTTTCGTAAATTGCACAGTAAAACGGGGTTTCCGTCAAATCACAGGGCGATCGTAAAAGAAATTTTCATTTTCCCAGGGGTATAAAAATCTAATGGTTACAGTACGCTTTACTGACTTACTTGTACTTAACTTAAACCAAAATAAACTTTCTTAAAAACATAACAAAAAACCAACTAGTACTTAAATTAAAGAACCCTAAAAAAAACCAACATACTTACAAAAACTTTTTAAAATTAAATACCTTTACTTGAAATTTTTTTGCACTTTAATTAAAAAGTCTTTCAAAAACAACTAAAATTGAACTTATCTAGTTTTTAACTTAAATTATCTATTCTTAAAAAAAAAAGAAAACACCCCAAGGGCGGGGAGACCCCGGGAACACTGTCTTTAACCGCTTTTGAGCAGCCTTACCCCCCCTGGAGGCCTGGCTTGTTGGAAGGGGGAAGGCACGCGAGGACACTCCTTTAAAATATAAGGGAAAAAACCCGCCCTAACAAGTAAATTTGACACAGGACAGCCAAAAAACCTTAAAATAATCCCCCTGGTGTACCAGCCCGTTAAAACGCAGAGCCCACCCGGGAAAAAAACCCCCCACTGCCGAGCACACCCCACGGACCCAAAACCCCCCGCCCACACAAGAAGACATGCCACCCAGACCGCCAAACTTTCGCCTACGGGCTTATGTGCCCTCAAGAGAAATCCAAAATGTAGTCTTTTCCCCCTGTCAACAGGGTTTCCCCGTGGTCATGGGTTTCCTCACCCTCACTGGACCTTTCCCAGGGGGCACCCAGTTAAGGCAAAGAAGAAAAAGAAACACCCAAGGGCTGGGGGGGACCCAAAAGCCTGTCTTCACCGCCTTAGAGCATTCCTTTTCCACCCCCGGGGGGCCTGCGTTGTTGACGATGGTACAGGCAGGCAGGACACCCATTAAAAAAATATCAAAAGGGGCATCCTCCCTAACAGAGGTAAATTAGACTACAAATGCAGCTCATAAGAGCCCCTTTAAAAATAGCTCCCATGGGGTTTCCACCCGTATTCATGACGCAGACCCCCCCGGGGAAAAAAACCACCCTCCAGCGCCGAGCAACCCCACGGGCCCAACCACCCCCCCACGGCAATGAAACAGTCCCCCCAGACACAGCCAAACTTTCGCCATACGGTCTTATTCCCTCAAAAGAATCCAAAGTTTTTAGTCTTTTCCCCCTGTCAAAGGACTTTCCCGTGGTCAGTGGGGGTTTTTCCCCACCCTCACGGGCCTTTTCCAGGGGCAGCCAGTTAAGGCAAAGAAAAAAAAGAAAAAACCCAAGGGGCTGGGGGGGACCCAAAAGCATGTTTCACCCGCCTTTGAGCATCCGTACCACCCCTGGGGGCCTGCGGGTGTGTTGACGTGGGACGGCACGCGCAGGGAACACTCCATTAAGATATCAAGGGACATACCTGCTCCTGAACAGAGGTAAATTAGACTACAGGATGCAGCTCATAACAGCCTTAAAGTAGCATCCCATGGGTGTACCAGCCCGTATTTCATGACTGCAGAGCCCACCGGCGAAAAACACCTAGTTCTTAAAAACTATTCCATAGAAAATGGGTCTACTGCAGGAGGTTGCACTTTTTTTGCAGAAGGCGGTTCTTCTTCTTTTACTGTGGGGGCTTGCAGCTTTGTTGTTAGGTATGGTGTTAGGTATTTGTATGCAAAAAACCCACCAACAACAGCAGCAGCACCCAATACATAATGATACATCTTATTGTTTGATTGTGTTGTTGCTAATTGGGTTGTTGTTGGCGGCGGCGATGTATTACTATCTAATAATTTTTGTTTTGCTGATTGGTTTGCTTTTCTTAGTTTGTTCCATTCAGCTAGTTTACGCCCAGCCTCAACACGTCCAGGACTTTTAGACTTAGTAACATTACTCACTTGCGGCACATTCACTTGTGGTACATTCGGCTCCTGCGGAGGGTCCTGCGGAGGTTCTGCGGAGGGTGGCCCTGCGGACTGACCTGCGGCGTCTTCTCCTGATCGCTCATTTTTTTTATTGCGATTAAATTTAATATGATCAAAATTAATATGATTAAAAGTAATTAATCCCATGATGAATGGACATAACATCGTCCCAAATCTGTAATACATGTCACATGCTAGAGTTTCTAGGGACTTGTTTAAAACCGATCTTGTGATAAGTCGTTTTTAAACTTTTCTGAATAACCGCGCACTTATACTATGGATATACTAATCATGCTGACCACTGATTTCTAGA
>CM031626.1:18429206-18450818 GCA_018398815.1 Conus ventricosus | reverse complement strand
GAGGGGTAGGCATGGGGGGGGAGGTGTTATGTTTCGTTTCCATGAGTGTGTGTGGGTTTTTTTTTCCAACAGCTCCCGTCCAGAGTTGAGTTTCCTGTCGGCCCTGTTGAGAAGACTGGAACCACACAGTCGAGTTTCATCGACCTACCTTGTACGTTTCTGAGGGTGTTGCTAAACTTTCCTGAGCAATACTGCAGGTGTCTGTTTCTCGCAAGCCTGGCTGATCATGAAGATAAGCGTTTATCACAGCCTTGTCAAGCAGTCTCAGCCCGGATTGATCGCCACAGTATCATCTTTATCCTCCTTATCCTCGTTACCAGCGCCAGTACGCTCCAATGGAGCGGGCAGCTCACTCCTGCCAGCTCCACGACTTGAGAACTACTGTCGTCATCAGGAGGCTTAGAAGGCGGTGCCCTGCATATGTTGCATCAGCACAGGCACCACTGAACACCATCCAAGTGACTCTGCAATAGTGCAGCGTCTGCTGCGGTGGGTTTGCTCATGACGGCTGAATACTGACTGTGCCTTCAGGACTGTCTGTGTTAGGGCTCCTGTAGGATGAGGAGCAGCAATGGGCAGCGTGAGGGTAATGCTGCTAGAGGGTCAAAAATAGGGGGAAAAATAAAACAAAATCCTACTTTATCCATTTCTATTTTTGATATATGTATTCAGCTGACACATACGGATGTTGATAGTATTTCGAGCAGGCATGGTACGGACACAGTACAAAGATAGAACATGTGGGTAAACTGTTTTATATCTTCAGGGAACTCAGTTTTCATATTCTGCACAAAACGAACAAAACACATGTGAGGAAGCTGCAAGCACACAGCTAATTCTTCATTTGAGCTGAAATGTGGTCATGATACCAGGAACGTCAAGATATAGGGGACCAAAAGACACAAGACTGTGTTTTTTTTCTGACAACAACGATTGTTCGTTTTTCGTTTGTTTCTTTGTTTGTAAGGTTGGTGTTTGCCTACATGGTAAGTTACATTTAAGACACTATAGCATAGCAATTTCATCAATCCAAACATAAGAGAGCTCATGCATCCTGTATTCACGTTTACCTCAGTTTCTTTTATATAAATAGGGCTATTTCCTTTGTTGTGCACGTAACATTTTCTGAAAACGGAGTTCCTGGGCTTTGCGCCGTTT
The DNA here is from genome assembly GCA_018398815.1 of Conus ventricosus. Classification (NCBI taxonomy): domain Eukaryota; kingdom Metazoa; phylum Mollusca; class Gastropoda; order Neogastropoda; family Conidae; genus Conus; species Conus ventricosus. Next base: position 18,449,660 of record CM031626.1, on the reverse strand, counting down.
TTCCAGTATTACGTTTAAAGTGTACAGGAATGGGTTGAGTGCTGAATTGAGTGGCAACACCAAAATGGCCATTCCCACGTTGACTTCCCCTGGAATGACGACACCACTGGCAGCCAGGGCACCACACAGACCAATAGGAAACCAGCACAGGAAATCAGACACGGCAACAGATTTGAGACGCCTGGCCATTGTGGCTTCCTTCGACTGCGCGACCTGAGTGCCTGCGTCTTGGGTCTTTGTTAACTGATTAGATAGAGTGTTACGCGCCTCACTGACCAGTAAATGAGACACTGACCCACACCAATCATAAGAAAGAGGATCATGTTACAGATGATCATGACACTGAAGGAGTAAATGTGACCAGGGAAGTCAGCTCTGGTGACAGGCAGTGGAATACAAATACCTGTCTGGTGGAAAAACTCCCAGTGTGAGGTGACAGGGAGCAGAGGCACTGTTGCCAGAGAAATTCCAATTATCCACGTGGTGAGACAGGCAATGTGAGCTGATCTGGCTCCAAACCGGATGTGACTGAAAGGAAAACGGAGCACAGTGAAACGATCTAGAGTGATGAAACATATAAGGAACGCTGACACTTCAGATGCCAAAATGGATAGGAATCCTGCGGTGCTACACGCTGGACTCCTTTTCCATGCAGTTTCATTCCAAACATACTGAGCAGCGAAAATCCAGTCAGCCACGCCAATAAAGACTGAATACACCCCCATTAAAAAAATCAGATGCACACAGATGAAGAACAAACATTACAAACCAGTTCTGGTACTTCTTGACAAAAAATAGATACGGTAGACAAGCCCACCAAAGTTTCCCAGAACAGCCAACACAGCAATACCACTAGAGCACAACGGTAAGCTGTAGACTTCAGCAGGTCATTGCATGACCACATTGCATCAGATGGAGCAAAACATTTGCTTCGGAAATTGTCTGGCAAAATTATGGAAACAGCACAATTTGAAGTTGTCTGCAGAAAGATACACAAGACTTGTCATGTGTTGATGACGTTTGGACTGACATATGTTATGGGACAGCCTTGTAAGTGAAAAAAGCGAAGGTTATAAAACAACTGCTGTTCCCTCAATACCTTATTTCATTCATGACAAATCAAGAACTTGCAAGTTTGGCATAAGAGAGGGACAAGGTGCTGATATTCAGAGAACTTGTTTGGATACGAGACACGTTGTAAGAGCAGAAGTGATGGATACGTGTGTTGTTCTGGGACATGAACAACGCCACCAGATATAGGATTACTGCCAAATTCAATCTTCGAAGTAGAGGATTCCCCCGAAGTGGCTGAAGTTGACAGAAGAAGCAGATTGTCACTAAGATCCAAACTGTGAGATTTGGTAAACGGATTTCTGCCAAAGATGCTCCATCCACACGCCTTTACTCCCAGATGTATCAGCAAGATGTTGTCGATGACGGCACTATGTGTATTTCACTACCGGAGGCTTCGAGTAGCGTAACTCTGGGAAAGAGGAGGGGAAAAGCATGTTGCAAGAAAAGGCAAAACTTTTGCCATGGCAAACATGACTTGGGACAAACAAAGTTGCACATCTTTACCATCTTGTTCCATGCATTGAGGAAAACATCACACAGGTGATTACGTGCACACAGATTGTTTTTTTTTTTTTACTGTCACGGCATCGGTAAAACCCTGGGCACGTCTTGTAATTCTGACAGTCAGCTTCGTCTTCATGATCGGACAATCGTTCATGGCATTGCACCTGACATAGACAGGGGACATAGCCATCACCATGACACTGGAAGTGAGTGTCAGGGCACTGTGGGCTGTTTTCTGGCAAAGGTACCATGCTGAACCCTCAGGTCTGTCAAAGTTAATCACAGCTGGGGCGTATTCATCATATATATACTTTCAATGGACAACATCCTCGTCGTTGTTTGTCACACAATCCTGGATCCCGTCACATCGTTTTTGCATATGAAACCTGGAAAGAAAGACAGCAAGTATAAGTCTTGTCATGGATCAAAACTGCTCCATTATATAGAAAACTATATTCAACGTAACGGAAGAGAGGGCTCGTGTTTAAATCTAGAGGCCCATCGTGGTTGTAGCATAATTTTTTAGGCTCAAAGTGATGTAGGCCCATCGTGGTTGTAGCATTATTTGTTAGGCTCAAAGTGATGTAGAGGCCCATCGTGGTTGTAGCATTATTTGTTAGGCTCAAAGTGATGTAGAGGCCCATCGTGGTTGTAGCTTATTTGTTAGGCTCAAAGTGACGTAGAGGCCCATCGTGTTGTAGCATTATTGTTAGGCTCAAAGTGATGTAGAGGCCCATCGTGGTTGTAGCATTATTTGTTAGCTCAAAGTGATGTAGAGGCCCATCGTGGTTGCATCATTATTTGTTAGGCTCAAAGTGATGTAGAGGCCCATCGTGGTTGCAGCATTATTTGTTAGGCTCAAAGTGATGTAGAGGCCATCGTGGTTGTAGCATTATTGTTAGGCTCAAAGTGATGTAGAGGCCCATCGTGGTTGTAGCATTATTTGTTAGGCTCAAAGTGATGTAGAGGCCCATCGTGGTTGTAGCATAATTTTTTAGGCTCAAAGTGACGTAGAGGCCCATCGTGGGTGTAGCATAATTTTTTAGGCTCAAAGTGATGTAGAGGCCCATCGTGGGTGTAGCATAATTTTTTAGGCTCAAAGTGACGTAGAGGCCCGTCGTGAGTGTAGCATAATTTTTTAGGCTCAAAGTGATGTAGAGGCCCATCGTGGTTGTAGCATAATTTTTTAGGCTCAAAGTGATGTAGAGGCCCATCTTGGTTGTAGCATTATTTGTTAGGCTCAAAGTGATGTAGAGGCCCATCGTGGGTGTAGCATAATTTTTTAGGCTCAAAGTGATGTAGAGGCCCATCGTGGGTGTAGCATAATTTTTTAGGCTCAAAGTGACGTGACTGCAGACGGAAATTTCAAACAAGAGCAAAGACAGAATTACTGCGCCACCTTAACAAAAGAGTAAACACATTACAAAAGAAACACGACACGTTTCCGTCTATTTGGTCTTTTTCAGGTAAGACGAATAACGTTCAAGACAATGAAAACGAAGGACGAACTTATCTCTTCCAAATAGGCGCAAAAGGCTTTTCTCATCCAGTTTGAAGAGATAAGCAACTGTTTGTCCCTCATTCTCTCTCTCTTCTCTCTTCTCTCTCTCTCTCTCTCTCTCTCTCTCTCTCTCTCTCTCTCTCTCTCTCTCTCTCTCTCTATTATTTTTTTTTGCACCCAGTTAGAACAGCTAAGTTGCCGTCTGTGTGTCCTTAGTTTTCAGTGCCTTCAATGCCATTTGTCATGCCTCTGAAAGACCAAATGGGTCAGAAGGCGTCGTGTTTGTTAGGTAATTTTTTCGTTCTTTTGTTTTGCGTCGCAGTAATTCTGTCTTTGCTCATGATTTGCTAGAATGTGATATTAAAACAGGCTTGCTACACAAACTGCGAGATTATAACCTAAGCAGTCGGTCAATAGGTTAAGGTAAATAGGTCAGGGTTAAGTTTAAAATCCCTTGGCCTAATGGTCCTAAGGGCAGTAAACTGTTGGAGGGTCACTGTGAAAGGCAGCACTCACCCCCCCTCCACCCCTCCCAAACACGCACACACGTAATTGGTTGCTAAAAAAAAAGAAAAGATGTTTTTTTTAGATTAATATTTTTTGTGAAGATTTCAATGTATACCCCTAACTGTAGTAAGAATGTGCTGGAAACAGACAGCTACGAATTCGTGAGTACGATGTGTCATCATGTTTGTCATATCAAGTCCGAAATAAAATCAGCAAAATTACATTTCAAAATGGCGTGACTGATGGCGGAAAAGTAAGCAAAGTGTAGAAAGATAGGGGTTAGTTACCGCTAAGGACATAGACAAACAACGTACAGGACAAGACACTGAAATGAGAATAACATTTTCCAAACCTAACGATAGGACTTGGGTTTTCTCCAGAAGACTTGAGCATCAGTCCTTGGACTAACAGTCTACCTCCTGCGATCTTGAGTCCCGCTGTGAACCTTTTATAGCAGAAAAAGGAATCACCAAGTCGACTATTTACTCGGAACGGAAAGAAAGAGAAATACAATGTTTTAAGTGATGTCAATTCAAGAAAAAAAAGAAGAAATATTTCAATTTGTTGGAAATGTTTATGTGGAAATAGACTGGAAACTGGTCAGGAAAACGTGCATTGTATTTTCGCTTAATGTTGATTGTTCTTTTGATATTCCTTTGTTCGGTTATGGTGAAGGGAGCACACAAAAAATTGGAATCTTTGTTAATCCAGTCTCTCCGTTGAATGAATGGGGTAGATACGCCCATATGGAGTGAATTTGCTGTGTTTTCGATCGAGTGCATGCAAATGCAGTGTGTGACATCATGACATGGTTCGACTGGTGTAGACTGAGGTCAAATGAAAGGACAATATGACAGTGTGGACAGAATGGTGTGGTCTATGCACAGACATGACTGTTGATGACAGTATGCATATAATAGTGGTCAGGCCCCCATCCTGCTTCCCTTGGTGAAGAAGAAAGAAAAAGATACAGCCGGACGTGCGAGTAGGTCCTAGAGAAGTGCTGTCCTCAACTGCCGAACGAATCATCTGAGAGCAATCCTGCACCACCTTGGAACCTGCGCTGTGTTCACATACGGTGCAGGCACACGCAGGGCATTCCATGAGGTGATGCCCCAATCCTGCTACCCATGGTGAAAGCTAGACCCCAATAAATTTGACTCAAAGTAACCTGAAATGACGTGTTCCCTTGTATGCAGAACACTTTCAACCAGATGGGCAGCTTCATTTGTCTTGCACCCATCGTTTTCATATACAGATCCCCAAAGGCACCTGGTGGTTTTTTTTTCATATACAGATCCCCCAAGGCACCTGGTGTTTTTTTTTTTTTTTTTTACACCCGGATTTGGTCTGTGTGATTCACGTTATTTCATGGATATCCTCAGGTTTGAAGATGGATGACTCAGCATCGTTTCGTGTTTACACCATGATTTTCTTCACAACTTTCGTTATTCAGCCGGGTGTTTAATGTGTCAACTGATGAATTGGCACGTTCTCGGAAACTAGGGAATGTGAGAAACAAACCGAGGTTCCGATCTTTAGTGTGCTAGAACGTCACTCATGAACTTGCATGCGAGTGAGTTTGTACTATAGGTGCTGTAGACGTCTAATAAAACGTGCAATATTCATTTCGATTGACCAGGCAGCTGTGTTACATTTGATAAGCAGTTTCCTTGTCCCTGTGTCAGAATACTTCCAAAAATTGTAGATTGCGAAAGAAGTAGAAATTAGCCTGCACATAATTAGAAAATGTGACCTATTGTTGCTACATTTCATTGACAGCATCAGGCATGTAGACATAGTCGGCGCTTATCAAGTTCTGAAAGTCTCAGATTCACAAATGTTTCCCAGTATCGTGTATAGTTTCAACATTTCAGTTTCTACTTGTAATGCCTTTGAGTTTAAGAGAACATCAATCACTGTTCAACTGTGTTAGCTAGTACATTGTCTATGTTTGATTGATATGGTGTGGTGTTCACACACGTCCTTACGAGGATCACGCCAACAATGTCATCCATTATACGGACAATCTGCCATTCACCTGGATCCAGGTCCAGACAATGACAAGAAATCAGGGTAAGTTTAAAGCGCAGTAAACACTTGTTTAAAGGAAGACTGTCGCTACTGAGGGAAGCGCAACAAACCAGTCTGGATGAGGCCGTGAATGGTATAGAAGTGGCCATACTGACAGGATATAGGAGATGACACCAAACAAACAAATGGAAAATGAAATGCAGTATCACTATCTTTAATGTACAGAGAAGATGTAATAAGGAGACCAGGCCATGAGGAGAGGGCAAGAGATTCGCAGAAACATCAGGGCACGCACCTGTCCATATCCACATTCTATCATCATTCGTGGCATGAATTATGCACACAGAAGTCTTCATCACGTGTATCAGAACAATCCGCTCGAAAATTGCACACCTGACTATACGGCACAAACTCCTCAGACCGGTCACAATAAAAGTGGGGCTGTGTCAGTCCTTGGGACGTTCTGCACGTCGTCCTGTGCCACGTCTCCGTGTTGTCCAGGTCCCTGCACCAACTTCCCGTGTCACAGGTCAGTAGTTTGTGAGTCAGGTGCCGCAGGGGACAGGTTACCAATGAACAAGTGACACAGTCGTGTTGCTTTGGACGGCGAGCGTGACAGGTTTGTTGATGGGGTGGTGATCTGTGACGGAAGGGAGTTCACACACAAAGCCTTTTTTCGAATATACACATGGATCTATATGGAACTGATGCTTACCAGCAGAAAAGAACACACATTCTCTGCGAGCGCCTTTTCTTAGATCTTCAAGTTTTCCATCAGGCAAAAAGAAAACCACAGCTCCACTCTCCATAGTAAAGTGTTTCTGTACCTGTAAGAACAGTGTGGGGTTTGAGACAGGAAACACATGCACAAACTGCAGCAAATCTTTATACTCCATCGGATGAAGTAACTCTGCACCTCTCTCTCTCTCTCTCTCTCTCTTCTCCCCTCTCTCTCTCTCTCCTCTCTCTCTCTCTCTCTCTCTCTCATTGCCCTAGAAAAATATTGTCACTTCATTTCACTCGGCATATGATTTGTGTTTCAGACGGCCAGTGCAGCTGCTGTCGCTTTCTTAACACTGCGACCAAACGTTGCGGGTTAAAATCCCGGCAGTGCCATGAAAAGAAAAAAACAGGTTGGCAGCGGAAGGGATCTGGGAGTCATGATCTGGATACTGTCTGTAAAATGACAGTGCTGAGCCATCACTTTCATGTGTGTGTGTGTGTGTGTGTGTGTGTGTGTGTGTGTGTGTGTGTGTGTGTGGTGTGTGTGTGTGTGTGTGTGTATGCGTGCGTGCGTGCGTGCGTGCGTGCGTGTGTGTGTGTGTGTGTGTGTGTGTGTGTGTGTGTGTGTGTGTGTGTTTGGTTAGTACAACATTATGTTAATCTGAAAGTAAATGGCTTCAGTCAGTGTGTGTGTGTGTGTGTGTGGTGTGTGTGTGGTGTGTGTGTGGTGAGAGAGAGAGAGAGAGAGAGAGAGAGAGAGAGAGAGAGAGAGAGAGAGAGAGAGAGAGAGAGAGAGAGTATGCATACAAATCATACACTATATTTTTCCTTTGCTTTCTCTTTACCGCCACCACCATCCCCACTGCCTTTCATGACAACACATGGAACACATAACACACACAACCCCACTGCCTTTCATGACAACACATGGAACACATAACACACACAACCTCACGCACATTGCACTACCATCACCGCCTCCACCCCACAGGAACACGCGTGCCTGGTGATCACGCACAAGACAAACACCCATTCTTTTCATCCACGAACACCTGCACACCACGGGCATCAAAAACCCAAGGCTTCCAAGCTGAGGTCCCCACGAATCTGTGATGTACGCCAATATGTGTTTCTTTCATGGCATACTATCAACATATCACTCAACACAGACAGCGGTTTGTGAAACATCCTAACATTGCTGAACGATTCGACTCTGCCAGTGGAAAACCTTTCCCCCACTACTTCAGCTTAGAGAAGCTACTGAAGTCCTCTCCAACACTGTCAACTAAGAGCGGACTGAGACAGCGACAGAGACACTAGCAGTAAGTCGATTCAAGTCGAGGATTGTAAGCAGCTTCTTACACTATTTCAGATTATAAGCTGCACTAACACTCAATTTATCTACAACAAATGCCAGTCTAGAATATAGGCTACCGTTTTAAGAAACTTCGGTCTCTTGCTGTTAAGAATGACATCTGAAGTATTGTTTTACCGTTGTTTTATAGAAAAAGTGCTGTCCTTTGGCTTTTTATGCTGGTTTGGAAATCTTAGCCTGAAAAAAAAAAAACAGAGTGATAAGTACATGTGCAAAGATTATTGGCAAAAACACAAGAACAGTTAGATAAATTGTATGAATGTCGTGTGACGCAAAAAGCTGTGAACATTGCTGCTGACAGTTCTCATGTTCTTTAAAAAAAGCTACAATGTTCTACCATCTGGACAAAGATTCCAAATTCCAAATTTCAAAACAAATGGAATTTTAAAAAAAAACAACAGTTTTGTTTCCCATTCCATCAAACTCCTGAATCAAAACCAAACTTTCAATAAGATCCGGTTCAGAAAGATTGTTTGCATGTATGTGTGTGTATGATAGTCACAACAAGTTAAGGGCCATCTCACAACAGCGCCACTAAAGACAGCAACTGAAGACAGAAAAGGCACAGGCAAGGCAATTTAAAGTATTAAATTGTTAATTCATTATTAACCAACGATTCCACAGAGGTTGCGATCAAATTCATCAAAAAACAGAGCAACAGTACAAGTTCGAATCACCACACCCCTCTTTTCAAAAGTCAGGAATCAGGCAAGCACATTTCAACACAGCATATTGGATGTGACCCCTGTTAGCCGCCAGACATTGAAGACGGCGCCGGTGCATGGAATGCACAGGATTGCTGAGAGTGTTCTGGGGATGTTGTTCCACTCCTGTTGCAGAAATTGTGTCAGCTCGTTGACATCCGCAGGAGGGCTGATTGTTGGCCACCCTTTTTTCCAGAACGTCCCACAAGTGTTCAATAGGTGCCAAGTGAATGAGAAAAGGCCAGTCCATCCTTGGGATGCCTTGCTGATGCATGAAGTCAGTGACGACTCGTGCTCGATGAGGAGGAGCGTTATCGTCCTGCAAGCATGCCTCGGTCCTATGACTTGCAGAACTGGCTGGATGAGAGGCTGAACAATCTCATTCCTGTAGCGCAGTCCGGTCACAGAACCCCGAATGACGTACAAAGGTGTTTTGCCGTTGACATGGAAACCACCCCACACCATCACTGAACCTCCTCCATTACGGTCAACCTCACCAACAGCAGTCTCAAACTGTCTCGTTGCCTGCACCAGACCCGTCTTCTGCATCAATAAAGGCAACAGTGAAGCGGGACTCGTTGGCGAACAAGACCTGGGACCATTGCTTGCCTTGTCCAGTTCTGATGTTACTGACACCAGGCCACACGACCCTGACGATGAGCCAGTGTCAGGGGGATCCTGGCTGTGTGGGACGGAGAGGGTAGGGTGGAACACCTAGTGTCTCCTGTCTCAACCCAGGCGAAGAGGTGGCAGGCTGGCACCAAACGTACGTCACAACGAAGTGACAGGATTCTCATAAGGATCCCCACCGAAGGGATTCGCCAAACCAGGGATGGTTTCAGGAAGCTCGTCCGGACTGAGGATCGTGGTCCTCCAAAATCCTTTCTCCATCTCACCCTCCGAAATCTCAAACCAAACCGAATACTTACAGCTGAGAAGTTCACACATGCAGGCAGTCATGCATAGAAGCTGGGAACCCACACGGACTGCACGTGCAACTGGAAAAAACAAAAAACAAACCCTACTTGTGTGGAGGAAAACTTGATCTCACTCTAAAAAAAAAGCAGATAGTCCTCAGAAGAGAAGCCCCCTTCAAGCAAGTGTTTCGGCCCTTATCTCCTGACACTCTAGGGGGGTTGGCCACACCCGGTTCATGACTCCGGATGTCCCTCTGCTGCCCCTTTTTTCCCATCTTTGGAATGAGCCATGGCTGGGATTCGAACCCATGACCCTCTGGACATGCTCCTTTTCCACTTAATGACTCGCACTCTAACCACTAAGCCACAGGGACACCTATTTGTAGGAAAGTTAAGCCTTATGAAGTTCACTTTTGTTCCTCCTTGACCAGATCCAGCTTGAACACCTTGGCGGGGGAGTGTTGTTAAGTTTTATGAAGATCATTCACCAGTCTTGTAGAACATCATAGAAGTTCGCCAGGGCCCTGGTACAGGAGAAAAGGGTATATCATGATATCTGTGTGACGAGAAGACTGTAGGGAGGTATCGTGTTCTCCATGAAGAGCGATGTAGACTGGGATTCCTGGACTTGCTGCCAAAGGGTTTCTTCCAGAAAAGCTGGTGAAAGTGTCGCCCTAAGTTACCAGCAAGTACACTGGCTCCTTTCTGGTTCGGGTGGACTCCGTCTTTCAGTGTTCTGGGGCTGGCAAGGAGATTCTCATGGCTGATGACGGACACTTTGGGAACTTTGAATAGTTCAGAGTTTATAACCGCGTTGAACATTTCGCGGTTTATGTTTATTTCGGGGTTAGAAACAGGAGCCACTTTACTGATCACAATGCTGGCTTGTGAATGCTCTTTAGCGATGGTTTTAATGGTGTCCTCAAAGAGTTTGCTAGAGGATGCAACGTCTTTTTGTTGAATATCATTGAGACCACAATGGATAACAATTGCAACTTCTGTATCCATTGACGACAAGGTTTGTCTCTGCATGGGCAGTAAGTCCTTTAGCTTTGTAGTGGAAGATTTTTTGGAAACGGTTTTGAAACCATAAGATCGACCAAGTCGGGGGCATTTCACACCGTTCAAAACAGAATCATGAAGGACGAGAACAGTTGGGAGATCTTCATTAGCTTTGTTCACTTTCTGCATTTTGATAGTCCATAGACTCTAGCCATGAAGATATTTTTGCATTCATTTTTTCCAAGTTGTTTTAATTTTATCTTACCGACAAGTCTTGATCACAGGTCAGGGAAAGAAAGAATGGTGGAAGAGTGGCGCGGCTGAAGATAAAACTAAAACAACTTGGAAAAATGAGATTCGTTCACTTTCCTTTCCAAGTTGTGTCTTTTCTTTGTTCGATTCTGAGCAGTCTGTGACGTGATGACGCTATCGTTGGGATTGAAGTCATGAGAAGTTGTCTTCTGTGTTCTAAATATTTCTTTTGGCTTTATTTTTTTATCTTCTTCTTTTTCATTCCTGGATGAGGTTGAAACCGCGTGTTGTGCTGTCACCTGAGCGTAGGTAAGGTCGTGTTTCGCGCTCTCCTTTACCATTTTCTGTTCTGGATCAGTCTGAACAAATTTAAAACATGGTTCTGAATTGCACTTTACGGTTGTGAGCTGAACAATCGTGTTGTTTTGCTCACGTACCGTATCTTCGAGGGATACTGTTTTTTTTTTTTTTTGCATAATGTTTCAATTACTTTTCTCAACTCACCGATTTCTTCTTTCATGTCACTCATGGCATAAGAAGTGAAGGAGTTGAGATTTAGAATTTCATCGGTGCTGTCCGTTCCAATGCCAGCATTTGTCTGTTGACCGGTTCGCTTCTGATCTGCATATTCTCGAAGCGCCGACTTACTCGGTTTTGTCTTTCTTTCTTGACTTGCATTTAGTACTGGGCACGAAAGAAGACCCCCCCCTCCCCCTGGCTCCTAGTTTTGGTCATTTCTGAGACAGAGCCTGCAGAAATGCTATAAGCTAGCAGACCCGACGTTTAGCTTCTGATCGCTGTCGCCATCTTGTGTGTGTGTGTGTGTGTGTGTGTGTGTGTGTGTGTGTGTGTGTGTGTGTGTGTGTGTGTTGTGTGCACGCGCGTGCACGCATGTGTGTGTGTGTGTGTGTGTGTGTGTGTGTGTGTGTGTGTGTGTGTGTGTGTGTGTGTGTGTGTGTGCGTGTGAGTGCGTGTGCGTGTGCGTGTGTGTGTTCGTTCGTTGGTGCTTGCGTGCGTGCGTACATGTGTGCTTACGCACACGGGCGCGCTCGCACGTGGACGCGCGCGAGCGCACGCGCGCGCGCGCCTGTGTGTATATATATATATATATATATATATATATATATATATATATATATATATATATATGTGTGTGTGTGTGTGTGTTTTGTGTGTGTGTGTGTGTGTGTGTGGTGTGTGTGTGTGTGTGTGAAAGGAAGGGAGCGAAAGAGAGAGAGAATGAGAGAGCGGAGGATGGGTGGGTTGGGGAGAGAGAGAGAGAGAGAGAGAGAGAGAGAGAGAGAGAGAGAGAGAGAGAGAGAGAGAGAGAGAGAGAGACAGTCTCAGAGGATCAGACACAGAGACAGACAAAGGCACAGACAGACAGTAACCTAAAGACACTTCTAGACCAAAGAATCACTGACCACAGCGAAACCCAATAACTAGAAGCCACTCAATCGCATTTATTGGATGCTGCACAGATAAAAAAAAAAAAAAACACCCAATAATAATCTGTAAGAGAAGGCTGGCAGATGACCAGTGAAGTGGCTACAATGGGCGAAAGGGAGCTGCCATAGGTGCTCAGCCCATCAAGCAGCAGCGATGTCTTTTGGAAGGAGAAAGCGTTGACAAACGTGGTTTTTCAAGTCGAACGGCTCCAGATCAGGCATTGTTAGGAGCCTGCACACCAAAAATTAATGCGCCACATCCTCGCTTAAGGAGGTCGAGTGTCTATAGACCGTCACAATTAGCCTAGATTGTTTTGAGAACTTTTTGCATTGTGTCTCAAAGTTGATTCTCCTCGTTTTCTTTCTTATGGCCATCAAGGTACAAGCCAGGTGGTTCCAAACAGACAAGATTAAAATCAAAGGAATGGACTATTTGAGGACTGCCACCTGGCGCAAAGATAGGGTCACAGGTGAGTGCAAAGGCCTGAAATGCGACGTCGACTAAAGGCGAAGGTCATGTGTTTGAAGATTTTGTATGTGAGGAGTGTAACCCGCTAGAATAAACTGACAGTGAAACTCTTTCGAGATATTGTGGGTTCCCGAATGAATGAATGAATGAATATTTAGTTTAATGTCTGTTCACAAGGATAGTGATTTTAGACACCATGCAAAAGTTACCCCTCCCCCTTCAAAAATAAGAACAAGTGAAATAAAACTTCAAAGTAATCTTCCAATAGGTGTGGATAGAATAACTTTTGCAATCAAAATAAAGTCAATTTCTTCATCATTCAACATGTCCCTTATGTTGTCATACTTCAGAAAAAACTCCATATTATTCAATCGGTATCTAGCAAGCAAAATTGGGCCTTCTAATAGTAAGTGATGAATTGCTAGTTTAAGATTGCAATACAAGTGGGTTCCCGAGTCATTCAAACAGTCACTATTATTCTAAGGTCATTTCTCCTGCTCGCTGTGACTGAATGCGTGCGATTGAAGATATTCATTGATTTAAATTCTATGTAGAAGTTGTACCGTCAAACTAGTGTTTTGTGCCCTGCTATCCACGGGTGGGGTGTACTCGGTAAGATTCCTGTTTGTGTTCTCTCCCTTGCCTCCAAGACTGTCTCATCCACATATATACACACACACCCATCCAGAGAGACAGGCTGTAACTTCTGAATTGTTACTCTACTGGTCTGTACGGTTTCGTTCTATACTACTCTGTACTGTGCTGTTCTGTACTGTATTGTTCTCTACTATACTGTTCTATACTATTCTGCACTGTACTGTGCTGTTCTGCACTCTGCTGTTCTGCATTGTTCTGTATAGTACTTGTACCGGTCTGTACTGTGCTATTCTCTGTATTGTGTACTGTATTTTGATGTACTGTGCTATACAACTCCGTACTGTACTATTCTGTATTGTACCATATTCGCTCTACTCTGTACCGTACTGAACACTTCTGCGCTGCACTGTTTTGTACTGAACTGTAGTAAACTAATGTATATTGTGTCTTATTTCACTTTTCTGTGTTGTCCTGCAGTATATTGTTTTGCATTGTACTGCTCTGTTCTATTTCGTATAGTGCTGTACTATTCTATTCTATTGTGCTATACTCTGTTGCATTCGGTACAAACATTATCATTCTGTGTTGTTTGCATTTTACTCTTTCGTATGTGCCATACTTTATTGTTCTGTGTTGTATTGAACTTGACTATTCTGTATTGTGCTGTAGATTTCTGTTTTGTATTGTACTTCACTTTACCATAGTGTGTTGTGCTGATCTTTCCTATTGTGTATTGTACTTCACTTACCATTGTGTGTTGTGCCGATCTTTCCTATTGTGTACTGTACTTCATGCCACTGTTCTATATTGCACTGCACTCTACCGTTCTGTATTGCACTGCACTTTACTCTTCTGTATTGTACTGCAGTTAACTATTCTGTATTTTACTGCAGTTTACTATTCTGTATTGTACTGCCCTTTACTATTCTGTATTGTACTGCAGTTAACTATTCTGTATTGTACTGCAGTTTACTATTCTGTATTGTACTGCACTTTACTATTCTGTGTTGTACTGCTGTTTACTATTCTCTATTGTACTGCAGTTTACTATTCTCTATTGTACTGCACTTACTCTTCTGTATTGTACGGCAGTTTACTATTCTGTGTTGTACTGCACTTTACTATTCTCTATTGTACTGCAGTTTACTTTTCTCTATTGTGCTGCAGTTTACCATTCTGTAATGTATTGCAGCTTACCATGCTGTATTGTACTGCACTTTACCATTCTATATTGTACTGCACTTTACCATTGTGTGTTGTGCTGATCTTTCCTATTGTGTATCGTACTTCATGTCCCTGTACTGCACTTTGAGTGGAACATGACAGGAACGCACCCTGCTCGTCAAGATTGTCTTTGATGACTGTTGGTAGGTAGCAGCAGCTGCTGCACCATCAGAAAAGAAGGAAGCAGAATTATTATTATCGATGTTGTTGTCGTCGTGTTATCGTCGACGTCCTCATCGGCGCTGTTGTGTGTGTACAAATTGATGAAAATAAGGTCCCTTCATTAGAGTCCTGCGTTTGACAACATTCATGTCTTTTCATGTCATGTGGTGCTACATGTTGACAACATTAAGATCTTCACGAGTCGTGTCTTATTACATGTTGACAACATTCATGTCTTTTCATGTCATGTGGTGCTACATGTTGACAACATTAAGATCTTCACGAGTCGTGTCTTGTTACATGTTGACAACGTTCACGTCTTTCCATGTCATGTGGTAGTACATGTTGACAACATTTATGTCTTTCCATGTCATGTGTATTACATGTTGACAACATTCATGTCTTTTCATGTCATGTGGTGCTACATGTTGACAACATTAAGATCTTCACGAGTCGTGTCTTGTTACATGTTGACAACGTTCACGTCTTTCCATGTCATGTGGTAGTACATGTTGACAACATTTATGTCTTTCCATGTCATGTGGTATTACATGTTGACAACATTCATGTCTTTTCATGTCATGTGGTGCTACATGTTGACAACATTAAGATCTTCACGAGTCGTGTCTTGTTACATGTTGACAACGTTCATGTCTTTCCATGTAATGTGGTATTACATGTTGACAACATTTATGTCTTTCCATGTCATGTGGTATTACATGTTGACAACATTTATGTCTTTCCACGTCATGTGGTATTACATGTTGACAACATTTATGTCTTTCCACGTCATGTGGTATTACATGTTGACAACATTTATGTCTTTCCATGTCATGTGTTATTACATGTTGACAACATTTATGTCTTTCCACGTCATGTGGTATTACATGTTGACAACATTGATGTCTTTCCATGTCATGTGGTATTACATGTTGACAACATTCATGTCTTTCCATGTCATGTGGTATTGCATGCTGACAACATTCACGTCTTTCCATGTCATGTGGTATTACATGTTGACAACATTTATGTCTTTCCATGTCATGTGGTATTACATGTTCACAACATTCATGTCTTTCCATGTCATGTGGTATTACATGTTGACAACATTCATGTCTTTCCATGTCATGTGGTATTACATGTTGACAACATTCATGTCTTTCCATGTCATGTGGTATTACATGTTGACAACATTCATGTCTTTCCATGTCATGTGGTATTGCATGCTGACAACATTCATGTCTTTCCATGTCATGTTGTGCTACATGTTGACAACATTCATGTCTTTCCATGTCATGTGGTATTACATGTTGACAACATTCATGTCTTTCCATGTCATGTGGTATTACATGTTGACAACATTCATGTCTTTCCATGTCATGTGGTATTGCATGTTGACAACATTCATGTCTTTCCATGTCATGTGTTTCTGGGATGTTGACAACATTGATGTCTTTCCATGTCATGTGGTGTTACGTGTTGACAACATTGATGTCTTTCCATGTCATGTGGTATTACATGTTGACAACATTGATGTCTTTCCATGTCATGTGTTTCTGGCATGTTGACAACATTGATGTCTTTCCATGTCACGTGGTATTAGATGTTGACAACATTGATGTCTTTCCATGTCATGTGGTATTACATGTTGACAACATTGATGTCTTTCCATGTCATGTGGTATTACATGTTGACAACATTGATGTCTTTCCATGTCATGTGGTATTACATGTTGACAACATTGATGTCTTTCCATGTCATGTGGTATTACATGTTGACAACATTGATGTCTTTCCATGTCATGTGGTGCTACATGTTGACAACATTGATGTCACTCCACGTCATGTGGTATTACATGTTGACAAGTCTTTCTGTCATGTGTCATCATATGTTGTCAATGTTTTTGTCTTTGTCCTACATGTTGACAACATTCATGTTTCTCTGACATGTCCTGCATGCTGACAACAATCATGTCTTTCTACGTCATAGGTCCTACATGTTGACAACATTCATGTTTCTCTGTTTCACGTGTCCTGCATACTGACAACAATCATGTCTTTCTACGTCATAGGTCCTACATGTTGACAACATTCATGTTTCTCTGTTTCACGTGTCCTGCATACTGACAACAATCATGTCTTTCTACGTCATAGGTCCTACATGTTGACAACATTCATGTTTCTCTGTTTCACGTGTCCTGCATACTGACAACAATCATGTCTTTCTACGTCATAGGTCCTACATGTTGACAACATCATGTTTCTCTGTTTCACGTGTCCTGCATACTGACAACAATCATGTCTTTCTACGTCATAGGTCCTACATGTTGACAACATTCATGTTTCTCTGACATGTCCTGCATACTGACAACATCATGTCTTTCTGCGTCATAACTTGACAACATTCGCATCTTTCCATTTCGCGAATCATCATGTCTTTCAATATCATGTCCCTCACATTATTAACAACATTCATACCCACCACCACCACCACCACCACCACCACCACCACCACCACCGACACCAGTCATTCCTGTCCACGTATTGTCCCCTGAATATAGACATCACGGAACTCTTTGCACTTCATGCAATCCTGATGTTGACAACTCCCACATGTCTGCCTTGTCAGTGCCACCCTCTTCGTTATCAATGATGTGGTCTGCTCTGAGAGGGATATTCCCTTCTCCTTCCTACAGAGGCTTGCAGTCAAATAGCGAGGGCATGGGTTCGGATTCTTTTCTTCTTCTTTTTTTGTGGGGTGGGGGGTGGGGGCTGGGGGGGGATTGGAAACTCTGTCCGCCTAGCAATAAATGTGTACCTGATTCGGTTCAGGGAAGATTACTTGCGGCAGAGGAGAGGGATGGGCCCCGCCTCCCGTCATGCCACGCCCCTGATATAGTGAACCACTGACAGGTCACTGGCCTTACGGTTCATAGGTTATGGGCCTTTCTCCATCTATGGCGTTCCCTTTTCCCTTGTGTCAGCATTGATCAGCTGCAAACAGTGTACTTTTTTTTTCTTTTATTTTTCTTTCTTTTCTTTTTTTAAAGAAGATTTTTTTTATGGACTCGCTTGTGTTAGAAGTTAGTCTAAGTGATCCTAGTGTTCAGTTCATTTCAGTTCGGTTCAGTGGTTATTTTAACATCTGTTCATCATCGATGATTATAAAGACGATATTAAAAAGCAACCGAGATCACTGTGAAAGTCCGACCCACTGTCGCTGGTCATTTTCTCCCCCCTCTGTCCTTGACATGTTAGCATCTCATTGTGTTTCAGTTCTTCATTCGTGTGATGGTGTGTGTGGTGTGTGTGTGTGTGTGTGTGTGTGTGTGTGTGTGTGTGCGTGCGTGCGTGCGTGCGTGCGTGCGTGCGTGTGTGCGTGTGTGTGTGTGTGTTGTGTGTGTGTGTGTGTGTGTGTGTGTGTGTGTGTGTGTGTGTCCGAGTCCATAGCAAGCTTTTCACGCTGGCATTCCTCAGTGAATATCAGCATGTGCGTAATCACACTCAACAAAACTATAAACCTTGTCAAGATCTGTCCACTTACTGCGTCTGTAAAGATGTTACTGACTCGCATCTGCCATGAATCCACGATTAACATTTTCAGCAATAAAATTAATATTACAAAATTGTTATTTTCTTGTAAATGAAAATCACTTACAATCACTGCTAGATCAGATCACCTAATGCTATTTCCACCAGTGATACAGATAACAATTAATGTGTTACTAAACTTAGAAGTAAGCTAGACTACCTATGCACAGTTAAGCGTCGTGCACGTGACGCTAAGATATTACGTCACGCTGATTTCAGTCCGCAGAAACTGACAACCCACTGTCCGACAGAAACAGATCTCTGCAATTTTTTTTGTCACCCTGAGAGGCGCGCACGTGACCATTCCAGAACAGACAGAGAAAAGAGGACGACGAGTCAGAACATGTCATAGTGCAGAGGTCAGAAAAAAAAAAATTGCCAAATGACTGCCAGTGAAATGAAGACAAATTGTCTTTCCTGTTTCCATTTCATTCAGACTCAGGAAACAAAAACTGTCCAATGATTGTAATTAAGGCAAATTGCCTCTGTTTTCCGTTTTGTTCTGACGCAAGAGGATTTTGCCCAGTAACTGTGAGTCAAATCTAGGCAAAATTGTCTTTCTTATTTCCGTTTTGTTCTGACCCAGGAATATTATGCTTAGTAACCGTGAGTGAAATGTAAGCAAATCGCATCTCTTGTTTCCGTTTCGTTCTGACTCAGAACAATTTTGCCCAATGATTGCGAGTGAAATGTAGGCAAATTACCTCTCCTGTTTCCATTTCATTCTGACTCAGGAAACAAAAATTGCCCAATGATTGTGAGTCAAATGTAGGCAAATTGCCTTTTTTTCCGTTTTGTTCTGCCGCAAAAAGATTTTGCCCGGCAACTGTAAGTCAAATGTAGGCAAAATTGCCTCTCTTGTTCCCGTTTTGTTCTGACTCAGAAAACAAATTTGCCTAGTAATCGAGAGTGCAATGTAAGCAAACAAGCTCATTTGTTTCGTTTTTTTTTTAATCAGAAAAATTTGCCACGTAACCATGAGTCAGATGTAGGCAAATTGCATCTCTTGTCTCCGTTTTGTTCTGACTCAGAAAATTTTGCTCAGTAATCATGAGTAAAATGTAGCAAATTGCCTCTTGTTTTCCGTTTTGTTCTGACTCAGAAAAAAATTGCCTGACGACTGCAATTCAAATGTAGGCAAACTGCCTCTCTTGTTTCCGTTTTGTTCCGACTCAGAAAAAAAAGCGCAACGATTGTAAGTCTAGTATAGACAAACTGGCTCTCTTGTTTTCGTTCTGTTCTGACTCAGAACAAATTTCCTAAACACCGAAAAACAGGTATTTTAATGAAGTCTGAAGCACCGTACTCTGGTTGGATGGGTGTTATGTGAGCGTGACGTTTTGGGGCGTTCGTCACTGTTTCGAGGAGTTTTTTTTCCTTTTACATGTTTCAGAGCTCTTGCATTCAGCTAGGCTGGGCGGAACTTGAGTTTAATTAACAGCACTAACTTACTGGTGGTACAGGTGGTTCCATTCCACAATCGGGGGCATTCGCAGCTACAGGAACTGATGTTGTACGCTCCATCGTTAAAGCAGGCATCTGGGCCGGATGTGCAATCTGAACACACACACACACACACACACACACACACACACACACACACACACACACACAACACACACACACACACACACACCACACAGAAAGAGATGGGGAGGGAAAAGTGGGGGAGTTTAAAAAAATAGTGCATGTGGAAAAATGAATAAGACACATTGTTTGTATGTGTGATTGTATGGTTTTGAACCAAGAATATTTCTGTTTGTGGTGTATCAGTTTAAACTTGGCGCAGTCTAGGAGATGGCCAGTCTGATTCTGATTCGGACTTCGGAACGGTGTATGGTCTGTCACGTCTCGGTTAGGGACGGTTTTAGACTTAACTGTCTGTTAGGCTCGTTCTGAGCTCAGTACAGTTTGGTCTCTCTCTCTCTCTCTCTCTCCTCTCTTCCTCTCTCTCTCTCTCTCTCTCTCTCTCTCTCCATCTCATTTTCAGCCATGTATAATTGTCACGACCGACCCCTGGAGGTCTGCCCTGACAGGATCGGTCTAAGTGGGAGTGAAGGGAGTGACTGACCTCACACGCCTCGCAAGAGACCACACAAGAACGATTACGATACAACACCCTATTTATTCACATCAACACACGCAGTCACAAATAAATATTTCAACGCACGCACCATGCACAATCACAATCAAGCATTCCAACACGCACAACATGCACAATCACAATCAAGCATCTCAATACACGACATACACAATCATAATCCAAATAAATAATTCCAGCACCCCCCCTTTCCCTGATATGCAGTGCCTCACACTCTGCCTCCAAATCACTGGACACCCGTCGCACAGTGCCCAAACCGGTCGTTCTTGA
>CM031626.1:18406264-18428206 GCA_018398815.1 Conus ventricosus | reverse complement strand
GAGAGAGAGAGAGGAGAGAGAGAGAGAGAGAGAGAGAGAGTGAGAGAGAGAGACCAAACTGTACTGAGCTCAGAACGAGCCTAACAGACAGTTAAGTCTAAACCGTCCCTAACCGAGAACGTGACAGACCATACACCGTTCCGAAGTCCGAATCAGAATCAGACTGGCCATCTCCTAGACTGCGCCAAGCTTAAACTGATACACCACAAACAGAAATATTCTTGGTTCAAAACCATACAATCACACATACAAACAATATGTCTTATTCATGTTTCCACATGCACTATTTTTTTAACTCCCCCCACTTTTCCCTTTCCATCTCTTTCTTTGTTTTGTGTGTGTGTGTGTGTGTGTGTGTGTGTGTGTGTGTGTGTGTGTGTGTGTGTGTGTGTGTTCAGATTGCACATCCGGCCCAGATGCCTGCTTTAACGATGGAGCGTACAACATCAGTTCCTGTAGCTGCGAATGCCCCCGATTGTGGAATGGAACGACCTGTACCACCAGTAAGTTAGTGCTGTTAATTAAACTCCTCAAGTTCCGCCCAGCCTAGCTGAATGGAAGTGCTCTGAAACATGTAAAAGGAAAACAGAAACTCCTCGAAACAGTGACGAACGCCCCCAAAACGTCACGCTCTCATAACACCCATCCAACCAGAGTACGGTGCTTCAGACTTCATTAAAATACCTGTTTTTCGGTGTTTAGGAAAACAAGAGAGCCAGTTTGTCTATATTTGACTTACAATCGTTGCGCAGTTTTGTTGTTTTGTTGTTGTTGTTGTTGTTGTTTCCTGAGTCAGAACAAAACGGAAAGAAGAGAGGCAATTTGCCTACATCTGACTCACGGTCACGTGGCATTTTTTTTTTTCTGATTCAGAAAAAAAAACCCACCGGAAACAAGAGAGGTTATTTGCTTACATTTCACTCACGATTACTGGGCAACAAAACAGGTACAAGAGAGACAATTTTGCCTACATTTGACTTACAGTTACTGGGCAAAATCTTTTTGCGGCAGAGCAAAACGGAAAAAGAGAGGCAATTTGCCTACATTTGACTCACAATCATTGGGCAGTTTTTGTTTCCTGAGTCAAAATGAAATGGAAACAGGAGAGGCAATTTGCCTACATTTCACTCGCAATCATTGGGCAGTTTTTGTTTCCTGAGTCAGAACGAAACGGAAACATGAGAGGCGATCACCCTACATCTGACTCAAGGTTACTGGGTAATTTTTGTTTTCTCAGTCAGAACAGTATGGCAAGAAGAAAAAGGCAATTTCGCCTCCATTTGACTCACCTATGATGAAGACACGCCACAGCAGAAAGAACGGCACGAGGTGACAGGGGAAGGAGGCGGGTGAGTGACACACCATCACCTCCTGACGACAGGCAGCGAGCACCGACTCTAGCAGATGACTCGGCAAGATTCACACGTTTGTGTCGGCCACTAGGCTATTTCTTCAGCGCCTTTAGATACTTCCTCTCCCTCCGCCTCCCGATTTGATCTCCCAGCCACTGCCAGTACCTCCATACAGGCCGCTCTTTTGACGCCCATTCTTATCTTTTAAAAGGTGCAGAAGAAGCTCCGTGGCGCATTCCATATCATGTACCACTCAACAGTGAAACATGTTCTTTTAGAGTGTTGGGACATGCATGATGTGAGACATAAACATTTGACGGCAGACTCCATGAAAACCTTGTTCAGAGATGTCCCACCTGATGTGATGCTTAAATTTCTGAGAGATCAACATTTTTCATCTGATCTAAGATTTTACAGAAGAAAGATTTTTTTTAACGAAATTTCTGGTGTGTTTTTTAGAAAGTGTTTTAAAGAGATGCGTGAATGAGGGTTTTTTCTTTTTCTTTTTCTTTTTGTTTTTTGTTTTTAATCACCTTGCTGTACAATGTTTATGTCTCACATCATATATGTCCCAACACTCCAAAAGAATATATTTGACTGTGAGTGGTGGTACATGACATGGATTGCACCACAAAGCTCATTCTTCACTTTGAACGCGATGACATGTCCTGATATGGCCCTTTGCGGTCGGCTGGCCTATAAGCAACGTTACCTTACCTTACCGCCGCTCCTCCTCCCCCCCCCCCCTTCTCGTCCACGACCCTTGCTCCCCTTTTGACCTCTGCACTATGACATGTTCTGACCTCGTCGTCCTCTTCTCTCTGTCTGTTCTGGAATGGTCACGTGCGCGCCTCTCAGGGTGACAAAAAAAATTCCAGAGATCTGTTTCTGTCAGACAGTGGGCTGTCAGTTTCTGCGAACTGAAATCACGTGACGGATTATCTTTACGTCACGTGCACGACGCTTAACTGTGTTATGGATGGTCTAGCTCTTCTAGTTTGGTACAAATTAATTGTTATCTGCATCTCTTGGTGAAATAGCATTAAGTGATTATCTAGTAGTGATTCGTAAGTGATTTCTCTATTTATGAGATAAAAAACAATTTTGTGTATTATCTTATTGTGAAAATGTTAATCGTGATCATGGCAGATGCGATGTAGTATTTCATTTCACAGACAAATAAAGGACAGATCTTGACTGATATTATAGTTTTGCTGGAGTGTGATTTACGCGCATGCTGTATATTCACTGAGAAATGCAGCTTGAAATAGTCTTGCCATGGACATGGACATCAACGTGCATCACACATCACAACACACCACCACACACAGCTCCGACGCACGGCACGCACGGCACGCACGCACACACCACACAACACACACACACCACACACACACACACACACACACACACACACACACACGCACACACGCACGCACGCACGCACGCACGCACGCACGCACGCACGCACGCACGCACGCGCACACACACCACCACACACACACACACACACACACACACACACACACACACACACACACCACACAACACCCATCACACGAATGAACAACTAAAACACAAAGGAGATTGCTAACATGCGAAGGACAGAGGTCAGAGAAAATGACCAGCGACAGTGGGTCGGATTTTCGCAGTGATCTCGGTTGCTATTAAATATCGTCTTATAATCATCGATGATGAACAGATGTTAAAATAACCACTGAACTGAACTGAAATGAACCGAAACACTATGATCACTTAGACTCACTTCTAACACAAGTGAGTCCATAAAAAATATTCTTTAAAGAACAAAAAGGAAAAGAAAAACAAGATGCAAAGCATATAAACGTACTCCAGTTTATACTGAATGCGAGTGAGATATTCCATAAAGATGAAAAAACCGTCTTGGGCTGGTGCAACTGTTAGTAATGGCTATTCTGGTAAACATCGGCCATCATCTGTGACCTATAATGAACATACTTACACATTTTCAGAAAGATCGGCCAAGTACTTTTTGAGATATTCCATAAGAAGAAAAACCGTTACAGGCCGTTACAGCTGTTAGTAACGGCTATAACGGTAAACTAAAACATCGGGCATCATCCGTGACCCATAATAGACATACCTACAAATTTCCAGAATGATGGGCCCAGCAGTTTTGTCTGGAGCGAGTGGAACACATTTTGACCATGGACGGAGACACCCCTCCCCCACCCCACACACACACTGACAGACAGCATTATATTTTTTTCGTTCCCATTCTAAAGTACTCCCTGTTCTATAAGAACTAGGAGTACAAAAAAGTACACTGTTTGCAGCTGATCAATGGCTGTCACAAGAGGAAAAGGGAACGCCATAGATGGAGAAAGGCCCATAACCTATGAACCGTAAGGCCAGTGACCTGTCAGTCGTTCACTGTATCAAGGGCATGGCATGACGGAAGGCGGAGCCCATCCCTCTCCTCTGCCGCAAGTAATCTTCCTGAACCGAATCAGGTACATATTTATTGCTAGGTGGACAGAGTTTCCAATCCCCCACCCTCCCCACCCCTACCCCACAATAAAAAAAAAGAATCCGACCCCATGCCCTCGCTATTTGACTACAAGCCTCTGCAGGAAGGAAAAGAGAATATCCCTCTCAGAGCAGATCACATCATTGATAACGAAGAGGGTGGCACTGACAAGGAAGACATGTGGGAGTTGTCAACATCAGGATCGCATGAAGCGCAAAGAGTTCCGTGATGTCTATATTCAGGGGACAATACGTGGACAGGAATAAATGGTGTCGGTGGGAAGTGGGGTGGTGGTGGTGGTGGTGGTGGTGATAAATGCTGTTAATATGTGAAGGACATGATGTAGAAAGACACGAAGATTCATGAAATGGAAAGATGCGAATGTTGTCAACTTATGACGCAGAAAGACATGATTGTTGTCAGTATGCAGGACATGTGAAACAGAGAAACATGAATGTTGTCAACATGTAGGAGTTGTGGCGTAGAAAGACAAAAACATTGACAACATATATTGACACATGACAGAAAGACTTGTCAACATATAATACCACATGACATGGAAAGACGTGAACGTTGTCAGCATGTAACACCACATGACTCGTGAAGATCTTAATGTTGTCAACATGCCAGAAACACATGACATGGAAAGACGTGAACGTTGTCAACATGCCAGAAACACATGACATGGAAAGATGTGAATGTTGTCAACATGCCAGAAACACATGACATGGAAAGACGTGAATGTTGTCAACATGCCAAAAACACATGACATGGAAAGACGTGAATGTTGTCAACATGCCAGAAACACATGACATGGAAAGACGTGAATGTTGTCAACATGCCAGAAACACATGACATGGAAAGACGTGAATGTTGTCAACATGCCAGAAACACATGACATGGAAAGACGTGAATGTTGTCAACATGCCAGAAACACATGACATGGAAAGACGTGAACGTTGTCACATGTAATAAGACACGACTCGTGAAGATCTTAATGTTGTCAACATGTATAAGACACGACTCGTGAAAATCTTAATGTTGTCAACATGTAGCACCACATGACATGGAAAGACATGAATGTTGTCAACATGTACTACCACATGACATGGAAAGACATGAATGTTGTCAACATTTAATACCACATGACATGGAAAGACGTGAACGTTGTCAACATGTAGCACCACATGACATGGAAAGACATCAATGTTGTCAACATGTAATACCACATGACATGGAAAGACATCAATGTTGTCAACATGTAGCACCACATGACATGGAAAGACATGAATGTTGTCAAACGCAGGACTCTAATGAAGGGACCTTACTTTCATTAACTTGCACACACACACCACACACACCACACACCACACACACACACACACACACACACACACACACACACACACACACACACACACACACACACAACAGCGCCGATGAGGACGTCGACGATAACACGACGACAGCAACATCGATAATAATACACGGTGTAAACATACGACTGGCGAAGAACAAAGTGTTGGAGAAGGGATGGGGTGGGGGGGGGGGTGGGGGGGGGGGGGGGGGGGGGGGAGAATTCAACAAAATATGAATATTAACCATCCGCAGATTCTGCTTCCTTCTTTTTTGATGGTGCAGCAGCTACTGCTACCTACCAACAGTCATCAAAGACAATCTTGACGAGCAGGGTGCGTTCCCTGTCATGTTCCACTCACAGTGAAACATATTCTTTCAGAGTGTTGGGACTTGCATGATGCGAGACATAAACACCTGACGGCGATTTCCATGAAAACCTGGTTCAGAGATGTCCCACCTGACGTGATCTTTGAATTTCTGAAAGAGATTCACATTTTTGTAATCGGATCTAATATTTTACGGGGGAAAGATCTTTAACAAAATTTCCGGTGTGTTTTTAGAAAGTGTGTTTTAATTAAAGGGTTGTGTAAAGGACTTTTTAAAATTCTTTTTATAAGTAATGACTTGTGAGTTGACTTAAACGGGGTGACAACCCTGACAAGGCCCTTTGCGGTCGGCTGGGCTGTAAAACAACATTACCTTACCCATGAAGACCAGAAAATATATATGACGATGATCATGTCATCGACAAAACATTTAACCGATTCTTCTTCTTCTTCCTCGTTCGCCTCCCGTTAGATGAGCAGCCCGGTGTTCTCGATGAAGGCTGCCGTCCACCGCAGCTCCTCAGGGTGCCGTACAGCTTGGCTTCCACTGCTGTCGGTGTTGGCCAGTACTTCCTTCTGGATGCTGCATGCGTCGTACAGTCTTGAAGGATGTGGTCTGTTGTCATTGGTCCCTCACCACAAGGGCACTCTCCACTCTGTCCAATGTCAAATTTTGTGTGCATGTGGTGGAGCAGGCGATTGTGTCCAGTCCTCAGGCGGAAGATCTTGACCTGTTCCGTCGTCCCAGCACATGGTATCTGTCTTCTGGGTTGTTTCTGTGGTGCTGGAGGCGCCGTTTTATTCCTTGCTGTGCCTTGATGATTGTCTTTAACCGATGATGCTGACGAGAGTACTGACGACGAGCATGATGAGAATCGTTGAAGAAACGTGTTGTGGTTTGCAGAGAACTGTCCCCAGCAGGATTTTGTCGCAATGTGTGGTTTCCAGCAAGTCACAGCCAGTCCAGCTTTCTGGTGTCAGTTCAGCAACTTCCAAAGAGACTGTCCCATTCTTTGTGGACAGTGCCCGGTAAGTAGTGTACCCCTTCACAGCACAATATACTCCCACTATACTACAATATACTCCCACAACAGTAGTATGCACTCCCACTACAGTACGATATACTCCCACTACAGTACAATTATTCTCACAACAATTATGCTCCCACGACAGTACAATATACTCCCGCTACAATGCAATGTACTCCCACTACAATGCAATGTACTCCCACTACAGTACAATGTGTTCCCATTACAGTACAATGTACTCCCCCTGCAGTGCAATGTACTCCCACTACAGTACACTATACTCCCCCTACAATCCAAAATACTCCCACAACAGTACAATATACCACCACAACAGCACAATGTACACCCACTACAGTACAATGTACTCCCACGACAGAACAATGTACTCCCACTACAGTCCAATGTATTCCCATTACAGTACAATATACTTCCACGACAGTACTATATACTCCCACGACAGTACAATGTACTCCTAAGACAGAACAATGTACTCACACTACATTACAATGTACTTCCACAACAGTACAACGGAATCCCACTACAGTACTCCATACTCCCACTACAGTACAACATAATTCCACTACAGTACACCATACTCCCACTACAGTACAACATAATTCCACTACAGTACACCATACTCCCACTACAGTACAACGGAATCCCACTACAGTACACCATACTCCCACTACAGTACAACATAATTCCACTACAGTACACCATACTCCCACTACAGTACAACGGAATCCCACTACAGTACACCATACTCCCACTACAGTACACCATACTCCCACTACAGTACAACATAATTCCATACAGTACACCATACTCCCACTACAATACAACGGAATCCCACTACAGTACACCATACTCCCACAACAGTACAGCATAATTCCACTACAGTACACCATACTCCCACTACAATACAACGGAATCCCACTACAGTACACCATACTCCCACTACAGTACAACATAATTCCACTACAGGACAATATACTTCTACTACAGTACAACGGAATCCCACTACAGTACACCATACTCCCACGACAGTACAACATAATTCCACTACAGGACAATATACTTCTACTACAGTACAACGGAATCCCACTACAGTACACCATACTCCCACGACAGAACAACGTAATCCCACTACAGTAAAAAGTAATCCCACTACAGTAAAAAGAAATCCCACGACTGTAAAAGGTAATCCCTCTGCAGTAAAAAGTAACCCCACAACAGAACAATATACTTCCACTACATTACCACGGAATCCCATTACAGTACAATATGCTCCTACTACAGTGCAATATGCTCCTCCCACAGTACAATATGCTCCTACTACAGTACAATAGGCTCCTACTACAGTGCAATATGCTCCTCCCACAGTACAATATGCTCCTACTACAGTACAATGTGCTCCTACTACAGTGCAATATGCTCCTCCCACAGTACAATATGCTCCTACTACAGCGCAATATGCTCCTCCCACAGTGCAATATGCTCCTACTACAGTGCAATATGCTCCTACTACAGTACAGTATGCTCCTACTACAGTACAATATGCTCCTCCCACAGTACAATATGCTCCTACTACAGCGCAATATGGTCCTCCCACAGTGCAATATGCTCCTACTACAGTACAGTATGCTCCTACTACAGTGCAATATGCTTCTACTACAGTACAATATGCTCCTACTACAGTACAATATGCTCCTCCCACAGTACAATTTGCTCCTACTACAGTACAATATGCTCCTACTACAGTGCAATATGCTCCTACTACAGTGCAATATGCTCCTACTACAGTACAATATGCTCCTACTACAGTGCAATATGCTCCTCCCACAGTACAATATGCTCATACTACAGTACAATATGCTCCTACTACAGTACAATATGCTCCTACTACAGTACAATATACTCCTACTACAGCCCAATATGCGCCTACTACAGCACAATATGCTCCTACTACAGTACTATATACTCCTACTACAGTGCAATATACTCCTACTACAGTACAACGCAATTCTGTGCAGAACAAGAGGGCGACAAAGCAGAGCAAAGGAGAACAATCCAGTACAACATATAACAAATTAGCGTAACACGATACAGGGCAGTACAGTACTGTAAAGTACACAACGGCACAGCAGTGAAGAAAACAGTACGTTGCAATACAGAACAGTATAGAGCTCTGCTGTCTTAAACTGTGCAGTTATAGTGCAGACAATGCAAGAGAATAAAGAACAGTGCAGTGC
Organism: Conus ventricosus; assembly: GCA_018398815.1. Taxonomy (NCBI): domain Eukaryota; kingdom Metazoa; phylum Mollusca; class Gastropoda; order Neogastropoda; family Conidae; genus Conus; species Conus ventricosus. Next base: position 18,419,380 of record CM031626.1, on the reverse strand, counting down.
ATGAAAATTTTGCAATAGTGCAGAATAGTATAGCATAAGTATACTACAGTACAGAATAACACAGAGCAGAACAAATACGTAGAATAACAAAATGCAGCAAATAGGGAATATTAGGGTACAGTTCAATACAAGACTATGTAGAATATACTATACAGAAAAGTAAAGTACAGTACAACATTAAAAAGTAAAGAACATTACAACGCAAATTAGCACATTACAGCACAAAACATAATATTAAAGTACATTGTAAAACAGAACTGTGCAGTACAGTGTACAACATTGCGGTACTGTACAGAACAGTTAAGTGCAATACAGCATACAATAGCAAATCGCAGTACAATACAGAAATTTGTAGTGGAACAAATAGACAATACTAAATTGCAATACAGAAGAGAATAGTAAACTGCAATACAATACAGAATAGTAAACTGCAGTACAATACAGAATAGTAAAGTGCAATGCAATAGAGAATAGTAAAGTGCAGTACAATAGAGAATAGTAAACTGCAGTACAATACAGACTAGTAAACTGCAGTACAATAGGAATAGTAAAGTGCAGTACAGTGCACCATAGTAAATTGCAGCACAATAGAGATAGTAAAGTGCAGTACAATACAAAATAGTAAAGTGCAATACATTACAGAACAGTAAAATGCAGTCCAATATAACTAGTAAACTGCAGTACAATACAGAATAGTAAACTGCAGTACAATACACAATAGTAAAGTGCAGTACAACACTGGTAAACTGCAGTACAATACAGAATAGTAAACTGCAGTACAATACAGAATAGTAAACTGTAGTACAATACAGAATAGTAAAGTGCAGTACAATACAGAATAGTCAAGTGCAGTACAATACAAAATAGTAAGTGCAGGACAATACAGAATAGTAAAGTGCAGGACAATACAGAATAGTAAACTGTAGTACAATACAGAATAGTAAAGTGCAGTGCAATACAGAATAGTAAGCTGCAGTACAATACAGAATAGTAAACTGCAGTACAATACAGAATAGTAAAGTGCAGGACAATACAGAATAGTAAACTGTAGTACAATACAGAATAGTAAAGTGCAGGACAATACAGAATAGTAAACTGTAGTACAATACAGAATAGTAAACTATAGTACAATACAGAATAGTAAACTGCAGTAAAATACAGAATAGTCAAGTGCAGTACAATACAAAATAGTAAAGTGCAGGACAATACAGAATAGTAAAGTGCAGGACAATACAGAATAGTAAACTGTAGTACAATACAGAATAGTAAAGTGCAGTGCAATACAGAATAGTAAGCTGCAGTACAATACAGAATAGTAAACTGCAGTACAATACAGAATAGTAAAGTGAAGGACATACGAATATAAACTGCAGTACAATCAGATAGTAAAGTGCGACATACAGAATAGTAAAGTGCAGGCATAGAGAATAGTAAAGTGCAGGACAATAACAGAATAGTAAAGTGCAGTAAAATACAGAATAGTAAGTGCAGGACAATACAGAATAGTAAAGTGCAGTAAAAATACTGAATAGTAAAGGCGCGGTGCAATACAGAATAGTAAAGTGCAGGACAATACAGATAGTAAACTGAGTACAATACAGAATAGTATAATGCAGTACAATACAGAATAGTAAACTGTCAGTACAATAAGAATAGTTAAGTGCAGTACATGCACAAATAGTAAATTGCAGTACAATACAGAATAGTAAACTGCGAACAAAACAAATATTAAGTGCAAACATTACAGACAGTAAAATACAGTACAATATAATAGTAAACTGCAGATACAATACAAATAGTTAGCTGAAAGTACAATACAGAATAGTAAAACTGCAGTACAATACAGAATAGTAAAGTGCAGTACAATACAGAATAGTAAACTGCAGTACGATACAGAATAGTAAAGTGCAGTCAATACAGAATAGTAAACTGCAGTACAATACAGAATAGTAAACTGCAGTACAATACAGAATAGTAAAGTGCAGTACAATACCAATAGTAAACTGCAGTACGATACAGAATAGTAAAGTGCAGTACAAAACAGAATAGTAAAGTGCAGTACAATCACAATAGTAAATTGCAGTACAATACAGAAAAGTAAACTGCAGAACAAAACAAAATAGTAAAGTGCAATACATTACAGAACAGTAAAATGCAGTACAATATAAATAGTAACACTGCAGTACAATACAGAATAGTATACTGCAGTACAATACAGAATAGTAAACTGCAATGCAATTCAGAATAGTTAACTGCGGTACAATACAAATCGTAAAGTGCAGTGCAATACAGAATAGTAAACTGCAGTACAATACAGAATAGTAAACTGCAGTAAATTCAGAATAGTTAACTGCCGTACAATACAGAATAGTAAACTGCAGTGCAATACAGAATAGTAAAGTACAGTACATTACAGAATAGTAAACTGCTGTGCAATACAGAATAGTAAAGTGGAGTGCGATACAGAATAGTAAACTGCAATACAGAATAGTAAAGTGGAGTGCGATACAGAATAGAAAACTGCAGTAAATTTACAGAATAGTAAAGTGGAGTGGCAATACAGAATAGTAAAGTGGAGTGCGATACAGAATAGTAAACTGCGTGCAATACAGAATAGTAAAGTGGAGTGCGATACAGAACGGAGGTGAGTACAATATAGAACTGACATGAGTACAATCACATAGAAAAATCAGCAAACAACTTGGTAAAGTGAAGACAATACACAATAGGAAAACAGCCCCAAAATTGGAAAGTACAATACACAAAGAAAAGATCAGCACAACACACATGGTAAAGTACAATAACATAGAAAGATCAGAAAACACACATGGTAAGTGAAGTACAAATACCAATAAGAAAGATCAGCACAACACTACATTGGTCAAGTGAAGTACAATACACAATAGGAAAGATCAGCACAACACACATTGGTAAAGTGAAGTACAATACACAATAGAAAAGATCAGCACAACACACATTGGTAAAGTACAATACACAATAGAAAAGATCAGCACAACACACATTGGTAAAGTACAATACACAATAGGAAAGATCAGCACAACACACATTGGTAAAGTGAAGTACAATACACAATAGAAAATTCAGCACAACACACATTGGTAAAGTGAAGTACAATACACAATAGAAAGATCAGCACAACACACATTGGTAAAGTGAAGTAAAATACACAATAGAAAAGATCAGCACAACACACATAGTAAAGTGAAGTACAATACACAATAGAAAAGATCAGCACAACAACATTGGTAAAGTGAAGTACAATCACAATAGAAAAGATCAGCACAACACACTTTAGTAAAGTACAATACACAATAGAAAAGATCAGCACAACACACATTAGTAAAGTGAAGTACAATACACAATAGAAAAGATCAGCACAACACACATTAGTAAAGTGAAGTACAATACACAATAGAAAAGATCAGCAAAAACACACATTGGTAAAGTGAAGTAAAAATACAAAACAGAAATGTACCAGCACATATCAAAAACAGTCAAGTTCAACACAATACAGAACAATAAAGTATGGCAAAATACGAAAGAGTAAAATGCGAAACAGCACAGAATGATAATGATTGTACCGAATGCAATAGAGTATAGCACTATTGAATAGAATAGTACAGCACTATACGAAATAGAACAGAACATACAACAAACATATACTGCAGGACAACACAGAAAAGTGAAATAAGACACAATATACATCGGTTTAGTACAGTTCAGTACAAAACAGTTTCAGCGCACAATTGTTCGTAGGTACAGAGTAGAGCGAATACGGTTACAATACGGAATAGTACAGTACGGAGTTGTATAGCACAGTACATCAAAGTACAGTACACAATACAGAGAATAGTACAGTACAGACCGGTGCGAGTACTATACAGAACAATACAGACAGCAGAGTGCAGAACAGCACAGTACAGTGCAGAATAGTATAGGACAGCATAGTAGAGAACAGTACAGTACAGAACAGCACAGTACGGAGTGTATAGAACGAAACAGTACAGACCAGTAGAGTAACAATACAGAAATTACAGCCTGTCTCTCTTGAGTGTGTGTGTTTTGTGTGTGTGTGTGTGTGTGTGTGTGTGTGTGTGTGTGTGTGTGTGTTGTGTGTGTGTGTGTGTGTGTGTGGATGAGGCGTTCTTGGAGGCAAGGGAGAGAACAGAAACAGGAATCTTACCGAGTACACCCCGCCCCGTGGACAGCAGGGCACAAAACACTAGTTTGACGGTAACAACGTCTACATAGAATTTAAATCAATGCATCTCATCAATCGCACACATTCAGTCACATCGAGCAGGAGAAATGATCTAGAATAATAGTCACTGTTTAAATGACTCGGGGATCCACAGTATCCTGAGAGTGTTTCGCCGTCAATTTATACTAGGGGGTTACACTCATCACATACAAAATCTTCAAACACATGACCTTCGCCTTTAGTTGACGTCGCATTTCAGGCCTTTGCACTCACCCGTGACCCTATCTCTGCGCCAGGTGGCAGTCCCAAAATAATCCCATTCCTTTGATTTTAATCTTGTCTGCTTGGAACCACCTGGCTTGTACCTTGATGGCCATAAGAAAGAAAACGAGGAGAATCAACTTTGAGACACAATACAAAAAGTTCTCAAAACAATCTAATTGTGACGGTCAATAGATACTCGGTTGCTTGAGCGAGGACTTGGCGCATTAATTTTTGGCGTGCAGGATCCTAACAACAATGCCTGATCCGGATCCGTTCGACTTGAAAAACCACCTTTGTCAACGCTTTCTCCTTCCAAAAGACATCGCTGCTGCTTGATGGGTTGAGCGCTTATGGCAGCTTCCTTTCGCCCATTGTAGCCACTTCACTGGTGATGTGCCAGCCTTCTCTTACAGATTATCTTTTTTTTCTCTGTGCAGCATCCAATAAATGCGACTGAGTGGCTTCTAGGTATTGGGTTTTTGCTGTGGTCAGTGATTCTTTTGTCTAGAAGTGTCTTTAGGTTACTGTCTGTCACTGCCTCTGTCTGTCTCTGTGTCTGATCCTCTGAGACTTCTCTCTCTCTCTCTCCTCTCTCTCTCTCTCACTCTCCTCTCTCTCCCCTCTCCTCTCTCTCTCTCTCTCTTCTCTCTCTCTCTCTCTTCTCTTCCCAACCCATCCCTCCACCGCTCTCTCTCTCTCTCTCCCTCCCTTCCTTACACACACACACACACACACACACACACGCGCGCGCGCGCGCACGCACGCACGCACGCACGCACGCACGCACGCACGCACGCACGCACGCACGCACGCACACATACACCCACGCGCGCAGCGCAGCGCGCGCGCCGTGCCCGCGCGCGTAAGCACACAGTACGCACGCAAGCACCAACGAACGAAACACACACACACACACACACACACACACACACACACACACACACACACACACACACCACACACAAACACACACACACGCGCCCGCGCACGCACACGCACACACACACACACACAAAACGCGCACACACACACACACACACACACACATATACGTGCGCACGCACGGATGCATGCACGCACGCACGCAAAGCACGCACGCACGGACGCACGCGCGCGCACACACACACACACACACACACACACACACACACACACACACACACACACACACACACACACACACACAACACATGGCGTGTGCAAGATCGTCAAGATTATTACAAATTTTATCACGCAAAATCAACAGAACGGATGTGTTTGGTGTAAAGTTAGAATGGGACCACGGGAACAACTTGAATCCATTTTGGTTTTAAAGTTAGAAAGAGACCATAGGACCAACCTGATCCCCGTTGGTGTAAAGTTAGAATTGGACCATAGGGCCAACCTGAACCCAGTTTGGTGTAAAGTTAGAATGGGATCATGGGACCAACTTGAACCCAGTTTGGTGTAAAGTTAATATGGCACCATGGGAACAACTTGAACCCAGTTTGGTGTAAAGTTAGAATGGGACCAAGGGAACAACTTGAACCCATTTTGATGTAAAGTTAGAACGGGACCCTAGGAACAACCTGAACCCAGTTTGGTGTAAAGTTAGAATGGGACCATAGGACCAACTTGAACCCAGTTTGATGTAAAGTTAGAAAGGGACCATAGGAACAACCTGAACTCAGTTTGGTGTAAGTTAGAATGGGACCATGGGAACAACTTGAACCCATTTTGGTGTAAAGTTAGCATGGGACCTTAGGACCAACCTGAACCCAGTTTGGTGTCAAGTTAGAATGGGTCCATGGGAACAACTTGAACCCCATTTTGGTGTGAAGTTAGAATGGGACTCAGGGACCAACTGAATAAAGTTCAGTGCAGGTTCCGTGACATTCTTCTAGGATCAAAGCATGACCCAGTATCTGTTTCCATTCTTAGTAATGCTTTTGAAGTTTTGCGCTGAATTTTTGGTGGCTGTGTGCAAGGGCTGATTTAGTAGGCGGCTGGGGGTGGGGGGGGGGGGGGGGGTTTCCAAGTGTTCGGAACCCTCCTCCATTTGACCAACACCCACCTTGTTCTCTGCCAGATCTCCAACGCAACTCACAAATTTGCATTTGCTTCAGCATCTAGGGGAAGACCGAATTTTTCGAATTCCCTCATATAACTGAAAGCAGCACGGTTCTAGAGCATTCTCATTTTCTGCGGCAATACTCTGGAATTCACTGCCTTTCCATCTACGCCATGTCCCCTCCTTCCCGACTTTCAAGCCTGCACTTAAAACGTATCTGTTCAGACACCAGTTGCAGGATGCCACCTGAAACATTACTAAATTACTACATGTCACTTGCACACTTTGCTCGTGTACAAATGAGCTGTTCACCGTGTTATATAGTGTGTCTATGTATGCAACATTATGTTCCAGTGTGTGTGTGTGAGAGAGATTGTGGGGTGTGTGTGTGTGTGTGTGGTGTGTGTGTGTGTGTGTGTGTGTGTGTGTGTGTGTGTGTGTGTGTAGGAAGGAATTCTGTTTTACGTCTCGTCACACATATAGGTGATTGCAGACGTCTAAATAACATATTGTTTACAATTTTAGACTATTATTATAAAAGAAAAGAGGACGATGTGGTTACATGGAACATAAATAAAGCATAGATGAATTGTAGGACAGTAACTATGAAAAATTAGATAAAAATAACTAAAATAATCTAACTTACGATTATGATTATAAAATGTTCCTTAATGGACTTCCCAAAAGGTTACTCGTTAATTTAACAAGAGAAACAACTGGCAACGAATCTAAAAAGTCAAACACATTAACATGCCCAGTGTCAGCACTTGGTATAACACCATTCAAAAAGGGTTTCGTTAGTTCACAATCAAAAATCACATGTTGAACTGAAAGATCCCCACGACATACGCACTTAACAGTCTGGCAATACTTGGTTCGTAGGGAATTACATAAAAGTCTAAAAGTCAGGCTAGAAACCGGTCGGCTAATTGACACAAAGTTTGACAGAGTTTGCTGACGAGGTTTTGATGAGGAACTGTATTGACTCCAGAAATCCCTCTCGATTATATGATTAATTTCCTTGTATGATAAAGGACAATCAACCTTAATACTACCAAATATATTCTTTGCTCCCCTTTTGCTGCTCTATCTGCTTGATCATTAAAAACGAAGGAGGTGTGCGATGGAACCCAAGAAAATACAACATTAGTACCTTTCATGTAAGACAGTGCAACATGTACTTAATCTCAAATAATAATTCCTCTCTTTGTGAATTTTCAAAACAATACAAACTTTTTAATACTGACTGTGAATCAACACAAAACAGGATATTAAATATTGAGACTGGCAAGGAAATTAAATAATTTAATGCCATCAGGACAGCAACTAGTTCAGCTGTAAATATGGAATGACCCTTACCTAAATAATATGATTTTTCAGCTTTGCAATCTGGAATTACAAAGCCAGATCCCGCACTACCATCATCAAGAACTGAGCCGTCAGTGTATACTTTCAAATAGTTAGTAAACTTTTCTTCCATGTCAATTTGACAGATGCTGCTAACACATGCGGCGAAATCGCTTTATTTAGATCAGAAGAAAAAATGTTAAACTGTTACTTCCGTTAGTTCCCAAGGGGGTACCGGCGGAACCAGTACGCGAGGCGCTACCTCGTATGGGTCAATCTTTGATGAATTAAAAACGTCTGAAACATATGAACGAAGCGTCTCTAAATTTGAATTTTTCTGTGCATTTTTCGAAAAATCAATGTCGGATCGTGTATTTAACTCTTCAAGGTCGTCCACCGCAATCCGTCTCACTACATATTTTACAGAACTTATTTTCCTTTCTTCATCAAGTGGCAAAAGGCCTGCTATCTTATAAGCTTCAGAGGACTTAGTGTGCACAGGTACACCCAGGGCCAACTTTACAGCTTTACTGTCAATTCTTTGAAGTTTCTTTAAATGCGATCGCGAAGCAGAAAAGAATACTTCCTGTCCGTAAGTCAATCTTGATCGTACAAGACTGGTTGCTAAATGCAACAAAACTTTAGGATCCTGTCCCCATGGAGAATGACTGACAATTTTTAGAAAATTCAAACTTTTAACTGCTTTAGTAACAATTGAGTCAATATGTTTTTTCCAGTTTAGTTTTGGTGTAAGTAGGACACCTAAAAATTTTACTTCAAGTTTATAAAAAATTTCCCGTCCTCCCAGAAAGAATATAGGCAGGTTACTTGGGTTATATCCATTGTTAAAGAGAACCAAATGTGTCTTTTCAACAGAGAATTGAAAGCCATTCAAATGCATATAACTATTTAATTTATCCAGCTCGTGCTGAAAGAGCTTCTGAATATAATTTATGTGTGTGTGTGTGTGTGTGTGTATGTGTGTGCATGTGTGTGTGCGTGTGCGTGTGTGTGTGTGCGCGCACGCGTGTGCTGTGTGCGCGCGTGCATGGCGCGGTGTGTGTGTGTGTGTGTGTGTGTGTGTGTGTGTGTTGTGTGTGTGTGTGTGTGTGTGTGTGTGTGTGTGTGTGTGGCGCCCTGCTAATATTTTTTTAGATGTTGAATTGTTAAAACTTGTAAAGCGTCCTGTACCCTACGTTGTTAGGATGGGCGCTATAGAAATTGTCCTCATTATTATCATTATTATTATGGACTGCGTGAATCCTAACTGCTGGCCAAGAGCTGAAAACAATGATGAAGAAAAAGCCGTTGTGAATTACCTTCATGTCAAGGGAGGATCCGGGGATGATAAGTGAGGTGAAAAAAGGAGACAGCCTTGAGTTTGATTTTGTGCAATCTGATCGTCATTATTTTGGAGAAAATAACAAAGTGGAGCGGGTAGACCCCACTGTCTCTCTCTCTCTCTCTCTCTTCTCTCTTCTCTCTCTCTCTCCTCTCTCTCTCTCTCTCTCTCTCTCTCTTCTCTCTCTCTCTTCTCTCTCTACACACACACACACACACACACACACACACACACACACACACACACACACACACACACACACACACACACACACACACACACACACACAAATGCATACAGTCACGCTCGCACGCACGCACATACACTCTCACATCCACTGGCACACACAGTAAACACATGCTACTGTGCACACGCATGCAAGTGCGTTCTCTAATCCTCGCCATACCAAACACTAAACGTTGTGGGTTAAGGTCTAGTCTCAAAACTTTGGTCAAGCCGACTACTTTTTTTTCTTGCCCGAAGCATTCCCTCAGTGTGTACACTTGCGCTGTCTATGGTCCTGTCGCTTCGATCTGCTCCGCATTGGAATCTACGTCTACATTCTGTCCTTGGCTATGGAAGGACGAGGCCACAGGATTTCCCTATTACCCCTACAACCACCCCCCCCCCCTTGTGTTTGGCTTGTCCCGGTGGTCCTTGACACAGAAAAAAAAATGGCAATTTCTGAGCAGTGTTACTGAAATCTCCTGCTGCATTGCTCTCTCTCATACGTACCTGATATCTCTGCACTGATGCAGTCGCACGGTAAAGACTTTGAGGCTTGTACAGCTCTAGATGGGGCGGAGTTTCGCATCCTCACGCATTGGCTTGTCTGGAACAAGTGGGTTTTTTTAAAACAAACTTCGGACGTAGAGTCAGTTGTGTTCCAGCTCATGTTGGTCCTGATTCATACCAGCCCCCCCACCCCCCCCCCCCCCCCCCCGCCCCCTCCGGACACTAACGAATGGGGCTTGCTTCTTCCCATTTTTTTCACACAAACACACACCTTGTGGCAGGACACTAGATATATATCTAGCGTACTTTGGGAGTTTTGCAGGTGGTCGTGAAGGCATCAGTAGTTTCATGGGTGATAGCGGCTCCCGTTCTCTTACTGTCAGAGGAAGAGGCATGGCCGCTCCATTTGTCAGTTCTAACGTAATATGGACATTAGTTCCATCAGCTTTTTGTGAGGAGTGGGGGGTGGGGGAGGGGGAGGGGAGGAGGTTACAGGTGATATTGAAGGGGAGAGTCTGTCTGTACCTCGTGGTCTTTGCTTGGGTTCTTCTGGGGGGTGTGGAGGAGGGGAGGAGGTTACAGGTGATATTGAAGGGGAGGCTGTCTGTTACCTCGTGGTATGCTTGGGTTCTTCTGGGGGGTGGAGGGAGGGGAGGAGGATCCAGGTGATATTGAAGGGAGAGTCTGTCTGTAACTAGTGGTTTGCCTTGGGTTCTTTGGGGGGAGGAGGAGGGGAGGAGGATTACAGTTGATATCTGAAGGGGGTCTGTTTGTACCTCGTGGTTTGCTTGGGTGTTCTGGGGGGAGGTGGAGGAGGGGAGGAGGATTCAGGTGAGATTGAAGGGGGAGTCTGTACCTCGTGGCTTGCTTGGGTTCTTCTGGGGGTGGGGAGGGGAGGAGGTTACAGGTGATATTGAAGGGGAGTCTGTCTGTACTCGTTGTTTGCTTGGGTTCTTTCAGGGACTGAATGGAATTGCACTTTGGCCATGACTGACTGGGGGAAAGTCTTTGTGGCTAAACTTGGTCTCGGCAGTTAATCTTACCTCGTGGTTTGGCTTGGGTACTGTTAGGACTGAATTGAATGGCACTTGGCCATGACTAACTGTAGAAGTTCTTTGTGGATAAAACTGATCTTTGGGAGTAATCTGGCAGTTCTTTACATCTTGCTCCGGTATGAGCCGCGTCCTTTTGTTTTAGTCTTAGCGTCCTTTTAGCTTAACGTCCTTTTTTAGGTCTTATGTCCTTTCAGTCTTAACGTCCTTTTTAGTCTTAAACGTCTTTTCAGTCTAAACGTCTTTTCAGTTAACGTCCTTTTTTAGGTCTTAACGTACTTTTCAGTCTAAAACGTTCCTTTTCAGTCCTTAAACGTCCTTTTTTGTCTTAAGTCCTTTTTTAGTCTTAATGTCCTTTCTGTCTTAACGTCCTTTTTTAGTCTCAAGCACAAACCATGAGGTATTCCTTGAACGCACAAAACGAAGGATGACTGGAGGTGGGAATGGGGAGTAGCTCTTGACTCTGTACCATAAAAACATCCCCTACAAGGCATCAGAAGAGATTAAATACCTAAGTCTTTACCTTACTATTGACACTTGAATCTCTTGAAAAATTCGTACATATCGAAACATCGGGATAAAAAAAAATCGTTTCAGCTTGAAGTTACAACTTCAAAGAACTATTTCTTTTAGGCGATACATGCAGTCAACAACAAAAATATTATTCAAAAGATTTTATCAGCGGTTGAAAATCGGCCTGGCTGGGAGGGGGAGGGTAGGCATGGGGGGGAAGGTGTTATGTTTCGTTTCCATGAGTGTGTGGGTTTTTTTTTCCAACCAGCTCCCGTCAAGAGTTGAGTTTCCTGTCGGCCCTGTTGAGAAGATGGAACCACACAGTCGAGGTTCATCGACCTACTTGTACGTTTTGAGGGGTTTGTTGCCTAATCTTTCCTGAGCAATATGCAGGTGTCTGTTTCTCGCAAGCCTGGTGAGCATGAAGGATAAGCGGGTTTATCACAGCCTTGTCAAGCAGTCTCAGCCCGGATTGATTCCCCACGTATCATCTTTACCCTCCTTATCCTAATTACCAGCGTCATACGCCCCAAATGGAGCGGGTTAGCTCACTCCTGCCAGCTCCACGACTTGAGAAACTCGTCGTCCCTCAGGAGGCTTTGAAAGGCGGTGCCCTGCATATGTTGCATTAGCACAGGCACCCCTGAACACCATCCAAGTGACTCTGCATAGTGCAGCGGGCCTGCTGGGGTGGGTTTGCTCATGACGGCTGATAATGACTGTGCCTTCGGACTGTCTGTGTTAGGTTCCTGTTTGGATGAGGAGCGCTATGGGCAGCGTGAGGGTAATGCTGCTAGAGGGGTCAAAAATAGGGGGAAAAAATAAAAAAAATCAAATTTACCATTCTATTTTTGATTTTGTATTTTAGCTGACACATTACGATGTTGTAGTATTTCGAGCAGGCCAGGTACGGACACAGTACAAAGATAGAAACGTGGGTAAACTGTTTTATATCTTCAGGGAACTCAGTTTTCATATTTTGCACAAAAGAACAAAACACATGTGAGGAAACTGCAAGCACACAGCTAATTCTTCATTTTGAGCTGGGAAAAGTGGTCATGATACCAGGAACGTCAAGATATGGGGACCAAAAGAAACAAGACTGTGTTTTTTTTTCTGACAACAAACGATTGTTCGTTTTTCGTTTGTTTCTTTGTTTGTAAGGTTGGGGTTTGCTACATGTTAAGTTACATTTTAAGACACTTATAGCATAGCAATTTCATCAATCCAAAAATAAGAGAGCTCATGCATCATGTATTCACGTTTCCTCCGTTTCTTTTATATAAATAGGGCTAAATTTTCCCTTTGTTGTGCACGTAACATTTTCTGAAAACGGAGTTCTGGGCTTTGGGGCCGTTTTTCCAGTATTACGTTTAAAGTGTACAGGAATGGGTTTAGTGCTGAATTGAGTGGCAACACCAAAATGGCCATTCCCACGTTGACTTCCCCTGGAATGACGACACCAACTGGCAGCCAGGGCCCCACACAGACCAATAGGAAACCAGCACAGGAAATCAGACCCCGGCAACAAAATTTGAGGGGCCTGGCCATTGTGGCTTCCTTCACTGGCGACGGGCCTGCGTCTTGGGTC
>CM031626.1:18392850-18405264 GCA_018398815.1 Conus ventricosus | reverse complement strand
AGTCAGGACTGAAACTTATTCAGTTGGCCCTGGTCCCTTCTAATTCACACCAATGGTCAAGTTTCCATGGACCCATTCTAACTTGACACCAAACTGGTTCAGGTTGGTCCTAAGGTCCCATGCTAACTTTACACCAAAATGGGTTCAAGTTGTTCCCATGGTCCCATTCTAACTTTACACCAAACTGAGTTTCAGGTTGTTCCTATGGTCCCTTTCTAACTTTACATCAAACTGGGTTCAAGTTGGTCCTATGGTCCCATTCTAACTTTACACCAAACTGGGTTCAGGTTGTTCCTATGGTCCCGTTCTAACTTTACATCAAAATGGGTTCAAGTTGTTCCCATGGTCCCATTCTAACTTTACACCAAACTGGGTTCAAGTTGTTCCCATGGTGCCATATTAACTTTACACCAAACTGGGTTCAAGTTGGTCCCATGATCCCATTCTAACTTTACACCAAACTGGGTTCAGGTTGGCCCTATGGTCCAATTCTAACTTTACACCAAACTGGGATCAGGTTGGTCCTATGGTCTCTTTCTAACTTTACACCAAAATGGATTCAAGTTGTTCCCGTGGTCCCATTCTAACTTTACACCAAACACATCCGTTCTGTAGATTTTGCGTGATAAAATTTGTAATAATCTTGACGATCTTGCACACGCCATGTGTGTGTGTGTGTGTGTGTGTGTGTGTGTGTGTGTGTGTGTGTGTGTGTGTGTGTGTGTGTGTGGTGTGTGTGTGTGCGCGCGCGTGCGTCCGTGCGTGCGTGCGTGCGTGCGTGCGTGCATGCATCCTGCTGGCGCACGTATATGGTGTGTGTGTTGTGTGTGTGTGTGTGCGCGGTGTGGTGGTGTGTGTGTGTCGTGTGTGTCGCGGGCCTGTGTGTGTGTGTTTGTGTGTGTGTGTGTGTGTGTGTGTGTGTGTGTGTGTGTGTGTGTGTGTGTGTGTGTGTGTGTGTTCGTTCGTTGGTGCTTGCGTGCGTACCTGTGTGCTTACGCGCGCGGGCCACGGGCGCGCGCGCGCGCGCGCGTGGGTGTATGTGTGTCGTGCGTTGCGTGCGTGGTGCGTGCGTGCGTGCGTGCGTGCGTGCGTGCGTGCGTGCGTGCGTCGCGCGCGCGCGGTGTGTGTGTGTGTGTGTGTGTGTAAGGAAGGGAGGAGAGAGAGAGAGAGAGCGGTGGATGGATGGGTTGGAGAAGGAGTGAGAGAGATGAGAGAGAGAGAGAGAGAGAGAGAGAGAGAGAGAGAGAAGAGAGAGAGAGAGAGAGAGAGAGAGAGTCTCAGAGGATCAGACACAGAGACAGACAGAGGCAGTGACAGACAGTAACCTAAAGACACTTCTAGACAAAAGAAATCACTGACCACAGCGAAACCCAATACCTAGAAGCCACTCAGTCGCATTTATTGGATGCTGCACAGAGAAAAAAAAAGATAATCTGTAAGAGAAGGCTGGCACATCACCAGTGAAGTGGCTACAATGGGCGAAAGGAAGCTGCCATAAGCGCTCAACCCATCAAGCAGCAGCGATGTCTTTTGGAAGGAGAAAGCGTTGACAAAGGTGGTTTTTCAAGTCGACGGATCCGGATCAGGCATTGTTGTTAGGATCCTGCACGCCAAAAATTAATGCGCCAAGTCCTCGCTCAAGCAACCGAGTATCTATTGACCGTCACAATTAGATTGTTTGAGAACTTTTTGTATTGTGTCTCAAAGTCGATTCTCCTCGTTTTCTTTCTTATGGCCATCAAGGTACAAGCCAGGTGGTTCCAAGCAGACAAGATTAAAATCAAAGGAATGGGATTATTTGGGGACTGCCACCTGGCGCAGAGATAGGGTCACGGGTGAGTGCAAAGGCCTGAAATGCGACGTCAACTAAAGGCGAAGGTCATGGTTTTGAAGATTTTGTATGTGATGAGTGTAACCCCTAGTATAAATTGACGGCGAAACACTCTCAGGATACTGTGGATCCCCGAGTCATTTAAACAGTGACTATTATTCTGAGATCATTTCTCCTGCTCGATGTGACTGAATGTGTGCGATTGAAGAGATGCATTGATTTAAATTCTATGTAGACGTTGTACCGTCAAACTAGTGTTTTGTGCCCTGCTGTCCACGGAGCGGGGTGTACTCGGTAAGATTCCTGTTTCTGTTCTCTCCCTTGCCTCCAAGAACGCCTCATCCACACACACCACACACACACACACACACACAACACACACACACACACACACACACACACACACACACACCACACACACACACATCAAGAGAGACAGGCTGTAATTTCTGTATTGTTACTCTACTGGTCTGTACTGTTTCGTTCTATACTACTCCGTACTGTGCTGTTCTGTACTGTACTGTTCTCTACTATGCTGTCCTATACTATTCTGCACTGTACTGTGCTGTTCTGCACTCTGCTGTTCTGTATTGTTCTGTATAGTACTCGCACCGGTCTGTACTGTACTATTCTCTGTATTGTGTACTGTACTTTGATGTACTGTGCTATACAAACTCCGTACTGTACTATTCCGTATTGTACCTATTCGCTCTACTCTGTACCTACAGAACAATTGTGCGCTGCACTGTTTTGTACTGAACTGTACTAAACAATGTATATTGTGTCTTATTTCACTTTTCTGTGTTGTCCTGCAGTATATTGTTTTGCATTGTACTGCTTTTGTTCTATTTCGTATAGTGCTGTACTATTCTATTAATAGTGCTATACTCTATTGCATTCGGTACAATCATTATCATTCTGTGCTGTTTCGCATTTTACTCTTTCGTATTGTGCCATACTTTATTGTTCTGTTTTGCTATGTTTGATACTATTCTGTTTGTATTGTCTATACTTTAAATTGTTTGTGCTGACTTTCTATTGTGTATTGTACTTCACTTACTAATGTGTGTTGTGTGATCTTTTCTATTGTGTATTGTACTTCACTTTACCAATGTGTGTTGTGCTGATCTTTTCTATTGTGTATTGTACTTCTTACCAATGTGTGTTGTGCTGATCTTTTCTATTGTGTATTGTACTTTACCAATGTGTGTTGTGCTGATCTTTTCTATTGTGTATTGTACTTTACCAATGTGTGTTGTGCTGATCTTTCTATTGTGTATTGTACTTCACTTTACCAATGTGTGTTGTGCTGATCTTTCCTATTGTGTATTGTACTTCACTTGACCAATGTGTGTTGTGCTGATCTTTCTTATTGTGTATTGTACTTCACTTTACCAATGTGTGTTGTGCTGATCTTTTCTTTTGTGTATTGTACTTTACCAATGTGTGTTGTGCTGATCTTTTCTATTGTGTATTGTACTTTACCAATGTGTGTTGTGCTGATCTTTCCTATTGTGTATTGTACTTCACTTTACCAATGTGTGTTGTGCTGATCTTTTCTATTGTGTATTGTACTTCATGTCACTGTTCTATATTGTACTGCACTCTGCCGTTCTGTATCGCACTCCACTTTACTATTCTGTATTGCACAGCAGTTTACTATTCTGTATCGCACTCCACTTTACTATTCTGTATCGCACTCCACTTTACTATTCTGTATTGCACTGCAGTTTTCTATTCTGTATCGCACTCCACTTTACTATTCTGTATTGTACTGCAGTTTACTATTCTGTATCGCACTCCACTTTACTATTCTGTATTGCACAGCAGTTTACTATTCTGTAATGTACTGTAACTTTACTATTCTGTATTGCACTGCAGTTTACTATTCTGTATTGTACGCAGTTAACTATTCTGAATTTTACTGCAGTTTACTATTCTGTATTGTACTGCAGTTTACTATTCTGTATTGCACTGCACTTTACTATTCTGTATTGTACCGCAGTTAACTATTCTGAATTGCATTGCAGTTTACTATTCTGTATTGTACTGCAGTATACTATTCTGTATTGTACTGCAGTTTACTATTTATATTGTACTGCATTTTACTGTTCTGTAATGTATTGCACTTTACTATTTTGTTTTGTTCTGCAGTTTACTTTTCTGTATTGTACTGCAATTTACTATTGTGTATTGTACTGCACTTTACTATTCTGTTTTGTACTGCACTTTACTATTCTGTATCGTACTGCATTTTTACTATTGTGTATTGTACTGCACTTTACTATTCTGTATTGTACTGCAGTTTACTATTCTGTATTGTACTGCAGTTTACTATTCTGTATTGTACTGCACTTTACTATTCTGTATCGTACTGCAGTTTACTATTCTGTATTGTACTGCACTTTACTATTCTGTATTGTACTGCAGTTTACTATTCTGTATTGTACTGCAGTATACTATTCTGTATTGTACTGCAGTTTACTATTATATTGTACTGTATTTTACTGTTCTGTAATGTATTGCACTTAACTATTATGTTTTGTTCTGCAGTTTACTATTCTGTATTGTACTGCAATTTACTATTGTGCACTGTACTGCACTTTACTATTCTCTATTGTACTGCAGTTTACTATTCTGTATTGTACTGCATTATACTATTCTGTATTGTACTACAGTTTACTATTCTGTATTGTCCTGCACTTTACTATTCTGTATTGCACCGCGCCTTACTATTCAGTATTGTACTGCACTTTACTATTCTGTATTGTCCTGCACTTTACTATTCTGTATTTTACTGCACTTTCTATTCTGTATTGTCCTGCACTTTACTATTCTGTATTGTCCTGCACTTTACTATTCTGTATTGTCCTGCACTTTACTATTCTGTATTGTACTGCAGTTTACTATTCTGTATTGTCCTGCACTTTACTATTCTGTATTGTACTGCAGTTTACTATTCTGTATTGTACTGCAGCTTACTATTCTGTATTGCACTGCACTTTACTATTCTGTATTGTACTACAGTTTACTATTCTGTATTGTCCTGCACTTTACTATTCTGTATTGTCCTGCACTTTACTATTTTGTATTGTACTGCACTTGACTATTCTGTATTGTACTGCAGTTTACTATTCTGTATTGTACTACAGTTTACTATTCTGTATTGTACTACAGTTTACTATTCTGTATTGTCCTGCACTTTACTATTCTGTATTGTACTACAGTTTACTATTCTGTATTGTCCTGCACTTTACTATTCTGTATTGTACTGCAGTTTACTATTCTGTATTGTACTGCAGCTTACTATTCTGTATTGCACTGCACTTTACTATTCTGTATTGTACTACAGTTTACTATTCTGTATTGTCCTGCACTTTACTATTCTGTATTGTCCTGCACTTTACTATTTTGTATTGTACTGCACTTGACTATTCTGTATTGTACTGCACTTTACTATTCTGTATTGTACTACAGTTTACTATTCTGTATTGTACTGCAGTTTACTATTCTGTATTGTACTGCAGTTTACCAGTGTTGTACTGCACTTTACTATTGTGTATTGTACTGCAGTTTACTATTCTGTATTGTACTGCAGTTTACTAGTTTATATTGGACTGCATTTTACTGTTCTGTAATGTATTGCACTTTACTATTTTGTATTGTACTGCACTTTACTATTCTCTATTGTACTGCAATTTACTAGTGTGCACTGTACTGCACTTTACTATTCTCTATTGTACTGCAGTTTACTAGTCTGTTTGTACTGCAGTTTACTTATTCTCTATTGTACTGCACTTTACTATTCTCTATTGCATTGCACTTTACTATTCTGTATTGTACTGCAGTTTACTATTCTGTATTGTATTGCAGTTTACTATTCTCTTCTGTATTGCAATTTAGTATTGTCTATTTTGTTCCACTACAAATTTCTGTATTGTACTGCGATTTGCTATTGTATGCTGTATTGCACTTAACTGTTCTGTACAGTACCGCAATGTTGTACACTGTACTGCACAGTTCTGTTTTACAATGTACTTTAATATTATGTTTTGTGCTGTAATGTGCTAATTTGCGTTGTAATGTTCTTTACTTTTTAATGTTGTACTGTACTTTACTTTTCTGTATAGTATATTCTACATAGTCTTGTATTGAACTGTACCCTAATATTCCCTATTTGCTGCATTTTGTTATTCTACGTATTTGTTCTGCTCTGTGTTATTCTGTACTGTAGTATACTTATGCTATACTATATCTGCACTATTGCAAAATTTTCATGCACTGCACTGTTCTTTATTCTCTTGCATTGTCTGCACTATAACTGCACAGTTTAAGACAGCAGAGCTCTATACTGTTCTGTATTGCAACGTACTGTTTTCTTCACTGCTGTGCCGTTGTGTACTTTACAGTACTGTACTGCCCTGTATCGTGTTACGCTAATTTGTTATATGTTTTTACTGGATTGTTCTCCTTTGCTCTGCTTTGTCGCCCTCTTGTTCTGCACAGAATTGCGTTGTACTGTAGTAGGAGTATATTGCACTGTAGTAGGAGTATATAGTACTGTAGTAGGAGCATATTGTGCTGTAGTAGGCGCATATTGGGCTGTAGTAGGAGTATATTGTACTGTAGTAGGAGCATATTGTACTGTAGTAGGAGCATTTGTACTGTAGTATGAGCATATTGTACTGTGGGAGGAGCATATTGCACTGTAGTAGGAGCATATTGTACTGTAGTAGGAGCATATTGCACTGTAGTAGGAGCATATTGCACTGTAGTAGGAGCATATTGTACTGTAGTAGGAGCAATTGTACTGTGGGAGGAGCATATTTTACTGTATTAGGAGCATTTTGAAACGTAGTAGAAGCATTTGCACTGAATAGAGCATACTGTACTGTAGTAGGAGCATATTGCACGGGGGAAACCC
The DNA here is from genome assembly GCA_018398815.1 of Conus ventricosus. Lineage (NCBI taxonomy): Eukaryota > Metazoa > Mollusca > Gastropoda > Neogastropoda > Conidae > Conus > Conus ventricosus. The sequence goes on along the minus strand of CM031626.1, from coordinate 18,398,509 downwards.
ATATTGCGCGTAGTAGGAGCATATTGACTGTGGGGGGAGAAATATTGTACTGAAAGTGGGAGCATCCGTACGAAAGTAGGAGATTTTTGCACGTATTTAGGAGCATATTGCACGTGGGGGGAAACATTTTTGCGCTGAATAGGAGCAAAATTTACTGTGGGGGGAGCATTTTTGCACTGTAAAAGAGCACATTGTACCTGTATTGGGGAGCATATGTACTGGGGGAGGAGCATATTGCACTTTTAGAAAGGACCTATTGAAACGAAATAGACTTATTGTACTGGGGGAAAGGAGCATATTGCCCGGGTAAAGGAGCATATTGAAACTGAAAAGGGATTCCCGGGTAAGTAGTGGAAAATATTTTTCTGTTGGGGGGGTTTTACTTTTTACTGCAGAGGAAATTACCTTTTACCCCCGGGGGGATTTTTTTTTACTGGAGTGGGTTTATTTTTAAACTGTAGTGGGTTACGTTGTTCGTCGGGGGAGAAAGGTTTACGTATGGGTTTTCCGTTGTACTGTTTAGAAGTAAATTTGTCCTGTAGGGGGAATTTAATGTTGTACTGTCGGGGGAAGTAGGGGTGAACTGTAGGGGGAAATTTCCTTTTGTACTGTAGTAAAGAAATTTTTGTCCTTTTAGGGAAATTTTATGTTGAAACGTAGTGGGAGAATGGTGTACTGTAGTGGGATTCCGTTGTATTGTAGTGGGAGAAAGGTGTACGGTAGGGGAATTTTTCTGTACTGTTGGGGAGAAAGGGTTACGTATTTGGTTTTCCGTTTATTTAGTGGGAGTATGGTGTACTGTAGGGGAATTTTTTTTGTACTTTAGTGGGGAAAGGGAACTGTAGTGGGAAGTATGGTTACTAGTGGTTTTCCTTGAAATGAAGTGGGGTTTTGGTGTACTGTAGGGGAATTATGTTGTACTTAGTGGGAATGGTGTACTGAAAGGGGGTTCCTTTGTACTGATTTGGGAGAAAGGTTGAAACTGTATTTAAAATTTTGTACTGAAAGGGGGAATTATGGTTCCCTTGTATTTTGGAATTATGTTGTACGGTAGGGGGAGTATGGGTACTGAATGGGTTTCCGTTGTCCCTGTTTTTGAAGTACATTGTAATGTTTGTGAGTTACAATTTTCTGTCTTAGGAGTAAAATTGAACTGCTTTGGGAGTATATAGTACTGTCGGGGAAGTATTTTTGTATTTAATGGGAATACATTGGACTGTAGGGGGAGTACATTTTTCGGGTCGGGGGAAAGTACATTGAACTGTATGGGTGTACATTGTGCGTTGTGGTAAAAAATTGTACTGTTTTGGGATATTTTGGATTTAGGGGGAGAAATGTGTACTGTAGTGGGAGTAAAATTTGCCCCTGCGGGGGGAGTACATTGAACTGTAAGGGGAAAACACATTGAAACTGAAAGTGGGATACTTTTGAAATTGTAGGGGGGAGACATTGCTTTTTAGCGGGAGAAATTGACTGTCGTGGGAGCAAATTTGTTGTGAAAAATAATTGTACTGTTTTGGAAAATATCGTACTGTATGGGAGTGCAAATAAGTTTGGGAGTAAAATTGAAAAAATGGGAGAAATTTTGGTGCTGTAAGGGGGTACACTACTTACCGGGCACTGTCCACAAAAAAAGGGACAGCCCTCTTTGGAATTCCCCGAACTGAAAACCGAAGGGAAACTGGGGCTGGACTTGCTGGAAACCACACATTCGACAAAATCCTTTGGGGCCAAAGTTCCGAAAAACCAAAAACACTTTTCCTTCAACGTTTCCCTCAAAATGCTCTCGCCCGTACTCCCTAAAGCATCATGGGTTAAAGACAATCATCAAGGCACAGCAAGGAATAAAAGGGCCCGGCCTCCACCACCACAGAAACAACCCGAAGACAGATACCATGTGCTGGGACGAGGGGAAACAGGTCAAGATTTTCCCCGCCTGAGGCTGGACAAAAATGCCTGCTCCACCACTTCACACAAAATTTGACTTTGGGACAGGGGGAGAGTGCCCTTGGGGGAGGGACCAAAGACAAAGCCCCACACCCCCAAGACTGTACAAACCCCTGCAGCATCCAAAAGGGAAAGAAACCCCCAAACACCGACAGCATGGAACCAAAGGGCTTAGGGGAAACCCTGGAGGAGTTTGCGGTGGAGGGTGCCTTCATCGAGAAACCGGGCTGCTCATCAAAACGGGAGCGAACGAGGAAGAAAAAAGAAAAAAGGGTTAAATTTTTTGGGTCGATGACATGATCATCGTCATATATATTTTCTGGCTTCAGGGAAAGGGGTAATGTTGTTTTAAAAGCCCAGCCGACCGCAAAGGGCCTTTTCAGGGTTTTTTCCCCCCCCGTTTTTAAGGGCAACTCACAATCATTACTTAAAAAAAGAATTTTAAAAATCCCCCCCCTTTTTTTCACAAAACCCTTTTAAATTAAAAAAACCCCCTTTCTAAAAACCCACCGGAAAATTTTTTTTAAAGATTTTTTCCCCCGTAAAATATTAGATCCATTACAAAAAAAGTAATCCTTTTAGAAAAATTTAAAAAATCACTTTAGGGGGACATCCGGGCCAGGGGTTTTTATGGAAATCGCCGTCAGGGTTTTTTTGTCCCCGCATCATGCAATTTCCCCAAAACTCGGGAAAAAAAGGTTTTTACTGTGGTGGGAAAAGACAGGGAACGCAAACCCCCCCGGCAAGAAATTTTCTTTGAAACTTTGGTAAAGGGAGCATTTGCGCCCGCCCCCATCAAAAAAGAAGGGAAAAAAAGAATCTGCGGATGGTTAAAAATTCATATTTTGTTGAATTCTCCTCCCCCCCCCCCACACCCCCCCCCCCCCCCCCCCCCCCCCACCCCCCCCACCCCATCCCCTTCTCCAACACTTTGTTCTTCGCCAGTCGTATGTTTACACCGGGTGTATTATTATCGATGTTGCTGTCGTCGTGTTATCGTCGACGTCCTCATCGGCGCTGTTGTGTGTGTGTGTGTGTGTGTGTGGTGGTGTGTGTGTGTGTGTGTGTGTGTGTGTGTATGTGTGTGGTGTTGTGTGTGTGTGTGTGTGTTGTGTGTGTGTGTGTGTGTGTGTGTGTGTGCAAGTTAATGAAAGTAAGGTCCCTTCATTAGAGTCCTGCGTTTGACAACATTCATGTCTTTCCATGTCATGTGGGTGCTACATGTTGACAAAAATTGATGTCTTTCCATGTCATGTGGTATTACATGTTGACAACATTGAGTCTTTCCATGTCATGTGGTGCTACATGTTGACAACGTTCACGTCTTTCCATGTCATGTGGTATTACATGTTGACAACATTCATGTCTTTCCATGTCATGTGGTAGAAACATGTTGACAACATTCAGGGTCTTTCCATGTCATGTGGTGCTACATGTTGACAACATTAAGATTTTCACGAGTCGTGCCCTTTTTTACATGTTGACAACATTAAGATCTTCACGAGTCGTGTCTTATTACATTTGACAACGTTCACGTCTTTCCATGTCATGTGTTTCTGGCATGTTGACAACATTCACGTCTTTCCATGTCATGTGTTTCTGGCATGTTGACAACATTCACGTCTTTCCATGTCATGTGTTTCTGGCATGTTGACAACATTCACGTCTTTCCATGTCATGTGTTTCTGGCATGTTGACAACATTCACGTCTTTCCATGTCATGTGTTTTGGCATGTTGACAACATTCACGTCTTTCCATGTCATGTGTTTTCTGGCATGTTGACAACATTCACGTCTTTCCATGTCATGTGTTTCTGGCAATGTTGACAACGTTCACGTCTTTCCATGTCATGTGTTTCTGGCATGTTGACAACATTAAGATCTTCACGAGTCATGTGGTGTTACATGCTGACAACGTTCACGTCTTTCCATGTCATGTGGTATTATATGTTGACAAGTCTTTCTGTCATGTGTCAATATATGTTGTCAATGTTTTTGTCTTTCTACGCCACAACTCCTACATGTTGACAACATACATGTTTCTCGTTTCACATGTCCTGCATACTGACAACAATCATGTCTTTCTGCGTCATAAGTTGACAACATTCGCATCTTTCCATTTCATGAATCTTCGTGTCTTTCTACATCATGTCCTTCACATATTAACAGCATTTATCACCACCACCACCACCACCACCACCATCACCACCCCTTCCCACCGACACCATTTATTCCTGTCCACGTATTGTCCCCTGAATATAGACATCACGGAACTCTTTGCGCTTCTTTGCGATCCTGATGTTGACAACTCCCACATGTCTTCCTTGTCAGTGCCACCCTCTTCGTTATCAATGATGTGATCTGCTCTGAGAGGGATATTCTCTTTTCCTTCCTGCAGAGGCTTGTAGTCAAATAGCGAGGGCAGGGGGTCGGATTCTTTTTTTTTTTGTGGGTAGGGGTGGGGAGGGTGGGGATTGGAAAACTCTGTCCACCTAGCAATAAATATGTACCTGATTCGGTTCAGGGAAGATTACTTGCGGCAGAGGAGAGGGATGGACTCCGCCTTCCGTCATGCCATGCCCTTGATACAGTGAACGACTGACAGGTCACTGGCCTTACGGTTCATAGGTTATGGCCTTTCTCCATCTATGGCGTTCCCTTTTCCTCTTGTGACAGCCATTGATCACTGCAAACAGTGTACTTTTTTGTACTCCTAGTTCTTATAGAACAGGGAGTACTTAGAATGGGAACGAAAAAAATATAATGCTGTCTGTCAGTGTGTGTGTGGGGTGGGGGAGGGTGTCTCCGTCCATGGTCAAATGTGTTCCACTCGCTCCAGACAAAACTGCTGGGCCCATCATTCTGGAAATTTGTAGGTATGTCTATTATGGGTCACAAATAATGCCCGATGTTTTAGTTTACCGTTATAGCCGTTACTAACAGCTGTAACGGCCTGTAACGGTTTTTCTTCTGTATGGAATATCTCAGAAAGTACTTGGCCGATCTTTCTGAAAATGTGTAAGTATGTTCATTATAGGTCACAGATGATGGCCGATGTTTACCAGAATAGCCATTACTAACAGTCACAAACCCGCCCAAGACGGTTTTTTCATCTTTATGGAATATCTCACTCGCATTCAGTATAAACTGGGAGTACGTTTATATGCTTTGCATCTTGTTTTCTTTTCCTTTTTGTTCTTTTAAAGAATATTTTTTAGGACTCACTTGTGTTAGAAGTGAGTCTAAGTGATCATAGTGTTTCAGTTCATTTCAGTTCAGTTCAGTGGTTATTTTAACATCTGTTCATCATCGATGATTATAAGACGATATTTAATAGCAACCGAGATCACTGCGAAAATCCGACCTACTGTCGCTGGTCATTTTCTCTCACCTCTGTCCTTCACATGTTAGCATCTCATGTGTGTTTCAGTTCTTCATTCGTGTGATGGTTGGGTGTGTGTGTGGTGTGTGTGTGTGTGTGTGTGTGTGTGTGTGTGTGTGTGTGTGTGTGTGTGTGTGTGTGTGTGTGTGTGTTGTGTGTGTGTGTGTGTGTGTGTGTGCGTGCGTGTGTGTGCGTGCGTGCGTGCGTGCGTGTGCGTGTGTGTGGGGTGTGTGTGTGTGTGTGTGTGTGTGTGTGTGTGCGCGCGCACATGCGTGTCCATGTCCACGGCAAGCTTTTCACGCTGGCATTTCTCAGTGAATATCAGGATGC
>CM031626.1:18381367-18392750 GCA_018398815.1 Conus ventricosus | reverse complement strand
GCGTAATATCACACTCTGCAAAACTATAAATCCAGTCAAGATCTGTCCATTATTGCGTCTGTGAAGATATTACTGACTCGCATCTGCCATGAATCCACGATTAACATTTTCAGCAATAAGATTAATATCACAAAATTGTTTTTTTTTTTCTCATAAATGAGAATCACTTACAATCACTACTAGATCAGATCACTTAATGCTATTTCCACCAGAGATGCAGATAACAATTAATGTGTTACCAAACTTAGAAGTAAGCTAGACCACCTATACACAGTTAAGCGTCGTGCACGTGACGTAAAGATAATCCGTCACGCTGATTTCAGTTCGCAGAAACTGACAGCCCACTGTCTGACAGAAACAGATCTCTGGAAATTTTTTGTCACCCTGAGAGGCGCGCACGTGACCATTCCAGAACAGATAGAGAGAAGAGGACGACGAGGTCAGAACATGTCATAGTGCAGAGGTCAAAAGGGGAGCAAGGGTCGTGGAGGAGAAGGGGGGGGGAGGAAGGAGGAGGGGCGGTAAGGTAAGGTAATGTTGCTTATAGGCCAGCCGACCGCAAAGGGGCCCTATCAGGACATGTCATCGCGTTCAAAGTGAAGAATGAGCTTTGTGGTGCAATCCATGTCATGTACCACCACTCACAGTCAAACCTATTCTTTTGGAGTGTTGGGACATGCATGATGTGAGACATAAACATTGTACAGCAAGGTGATTCAAAACAAAAAAAAAAACAAAAAAAGAAAAGAAAAAACCCTCTTTAAAACACACTTTCTAAAAAAAAAACCCAGAAATTTGGTTTAAAAAAGCCTTTCTTCTGTAAAATCTTAGATCCGATGAAAAATTTTGATCTCTTTCAGAAATTTAAAAATCACATCAGGTGGGACATCTCTGAACAAGGTTTTCATGGAGTCTGCCGTAAAATGTTTATGTCTCACATCATGCATGTTCCAACACTCTAAAAGAACATGTTTCACTGTTGAGTGGTACGTGACACGGAATGCATCACGGAACTCTTCTTCCCCTTTTAAAAGAAAAATGGGCTTCGGGGGGCCTTATGGATTTTGCAGTCGGGAAGTAAAAAAGGGAGGGGGGGGGTTTCGGGTCGAAAATTTTCCCAGTCCGACCCAAAAGTTAATCTTCGGGCTTTTGGACGGAAAAAAGTGCCAATGATGGTGGAAAAGCCCCCCCCCTTCCCTGTCCTTTTTCTGCTGGCTTTTCACCAAGGGTTTTAGCCAAATGGGGGCAAATTCCCTTTTTCTTTTTCCGTTTTGTTCTGGGAAAAAAAATTTCCCCGAAACCCTTAACAAATTTGGTATGTCCTTTTCCCGTTTTTTTTGTTTTGGAAAAAAAATTTTCCCCCCGTGTCTGTGCAAATCCGTTCTTTTTTCCGTTTGTTTGTCGTTTTGGGTCATGACATGTTTTTGATTTTTTTCCGTTTTTTTTTCTGGTTGAATGTTGGGGTTTCTTTTTGGAAAATTTGTACCGTTCCTTTTCATTCTGCGGTTTTGCCCCATATTGTGGTGGTTTTGGGGGAAATTGTTTTTTTGTTTTGTTGGGTTTTCCCCCTAAGGTAAATTGTGGCTTTGTTTTTGCCTTTTTGTTGAGTAATCGTGGTGTTTTCTTTTCCTTTTGTTTGGTGGGTTTTTTTTTCAATAAAAAAAAAATTTTAAGTGGTTCGATGAAAAAATGCACGGCCGTTTTTTCGATCGAAAATTTTCTCTTTTTCTTAAAAATGTAGAAAATTGCCTCTTTTGTTTTTTGTTGCTCTTTTTTTTTCCCACCAAAAAAAAAAACAACAAAACCCAAACAAAATCAAAATGAAACCTTCTTTTTCCTAAAAAAAAAACAGGGAAAGATTTTTGGCCGCCCGGTTGGGGTGGGTTTATTGAGCGTGACGTTTGGGGGCTTGTCCTTTTCCCCCGGAGTTTTTGTTTTTTTTTCCCTTTTTCACTTTTCCCTTTCGCTAGATGGGGGGAACTTGAGGATTTTTTTGTTTTCCTTTTCCCTGTTTCGGCTCTTCCATTACTAGCGGGGGAACTGGGGGTTTTTTGTTTTCCTTTTAATGTTTCAGAGATTTTTATTCAGCTAGGTGGGGGGGAACTTTGGTTTATTTAAAGCACTAATACGGTGGGACAGGAGGGTTCCCTTTTACAAAGGGGGGATTCGCAGCAAAAGGAACTGTGTTGTCGCTCCATCGTTAAAGCGGCATCTGGGCCGGGTGTGCAATTGAAAAACACCACACACACACACACAACCACACACACACACACCCCCACACACACACCCAACCCCAACCACACACCCCACACACAAACCAAAACAAAGAAAGAGATGGGGAGGGAAAAAATGGGGGGGTTTTTAAAAAAAAATGCTGTGGAAAATGAATAAAACAGTTTGTGTGTGTGATTGTAGGGTTTTGAACCAAAAAAATTTTGTTTGTGGTGTATCAGTTTAATTGGGGCAGTTGGAGTGGCCAGTTGATTTTTACGGACTTCGGAACGGGGGGTCTTCACTTCTCAGTGGGGGGCCCTTTAGACTTAACTGTCTTTAGGCTCGTTCTGGCTCAGTACAGTTTGCTCTCTCTCTCTCTCTCTCTCTCTCTCTCTCTCTCTCCTCTCTCTCTCTCCCTCTCTCTCCTCTCTCTTCTCTCTCTCTCTCTTTCCATTCAAATTTTTGCCATTTTAAATTTGTGAGTCTCTTTGCATCTACAATTTGACTCGTCGATCTCTTCTGAAAAATGCACAAATTGTATATCTTTTTATCTTTTTTGAACCAGTACAATTCTTGTTTTTTTTAATCTTGAAAACCTTACAATTTACTTCTATTTTCCATTTGAACCAAATTTGTACATTTCTATTCCCTTCTGAAAAATGACAACTTGCATTTGTTTTACGTTTTCGGGGAACCCGTACTTATCGTCTAATTTTTAAACATCTGAAAACCCTATACAATTCATGTCTATCTTTTTCATTCTGAACCATGCACAACTTGTAATTTTTCTTTCCCCATTTGAACATGTTAATTATCTTCTTTTATCTCATTTTGAACCATTCCAATTTATCTATCTTATCTCATTTTGAACCATATACAATTCTCTTCTTATCTCATTTGAACATAACAATTCATTTTCGTATCTCTTCTGAGCCTGTAATTTATCTACTTTTCTCATTTTAACCATGTACACTTTTTATCTGTTCCCTTCTGAGCCCAAGAGTGTCTGTGTATCTCTGTCACATTCTCACCATGTACAATTTGTACATCGGTCAGTCTTATTCTGAGCATAGGGCAGTCTGGCTGTCTGTTCTGTCTCTTTCCGCTATGGTGACATGCTTGCCAAACAAAACTCTAATGACTTTACAAAGCTTTTCTGCTACAGTTGCTCTCCATTTACTTGATTTTTTTTATCGTGCGTGGATAACCCAAAAAAGTAGTTTATATCTATCTATCTAATCTATCTATCTATCTTATCATCTATCTATCTATCTACTATCTATATATATATATATATATATGATATATATATATATTATATATATATATATATATATAATATATATAAAATATATAAAATATGAGCGAACAATTTAGTAGTGGGGGAAAACAAGTGCAGGCTAACAGTTCTTCCGTCATTATAATAATTATTGACTTTGCAAAGATTTGAACTTTTTTTTTTTTTTTAATATGTTTTATTCCTCCTCTCTCCATCCCTCCACTACAGTTCCTTCACTTTCTTCCCTTCTCACGCACTCATCTTCGACATGAATTTAACAACAATTTGACATAACCCATGTCCAGTACATGTACGAATGAAAAGGCTGCATAGTTATAAACAATAAATGAATTTTGAATAGTAAATATACAATTGTTAAAATCTGGCAATTTTTCTTTGTTTTTTAAACTTAGTTTGAATGAGTGGGGGAAAAAAAAAAGAAAAAGTAGTAGTTACAAGGAGGTTTGTTTTTCATTTTCAGTTACAAACAAACTGACAAACACAGAACATTATAGTGACAAAACAGTAAATACTAGGTACTATGAATTTGAGAAAATACATGCACCCACACAATGTACACACACACACACACACACACACACACACACCCCCAACACACACACACACACCCCCACACACACACATACGTATGTACACATATGCACACAAAAATTGTATATATGACTATACATACCACACCTGCATACACACATATATACACATACAAATACATACACATATACAAAATGAAATACACATACCAATACATATACAAATGCACGACTACAACACAGAGGGCAAAAGGGACACACACGCGCACACACCACACACACACACACACACACACACACCCACACACAAAACACACACACACCACACACCCCACACACACACACACACACACACACAGGTAAAGGTACAGGAGAGAGTTGTTAGTTGATTTATCATAGATGATACAGCTTATTAAATAATGATACTCTATCGCTAGTATCGGTTGAAGTTGATCATAACATAGTATAGTTTTTGTGTGGGTAAGTTACGTGGAGTGAAACAAGTTAGAGTATGATGAGACCTCTTCGGAATGCTCAAGGTAGGTTCTAACAACCTTCCTCTTTTCTTTTTTTGTCTTCTTTCACGGCATGCCACACACAGCTTGTATAATATTGATAGGAAATTTCGACTAAATACTGTAACATAGTAAAAAATATTGAAAACAGATTGCTTGATTGAAATAACCAAACAGAAAAAACAAAAAATTTTGAAAAAGAGTAATAAATAAAATTCTTTGACAGCAGCCATAGGGCTCTATCCAGTTTTGTTAAAAAAAGAAACCGTATTTCAAAGATCAATAAAAAAGTGTGGAATAAGGCAGCCAACTTTCTTCAAATTCTCTAATGTGTTGTTCAAAAAACGATACATATTTTTTCTGATTCCAATCTGTTTCTAAAAAATGTTTAGCAAACTGGACATTTGGGTGTGTATTTTGCAATTTGTCTTGTATATAATAAAATTAGCCAGAAGCAGAATAAATCTAGGGGCTTATCTGTTGTAATATTTTGTTTTTACTCCGAACAAAACTAATTCTTTATCAATTTGAAGGTAATCACAATGGGACATTTTTCCTAAGCAATGTTCAAAACCCCGATCCAAAATCTGTGACATAGCACAATCATACAACTGTGTGAAATGCATTGCTTTCCATATTACAAAAAGTTGCAAACAGGGAATCAATAATTTTAACCCTGAACAAAATATCTCTGAGTGGGGATAGTCTATGTAATGTCTGGTTGAAACCATCTGAGCTGTACTCTTTGGTAGTTTTTTAATAATGTGAAAAAAATATGCTCCAGCTCAGAGTTTCAAACAAGTTGTTCCATTTTTTTGACTGCTGTTGGAATAGCATCATTTCCATTTAAAAATGGTCTGCACATGTTTATTCCCCTTTAAATAAATAAAGGACCAAATGTCATCGAGTCTAAAGTTTTGTATCTGTTGGTTAGAACTACATTTAAAACTTTTGACAATTGTTCGACTGCGTCGACAATACCTTATACAATATAAAATGGTTTAATACCTGGGTACTTAAGCAGAAATTGGTTATATGTCATAAACTGACCATTATCATTAATTATATTTTTTACATAGAAAATGTCATAGTCACACCATTCTCGCACCCCAAAACTACCCTTCGCCCCCGTATAATATATAATGTTGTAATGAATACATTCAGACATGAATTCATGCACAGAAGATACACAACATTTTGTACATAGTTTTTTGTAATTTTTACAACATCCTTCCAGAATGGGTTTCCAACATTTTCAATAATAATATTAGCATATTCGGCTCCAAAATGTTTTAAAGTCCTAACCTAGGAAACAAAATTAAGGGTAAAACCTTCCACTCAGAATCAGAGTTCAGTTCCTTAACCAAATATCTTCATAGAAGAAAAAAAATTTCCCCAACTTCAGCATCTTCACAATCCACCTTCAAAGTACTGTTTTTCAACCACAGACCTTTTGATTTTGCCTTGTTTGCCATTCCACAAAAACATGTACAGTTCTTTTTCTAAAGATTTCAAAAAATGTCTGGTGGGTTCGGGCCCAAATTATTAATAAATAGATAATTTTTAAAACACTAAGGTTTTAATAACATTATTTTTCCATACGGAGTAATCTGTCTTTTTTCCAAGACGCTAAGACGCGTCTGATTGAAAAAAGTTTGCCTCGTAGTTTAGTTGTACAATAGAGTCAGTGTTGGTGGAAAATGTAATGCCAAAAACCTTAAAAGTGCCTGGGCCCCCAAACAAAATTCTTATCACGCATATATTGCATGCCAGAATTTTTTCTGCTACCTATCCAAACAATTTGGGTTTTGTCATAATTTTTTTTTTAGACCAGAAATATGTGCAAATCTTGTAAGGTATGTATTGCTTCAATAAATGACTTTTCGATCCATCAAGGCAAAATGTTGTGTCATCAGCAAATTGGGTTTAGAAAAGTTTACTTTATTTTTAATTTTAATTCCTTTAATGTTCACATTACGGCGGATCATGAGAGACAAATTTCCGCACAGATTAAATACAAATAAGGGTTTGAGGCAGGATCCCCCTGTCTGATCCTCTTTCATTGAAAACAAGGAGTGTATTGGCCATGACCAGATACAGGTAGAAATTTGTTATAAAAAGTCATTATCCATTTAATAATGTCTGGGCCAAATTTAAAAAAAAATGTAGCATTTTAGTAAAAAGGACCAAGACACACTGTCAAAAACGCCTTTTCAAAATCTACTAATAATAACATGCCTGGAATATTTTATTTTCAGTGTACAACAATGTATCGAGAGTAACCGATATTTTCGCCAATGAAACGGCCCTTTAGAAAACCTTTTTGGCTTTCATGAATAACACTTGGTAAAAAATCTCTTGAGACGGTTTGCAATACAAGCTGAAGCGATTTGTATGTAGTATTCAAAAGGGAAATAGGGCCCAGTTTTTAAAATCGTTTAAGGGTTTCCCTTCTTTAGGGATACATTATTATAGTTCCTTGCCGCTGGGTTTGACATTTGACCTTTGTCAAAACTTCGTTGATAGAACGCACAAGGAAAGAGCCAATATCAAAAAAGAAAAACTTAAAAAATTCAACAGTAAAGCCATCAGGTCCTGGACTTTAAAATTTTCATATTTTTTCAAAGCACAAGCAGCTTCCTGAAATGTTTATCAAGCCTTCGATAGATTTCCTCCTCTTAGATAGAACAGGTTTTTCATCAGGGAGTTTCATATTAATGTTAACATCGTTTACCTCTTCTAAAGCAAAAATAAATTTTCATAGAGCATTTGTTTCATTAAGAACATTTTTTTTATCTGAAATTATTGTTCCATTTTCTTTTTCGAGAAAGGGTATAGACTTGTCTCAGGTAGTTACGGTTTTTTAAAATTACAGAAATATTTACTAACCTTTTCCACCCAAAGGATCCACGAACCCCGAACGCATTGCCATACCTTGAATCCTGTGATCCCTAATTTCCTGTAACTGTGTTTTTGTTTCTAAAACTGGAATATCTTCCCCATGCAAATCAGTTCAAGAACTTATTCTTTTTTCAAGGTTGAGTTCTTGCTGGGTTTCCTTTCTTTTTTTGTAAGGCTATAAGATATGTTTTCCCCCTAATTTCTAATTTAAAAGGGTTTCAAAAAAAAGTTGATCATTGATCTCAAAGGAGATATTTCGTTAGGAATATTTTCAATGTTGTCTAAAAATTTTAAGGTAATAGTGCTTACTGTTTTTTTTACCTCAATTTATGATTCTTTTTTCTGAAATATATTTTTATCTTTAAGCCAACTATTATTAAATTTCCAGAAGGCCTATCACGTTTAAGCTGCTCTTTTTTTAAAAGCATAGTGACTAAAGAATGATCTGATCTGTATCCCGGGTTATAAAAATGTTATTTGTTTCGACAAAATTCTTCAGTAATTAGAAAATAATCAAGTCTTCCTTGTTTAAAATAATTAAATTTGCGCCAAGTATATGATCTTTTTTTAGGAATACATTTCCCTAAAAACATCAAAAAGAATTGTAATTTAAACCCTCATGTTAATTTAATTCTTTTTCTGGTCCTAGGGGCGATTATTCACCCCTTGCATAATTTCTGACATCTATTTTCATGTCCAGGGCACAAATTTCCCGTCACCAGTGATAATCACATGTTCATTGGCAATGCGCTCAATTTGTTCGCACACACCATCAAAAAATTCAGGGGGTATCTTTTTACTTGGCCATATAGGTTGACTAAGGTAAGTTTTTTATTTAGAATTTCCAGCTTCATTACAATATAACAACCATGAGGTTTTCTAAAGACATCTAACAATTTAAAAATCAAAAATTATTGCTAAAAAGAATGGCAACCCGTTTTTATTTGTCCAGAACCACAGAGCCAGACATATTAACCCCAACTTGCTCTTATGAAGTTTTCTGAATCTGTTTTCAAATGTGTCTCTTGAAGACAATATATGTTGGCTTCTCTATTTTCCTAAGAAATCAAATACATCCTTCCTCTTATTTTGGGGTTGTTTAAGCCGTTACAGTTAAATGAGCAATTTTTAAAGGAGTTATCACCCCCATTTGGTAAGTTTGGAAGAGAAGAAGGAGTGGTATAAACAGAGTACAAAAATATCTTATTCCCCCAACATATAGTAAAATCAAATGAATTAAGCACATTTTCTGTTTCTGTCTCCACATACTATAAAAAAAGAACAACAGTACCTCACTCAAACCAGAAAAACCACCGAAATAAAGATAACCCTGTCTTCTGGAAAAATAGTATCATAAGGACAATTTGAAAAATCCAACCTGACCTAATTTCAATGTTCAACACTCTCGTCCACATGCACACAATGTAAGTTTGCTGTATCAGCACACACAGACGACAACAAAACCAAAACAGGGAACAACATTAGAATTTTCAACTAAAAAAAGGTTTCATCTGTAGCCCATTGCCCCACTCCCCATCCCAAATGGCTTTAACAAGCATATTCTGCTATACACAGTGCAAAAGAATACATAAAGAAAAAGTATACAGGCCCTTTCCCCAGTCGCCAATCCGTTAGCGGCCCTCATGAACATCTATCACGTGACAAAAACAAAAACCCCACGTGCTTCCGACAGTAAGACCAAAAAGACAAACAGAATCCTCACAGCCGGGTAAATTATTTGATTGTCAAAGAAACAACGATAGCCATTATGTAGCCAGGATAACAAATTCAAAAACGAAAGATCCACTGGTTCCTCATCCCGCTTATCACACGGCTGTTGAATGCCTTGACCCAAAAAACATTGACCAATGAAATAGCTGAAAGGGTAAACAATTGTAAAATTTGGAAAAGGGGAAAATCTCAAAATCCCTCTACAGAGGAAGGTTATTATAACGAAACTTTTACGCACATACACGAAGGAAAAACACAAACAAACTTACTGACCTTCTGTAACAGGCAACACATCATCTTATCCATCACACAATTGTCTCAGGTCGGCTAGAGACTTCACACCCCTATTTCCCGCTAACTGTTTCACAAAATTGTTCCCGTTCTTTGACCAGGCTTGTTGACAGAGAGTGTTTCATCTTTAAATGAACACAACAATGTGTAGGCTCTGGGGGTTTAAAATCCTCAACTAAATGATCCTCGTGCCCTTAGAGAGCGTCGAGCGTAAAACACGCTGTCCAATGCGCCGCGACCCCGAACCTGACAATGATGCCCCGTCCAGTAGGCCTATCCCTGGAGACGCTGGAATCGTCGACCGACGTGCCTGCTTAGTGCCCACCCGATGTACTGCCTCAATATCGCCCGTTTTCACTGGGATTTTGAGTTTGCGTTGAAAAGAGAAGCACTTTCCCTCGCACTGGTAGGTGTTTCTCTGGTTCCGGACGTCGCTCTTCCTTGATGCCATATATAAAGCAAGTAAATTTTTGCGTACATATGGCGGACAGGTCTTCGACACGACTGTCAGCAAGTTCCGCTCGATGCTTGGCTTCGGCGATTTGCGTTTTCAGCTGGTCCTCTCTCTTCCTCGCATCAGCCACCCCTTTCTTCAGTCTGTCGTTGTCCACCTGCACCGTAAAAAGGTTGCCTTCAACTCGTCCACCTTTGTGTCAATTTTGAAATTTCTGCTCCATGGCACACAACTTATCATCAGCTTTCATTGGGAATCTCGCTTAGGCCTAGTTGGTGTTTTGATGGAGACAAGTCAGGGGAGAAAACAACGTGGTAGTCTGCTGAAGTGCTGTTGGGCGTTCGTCCCCTTTCCCCGCCATCGTAAACTCTCGACTGATAAACAAACCGAGACAGTTTCTCCTTGAATGGTGTGGGGTGCTGGTGGCTAGGGTCTTCTGCTTCTTTGGGTGCACTTTTCTTCAGTATCTTCGATATTCTTTGTCACTGAAGTGTCAACGAGCTGGAACTAGTGTTGGATCCCGTTTTGCGTTGTTTTCTTTTCCGAGTTCCGCCATTACCGCCAACCCATAACTTTCACAGTACGAGTTCCACATTTCCTTTTCACGGGGCCGTTGATGCAGCAAAAAGTAATCCAAAACTCGTGTGGAGTAGGCAACAGGTGCCGGTCAATTAAACGCATTTTGAGGGTTGATCGGATGTTAATTAACATAAAAGAGTTAATTAATGTTGCAGCTCTCGAAAGCCTGACTCTCCTCTCGTGACCAGAGCTCACCTCCAAGATTTGAACTTTTAGAGAGAAAAAAAAATGAAAAGATGAAGAAAATGGGGGAAAAAATTTAAATATGAAAAACCCTTCACTAGCTGCCTGAGGAACCATCGTGATCCCTTCTGAAGGCAGATCTATTTGTAATTTCCTGCTCCCCAGGCCTTTCGTCCGCTGGATCGGACTCGTCAGGGGGACACGGCTGATGTGTCTGCGCTCCTGGTGTCAAATTTGAGACACACCACCCGGTTATAATCTGTGGTGGGTTTTCGCCACCAAGGGTTCAAAAAAGAATCCAACAGCACCCCCAAAGCAGCCAGTGAAGGGGTTTGTAAAATGGAATAAACGGGAAAATGTGCAGAGGAAAAAATTGTCTAAAAACTAAAAGATTATACAAACAGTTAAAATGTAGGGGACAATCTTGGGGCCTATTTCCGAGGATCCATTCAAGGATACAAGGGAGATCAACAGATATGGAACAGTTTGAGTGGTTCAGCTCTGCTGTTCAATAACTCAAGCAATGTCAGTGGCTAAAATTGTGCAGGACAACCTTTACTTGGATCTCCTAAGATTGCAATCTCCCACTGTTGACCAAACAATATGATGCTGAACAATTTAGCGTGGGGAAAACAAGTGCAGGCTAACAGTTTTCTTCCGTCATTTATAAAATTATACTTTAGGG
>CM031626.1:18348092-18380367 GCA_018398815.1 Conus ventricosus | reverse complement strand
AACAGTACATCCCCACAGAAAAGAAACAGTTGTAAAAAAAGCTTCTACAAAATTACAGTTTTCCAACCAAGAAAATTTAGGAGACACTTCACAATGATATTTGAAATTTCTGTCTTTAAAGATGTAGAGAGGGATGGGGTTGTGGCGTTAGTGACGACCTTATAAAAGGAATTAATATTAGCTGGCAAAACTTAGACGTTAAACGCCTTAACGTTGTTGTCGTCGTTCTTCACAATGGCGAGATATTAAGATCATAACAACAAGCAACAAAATCACTGTTGACTTAAATAGAAACAATCTTACAGAACTGAATTGGATTAATCTTACACATTTAGCCTCGTAGGTTTTATTATACTGAACAAGTTTTGACGGAGAGTATGATAAAAATAATAACTGGATTAGATTAAATTCTCTATAAAACCATGGAGCAGTTAAACTTTATGACAAAAACTCCTCATTGCTCGTTGATTTGTGGGCAGACTGGTTGTGGAAAAACAATATTTATCCTCAACCTGTTACAAACATTTATCGTTATAATTTTAATCATATTGTGGTTTTCTGTCCAACACTTAAATGGAACAAAGCATATCATGATAGAAGTTTATATGGACAGATGATGACATATATTTAGTTAATCCTAGCAATAAACTGAGTGAGTGTTTAGAACAGTTTTTATAAACTGTTTGAAGGAACGCAGACACTATTTATTATAGATGACTGTTCGGCAGAAAGAGACATAGTTAAAAGAGAAACACTTTATCAAAACTTGCTTTCAGTGGAAGACATGCTGGAATAAGTGTGTGGATTTTATGCCAAAAATATAACTCAGTTTTAAAAGACTTTAGAGAACAGTTAAAGACTGTAGTGTATATTTCACATGAAAGACAGAGACTCATTTGAAGAATGTTTGCGCGAAAATGATGTTATTGAAAATGACCAGGAAAAACACAGGATTAAGCAAAAACTAAAATCTGAAAAGTTTAGTAAATTAGTATTGAAAACGGATAACCCTACGCAGTACGTTTGTTTGTAAATAATCGTTATTTTTTAGTTATTGAAGTCTTACTTGTCAAGAACAGGGAAAGGGCATTCTGGCTACTTTCGCCCGAAACTGGGTGAGGGCGGAAGTGGCCCAGAATGCCCCTTTCCCTGTTCTCTGAGAGAGAAGAGAGAGAGAGAGAGAGAGAGAGAGAGAGAAGAGAAAGTAAACCTAACCTGAGCTAAACCACACCAAAGGTGCAACCACACCACAAGCCACATTAAGGGACAGATAACGACAACAACGACGACAACAACCAAATGAACAATCCTACTACCCTAGATGGGCCAATCGTCATAGGCCTCTTAACAAACCCGTGACAATAGGTTGCACCTTTTTGAAACATTGCTGATGGTGATGCTCTTTTTATGATTTTCCAGGATATATTGTAGCTTGTTTTTGCGTCTTTAAGTTTCCAGATATATTTGCTCAGTTCTGTTTGGTTTTATATTTTTCTTTATTAAATGACTGTTTGTGGTTTGCATATCTGGTTTTGAAGTGGTTTTCAGTGATCCCTATGTATGTTAAAGACGCAAAAACAAGCTACAATATATCCTGGAAAATCATAAAAAGAGCATCACCATACAGCAATGTTTCAAAAAGGTGCAACCTATGTTTAACTGAAAAATGTTAATACTATGCAAACCACACTTAGCAACTTTAAACACCAAAACAGAAATAGTAAACAACTGCAGCATAAATGAAATCGTTGTTAGTGAACACACCCAAAACAAAAACCTGAAAGCCCCAAAAAACACGTGCAACCAACCCGCACGTGCAAACAACCGCAAACGGGAGCCCACACGTTATATAACATCGGGTGGCAAACCAAAAACCATCCTGATGACAGCGCAACACGCTCGAAACAAATTTGTAGATAGTTTTAAGATTCCTCTTTTAAACTTGTTTTAACTAATGTTGCTCCCCAAGGGTTTGAGCACTTAAAAAATTGTTTTAGGCATTTTAAAATATACTGATCTATATATATATATATATATATATATATATATATATATATATAATATATATATATATAATATATATATATATATACACATATATATATATACATACATGCACACATATACATACACACAACATACACACATATATATGTACACACATATACACACACACACACACACATATATACAGAAAACAATCTTCATTGAATGCATGTCTACCCACCCATGGGTCATGTTTACAGACAGGTAAAACTGGGAGGCGCTGGAGACGCGAAGTGTATGTTCTTACATTTTCGAAACCAGATTAAAACAAAAAAGAGAGAACATTTAAGGGAATTAAAATCAACTCGCTGACTACAAGAGACATACATTGCCAAATCCAGTTGACAAGCTCAGTTTGAGATACTGCCAACCAAACTGACAAGCTCAAACTAAGGACTTTGTTAACCAAATTGGCAAACTCAGCTTGAAAACTGCCAACCAAATGACAAGCTCAAACTAAGGACTTTGTTAACCAAATTGATAAGCTGAGCTTGAGATACTGCCAACCAAATTGACAAGCTCAAACTAGGACTTTGTTAACCAAAGGGCAAGCTCAGCTGAGTCACTGCCAAATCAAACTGACTACTCAAACTTGAGACAGTGCCAAACCAACCTGATAATTCAAACGATAGACCTTGACAGGCTCAAATTACAGATATTGCCAGAGACATAGACAGGCTCAAACTAGAGATATTGTCATCTTAACATCTGGAAAGTGTAAGTAATATTTAGAAAGAGAGGGGGTTAGTTACCGCCAAGGACACAGACAAAGTAAAGAACAAGACACACTGCATTTTCGACCTCTTTGGTCTTCTTCAGGCAAAAACAAGTACATTTAAGACACTGTCCTAAGTGTTACTTGTTTTTGCCTGAAGAAGACCCAAGAGGTCGAAATGTGTTGTGTCTGTCCTGTACTTTGTTTGTCTATGTCCTTGGTGGTACCTAACCCCCCTTCTTTCTCAATGTTGCTTCATTTTCCACCCTCAGTCACTCTGTTTAGCAAGTAATAGTTTCTGCACTTTGTCTTCTAAACTGACAAAGACAATTAAACTGAACAATTAAGTAGTGGGGGAAAACAAGTGCAGTTAACAATTCTTCAGTCGTTATAGTAATGACTTGGCAAAGATTTGAACTTTAAAAAAAACAATTAAACTGACAGTGAATCATAAATCAACCACATGCAGGTGATATTTAACAAAAATCAATTCTCATAGAAAATGTGCATACGTTCCGCCACCATGGTCTTCCAAAGAACCCATGCAAAAGAACCAAAACACCAAAATGACCTTTTAGTGGCACGTAGTTTCACAGCAACCAAACATCCATGAGCACAAGCTTTGCTTACTCACACATGGCACCCAACTAGATCTAGTTGCAAAGCGAGACGACTGCAGGCGGAAATCTAAACAAATCTTAAATAAATGTTAGCGAACCGCCCAGAGAACGTGGACAAACGAGTCACAAGACAAAACACAACGCGTTTCGACCTCTTAGGTCTTCCTCGGGTGATACATAAACGAATAAAACAACGAAAATTCACTTAGCTTTGATCTCTTCAGATCGCTTAGGGTTCAGCGCAAGGAAGAAGGCGTTGAACCCAACTAGAGGTCAAAAACACTTTGTATTCTTTTGTTGTGTTTATGCAGATTTAAAAGGAAATGACTTAGAACGTTAGGACAATAGTGTTTGAGTCATTTTCCCATTTGTTGCCATAGAAACACAACAAATAAGGCTGCCAAGCACAAATCTCAGAAGCCTAAGGCTCTGATGTGTATCGGTGTATTTTAAATCTGTTTGTTTAAAATTGTGTAGAATCACTATCTTAAAAATGGTGCAGTTAAAACGGATGAGTATAGGATTACATCATTCATATTGATTTGTTCATTTTAGGGCCCCAAAGTGGGTGGCTGGGCCACCCAAAATAAACTAATTATCATAAATAATGTAAACATTGTCTGATTTTTATTTTTAACCATGATTTTTTTAAGAATGTGATTCTACACAATTGTAAACAAACAGAACTGAAATACATTGATAACATCTGAGCCTTAGGCTTCTCAGATTTATGCTTGGCAGCCATATTTGTTGTGCTTCCATAGCAACAAATGGAAAAATGATCCCAAACAAAAAAACAACAAAACAATATAAACAAACAAACAAACAAACAAACAAACAAACAAACAAAAACACCCTCTCTTTGCTAAGCTGAAGTGAAGCTGAAAAATGTCTACATCAGAACTGGTCCAAGAATCAGCAATGGTCATGGCTCATTGTTTGAGTCTTAATTTGTAAAATATGTCTCTTTTCAAGATTGTATTTGGGTTATGAATTTAAGCAATTTCTGATTGCGACAGGTAAATTCAACATACACCTTTCATTCCGCGATGACTCAGTCAGTCAAGATCAGAAAATCACTAAATCGCCACCCGCACAAATTTTTGAGAACACCAATTGTGTTGGTCATCTACCATCACTTGTTTATTAAGCAGCACCCACACCCCTTTCCAAGATAAACCTAAACCAAGAATCCCTCACAGTCCCCTAGGATGACCAATATGTTAACTGACGATTTAGTAGCTCACCAGTAAATGTATTAATGAAGAGACCTGCTACTTTCAATTGGATGGCCTCTGCACTCTCTTTTTTTCTCATGTCCCTTGGCTGGTACAGCATTCCATAAACATTGAAAAAAACAAAAAAACAAAGTTTGAACAACGTCCTTCTATTCAGAGCAGGCATGGCTGCAGAATATGTAAGTAACTGCCAGAAAGTATTCCTGTGTAACCGTGATATCACAGAGCAGGCAAGGGTCATGGATTTGAAATCTTGCTAGTGATACTTGAAACTGATAACTGGGGAGTGGCGAGACAAACATTTTTTATCATGTATGCATTTGTACTTTAAGTAAATCAAAAACATGGTTACAGCATCTATGACGCTTTGGGGAAAAAAAGTTAATGTCAATGTTAACAATATCTGTGTCAGAGGGAACTTGGTGTAATGACTGATGTCAAGTTGCAGCATTGATATGTGATAGTGTTTAAATACAAATAGTAGCATATGAAAAAAAAGTTCTGTGTAAAAATGAAATGAGTGCAAAAAGGAAACGAATGGAAGTTTTGCAAAACGCAAAAGTAGTAAAACAATGATATAAGAACAAAGAAAAGGGTAGAGCACATACTATGAGCAGATATTCATTCCCTCCTCCGGTTTCTAAACTCATAGTAGCTCTCAGCATTAAGTTGTTTGGTTATCACCCTGACCAATTGACTCACTGTATAGTAGTAGCTGCCTTCAGCCTTAACATTTTAGAGAAAATGGGAGATTATATGGGCCATTTAAATAGTAAATGTGCAAATTAATTTAAGAAAGACCTCTTACCCAGCCACACATTTCACGCTTCTGTGAACTGAAATGTACTTTCATCCTCCAAAAATCGAAACTTGAAGCGCTACAGCGGTCGTCAGTAAACAAGCTTTGTGCAGGTATGACTGCATATAAGGTCATTAGTATGCAGAAAGTTAACATATGATCCCCATTACGTTACGTCACATCTGTTGTACCTTGCATTCTGTTTGTTTGTTTGTTTGTTTTTTTAAAACCTGACAGCACATATAATTTCACCTCAAAACAAAACTTTTACTTCAGAGTATGTCATGGTAAATAGGGGTGGGGGAGAGGGATGGTGGTGGCTTTTGGTGTCTTCTCATCGCTTCATTTCTTTAAATTATGGGCTTTGAGCACAGGTACATACATTGATTAAGACGTCTTGATTTAATTCCTGCAGGAGCTAGGGGCAAGTGGTAGTTACTTTTTTATTTACGCTATGCAATCATGTCAAAAAACGCAGACTAGCAAAAGAAGCGGAAAGAAAGCTAACTCACCAGCTGCTTCCCTTTGAGAACTGCTTTCGCTATCATCACTATCAGGAACCTATTCAGTTTCAGTAGCAATGGATGCACCTGGGGGAGAGAGATCAGAATAACGTGAAAGTGCCCATAGTGGAGTAATGTGGGATGAATTGGAAATAAATACACCTGCCACACAGACCAATGTGGCTACCCAAGTCTTTGACCTTTGATGCACAAACTTAATATTGATTGGGTTTACTTTTATTCCTTCATAATAACCTATCTTTACATCAAAAATGACAAGAGTGAAAAGAATCAGTCCAAAATATCTTAACATATTACTAACAGTGCAGAAACCAATATGGCCATAACACTTTTGATGCATAAATTTGAAACTGACATGATTTTGTCCTTTCATGATAATGTATCTATACACCAAAAATAAAAAAAAACGGTCCAGTGAAATGCTCTAATGACATATGACTAAAACAAAACAAAAAGTGGCCACCATCAGCTTTGAAAATGAACATGATTCTGTGTTTCATGATAATGCATCTTTCATAATGCATTCTTACACCAAAAATAACATGTGATGTTAGGCCAAGGAAAAAAAAGTTTCCGGAGACATGCCCTCTCACTATTTGGGTCGGTTTCTTAAGCATTTTCTCTGGGCCTGAAGTTCTGTTTCAATGTGTATGTATGTGTGTGTGTGTGTGTGTGTGTGTGTGTGTGTGTGGTGCGTGCGTGCGTGCGTGCGTGCGTGCGTGCGTGCGTGCGTGTGTGCGCGCGCGCGCGCGCGCGCGTGTGTGTGTGTGTGTGTGTGTGTGTGTGTGTGTGTGTGTGTGTGTGTGTGTGTGTGTGTGTGTGTTGTGTGTGCATGCGTGCGTGCGTGTGCGTGTGTGTGTGTGTGTGTGTGTGTGTGTTCCTTTTTTTGTTAAACCAATAGAAACAAAAGTGTAGTGTTGGCAGCAAAAATGAGGATTGGTGAGGTTCCCAGAAGCATTTTTCTTTTTTCCTTAAATCATAAAGAAAGGTCATCACATAAAGTTAGTTGCCCATAGACTATAGAGTTGTTGTGACCTACAATTCACAAAAAAATCTGGTAGTTTATTTTTGACATTGGGATTTGCCTTGTGAACACATTTGCTACTATTCTAATACGGAGGTCAGTGTTACCAGATAGCAGTTTCAATTGTCACACCAATAAAACGACGTTGAAATATTTCTATGTCAAAATCTTGACAAGATTTCTGTGTTTGTGTTTTGAATCCCATAATTAGCTTGACCTTGAGCTTGTAGAAAATTTAGCTTGACTTCTGAATGCTTTGATCAGTCTGAAATAAAGAAATGCAGTGACACGGAATAGAAAGAAATGGACAAAACAGAAAATGTAATCTTACCTGATTCATCAGAGCACTGTTCACGTCCCTCCATGCTGTAAAATGGATAAAACAGATCTGTAAGACTGCACGACCATACATTCTAAAAAATGCTATTTTAACATCCTGATGTTTGGTATTGTAATTCACTCAACATTTTTGTCTCAGGAGTCTTTAGCAGGAGTGTATCAAAATGACAACATTGTTCTGATCAAAGCTTGGGTTTTCACAAAGAATGAGGTCAACACTTCAACTCATATATTTTCTCACTCTGCTTTGCAATTTCCTCTCGACTTTTTTTTTTCTTCTCAAGTTCTTTTCTGGTCATTGCCAATAGTTAGCACCATCCTTGTCTTGATGGGATTTGTTTTTCCACAAATCTAAGGTTAATCACCAAAATTAAGTGCAACTATGTTTTGACAAGCAAAGACTTAATGTTTACTTTATACTCTAGTTACCTGACCTGATAAACCATTCATGTATAAAAGCATTAGCTAAATGTTTATGCAAAGGTGGAGAACAGATCTACACACACACACACACATACACACACACACACACACACACACACACACACACACACAGATACCCCACCCCCACCCCCACCCCCCTTGTCCATTTTTTCTGCTTTTAGGTCATTTTCCCTTTTGATTTTTTTCTCTTGGTATTTAGTGCACAACATTGTCTAATTTATATGACTTAGCAGTGAAATGCAGGAGGGTTGGGGGGGGGGGGGATGCTATGACGTCAGTGACGTCAAAGTTTAATGCGTTGCTGTGTAATACACGATCCAGTCACTTTTTTTCCTTTCAGATTGCACAATGCACTTTTACGACACTAAATCGTGCAGCTGTCAGTTATTTTACTACTTGGAGTACTCCTTTACATGCCTCAACTTTTGTCCTAATTCGGAGGGTCCGTCAAGTTCACAGCGTGAAACAACATACACTCATACCCGATTCTCTAACTTTTGCCGTTTCAGCTTGCTTGAAACCAATAGCCTACGTGTCAACAAAGTAGGCCCATAGCAATAACTTGTATAAGGCAAAGTCCTTGCAAGCAACAGACAATTCTTTTAAAACGAAATTAAAGTGCACCAATGTTGCTAATGTGCAGCAATGTTAATGCGTTGCTGTGTAAACACGCATACACGCATATGCGCCCACCAAACATTCACCTCTCTCTGAGAATGGGATGTCACACATTCGTTTCTCTCCTAACACGACTAAGAACAAGAAATACAATTTCTATGCTACTTATAATCAAACATGAAGAATCCAATTACACAAATAGAATAATCAAATATAAAAATCAATACTTCCTAATCCCGGTTATAATGAAATGGCTTCTTACCTGGCCAGGTTTTACACACATAATCACGCTTTCACACCATACCACAGTTCTTGAACAAGTTTCTTCAAGTCTTCTTCAGCACTGCTTGATGGTGACGCCCTTGGTTGGCTGGCTCCAGTTTCAGGACTGGGTCTTCGTGGTCATCTGTGGGATCTCGACGTAGAACTCTTCTTCTCCGTCTCCTTCACCCACCTCTGGGTTCAAACACAGTTTGTCTGTCTTCACCCACCCCTGGGCTTCACACTCAGTCTTTTCACTTCCAGCTTGTCTTTTACCCTATGACCTTGCTGTCTCTTCTGTCTCCCAGACCACGTTTCTCTCGACCCTACTCTGTCCTGCTCAGTCTCCTCTCTCTCTCTCCTCTGTCCTTCTCTCTCTCGTGGTGTTATTCTTCTCTCCTGAACGTTGTTCTCCCTCAGTTTATATAGGGAGGGACACAATGGATTTCCCTTCAGTCCCTGCCTTTGTTCATGCTGCTTCTCCACTACCTTGTTCACAAGTACCCTGAATTCCCCTTTCGCTACATTCTTCCACACATCACACAAAAAAGGAAAGAAATAAGAGAAGAAGGAAAAAGGAAAGGACAACAAGGACAGAAAAAGCAAAAAATAAAAGAAAGCAAGCAAGAAAGAAAATACACATTTATTAGTTCTCTCAGGATCGCAGACGGCAGATTTAGGCTTACATCTGCGCTTTGTAACACGCGGGGGAACAACTCTAATCAGGAAACACCACCGTTCACCCGACTTAAAAATTGATTTCCCTCCCTTGTACTTTAATACCGTGTGATATCAAAGTGAAATTGATCAGAAACAATTCAGATGTTCTTTATGAAATGCGACATGAGTGCTTGAGTTGACACATTTCTTGTTAAGACGAAAATCTGTCTCAAAGGAAGCAATCTTGTCAGTTTTGAACAAAAAAAATCCTGTTAGATAACTTCCCTTTGTAATGTTTTTCGTCCGGTACTGTCTGTAGAGTGTTGCACTGGTTTGAAGAAGACATACTTGTCGAAAATGACATTATTTTGTATTTTTTAACCCTGGGTGGTGAGAACACCACAGAATTATGGACTGTGGCGTGTCTGTATTTGACGCCAAGAGCACAGACACAATCAACCCTGTCTCCCTGATGAGTCCGATCCAGCGGACGAAAGGGCTAGGAGTATCCAATATAAAGAGATCTGCCTTCGAGAGGAATTTCGACGATGGTTCACTCATGCAGCTAGTGAAGGGTTTTCATATTTGTAATACATTTTCATACTTTCATGTCGCCATTTTCTTCGTCTTCAACCCCCCCTTTTTTTTCTTTTAAACTTGTAATCTTTACCAAGTCTTTACTATAATGACGGAAGAAGTTTAGAATTCTTAGCCTGCACTTGTTTTCCACCACTACTTAATTTGTTCAGCACTATTTTGTACCGTGTATTATAAAGAGTCTGCATTATGTTCAATATGTTCATTTGCATTTTGCTTTCTTTCTTTCAATCTTCCTTTCTTTCTTTGTCAAAAGGTTTCACGGAGCACCTGTCCCGTTTCACAAGTAGCAGCCTACTATTGCATAAACAAAACGTGAAAGGAAATCACTGGAATGCTAAATCAGCTCTCTCTCTCTCTCTCTCTCTCTCTCTCTCTCTCTCTCTCTCTCTCTCTCTCTCTCTCTCTCTCTCCTGTTTGACTGTAAAGAATACAATACTATTCGTGAACAAAGCATGATTATTTTAAAAAGAAAAAGTATTGCTAAAAAACGAAGACACAGAGTGCTACAATTGAACTACGACGATGACTCGCTGAAAGTTTTTGCAAGGTATGCCACAGAAGCGTTGAACATTCGAAATAAGAAGAACTCACACCTAGGTGATTAAAAGATCTAACGAATTTTAAAGGAGACGGTGAGACATTTTAGTTTTGAATGTTAATGCATTGCGAATTCTTGAAGGTGCATTGTTCTGGATGGTCGGTATTCAGGTGTATGGTGCTTGGAATACAAGCATTGCTTTAATCTATGTTTGTTATGGATTTACTGTATACGTTTTTGTTTTGTTTGTTTGTTTGTTGTTGGTTTTGTTTTGTTTTTGTTTTTTGCTTTGCAACCCCCCCCCCCCCTCATGTCATCAAAGCTGTATAGCTAATGACAATGAAAATGTTGTTCGGTGTTCTCTCTCTCTCTCTCTCTCTCTCTCTCTCTCTCTGTCTCTCTCTCTGCGCATCCATCGTTTTCTCCCACAATCCCTCTTTCTCTCTCTTTTTCTCTCGCTCTCCATCCCTCTGTCTGTCTGTCTGTCTGTTTGTCTGTCTCTGTCTCTCCTTCAATGTGAATAACAAAAAGTACATAACACATACAACAGTTGAAAAACGTAGTTTTACAATCAAAATAGATTAATCTGCTAAAAAAATTGATAATTTATGCCATGGACCAAATAAACATGTTGCTCAAGCACACACACACACACACACACACACACACACACACACACACACACACACACACACGCGCGCACGCCCACATGCAAACACACACACATGCATGCACGCATGGACTCACACACACACACACACACACACACACACACACACACACACACACACACACACACATGCGCGCGCGCACGTATGCGCGCGCGCACGTATGCACGCACGCACGCATGCACGCACGCACGCACGCACACGCACACACACACACACACACACACACACACGAAGAAGAAGATGAAGAAGAAGAAGAAGAAGAAGAAGAGAGAGAGAGAGAGAGAGAGGAGAGAGAGAGAGAGAGAGAGAGAGAGAGAGAGAGAGAGAGAGAACCAATCAATCAGTCCAAAGTTACCAGTAACAAATATGTGCATCCGAGTTTCCTTTGTGGTTGGTATATTTATTGATTTTCACCTCTGTTGTCATTCTTGTACTTAGTATAGCTTATCGTTGCAGACAGGACCTGCATAATATTGTATTCAGATATCACAGTTTTGGGACTCACACATATCATATCACAGCCATCATGTGAAAGGAAGAAATGTCTCATTTTTTTCATTCAGCTGATTTAAGAAAGACACTGGATTCCATTATTTCCTCATATTGCACGTGAATATGTTGTCAACTGACTGAATCTAGTGGCGTACAGACTAGTTTCTTTAAACCACTTATCTGATCTTGAAAAAATCTTTTTTTTCTTTCACGTTCCCAGCAATACTATATCCTCAATCCGGTTAGTATGGCAAAGTCCCCAGTCCGCCTCAGAGACCCCACCGGTCCCCACGGCTTCTCATGGGCCTCATCTGGACTGGGCCACGTCTGGCGTCTCAAGGCTTGAAAGGAGGGCAGGATTGTAAGATGTGGGTGGGAGTTTGGGAACTTGTGCCACAAGGGCAGTGGTCAGTATGAGAGAGTCTGAGACGCCAGAGATGGGAGAGGAGCTGGCAGTGACCTGTTCGCAGCCTGAAGATGGTAACTTGAGCTTCTCTCTCGAGCTGGTGGATGCTGTCCTTTTCAGTCCCAATGTCCAGATGTCTTGAAAAATTGAAAAGCACAGCACTGAATCTGGTTGAACAACCATCCCGTTTAAACATCGCCCGCCGATGGCTGTACAGTTCTTGCATGAAAGCCTGGCCATGACAAGCAAAATGTGTGGCAAATCTAAACTGATTACGGGAAAAGATTTACAACCGAAACAAAATATTTAGATATTTTGTACTTTACGATCATACTTAAGGTCGACTTTGAGAGGTTGACCATCTGCCTAATCGTCCCTGAATTATTTGTCCATCATAAGAACCACAGCATTAATACAAATGCCAAGAACAGACGGGACACTGCATGTACAAGATACATTGTCCAAAAGAATCGTCACAACATCCGTATGAATACGAAGGAAATGAACAGATATAACCCTCCTATTTTCACCAGATAAATTGCCTGTGAGAATAACTAAAAGCCAGGCACATCTTTATTACGCTACGGCCTTTCTGGAATTCCTCTGCCCTCTCACTCCACAACAAGATCAGAATCTTCAACTCAAATGTGAAATCTGTCCTTCTATATGGTTCTTAAACGTGGTGAACAACAAAGACAAACACTCACAAACTCCAAACATTTATCAACAGATGTCTGCCAAACATTGTGTACATCAGATGGCCAGATGTTATTGCCAACACAGAATTGTGGAACAAGACCAAGCAAGTTCCAATAGAATCAGAAATCAATAAACGGAAGTGGGATGGATTGGCCACACCCTCAGAAAGTCTCCATCTAACATCGCAAGACAAGCCCTTGAATGGAACCCTCAGGGCAAAAGAAAAGTGGGAAGACCAAGACAGACATGGCGAAGGAGTACCGACACAGAAGTGAAGGCCGCCGGAATGACGTGGGCCGAGCTGAAGAGGATCTCCCGAAACCGTGTCCGCTGGAAGAGTGTGGTTGCGGCCCTATGTTCCCCAGGGAATTCAGAGGACTAAGTCAAGTAAGTCAAAAATAACTAAAATACCAATGCCATTACAAGTGAAAGAAATGGAGATTACGTACTGTCTGGTCTCCATGAGACAAAATGCCTATAACAATAACCACAACGCCAATATCATTACAAACGAAGCAAACGGAGATGGCTGCCAAGTCCCCAAGAGATAAACTGCCTATACCAAAAACCACAGTATCAATACCATTGCAAATAAAGCGAACAGAAGCGACTGTCAAATCTAAAAAAAAACTGCCTTTAACAATTACCACAATGCCAATCCCATTACAAGCGAAACAATAGGAGATGACTCTCTGCCTGATCTCCACAAGATAAACTGCCTATACTGACAACCATAGCATCAGTACCATTACAATTACAAGCGAAGCAGTAGGAGATGACCCTCTGCCTGATCTCCACAAGATAAACTGCCTATACTGACAACCATAGCATCAGTACCAATACAATTACAAGCGAAGCAATAGGAGATGACTCTCTGCCTGATCTCCACAAGATAAACTGCCCATACTGACAACCATAGCATCAATACCTTTACAATTACAAGTGAAGCGAGTGGAGCTGACTGTCAGATTTCCAAGAGATAAGTTACCAATAACAATAACCACAATACCAAACTCATCACAAGTGAAGCGAATAGACACGACTGTATGATGTCCACCCGATAAATTGACTTTAACAACAACCAAAAGGTCAATAAAAATAAAAATAAAAAATAGAAATGATTGGAGCAGGGTGGTCACCCGCCATCACAAGGTAAACTGTCCATGACAGTTATCACACAATAAACAGCATTACGAATGAAGGGGACAGGGATGACCCACTGCTTTCAGAAGATGAACCATTCATCACATTGCAACACATCAATATTCATATAAACAAATAGAAAAGAGGCGACCATCTGTCTAAATTACACTATTTAAATGTCTGTAAAATAATTGCAACACACAAATATTCATATAAACAAACAGAAGAGAGATGACCCTCTGTTTAATTTCCACTAGGCCTACATCCAAAATAACCCCAAACATAAATCATCAATTAGAAAAAAAAGCAACATCAGTAGCAATACAAACGCAGGGAACAGAGCTTTCCTCGGTGTATTGTCTGCTGGATAAAAAGTCACAAACAATAACTGCAACATCGGTGGATTTAATGAATGAAAAAAATGTATATTGCATTTAATTTGCCGACAACTGAACCATTAGCCGTAGTTGGATTTGACAAAAATATGCATATTGAAAATGTATTTTATTTTATTGTACTATTTGCAAAGCACTATCTGTATCAGTGTAGAACAGTTCAAAAATCACCCAGACAACAAGTATTTCTCAATAAGCTAAAATACAGGTCTAAAACTGAAGAGTACATTGCTCGAAATGTTTTTGTTATATATAGTATGACGATTTTCTTTGCAAGTGACACATGCATATGCCGATGTCAGCAGACCCAGATTGAATTATGTATAAGTGTGACATTAGACATTATATCAGTATCGGTATGATTATTGCTCTCTAGAACTGTTACGTCACCCAAACAGTCACATTGAACATTGTACAGGACCCTTAAAAACCGAAATATGAAAACTTTCATAAGACACTCGGATTGCCTCATATGATCTCTCTCTCTCTCTCTCTCTCTTCTCTCTCTCTCCTCTCTCTCTCTCTCTCCTCTCTCTCTCTCTCTCTCTCTCTCTCACCACCTACCTTTTGTCTCATTTGATTGCCCATAACATGCTCCACAGAGCATCAATGAGAATACAGAAAGGAACAGTGGTGACCCTGTGTTTTATCTTCACCAGACTAAGAACTGTCACATACCAGGAACCACCACAGTTAAGGTTAACTCCCGTTAACCCGTCAGAGGGGACACTGTTCTTCAGAGCTCCAAGTTTCATTAGAAAATGAAACGAGGCTTTCCAAGAGGATAAGTTTGATTGACATTATATTATTTAGAGTTTAGAAAGATCTTGGGCATCAAGTACACAGACCACGTGACAAATGAAGAAGTCCGCAGAATAACTCAGCAGGCAATTGGACCCCACGAAGACCTACTCACAGTCGTCAAAAAGCGGAAAATGAAGTGGTACGGACATGTGTCCCTTTCAGCAGGCCTTGCAAAGACAATCCTGCAAGGAACAGTCCGAGGAAGCCGCAATAGAGAAAGACAAAGGAAGAGGTGGAAGACAATATCCGAGAGTGGACTGGAATGAGCCTGGCGGAATCTCAGCGAGCGGTGGAGGACAGGGACAGATGGAGGAGAGTGGTGGCCGATCATCAGGGTGCCCCAACGACAACAGACGATGTCATGAGATAGGTAAAAGTTAAAGGTGAAAAATGGTGAAAAAGAAGCCACACGATACGTGTGCGCGGAGTTCGCCAGTTTGTAGCTGACAGAGACAAAGCAGAAATGGGAAGGGCTGAATTACTGACAGCAGGGATGGGTGAACGTGTGATGTCTTTTGACAAACCACAACGAAACAAACCAAATCAAAACAAAGCAAAACAAAGAACCGTTGTCAACACGACGGTGATCATCGCCATCGAAATATTGTCTTGTACTTCTGTGCGGCGTTTGTGCACTGTCTGAACACATCAATATGATGTAAAGTGGGTGGGGGTTGTGTACTATCTGAACAGTTCCATATGATTTAAAGTGGGTGGGGGTTTGTGTACTGTCTGAACACTTCCATATGATTTAAAGTGGGTGGGGATTGTGTGGCTTTCACAACACTGCCTTACAGACATTTCGCAGTTGTTCTCTTGCTGATCATGTTCTGATCAGGATGGGCCTAACAACTCGATGGCGATCCTGACAGTCAGGATGACAACTTTGTTTGTATGATTGCTTGTTTTGTTAATGGCCTGTTAATACTATTGATTCTTTTTTTTCTTAGCGATTGTTGAAACTTATCATTGGAGGTACCAGTGTGAACGATTAACTGTGTTATATGGAGTGATGGACAGGGATTTTTGTATGTATGATTTTGTTTATTTATTATTTCTTTTTCTTTTTTTCGATCACATTTGGATTTTCGTTTTTTTGCTTCTGTAGATCTTCCGCAGTCGGTACTTGTTTACTTCTAGTGAACTTGAACATTGATCGAATGATTTGATATGTTGCCGCATTGATGATGGCATCGTAACAGATCGTAAGCTTACATGTCAGTGGACTGAGTAATCACCATGAAACGAAGGATGCATTCGACTGCCTATGAAAATAAACTGTACAAATTAGTTTTGGGCAGAAAACCTGTTTAAAAACGCAGTTAGTACGTTTCACTAGATCACTGTGGGGATACGAATGCATACTGTGTGGAATTCATACCAACTGTAAAGAAGTGGGCTCCCCCTCAACCCCCCCCCCCCCCCCCCCCCCAGCAGTGATCTGGAATACAAATGACACAAAACAGCCCGGACACCAGAGGATGCTATATTACTATTGGAGTAGTGGTCGGGCGTTATTACTATGGCAGATGTCCGTGAGCCAGGGATACAGGTTTTCCAGTTTTGCGAACATGTGTTGGAAATTGAAAGCATAGGGAATGAGCACATTGATATTAGAGGAGACTGGAATATTGGTTTGAATGAGAGCATCGTTTTCTTTTCTTAGAGTTAACACCTCCTCCCTCAAGTCCTTTACATCTGTTGGAGAGTGATATTGGCCACTGAGTTTCTGCATACAGTGCTCAACATCAAATCGGTGGCCTTTTTCTGCATCCAGCGCTCAAACAAAGGAAAGGAAACGTATGTAAGAAAACATTGCATAGAACTGCGTATTAACACATATTAAACAATGAATACATAACAATTTAGAGTGAATAATGCAATATGTAATAAGAGGAAGACAGCGATGGATGGTGGGAGGGAGGTAGGGGTGAAAAATGACCGATGGAGAGAGAGAGAGAGAGAGAGAGAGAGAGAGAGAGAGAGAGGAGAGAGAGAGAGAGAGAGAGAGAGAGAGAGAGAGAATTCGGATGGTTTGTTCACATAGGCCTAGGCCCCTTATGAAAGGGTATGGACAAAATACATTGGAAACAAGTATACGCGACATGCAACAAAGTATAGCAATACACAAAATCATTGAGAACATTCAATAGGTAGCCGTTTCTCTAAGTTTGAATGCCTTATACAAAAAGAACACACACAAAAATGAACATCTTTTGTTGAAGTTGACAACAGGGTTAATCTAAACAGGAACGGCTGTCTAAAGAATTCAGGCTTAATCAGTTCATTTCTAATGTTCATAAGGGATGGACAGCAAAGAACAAAATGCATCTCATTTTCTTGTGATTGTTTACAAAGAGGACAAAGTAAATCATTGTCATTTATATGGGTTTTGTTTCTAAATTGTATCTGATTTCGATATTCCATATCTAAATTTTGCCATTATGCATTTAAAGTGCGTATCCATTTCTGAAATTCTATAAGATCTTAGATCATGAAAATTACCAAAATTTTGTTGTATTATGTATTTAAAGTGTTTATCCATTTCTAAAATTATATCAAATCTCAGATTATGAGAATTACCAAAATTTTGTTAAAATCAAACCTTTTACTATTATGCACATGGTTTAAACCATTTTTGCCAATTGCAGTCAACTAGTCGTTGATGAAAACAAGTTATAAACTGTTTAACATTTCGAACACCTTCATTCAGCCGTACGAAAAACAAGATAATTAGGCGTCCGCCTATTTACATTTAGAAAATTCTTAAACGCGAAAAGATACACAGATTCACAATGTATGGCTGCATTATCTAATCCCGATAATTGGCTGCACTTGACTATCGAACAACGTGAATAATACATGAAAAGACATATTGTTGAGAACAGATACCTTTTTAATAATACAAAGCAAAACGTTTTTGGCCTTGCTAGCGAGATCCTTGCAAGCACTAACAAACCTCAGCTGAGTAGAGAAAAGTATACCCAAACATCTACAAGCATTCACACTAAGCATGGAAGCATTATCATATAGCCATCATTCTCTTGCACTTACATTACTATAATGACGGAAGAATTGTTAATCTGCACTTGTTTTCCCCCCCACTACCTTATTGTTCAGCATATCTATCTTTCTACCTACCCACCTATCCCTCTCTCTCTCTCTCTCTCTCTCTCTCTCTCTCTGCTTTTAAAACTGTCATGCACCATGGACTGAATCCTCTCTGGTGGGCTGCCTTGTGATGACTTCACTGACAGCTCACTGAATTCCTGGGACGGCACCATCGTCCACGGTAGGGTGCGGCGGCTGTGGACAGAGAGCCAGAACAAGCGGCGTGAGGTTAGTGCCACTGAGCTGAATGTGCATGGAAGATGACATTTGAAACTACGTAAACATGTAGATAGATAAACGAAAATAATAACTAAATAAACAACATGATGATATCAACAACAACAACAACAACAATAATAGTAATAATAATAATAATATCAATGATAATAATGATAATAGTAATAACAACAATAATAATGATAATAATCATCATCATCGTCATCGTTCATCATCATCATCATCATCATCATCATCATCATCATCATCATCATCAATAAATACATAAATAAACGAACAAATGAACACACACAACAAACAAAAATAACTCAAACAACAATAACAACAACGGAAATAGATAATTACACAAACCAACAAAACAAAGGAAGATAGACACTGTCCTGCTGAACCTGACTGACAACGTCACGGCGTCCATTGTTGATGACAGATGACCAGAGACTGACCACACTGCTGACAGCCGACCACTCTCTGATGTAATTCTAGGACCGCACGGACACCACCACAAAGGAACGCAGGCAAGTTTGAAGGAAAGGAAGGAGTTCTATTCAGGGTCTTCAAGAAGATACGCCATAACAAAAACAAAGGTTTGCGTTAGGTATTGATACCGTCCACGTTACAACGTTCGGTCATGTAGCTCGCACACGACTTCATCACAGGAAGGGGGGGGGGGGGGGGGGTCATATTGTATATTAAAACAAACAAACAAACAAACAAAAACTAAAAAATAAAAATAAAAAAGATTAAATCCAGGCAGCTTTCCGCCTGCCAGATCTTCAAATGAACGCGACACGATTCTGCAAACTGTGTGAGGAATGTCAGAACACACAAACGAGAGGGAAAATTGCCTTTTAAGCTAGCGACAATTGACCTTATGGGACCAGTTCACCCCTATGAGTGATGCTGACCCCATGAACATTTTGACACTCGTAGATTACAATGTGAGCTGTCATGTAAAGGAGATCGATGCTGAAGAATGAATAACCAAATATTCAGCAGACCAGCTATTCTTGGAGAAATCTTAAAGGGTCTGGGCATTAAATTCATACCGAACGATCTGACGGAAGTGACGAAGCTGTTCGAGGGTCGTCATATCGCAACGTCTGTTTATCCTCTAGTCTGCACTGGACTGCAGGTAGAGCAGTTCTATGGGATAGTGAACTCCGTACAGAAGACACTGTGCGGTGAGCTGCCGGGGGAGTGGCACAGGCTCATGACTGTTGTGCTCTTTGTCTTCCACAGGAGTCCACTGGGGTTTGTCTCCTTCAAACTTGTGTGTAGCAGGTTCGTGACAGACCTTATGCACATCCTGAAAGAACTTTGAAGACAAGAAGCGGATCCACAGACGTGAGGAACTGTTGCCATTGTAATTTTTCCTTTAGCTGCATGAGAAACTTGATGATTCGCTTGGACTGTCAAGGAATGAATCTTAGAAGGTACAGCGGTGTGGTGAACATTACTTTGACCCCAAGAGGAAAGCCCGGAAAGGCGACAAGCTGCTAGTGCTCCTGCCTTTTGGATATCAACACATCATTGATTCAGTAAAAAGGACCTCTTATTCTTCAACAGAGCGCTGGACTGAGCGACCACAAAACCCAAATGCAAGAGAAATTGAAGGCATTCCATGAAGATCTACTGTAGAAATACAGTGACAGTGACCACGAAGCAAATTCAGCCGAGTCTCATATCATTTCAGCGGTACGTGTGTGTGTGTGTGTGTGGTGTGTGTGTGGTGTGTGTGTGTGTGTGTGTGTGTGTGTGTGTGTGTGTGTGTGTGTGTGAGGAGAAGCCTACTCCCACAGAAGAGATCTGTTAGATCTCAGAGGAGACTAAACACAGACCGAAATTTTAGAACTAAAATTTAGAAAAAGAATTACTGTCATTACAGCCCATACTGCCGAAGCTATACGTCCCATGCGTTACTGTCACTGCAGCCCATACTGCTAGACTGAAGCTATATGTCCCATGCATTACTGTCACTGCAGCCCATACTGCTAGACTGAAGCTATATGTCCCATGCATTACTGTCACTGCAGCCCATACTGCTAGACTGAAGCTATATGTCCCATGCATTACTGTCACTGCAGCCCATACTGCTAGACTGAAGCTATATGTCCCATGCATTACTGTCACTGCAGCCCATACTGCTAGACTGAAGCTATATGTCCCATGCATTACTGTCACTGCAGCCCATACTGCTAGACTGAAGCTATATGTCCCATGCATTACTGTCACTGCAGCCCATACTGCTAGACTGAAGCTATATGTCCCATGCATTACTGTCATTACAGCCCATACTGCTAGACTGAAGCTATATGTCCCATGCATTACTGTCACTGCAGCCCATACTGCTAGACTGAAGCTATATGTCCCATGCATTACTGTCACTGCAGCCCATACTGCTAGACTGAAGCTATATGTCCCATGCATTACTGTCACTGCAGCCCATACTGCTAGACTGAAGCTATATGTCCCATGCATTACTGTCATTACAGCCCATACTGCTAGACTGAAGCTATATGTCCCATGCATTACTGTCACTGCAGCCCATACTGCTAGACTGAAGCTATATGTCCCATGCATTACTGTCACTGCAGCCCATACTGCTAGACTGAAGCTATATGTCCCATGCATTACTGTCACTGCAGCCCATACTGCTAGACTGAAGCTATATGTCCCATGCATTACTGTCACTGCAGCCCATACTGCTAAGATGAAGCTATATGTCCCATGCATTACTGTCACTGCAGCCCATACTGCTAGACTGAAGCTATATGTCCCATGCATTACTGTCATTACAGCCCATACTGCTAGACTGAAGCTATATGTCCCATGCATTACTGTCATACAGCCCATACTGCTAGACTGAAGCTATATGTCCCATGCATTGCTG
Organism: Conus ventricosus; assembly: GCA_018398815.1. NCBI lineage: Eukaryota > Metazoa > Mollusca > Gastropoda > Neogastropoda > Conidae > Conus > Conus ventricosus. The sequence goes on along the minus strand of CM031626.1, from coordinate 18,359,093 downwards.
TCACTACAGCCCATACTGCTAGACTGAAGCTATATGTCCCATGCATTGCTGTCATTCAGCCCATACTGCTAGACTGAAGCTATATGTCCCATGCATTACTGTCATTACAGCCCATACTGCTAGACTGAAGCTATATGCCCCATGCATTACTGTCATTACAGCCCATACTGCTAGACTGAAGATGAGGGATCGCTATGAGAAGCCCCAGCCTTGAAGGTCTGGTTGTGTGTGAACATTGTTGAATGAACATTCGTCAGTGAGATTAACAGGTGATTTCAACAGTGTATGATCTGATAGCATCTGTGAACACCACACACACACACACACACACACACACACTCACACACATGCACACCTGTGCGCGCGCGCACACAGACACAGACAGGAAAGGCTCAAAAAGTCAGAAGTGCTGCAAAAAATAAACGTAAAGTCTATGACTACCAAATGTCCAAATGTCAACAAGGATTCAAGTCTAAAAATGGAGGAGTTTCTGTGTTGGTGTGCGCAACGCAAGGACTCTGGTACGTTAACATGCAGCGATTGTGCGCGAGAAATGGACTGGACATGCACTGACTTATCCGTGTATCAGTTGGGCTTTTTTTTTAACAACCAAGAGGAAATATACATGTTAAGTATGTGCAAAGAAGTATGTGAATGAAACCTTTCGTTCAGAGATTTCATCAGAAATGAAATCAAAAGAAATGGTCAAGGGATGGTGAATCAAAAGAACAGCAGTGTGGATCGACTTGTTCATTACGGCACTCCACTTCTCAAACGGAACAAGTGGAAAAAGAATGTACAGTAAGCGAAATTAAATCTTTTTTTTTTAATCTTTCATAAACTCTTTCTATACTGCACAGAAGACATGTCAAGAGAGTATAAAAGTAGTGATGGCCGCAGTTAACAGCGTACGATCCTCAGGAGAGTCATCTACACTTAGATCTAGATCTACCACTCCAAACATCACACGAACAAAAACAACAAATAAGACATCACATAATGAAAAAGACATTCCAACAGCTCCCCCCCCCCCCCCCCCCCCCATCCACTCCGCAGCCAGTCTCTTATGCTGATGCCCTGAAGTCTTCCCCAATCCATCCTGGAGATCTAAACAACACCCCCCCCCCCCCCCAATCCATTGAGAAAAAAGAAAACGAACGAAGTCAATGACGTTAGTCAAACAACTACATCATCCAAGAAAATTGGCGTTGAGCAGAGCTCTAGGCCTACCTTGAATAAAACGAAACTGGAAGATGACGCACATCCGCAGAACAAAATAGAACGACAAAAAGAAATCTTGTCAGTGGGGAAAAAACAAATACTTGCAGTAAAAGACTCCAGTTAAACACGTCAAAAGAATCAGACGCACTGCCACAAGAAAATGAAGTGAATTCTCAGTTGCCCTCTGTTTTGATTCTCCATGATTCGTGATGGCCTACATAGATGGTAAACGTCTGGGGCGTTCCTATGGGTTTCAGACCACAAATCAGAAAGTAAGCACAACAGAAGAATGTCAGAACGTGTTATCTAAATATAATGCCTGTGACCGTTTTGACGCTGTTGTGCTACATGTTGGAGTCAATGAGCTGAAGAAGAAAGAAGCTATACGCTGTAGCGACTCTACTGTTTCTTGTGTTGATCATATTCAGTCTAAATGGCCAAAGACCCCCGTAGTTGTAAGTAAAGCGGCTCCACTCATTGATCCCGAGCTGAAAGTGAAGAGAGTTATTCAATGCCCACACATTCTCTCAGCTACACAGTCATAAGAATATATCCTTTGTATGCCATGAAAACCTCAAGGCTGACATAAGCAAGTACATGAAGGACAAGGTCCGTCCTCCCGTCAGAGGAACAAGTGTACTGGCTGGAAATCAGGGGCGACATCTGCATGCACTGCTGTGGAGGCAGCCAACGCGCAGAGGCCATCGACGTCCCAACTACTCGAGAACAGGTCCTGAAAACACTTTGTCTGACAAGCAGATCAGCCGTCAGAAAGACTTTCGAACTGTGTTCAAGTCCAGATACAGTTACTCAGGACAGTATCCTCGTCAAGAGCCTGCTCGCATCTATCCAGGCCAGATGCATGTTGCTGAACAAGGCTTCATGGTCTACGTACCTAGACAATGGCATTACAGCCCTGGAGAACACGCCTTGCAGAATTACTGGTATCACCCAGGGGTCGATGTTTATTCAAGATGGTGACTCTCAACTTTCTTTGTGACATTTGCTGGACATTGCTGACAACTTGCCAAGAGCATACCCATTAGCACGACGGTCGCCATTCATACTTATCTTAAGTTCTTTTCACCTTCAGTTAGTATTTTTTTCCCAATTATTATTATATTGTTATCATTTTATTATCTATATTGATATCTTACATTTCATCGTGAAAGTGCTACTTTCAAAATGAAAGGTCAATCAAACATTGTCATTATGCAGTGGAACTGTAGATCAATGTCAACGAATCTACACTTCTTTGTACAGCATCTCTCTACTCATGAATATCGTATCTTCGTATTGCAGTCCCTCAGTTTAAATGGAGATATGCTACCTAAACTGTATAAACTTTTATTATCCAACCGTACATCAAATAAAAGATGAAAAGGGAAAGATAAATACTGCTATATATATTCAAGAAATCTTGACTATAGAGAAATATTGCCCCCCTTTTTAAAAGAAATACCGGATATATACATGGCTGTGCAGCAAAAGTAAAGTTCAATGAGTCGTTAACAATAAACATCGTTTCAACCTACTTACCAAAAGGTCCAAACGACCAAAATACGGAATGGTTACGTTCCTTACATAAATCAAAATGAAAAATAGTTAATCGCAGACGACTTCAACGCCCTTTTTGGGATAAAGATTGCAAAATGACTGTTCACAACCGTTTCGTAGAAAATATAGTTGATTCATCAATGTATTTGTTAAACGATGGAAGTGTTACAAGAATCCTGATGTGTCACACCACAGGGCAACAGCAATCGACCTTTTCCTTCATAACCCCTGCCATTGCTCCCAGTTGTGAGTGGATGACAATCGAAAATTCGCTTGGTAGTGATCATTTACCAATTATTAATACTTTAAAAGATAAACTGATATTACAAGATTCAACCAAAGACAAAATTCCAAAATTCCAAAATATGATTATAATAAAGCCGACTGGACCAAATTCGAAAACATATTTATTAGCATGTGACATTGAAGAACTTTTTTCAAAGATGTAAATATATCATACACTAAATTTATTGAAAGAGTTTCGTATGCTGCCGATATCTCTATTCCTAAATGTAATCCAGTGAAATCAAGTAAGCATTCAGGTAATGTGTGGTGGAATACATTTTGTGAAGCTGCCAAACCAGCGAAAAATCAGTATTTTAAAAGTTATCTGAGAGATAAATCAAATATAGAAAAACACATCGAAATGAAACGAGCAAAAAACCGGTGCAACAGAATTATGGAAGAAGCAAAAACGCTACACTGGACCACTTTTTGTAAATCGGATGTTTCGGATCATAAAGATCTTCAGAAAACCTGGGAAAAAGTAAAAAGATGAAAACTGGAATAATTCTACCTCAGTATCCTATTAAACTGGAAAACAGTGAGTTTCCTTCGACATACGATAAGGCTATACCCACTCTTGAGAAAGGCTTCGGGAGTCAACCCTGAGGAAAAATCCGGAGTCGGAGTCCCCAAGGCAGTCCGAGGCTGTATACAGCAACGTTCTGGCAACTCCTGCGACGGCACTGGAACCATGCGTATCTGCGTTTGCCTTTCCAATGGACCATTCCAGCGCGTGGAGAGGAAGGGGGGGGGGGGGGTCTGCTGCATGGGTAACAGCTTGCCCTCCATACTTACTTACCAGGCTTTGCGTCTGGAGAGGTCACTCCAGCATCGCTTTGCAGCGTCGACAAAACAGGGAAGTAGCAGTCTACGGTTATAAGTCTGCATACTCAATTGGCGTAGAGTCACACGCAGGGGCTGCTTCCGACGGTGGGAGAGGTCATCGCATCTCACTGGGCAGCTACCGCCTGCCTTAGCTGGGCAGTCCCCAGCCAGTAAAGTGCTGCCCCGCCATGGTCCGTTAGCCTCACGGGTGCGTGGGGTTTAGGGTGAAAACCGACAAGCGGATCATAACTGTGCACAGGCAACAGAAAAATGAAAAAATGAAAACTTCCACCCTGCATTGAGTATGTGGAACGTAAGGACAATGACACCAGGCTTTTCTGACAACCTGCAGGAAGTAACGATGTTCTCAAGACAACCGTCATCGACAGAGAACTGAGCAGACTGCAGATGGACATTGTCGCCCTTCAAGAAACCAGGCTCCCAGAAACGGGATCTGTGAGGGAGAGAGACTTCACCCTGTTCTGGCAGGGCAAACTATCAGACGAGGTCAGAGACACGGCATGGGATTCGCAGTTAGAAACAGATTATTGGAGTCCATAACCCCACGTAGAAGGAACAGAACGAATCCTGTCTCTCCGACTCCAAACATCATCAGGACCGGTCAGTCTAATTAGTGCCTACGCACCAACTTTGGCATCCACAGCAGAAGCAAAGACAAGTTTTTTGACGACCTCAGTGCTGCTATAAGGAGAATTCCTGAGAGAGAATCACTGTTCATCGCAGGCGATTTCAATGCCAGAGTAGGTGTCGGTCACAACTCTGGCCCACACTGCTTGGGCCAGTTCGGCACTGGGAAAATGAACGAGAATGGCCAGCGCCTGCTAGAGCTCTGCTGTCAATCATGGGTTGTGCGTCAGTAACACTTTCTTCAACACGAAGCCTCAGCATCGAGTTCCTGGAGACACCCTCGATCCAAACACTGGCATCAGCTCGATCTGAATCCTCACCAGACGTGTCAACTTTCCAGCATCAAGATCACTCGCAGCTTCCAGAGCGCCGATTGTGACACTGACCACTCTTTGGTGTGCAGCAAAGTGAAGCTCCGCGCGAAGAGACTGCACAGTACGAGAAAGGAGGGCCGGCCTGCATCGACACCAGCAAAACCGCGATCAGAATTAAGTGGAGGAATTCGCGCGTGTGTTGGAGGATTTTCTCCCTGGCCCACCCACTGCAAATGCCCAAGACCGATGGGAACACTTCAGAGATGCTGTCTACAACGCTGCCATGTCCACCTTTGGCAAAAAGACCAGCAAGTCAGCTGACTGGTTCGAAGCCCATTTAGAAGAAATGACACCAGTCATCGAGGCCAAGAGAAACGCCCTGACAGCATACAAAACCAATCCCAGTGAGCAGAACCTCTGGGTTCTCGTACTGCTCGCAGCAAAGTCCAGCAGTGTGCCAGGCAATGCGCCAACAATTATTGGCTTCAGCTCTGCTCCCAGATTCAGATCGCAGCTGACACAGGCAACATCAAGGCGATGTATGACGGCATCAAGCGGACACTGGGCCCAACGCAAAAGAAAACTGCCCCTTTGAAATCAGCTACGGGGGAGGTGATTCAGGACAGAGAACAACAGATGGAGCGATGGGTAGAACACTACACTGAGCTATATGCAAGGGAAAATGTAGTGACAGAAGATGCCCTGAATGCCATAGAACGCCAACCAGAGCTGGAAGAGCTTGACAGAGAACCAACATAGATGAACTCAACGAAGCCTGGATCTCTTGCCTCTGGCAAGGCACAGGGAAAAGACGGTATTCCCGCCGAAGTACTGAAGTGCTGCAAAGAGACACTTATCAGCGAGTTGCATGAAATCCTCTGCCTCTGTTGGAGTGAGGCGAAGTACCACAAGACATGAGGGATGCTAACATCGTCACACTGTACAAAAACAAAGGTGACAGAAGCGATTGCAAAATTATCGTGGCATATCCCTACTTAGTATCGTTGGGGAGAGTGTTTGCACGAGTAGTACTGAAGAGTTTCCAAGTACTTGCAGAGCAAGTTTATCCTGAATCACAGTGTGGTTTCCGTGCCAACAGATCCACTATAGATATGATCTTTTCCTTAAACAACTTCAGGAGAAATGCAGGGAGCAAAGGCAGCCACTCTTCATTGCCTTCATAGACCTCACAAAGGCTTTCGATTTGGTCAGCAGGGATGGCCTCTTCAAGATCCTCCCCAAGACTGGATGTCCACCCAAACTTCTCAGCATCATCAGATCCTACCACGAAGGCATGAAAGGCACTGTCGTCTTTGACGGCTCAACATCAGCTGCCTTCAACATGCGAAGCGGAGTGAAACAGGGTTGCGTCCTGGCTCTCACCCTGTTTTGAATCTTCTTTGCTGTGATGCTGAAACACGCATTTGGTCCTGCAGCTGAAGGTATCTACCTCCGAACCAGGACAGACGGAAAGCTCTTCAACCTCTCCAGACTAAGAGCCAAGACTAAGTCAAGCTGAGGTGCCTGCGTGACTTCCTCTTTGCAGACAACGCAGCAGTAACCGCCCACTCAGCTGAGGACCTACAGCAGCTATGACTTGCTTCAGCGATGCCTGCCAAGACTTCGGGCTTACCATTAGCTTGAAGAAAACACAGGTCATGGGACAGAATGTTGACTCTCCCCAAGTCATCAGCATCAATGACCATGAACTGGATGTCGTCCATGACTGTTTATCTGGGCTCAACAATCTCAGACACCCTCTCACTCGACGCAGAGCTCAACAGGCGCATCGGCGAGGCAGCTACCACCATGACCAGACTGACAAAGAAAGCATGGAACAACAGCAAGCTGACTGAGCACACAAAGGTCCAGATCTACAGAGCCTGCGTCGTGAGCACCCTCCTGTATGGCAGCGAGTCTTGGACTTTGCGTGCCCGACAAGAGCGAAAGATCAGTGCTTTTTTTATGCGTAGCCTCTGACTCATTCTGAACATCACCTGGCAGGACAAGGTCCCAAAACAGCACTGTCCTGGAAAGAGCCGGATGCACCAGCATGTACATGCTGCTGAAACAAAGACGAATGCGCTGGCTTGGACAGGTCGTGCGCATGGATGACGGACAGATCCCTAAAGACCTCCTCTATGGAGTAACTTGTACAGGGAAAACGTCCCACAGGGAGACCACAGCTGCGATTCAAAGACGTGTGCAAGAGGGACCTAATAGCCTTGAACATCGACCAGAACAACTGGGAAGCAACAGCCTCGAACGGTCAGCCTGGAGACAAACTGTGCAGAAAGGTCTTTCCAAGTTCGAAGAGACACTCGCTCAGCAGACGGGGAAAAGAGAATGAGAAGAAAGGCTGCAGCCCAGGCAGACAGACCAGCGTCAGACTTCATCTGTGCCTTCTGCCACAGGGGACTGTCATTCCCGCATCGGACTGGCCAGCCACACTCGTCGCGTCGCTGTACCAGAATAGACACCTAGAGCGCAACTCCATAGTCTTTCGAGATGAAGGATACCTACTACGATAAGGCCGAAGCTTTTGCAGAAATGTTTGCAAAACGTGGTAACATGGAAAGTCTGTCTGGAAAAGAGAGAGCATACAGACACAGTGTGGGTGTTGGTGAAAAGAATGACAGAAGAGTTGAGAACAGTTATGGAAGCAATCATTATTTGAATGCTCCCATTACAATCGAGGAAATAAATGACGTAATTGCGTCCCTTAGCACAAATAAAACTTCAGTAGGACCAGATGCAATTTCCAATGAAATGCTAAGACACTTTCCAAAAAATTTTACAATCTTTCTACATAAAATTATTCAACAGTGCTGGGCAGAAGGCGTCATGCCATCCTTATGGAAACAATCAATTATTGTTCCTGTTTCCAAACAAGGGAAACCAAAATCTGATAAAAACAGTTACAGGCCAATTGCTCTGACTTCGCATGTAGGTAAATTCATGGAAAGAACAATTTTAAGAAGACTAGTGCATTATTGTGAAAAGAACAGTATAATACCGATAAATCAGGCTGGCTTCAGAAAAGGTAGATCAATAGTTCAAAGAAACTCGTGGAGAGCGTAGCAGCAGAGAGTCCTTGGCAGAGAAGCCCCCTTCAAGCAAGTGTTTCAGCCCTTATCTCCTGACACTCTAGGGGGGTTGGGCCACACCCGGTTCATGACTCAGGATGTCCCTCTGCTGCCCCCCCCCCCTTTTTTTCCCTGTCTTGGGACGAGCCATGGCTGGGATTCGAACCCATGACCCTCTGGACATGCTCATTTTCCACTTAATGACTCGCACTCACACCAATGAGCCACTGGGGCACCTGATATTTGTAGGAAATTTAAGCCTTTTGAAGTTCACTTTTGTTCCTCCTTGACCAGATCCAGCTTGAAACGCATCTCTGCTGCTTCTGCCATTGCTTTCAGGGCTTGTTTTTTTCCCTCCCTGCAACTGAGAGCTGTTTCATGAGGCTGTATGCAGACGTTCCTACAAACCCCCCCGCTCAATTTCTGCAGTGAGGACTTTGACCTGATAGCCTTCTCTCCTCAGGCTGTTTGCCAGATCAGCATACTTTTCAGTCTTGTAGATTTGAGCTGCCTCCATTCTGTTCTCACATGGCACTGTGAGCTCGATCATGATCAGCTGCTTGGTTGACAGAGAGTGGACTACTATGTCTGGTCTCATGCCACTCTTGCTGATGATTCTGGGTGACTCTTCCATTCTGGGAGGTCTGAAGTGCACTCCCAGTCATCTGCCCCGTCCAGCGACTCTGCCTGCATGTTCCGAGTGGCACTGTTGTTTGGTCATGATTTGCTACTTCTGCCGTGAAGAATGCTGCGGGTGCTTTTGGAGTTCTGATTTTCCCTTTTGTGGTGTTGGTACTCGCCCAGACTACTTGTACAATCTCTTTGAGCACTTGGTTGTGCCTCCATGTGTACCTTCATTGAGCCAGGGCTACTTTATATGAGCTAAGGACATGTTCCACTGTTTGTTTTTCATGGCAGAGGGGGCATGTAGGATCGTCTGTTTTTCCCCCCACTTCACCAGGTTTGCATGTGAGGGCAGAAGGTCATATGCAGATCTGAGAATGAAGCAATAGACCATCTTATTAAAATTTCAACACAAGTTAAACAACAGTTCGCCAGAAGAAAAAACGTACCTGCCACCTTTTTTTACATAAGAAAAGCTTACGATCAAGCTTGGCATACAAAGTTACTTAACAAACTGAGATCAGTCGGTCTCTCAGGTTCCATATACAATTGCTGTGAAGTTTTTCTTAGCGATCGATCAATCCAAACAAAGATAGGTACTACTTATTCTAATAAAAGGTCTCTTCAAATGGGAATCCCACAGGGATCTGTAACTGCTCCTATTCTGTTTAATATTCTGATTCATGATCTTCCAAAATCGTTGTCTAAATATGTCGAACTTGTGCAGTATGCTGATGACATCTGTATGTGGATGAAAGAACACACCCCGACTAGATCAGTAAATTATATTAAAAGACTATATCAGTGTGAACTTGATAATATAAGTAACTATATGGCTGAAAACGGATTAACTCTATCTCCAGAAAAATCGCACATGATGCATTTCAATGCAGGTTATGACGTCAATCCTCTGCCTTCTTTTAAAATAGATGGATCTGTTATTGAATATAAACAGAATGTAAAATTTTTAGGTGTTTATTTTACTTTTAAATTATCATGGAGTTACCATTTGGAATCTGTATTGACAAAGGCCAGAAAAAGTTTGAATATCCTTAAGGTAATAAGTCAACAACCATGGGGAAAGGAAACTCAAACGCTTATTCACTTAGCAACAGCATTGGTACGTTCAAAACTAACTTATGCGTAGGAAGTGTTCTTCTCTGCACCTAAATATTTAATCAGAAAGTTACAAAGTGTTGATAACAAAGCTTATAAGCTAGCACTCGGTGTTCCAGTGCATGCGTCATCTATAAAAACCTATGCAGAGATTCATTTGTTACCGCTAGAAGAACAGATGAAACTCGCATCAGCAAAATATATTCTACGACGTAATTCTACTCAAAACTCAGTTACTATGAAAATCGAATTATAATCAGAGATTCATTTCACTAAAAGAGCACATCAAATACATTCTCTAACAACGATAGGTTCATATACGTCTGATCTGTTTAAAAATGTAGGTGCTAAGCCTAAAAATGTAGCTCCGAGACTATCTTACAGCATAATCCCTAAATGGGAACTCATCGCTGCCAATTTTGACACGGAATATTTAGACTTCAAGAAAGAGGAAGGTCCAGCTGTCTCTGCATCTGTCCGCTCTCATATAGATAATCATTATTCAAACCATTGAAAGTCTATACAGATGGTTTTTCCACGATAGCGGTCTAGCTGGTGCAGCTTTTGTTATCCCGGCCTTGAAGCTGGAACGATCCTATCACATCGGAAAACATTTTTCAATATTTACAGCTGAACTCGTTGCTATTGCAATGGGTTTGATTATCTGTTGAATCTACCCGTTTCTCTGTTTCATATACTGTTTTGTGTAGATTCTAAATCTGTTTTGCAAGCGCTAAATTCATTTAATACAAAAGTAAGAGGGGAACTTGTCACTGAAATCATTCACTTAATTCATTTCCTGTCTGTACGTGGTACCATTGTCAATTTTTGTTGGGTTCCTTCTCATTGTGGATTATCTGCAAATGAATGGGCGGACCGAACAGCAAAAAAGGGTGCAAAGAATCATAACAATTCTATTAAAATGCAAATTCCCCTGTCCCTACAAGAAGGATGTTATATCTGGAAGAAAAAAAAACTTGCTGGAATTGTATTAAAAAAAATGCAGCAAGAAGGAAGCGATCTTTCTGATGACCTTCGGCGTAAAAAAATCTATAAAAACAGTTTTTGGTGCCAGTAAAAATAACCATCATCGTAGGCTATTCACAAGCATGGTTTTTAGATTTAGACTTGATGCATTTAAACCGATATTAAGTCATAATGTAACGTGTGCATGTGGCGAAAATGTCTCGCTGTTTCATGTTATTTTCCTATGCCAGCAGTTGAAAAATCATTTGCCTAGTTGGCTCTCAGACATTGAGCCATCCCGGTCATCTTTCGAAAAGTTACTTTCGAATTATTTACAAATATTTGACATTGTACAGGGA
>CM031626.1:18343092-18345592 GCA_018398815.1 Conus ventricosus | reverse complement strand
GAATCATCTACCACTGCAGATATGAATGCTTATCTCCCCCTATTTATTCAATCTAAGACATAAGAGCAAGCTTTGTTTATAATTTAATATTTCTTGCAGTCATTGCAACACCAAGCTGCTCTGTAAGTTGCTGGAACGGTGCGCGGTACTTATCCTTGGAATTTATTAGTTTGTTGTATTTTAGTCCCTTGCGGATTCATTCCAAGAACTGACCCTCAGCACTTGTGTCTTAAGAGGATATCTTTTTATATTTTCTACTTTTCACAAGAAAATGTAGCTTGTTTTGCTCTTTCATGATTTTCTTTTGCTTCTTAGGTGGCTCCTTTGGTTGGTTTTTTGAAAACTCAACAAACATACTACGGTATTGCACACCAGCCTTTTCTGGGATTGCATTCTTCTTAAAACTGAAAAGGCAGAGGAGTCAAATTACCACTTTCCGCGGTCACTGAGGAGAAACCACCAAGTTTCGAAATATCGGTATATGACCCGGAGTTATATGTTAGTGAGTTTTCCTCCCTATTGGAGGGTGTCTCCCCTTGGAGACTATAAGCTTGCTGAAGGTTCATTGTGAGAAGCATTTATTTTTTCCCCATTCACCCACTCAAGCACATACTGTTAGTTAGGCAGAATCATCTACCACTGCAGATATGAATGCTTATCTCCCCCTATTTATTCAATCTAAGACATAAGAGCAAGCTTTGTTTATAATTTAATATATATATATATATATATATATATATATATATATATTAATATAAAAACCAAACAGAACTGAGCAAATATATCTGGAAACTTAAAGACGCAAAAACAAGCTACAATATATTATATCCTGGAAAATAATAAAAAGAGCATCACCATACAGCAATGTTTCAAAAAGGTGCAACCTATGTTTAACTGAAAAATGGTTAATACTATGCAAACCACACTTAGCAACGTTAAACACCAAAACAGAAATAGTAAACAACTGCAGGCATAAATGGAAATCGTTGTTAGTGAACACACCCAAAACAAAAACCTGAAAGCCCAAAAAAACACGTGCAGCCAACCCGCACGTGCAAACAACGGCAAACGGGAGCCCACACGCTATATAACATCGGCGGTGGGCAAACCAAAAACCATCCTGATGACAGCGCAACGCGCTCGAAACAAATTTGTAGATTCTGTTTTTAAAAACCTATTTTAATATATATATATATATATATATATATATATATATATATATATAATATATATATATATATCACCTTTGGTTGGTTTTTGAAAACTCAACAGACATACTACGGTATTGCACACTAGTCTTTTCTCGGATAGCATTCTTCTTAAAACTGAAAAGGCAGAGGAGTCAAATTACCACTTTCCATGGTCACTGAGGAGAAACAATCAGGTTTCGAAATATCGGTATCTGACCAGGAGTTATATGTTAGTGAGTTTCCCTCCCTATTGGAGATTGTCTCCCCTTGGAGACTATAAGCTTGCTGAAGGCTCATTTTGAGAAGCATTTATTTTATTTTTTCCCATTCACCCACTCAAGCACATACTGTTAGTTAGGCAGAATTATCTACCACTGCAGATATGAATGCTTATCTCCCCCATTTCTGCAATCTAAGACATAAGAGCAAGCTTTGTTTATAATTCAATATTTCTTGCAGTCATTGCAACACCAAGCTGCTCTGAAAGTTGCTGGAATGGTGCTCGGTATTTATCCTTCGATTAAATTAGTTTGTTGTAATTTAGTCCCTTGCGGATTCATTCCAAGAACTGGCCCTCAGCACTTGTGTCTTAAGAGGTTATCTTTTTATATTTTCTACTTTTCACAAGAAAATGTAGCTTGTTTTGCTCTTTCATGATATTCTTTTGCTTCTTAGGTGGCACCTTTGGTTGTTTTTTTGAAAACTCAACAAACATACTACGGTATTGCACACCACCTTTTTCTGGGATAGCATTCTTCTTAAAACCGAAAGGCAGAGGAGTCAAATTACCACTTTCCGCGGTCACTGAGGAGGAACAATCAGGTTTCGAAATACCAGTATCTGACCAGGAGTTATATGTTAGTGAGATTTGGAGATTGTCTCCCCCTTGGAGACTATAAGCTTGCTGAAGGCTCATTTTGAGAAGCATTTATTTTATTTTTTCCCATTCACCCACTCAAGCACATACTGTTAGTTAGGCAGAATTGTCTACCACTGCAGATATGAATGCTTATCTCCCCTATTTCTGCAATCTAAGACATAAGAGCAAGCTTTGTTTATAATTCTATATATATATATATATATATATATATATATAATATATATTATATGTGTGTGTGTGTGAAAGAGTGTCTCTCTCTCTCTCTCTCTCTCTCTCTCTCTCTCTATATATATATATATATGTATATATATATGTGTGTGTGTTTCGGTATATGACCAGGAGTTATGTGTTAGTGGTTTCCCCTATTTCCTCTCTCTCACTTTGGAAGATTTATTTTTTCACCACTGAGCCATCGTTAGTTGCAGATATG
>CM031626.1:18306887-18342992 GCA_018398815.1 Conus ventricosus | reverse complement strand
GATCTGGAGGTCTGTAAACTGATCCAACAATGACAGGTCTCTTATTCTTAAATTAATCCTACAAAATAAACTTTCACTATTTTTGCCTTGATATAAAAACTCACTGGCTAAGTTCTTCCTAATGGCAATCAAGACTCCCCCACCTCTTTTTCCAAGTCTGTCCTTTCTATAAATATCAAAATCCTCCATTAGAAGTTCACTGCTGGATGTTCCAGTTTCTAGCCAAGTTTCTGTTCCAATTACAACATCAATGTTTTTTTCAGTGACTAAATTACTGAGTTCTTCCTTTTTCTTAATAAGAGATTGGAAATTTACGACTATGCATTTAAGTTTATCTTTTTCTCTTAATGATTTGGGTTCAGTTGCACTTTATGATTTAGGATTTTATCAGTTTTAGAATCAGGGTGGATGCAAACTTAGGACAAAATTTCAAGTTTTCTTTTGGGATCGGTCTGGTGAGATAGGGTCAAAACGGTTGCTTTCTGAGCTGCAGTTTTCAATAGAATCTTCAAAAAGTCTTGAACTAAAGTTTGGAAGCCCGCAGGTAAAACAAGTCCATGATATATCACTATTGCATAATGCTTCATAAACTGCTGAATTCATTAACATACATTTAGTGTGATACCATGAATTGCAGACGTCACAGGCAACTGCTTTATGTTTCCATGTGACTCTCAAATTGCAAACTCCGCATGGATATTTTACTTTGGTGGACGGACCAGATTGAGTTCAATGTCTCCTGATAGGATAAGGCTTAAAAGCCATGATTTAACTCCTCTATGTCTAACTCTTTTAATCAAACAATTCCTTATCACTGTACTATTTCTAATATTAATTGAAATCAGGGTTCAAATCTGGGCCTTTCGAATACAGGCGCTTACAGACATGATTGAAACTTACAAACTTGCACATGGATTTTATGACATTAAAAAACCACTGGCACACTTTCAGTTGAATACAGAATCTTCAACTAGAGGGCACCTGTTCAAACTAACAACAGCAACAACAAAATACTAAAACTTCAGAAGCAGCAAACTTTCACAAACAGAATTGTTAATACTTGGAATAACTTGCCAGTCAATGTTGTTGGAGCAGAAACTTTAACACTTTCAAAAACCGTCCAGATAAACACTGGATACACCTTATGTTTCAAACAAAACAATATTGCCTTGCGTTTATTCAAAATTTCCAAAACCACGCAGGTGCTTCATAGAAGTGCGAGAAAAAGACCAAAATATTTCTCGCTAAAACCATATAATTATCCACGCTAAGCAGGCTAAAGGCTGGAATTGCCTAAAATACTACTGACATGATATGATATGATATGACAAGGTTCCAGCAACGTACTGATCCTGATCCTGCTGATCCCGACTAACTGGGACTAGTGGGAGATCGAATTCCCGCATATCCGGACTCGAGTGTAGCTCTAACGGTACCTAATCATACAAATTATTCACTGAAGATAGTTAGTCAAGCAACATTTGTGACGCAGTTTACCTTTATAATGTAACAAAGATCGACTCTGTCTGCAAAAGATACTGTAGTATTCGCTCAATCTTTCAATCATCAGCTTTACAAATGATCACCCATGGCGTCGGTCTAATGCTCAGCAACCGTAAATTCCTTCCTCCAGTCCCGGATGTACAGTATTGTTATCATGACGTAATCATTGTATGGATCGGATATGGATATGACATCCCTTCACTTCTCAGTAAAGATTTCAATTATTTTAGTATTTCTTTAAATGTTGAATTATCTAAGTATATATTATGCCTTAGAATTAGTATTATTTATCTTCTATTTCTTTTTAGAAATAACTATTAAGTTAAGGATGAAAGTAATAATAATTGTAGCCGTGTTCACCCGTCATAGAGGAGATACTTTGTTCATGAGTTATCTTCCCCCCCTACCTCCCTTGGTTGAATCTCATTTTTATTGTGTAAATTCTACACCGCTGATGTCACAAAAATTAATGTATTCTATTTATTACAACTGTGTTGGGCTGAGAAGCCCATATTTTCTCTAAAACTGGCATTTCGCACAATTAAAAATCTTGGTGCCATTTTGAATTGTCCGACGAACAAACTGTACATAATTCTTGATTTCACAAAAAAAAGTATGAGAATCCACCACTAACCCGCCAACACCCCCCCCCCCCCCCCCCCCCCCCCCCCCACCCCCCTCTGTTTTAATCTTTTAGAGTCTTGCGCTGCGCAACCAGTTGTGTAATAGCCATCACGGCTCCTACAACTAGTCGCCAACCAACAACTACAGGCGGAGATCCAGATCCAATCCAGAATCCATGAATGCGCATTGAAAGTAAAGTCCATAAGCTCTCATTTCGTATATCGCATGCCTATGATCTTTTCTGACAAGCTTGCGACTATACGAAATGACTGACGGCGCTGGTCCCTTGAGCAAGTCGCCTTCTTTGTTGATTGTCGGGTTTTGATCTAAATTGTCGTTTAATGAAATTCGGACTTCCCAATTGAAATCTTTTTAATGACCCCATTTCTATGATAGAAGCAATCGAAAATATATAAAATTGTCATCCGATGGACCATTTCAACAGAATAACATTTACCGAAGATTGTGTTAGGAGCACATGGCGACGGCCATGTGATGATGAAAGCAAGTTGTGTTTCTGACAAAGTTCTCCGCTCGGACGGCATCTTGGATAATGAAATTTATAATGTATAAAAAGAGCGAAATGCAAGCTTTTCATTCATTACAAAATTATTTTATGCTGTTTGGTATTTTTCATCGAAATATAGGAAAATATTACGTAAACGCGTTAATGGTTCATTCTCGACTTTAATCACCAATAACTTTATTCAGCCATAGAATTGTCAAATATGACTTATTGCATTTTATTCCTTGGGTTCTGAGGTTTTCATCGATATCAAATATGTTTGGATACTTTGAACGTACGGCGAGCTAGACAATGCAGAAGCTGCGACAGATAGCACAAATTTTGTCATTTGCTGCCCTCGCGAGCTCATTTTGCGTGCGGCGCTGCATGTCTTCTTTGCGGACCAGGCAAGCTGTATAAATTTGGGGCGCGGCATGAGTGCGAGCAATGCCAGACACCAGGCCGAAGCAAACTTCACAAAACCTGTCATGGAAGACAACTCAGCCCCCTACAATGGAGACCTCACCATAGCGAACTGAGGATGGAAATTAGTAGCCTAGGTCAGCCAGCAAGGCTTCTGGCTCTGACCCTATATCCTACCACATGATTCGCCGACTCACAGAATCCATGTTTAAAGGGTACTCCACATGTTCTACCAAACATGCTGGGTATCTGGCACGATTCCAAAAGCTGGAAGGAAGCCCTGGTGGTAGCCATCCCCAAAGATGGCAAACCACCAGAACTTCCCACAAGCTACCGACCAATAGCTCTAACCCCCCACCTTGATAAAGTGTATGAAAAAATGATCAAACCAGACTTGAGTTCCACATAGAAAAACAAGGCTTGCTACCTGTATGCCAGGCCAGATTCCAAAAAGGGTAGGAACTGCATGGAACACGTCGTGCAACTCATCGAAAATGTCAAGAAGGACATAAGACAGCGCTACCCAAAGGTAACATTTGCCGCATTCTTCGACATCAAGAAAGCCTTCGACAGGGTGTGGCATGCAAAACTACTAAACAAAATGCACCTGCTGGCATCACAGGCCGCCTATACAAATTTGTGGAAGCATTCTTGCAGTCAAGGTAGGATCAGCCAAATCAGAAACCCACACCATGACATGGGAGTACCACAAAGGAAATGTCATAGCTCCCATCCTCTTCAACATCATGCTTCACGACATCACACAGGAAATAGAACAAAACATCAAACGTGAAGTGAAAGTATCACTCTTCGCCGACGATCTGGCGATATGGGTCAATCACATACCACGTCAACAAATAAGTCTATGAGCAACCTCCAAATCGCCATAGACGCTATCCACACGTATATATGTGAAAAAACGGATTCAAACTCTCTGCAGAAAAGACGGTTTTCATTGTTTTTTGCCAGAAAATAAAGAACCGAGAAAGGTACTCAATACAAATTGGTGGACACAAAATAAAAACAAGTAAAGAAGTCAAATTTCTGGGGGTTACCATCACCCAAGACCTAACCTGGGGTGCCCACATCCAAAAACTGGCAAACAAGGGCATGTGTGCAGTGGGAACAATCAAAACCCTTTCAAGAGAGACCTGGACAACTCCAAAAGCCTTATACACCTGACAGGAGCCCTGGTTCGCCCCAAACTGATCTATGGACACAAAGTCTTTTTCACCGCCTCTAAAAGACGTGGGAAAAAAGCTACAGCGCATCGAGCTAGCAGCTCTGAAGCAAGCCATAGGACTCCCCCAAAGTGCTGTCAACAACTTGGTCTACCAAGAAGCAGGCTGGTTACCCCTAAGAGATGAATGCCGCCGCCGGGGTGCCAGCTGCGAAGTCCTCACCTCGATAGTACCAAACACTGTCAAACAGCACTCAACGTGGACGCTACTCATGTGACATGGCAAAGGAGTGCTATCTAGCCAGGAAAAAAAAACCCAGGTATACCAAAAGACCAGCCACTAAACTCACAGACAGCAAACATGTGGGGAAAGAGCCAAGTCAGACCGGACCAGGCAGTCCCCTCACCACCTATGCCCTACCCTCCTTGGGAGATGGAGAGACCACAGATCCTAACATCCTTCGGAAATGGTGCCACAAAACAAACAGACCCATTGCGTCTACCAGCATAGCAAAGACCCAAATGTATGAACGCTTCAGCCACTACGTCCCATCTACACAGATGGTTCTGTCCTAGAAAACGGGGAGGCAGGGTGAGCCTTTGTGATTCCAAACCTGGGATCTCAAAGCAATATCACCTAAACAAGGGGTAAGTATCTTCACTGCTGAACTGCACGCCATCCTTATGGCAAGCACAACAGTGAATGACATGCCTCAGCCACCAAGAGCAGTCGTCATCCTGTGTGATTCTAAGTCCTCATTGCAGGCACTAGCAGGTGGAGGAAGGAAAAATAGGAAAGAAATCCAGTCCGAAATCCTTTTTAGCCCATCAAATCATATGCAAGGTACAGAACTGACATTCAGTGGCTCCTGACCCACACAGGCATACGGGGCAATGAAATGGCCGACCAAACAGCCAAGCCAGCTATAGAGAACGACACACCCATCAACCTTGGACTATCAATGACCTAAGTATATAAACCATGCTCAAGCAGCTGTTTACAGAGAACGAGAAAAACACTCAAAGACCGATGTGAGACAAGGGGATGGCTATACCTCCCTATACATGGAAAGGGAAACTAGGCCAGAAACTCCCCAGAAAACACCTCCAACTAGTGAGGAGGCTACGCACAAGGTGCCGCAGGGGATTTCTCATGAGCACCAAATGTGCATGCGGAGCGTTGTGTCACTCCAACATGCCCTACACGTATATGTTTAAAAAAAAAAAAAAAAAAAAAAAAAAAAAAAAGGACCGCCTTTACAAAACAAAACAAAACAAAACAAAGGAGAAAAAAAAATGAGCTAAAAATGAAAGAAGAAAAAAAAAACAAAAAGGTAAAGGCGGGGTGGTGGAGGGAAAAAAGAAAAAAAAAAATGATTACGTCATGATAACAATACTGTACATCCGGGACTGGAGGAAGGAATTTACGGTTGCTGAGCATTAGACCGACGCCATGGGTGATCATTTGTAAAGCTGATGATTGAAAGATTGAGCGAAACTACAGTATCTTTGCAGACAGAGTCGATCTTTGTACATTATAAAGGTAAACTGCGTCACAAATGTTGCTTGACTAACTATCTTCAGTGAATAATTTGTATGATTAGGTACCGTTAGAGCTACACTCGAGTCCGGATATGCGGGAATTCGATCTCCACTAGTCCCAGTTAGTCGGGATCAGCAGGATCAGGATCAGTACGTTGCTGGAACCTTGTCATATCATATCATATCATTCAGTAGTATTTTAGGCATTCCAGCCTTAGCCTGCTTAGCGTGGATAATTATATGGTTTTAGCGAGAATATTTTTGGTCTTTTTCTCGCACTTCTATGAAGCACCTGGTGGTTTTGGAAATTTGAATAAACGCAAGGCAATATTGTTTTGTTTGAAACATAAGGTGTATCCATGTGTTTATCTGGACGGTTTTTGAAAGTGTTAAAGTTTCTGCTCCAACAACATTGACGGGCAAGTTATTCCAAGTATTAACAATTCTGTTTGTGAAAGTTTGCTGCTTCTGAAGTTTTAGTATTTTGTGTTGCTGTTGTTAGTTTGAACAGGTGCCCTCTAGTTGAAGATTCTGTATTCAACTGAAAGTGTGCCAGTGGTTTTTTAATGTCATAAAATCCATGTGCAAGTTTGTAAGTTTCAATCATGTCTGTAAGCGCCTGTATTCGAAAGGCCCAGATTTGAACCCTGATTTCAATTAATATTAGAAATAGTACAGTGATAAGGAATTGTTTGATTAAAAGAGTTAGACATAGAGGAGTTAAATCATGGCTTTTAAGCCTTATCCTATCAGGAGACATTGAACTCAATCCGGGTCCGTCCACCAAAGTAAAATATCCATGCGGAGTTTGCAATTTGAGAGTCACATGGAAACATAAAGCAGTTGCCTGTGACGTCTGCAATTCATGGTATCACACTAAATGTATGTTAATGAATTCAGCAGTTTATGAAGCATTATGCAATAGTGATATATCATGGACTTGTTTTACCTGCGGCTTCCAAACTTTAGTTCAAGACTTTTTGAAGATTCTATTGAAAACTGCAGCTCAAAAGCAACCGTTTTGACCCTATCTCACCAGACCGATCCCAAAAGAAAACTTTGAAATTTTGTCCTAAGTTTGCATCCACCCCTGATTCTAAAACTGATAAAATCCTAAATCATAAAGTGCACTGAACCCCAAATCATTAAGAGAAAAAGATAAACTTAAATGCATAGTCGTAAATTTCCAATCTCTTATTAAGAAAAGGAAGAACTCAGTAATTTAGTCACTGAAAAAAACATTGATGTTGTAATTGGAACAGAAACTTGGCTAGAAACTGGAACATCCAGCAGTGAACTTCTAATGGAGGATTTTGATATTTTATAGAAAGGACAGACTTGGAAAAAGAGGTGGGGAGTCTTGATTGCATTAGGAAGAACTTAGCCAGTGAGTTTTATATCAAGCAAAAATAGTGAAAGTTTATTTTGTAGGATTAATTTTAAGAATAAGAGACCTGTCATTGTTGGATCAGTTTACAGACCTCCAGACTCAGATGAAAATGTATGTTCGTCTATCTGCAGAGACATTTCTAACATTGTTTTGGCCAATAGGAAGGCAATATTATGGATTGGTGGAGACTTTAATTTACCAGATATTGATTGGGTGAAGATACCATACTTGGTAATCAATACAGTAAAAATATTAATACTCAGTTTTTTGATGCCACCAAAGACCTTGGATTAGTACAGTCAGTTGAATCACCAACTCGTGGAAAGGCATTCCTGGATTCATTTTTTACCAATTGTCCAGGCACTTTAGCAATCAGGAATTAATTGCAGGCCTGGGTGATCATGACATAGTTCTCTTAGAGAGCAACTTTCAACCCTTTCGAAGAAAACCCCCAAAGCGTACCATCAGACTCTGGAACCAAGCAGATTTACCAAAATTGCGCAGGGATACACATGATTTCAGTCGTCTTTTTTTGAGGTCCCATAGTGTTAAAGATAATGTCAGTGACCTTTGGAAGTGTATAAAAACTAATTTGGAATTTATTATGGATGTCAACATACCTACTAAAATAACTTCAAGCAAGAACCACCAGCCATGGATTACTACTAAAAACTAAACGTTTGTTGAGAAGGAACATCGTTTCTTTAAGAAATTGAAACTACATCCTAATTCAGAAAGATTACTGGTTAGGTATAAACATATTAAGAGAAGGTGTCAGAGAGAATGTAGACTTGCTCACTCCAATTATGTTAATTCGATGATTTCGGAAGGTGATCATCAAAACAAGAAATTATGGTCTTACATAAGGAGCAAGAGACAGGACAACATTGGGATTCCAGACCTGAGAAACAACCAGAATAACCTAATACAGGACCCTGAAGGGAAAGCAAACTTACTTAACAAGCAGTTTTGTTCAGTTTTCTCAAATCCCAAACCTTTAATTAACGTTAGACTAAAGGATGATGATAAACTCCCTGAAATGCAAAATATCAAAGTAAACAAAGCAGGAGTATTTAAGTTACTGACCAATATCAATGAAAACAAAGCTACTGGTCCCGATGGCGTTCCTGGCAAGCTCTTAAAATTATGTGCCAATGATTGAGTGAGGTATACCAATTACTTTACCAAGCTTCACTGGACCAGGGAGTAATACCTGATGAGTGGCGAGATGCGAGCATTGTTCCCTTATTCAAAAAGGGTGACAAAACAAAGCAGAGAACTATAGACCTGTATCTCTTACATCCATATCAGCTAAACTACTTGAACACATAATATAGTAGTATAATGGACCATCTTGACAAATATGACTTCTTAAATAACGCCCAGCATGGTTTTAAACAGCGAAGGAGTTGTGAGACTCAACTTATAACAACTCTCAATGATTTAGTAACTGTCTTAACAACAGACAGCAAATAGATGCAATTTTATTAGATTTTTCTAAAGCCTTTGATAAGGTTGACCATGAGGGCCTGCTGCTTAAATTAGAACACATTGGCATTGGCGGTTCTTTGCTAAAATGCGCTAGATCATTCCTCGTTGGGAGAACGCAGAAAGTTGTTGTGGCAGGGTCGTCATCCCATTGTAAACCAGTCTTGTCAGGTGTACCACAGGGAACTGTTCTGGGGCCCTTGTTTTCTAATTTATATAAATGACATAAGTAGAAATCTCTCTCCTGGAACTACTATAAGGCTTTTGCAGATGACAGTTTTGTATATAGAACAATTAGAAGCAAGAATGATACACACATTCTACAAGAAGATCTAAACGCTTTACAAGATGTGGGAAAGAACTTGGAAAATGGAATTTCATCCTCAAAAGTGCCAAGTGTTGCGTATATGTAACAAACGCTCACTAATTAGATCAGATTATTCTATTCATAATACTATTCTTAAAGAAACTAATGCTGCAAAATATTTAGGCGTGATTATAGATAGTCGTCTCAAATGGAAAGAACATTACAGTTTAGTATGTAAGAAAGCAAATAACATCTTAGCTTTCTTATACAGGAATATCAATGACTGCCCCCAAAAGGTTAAAGACGACTGCTACAAAACACTGGTTAGACCAGTACTGGAATATGGTTGCTCAGTTTGGGATCCTTACCATCTAAAGGACATTGATAACCTTGAAAATATTCAAAGAGAGCAGCACGGTTCGTAACAGGGAACCACATCAGAGAAAAGGGGAATACTAGGAAGAACATGAGGAAATTAGAATGGAAACCCTTAGAAGAGAGAAGAGCTTTTATTAAACTTAACAAACCTTTTTCAAAGGCAGGCTAAAGTAATTGATATTCCAATGGAACAACTAGTATTGAATAAAAGTAGCACCAGGAGTGGCGGTCAATGTTATACCATACCTGCATCAAATATTGACAGCCACTTACATTCTTTTTATCCCAGTTCTGTACGCTGTGGAACTCCCTGCCGGGTGCCATCAAGATTGCACAAATGCAATCTCATTCAAAAAAACAAATTGATTCGACAGTTTTGAGATCTGCATATTGACGATTTTCTATTTTACTTCCCCTGATATTTTACTATTACCTGGGCCTGAAAATTTTACCATTGCTTTTATCTTCTTGAATATCGAGTGCGACCCTTGTTGCCAAATTTGCTCCAGGGGCCAACAGTCTAAGTCGCATGTTTTATGTTATTTTATTTTACTTTTTAACATGCGCGCTGGTGACCTACTCGTTTTTGAGTGACCAGTATTTTAGGAAGAAGAAGAAGTCAAAAACTGAAGCTTTGTTCATACGAATACTTCTGCAGGTCACCATTTAAAAAGAAAAAATAAATAAATCTCTGAATATCTTCGATGGGATTACTGTTGTTTTTTTTTCAAGTTTGTTGTCTATACAGCATTGCCATATTCAATAACTGGTCTGACTGATGTTTTAAATGGAACCATTACTTCACTGTCTTTACACTGAATATTGCCTACTATCATCCCTGCTAGTCTATTTGCTTTTTTTTAATGGTTTCATTAACGTGCTTATCAATGACAATTCAGGGTCTATTATCACTCCTAGATCTTTTTCAGCATAAGTCTCTTCAAGCAATACACCTTCCGTGTAATAATCATACGTGGGATTATTCTTATGTGCATGAAGCACTTTACACTTCGTATTGTTCAATTTAATCTGCCAGGCATTTGTCCATGCAACAAGTTCATCAATACTCTTCTGTAATTCAGTGGAATTATCAACAGACTCTATAGGGTGTAGACTTTTGTATCAGCACCAAAGATTTTGACAGACTACTAACAACATCAGGCATATCGTTAATGTAGTAATGAACAGGGTGGGTCCAGGACACTACCTTGGGGACCCACTAGTAACTTTCCCATGATCAGGAACCTGATTCCAACTTTAAATAGTTGTCGACTATAGTACTTAGAAAATCAGTAATCCATGAGAGTATATCTCCACCTATTCCATAGCCTTCAAGTTTAGCTACTAGTACAGTAGTAGAAAAAACTCGTGGAGAGCGTGGCAGCAGAGAGCCTCAGAAGAGAAGCCCCCTTCAAGCAAGTGTTTCGGCCCTTGTCTCCTGACATTTAGGGGGTTGGGCCACACACGGTTCATGACTCCGGATGTCCCTCTGCTGCCCCCTTTTTTTCCCCCCATCTTGGGACGAGCCATGGCCGGGATTCGAACCCATGACCCTCTGGACATGCTCATTTTCCACTTAATGACTCGCACACTAACCACTGAGCCACAGAGACACCTGATATTTGTAGGAAATTTAAGCCTAATGAAGTTCACTTTTGTTCCTCCTTGGCCAGATCCAGCTTGAACACCTCTCTGCCGCTTCTGCCATTGCTTTCAGGCTCTGGTTTTTCCCTCCCTGCAAACTGAGAGCTGTTTCATGACGCTGTATGCAGACGTTCCTACAAACCCCTAGCTCCAATTTCTGCAGTGAGGACTTTGACCTGATAGCCTTCTCTCCTCAGGCTGTTTGCAGATCAGCATACTTGTCAGTCTTGTAATTTGAGCTGCCTCCATTCTGTTCTCATATGGCACCGTGAGCTCGATCATGATCAGCTGCTTGGTTGACAGAGAGTGGACTACTATGTCTGGTCTCATGCCACTCTTGCTGATGATCTCTGGTGACTCTTCCATTCTGGGAGGTCTGCAGTGCACTCCCAGTCATCTGCCCCGTCCAGCAGACTCTGCCTGCATGTTCCGAGTGGCACTTTTGTTTTTGGCCATGATTTGCCGCCTCCTGCCATGAAGAATGTTGCGGGTGCTTTTGGAGTCCTGATTTTCCTTTTGTGGTGTTGGTACTAGCCCAGACTACTTGTACAATCTCTTTGAGCACTTGGTTGTGCCTCCATGTGTACCTTCCTTGAGCCAGGGCTACTTTACATGAGCTTAGGACATGCTCCACTGTCTTATATGTGGTACAGTATAAAAAAAACTTCCACATGCCACATGCGAGCTCTTCGCTCCATACTCGGAATCCATTGGCAGGACAGTGTTTCCAACTCGAGGTCCTGGACCGTGCTCACAGTACAAGTATCGAGTCCATGCTCATCAAGGCCCAGTTTCGATGGGTGGGGCATGTCATCCGTATGGAAGAGCACCGTATGCCAAGGCGACTGCTGTATGGAGAGCTTCTGCACGGCAGAGAAAACCAAGGACGCCCAAAGAAACGGTACAAGGACTCGGTCAAATCAAGCCTCCAGTGTGCGAACTCAAACCAAAAGAACTAAGGAGTGCGCCAGTGACCGACCTCTGTGGCGGGCCACAATTCACAAAGCCGCTTTCCAACTTCGAAAGTACTCGACGCCAAAAGCTGACTGCCGCCAGGGATCAACGCCACAGAGCAGCAGCAGCAGCAGTGATCACGACAACGGACTTCCAGTGCCCCCACTGTTCCAGACTCTGCGCCTCCAGATTGGGGCTGCAGAGCCACCTCCGTGTACATCGATGAGCTGCAGAAACGCTAACGTCATCTTCGGATCCGAAGGACTACCATCACTAGCCCAGACTACTTGTACAATCTCTTTGAGCACTTAGTTGTGCCTCCATGTGTACCTTCCTTGAGCCAGGGCTACTTACATGAGCTTAGGACATGCTCCACTGTCTTATATGTGGTACAGTATAAAAAACTTTTTGCAAGTCTGAATTAACTGCATCGGCTGGCATGTTGTCATCCAGCTTTACCATCCAATGCTACATTTGCAACAGAAAGAGAGAGTAGCCGAACTATGTTTGTCTCGGGGAGATCCAGAAATCACGAACTATCTGGATCGATTTTCCCTCAAAATTTCGGTGAAACTGCATCCTGATTACACCATCCGATCCTGGGTTTTCTTCTCCAAACTGACCAACCATTTGTTTGTTTTGTCGAGAGAATGTGCAAATGCTGCTTTGGTCACAGTACCGTTCGTTAAGCCTAATGAAGATACCTCTGCAATCTGCGTTAACTCGCCAACACAAGTTCGGCAGTGCAAATAAGCTTGTTTATGACATTGAGACTTTTGTCTCACCTTAGTCACAAAACCTGTGTTTGTAGCTGTTGTGTTTTATAGCCGTTGATTGGCTCCTGCGACGTATGCATCCAGATCCAGATCCAGAAAACTGACAATAACTTTTCTTCGCTCTCTGATTTTTACGCCAACTCTCTTTTCTTAAATTGAAATTCTTGAACGACACTCAGGTAAAATTGATACAGTAGAACCTTTTTTACTCCAGTTTAACCCTAGATGGCCCGAGTTTAGTTAATTAAATGATCAACAATTTACCTAATTGTCGGTTTATTTAACAAAAATTTATAATGCACACTCCTCTTGACTGGGGCGCATGATAGTTTTGTGAAGGCTATCATATGTGTTTATGATTAACAAATGTATAAAACACACTTTAGCAGACATCTGCTCTTTGTATAATCGTAGCTATAGTGTTTGTATGAATAGACATAATACTTGTCATTTTGTTTCTTTGGTTTATGGTTAGACCTGGATATGTGGATATATATATATACGTTTTTTTCTGCAATGCATGCAATGTGTGATTATTAACTGAATTATTTATTAAGAAAAGAATCTTTGCACACATGCATACCCAAACATGTGTATTTACACACATACACACACTCACATTCTCTCTCTCTCTCTCTCTCTCTCTCTCTCTCTCTCTCTCTCCTCTCTCTCTCTCTCTCTCTCTCCACACACACACGCACACGCACACACACACACACACACGCACACGCACACACACACACACACACAACACTTTCTTTACTGTTCCAAGACGGACCATTTTCTGTGATGTCTGTAAATGTTTGAAGAGTTATTGCATGGCTCTTTAAAAAAGAAAGAAAGAAAAACAGTATGTATTACTAGTAGTGTTAAAAAATGTTATTGTATGTAATATATCATTAAAAAAAACAGTCTATGTATTCTATTAGTGTTAAAAAATGGTATTGTATATAATATATCACAACGATTCAATTTTAAGATTTAGTGCGAATTTGGATTCTAACTGGCGTCATATCAGAGAAAGAAAGACCGTCCGAAAGGAGGTGGATTTATTCTGTTACGGCACCATGAGTAACAAATGCAGCTAGAAATTGGCAGTCACTGCAGTGCAGATGAGAGAAAGTGGATTAAGTTAGGCGTAGAGACAGTTTGGGCATCCCTATGATAATGTAGGGGATATGATCAAGATTCATGCAATAGTTTCTGGCATAGTTCAAATAAAGTGAGAAGACTGTTTATCCTTTTAAGGGTCTGTGTCTTCCCATGTGCCCTTCTTTTTTTTTGTTTTTGTGTGGTTTTAATCCATTTGTTTGGTGTGTTTTGCAGGCTTCTTCTCAGACAGAAAACATCCACCATGAATACTGCCATGAGATGGTCCGTATTGCTCATCATGATGATATATGGTGAGTTCTCTCTCTCTCCTCTCTCTCTCTCTCTCTCTCTCTCCTCTCTCTCTCTCTCTCTCTCTCTCTCTCTCTGACGCTCAATGTGTCTGCATTTTTCACTTCTTTTCTTGTCTTTTAAAAAAGGTTTCCTCTCTAACCTCATGTTTTCTTTTCAGTTTTCCACTCCTCCTTCTTCCTCTCCAGGGCTCCTCCTCCTCCTCCTCTGCCTCCTCCTCCTCCTCTTCCTAATATTTTATAATTATATATTTCTTTCTTTCTTTTTTTTTTTTAAGGAAGGGTCTCCACCTTCCTCCCACACTGGATGTGTGTGTGTGTGTGTGTGTGTCACAGTGCCCACTGTCTGTGTCTCTCTGTATGTTTTTTGAGGTTTGTTTTTGTTTGCTTTTTTGAACACAACTCGCACAGGTATACCATGGAAGTCTGTATGTTCTGCTACTAATGGACATTCTCTTGCTGACTTTAACATTTTGGCAGTTGAAAAGGATAATCAGGGTTAGTCTATATGCTAATTTTTGATGTAGTGACACTTGATTTTGTTTGTCACAAAACAAAAAAATATTGAAAACGAAAATGAATAAAGAGAGGCAAAGAGAAAGAAACGGAAAGAAAGAATGAGAAAGAAAGAAGAAAGATTGAAAGAAGGTGAAAAATCTGAAGAAGGGAGGGAGGGCGAAAAATCTGAAGAAAGAGGGAGGGCGAGAGAGAGAGAGAGAGATAGACAGACAGACAGACAGACAGACAGAGAGAGAGTGAGCGAGACGGAGGGAGAGAGATCTTCTAGCACTAGCAAAAGAGTGTGCATATTGTCTTGTAAACTGGTGTATTCCCCAAGGAGGATATCCTGACAGGAAAAAAAGGAGACAACAAAGAAGACATGAGACAATCAGAATTGGTTGGTGTGCGTGCTAGTGTGAATGTAATTGTGTGGGTGGTGGGTGAATGGTTGCGTGGATGTGTGGGTGCATTCATGCATGAGAGAGAGAGAGAGAGAGAGAGAGAGAGAGAGAGAGAGAGAGAGAGAGAGAAGAGAGAGAGAGAGAGCATTATTTTTTCTTTCCATTTTTCTTAATGACAGTAAACCGTTTTCTTTGTTTTAATTTCACTGTATTCATGATTTGCAGAGTATGTTTCATCCATATGAACTTTTGCCGACATGATGTAGCACACTTGGCTGTTTTCTCTTGTGTATTTTGTGAGAAAAGATCATTGGAAGCAATGGTAAAAAAAATGTTTTTAGCTATGCTAATGCATATCTTGCCATTAAGAACAAACCTGATGTATTATGGCAATTGTTTGTTGGTTTACTTGATCTTTGAAATCCAAACACAGTGATCATTTTATGTCCGCGCCTTGCGCCATTGGCGCATAAATAAAAAAAATGACCCATAAAAATCTTAAGCTGTGCGCCGATCGGCGCATCGTTATAACGTTTCGACACAGAGTGCTGTGCGCTCACACTCTGTAGACTCCCCAACAAAATTTGTCTGCTACCCAGCGACAGCTAATGTGACGTAAAATGTCATTGGATCAGACTACAATCAGGCGGTCTGGTCTGCCCAATCAGAAGAAATCTTTCGTCTACCCCAGAGCCTCGTTTTGGAGCGCTTTTCACACACGAAAAGTTGTGTGAGTGTCGCCATTTTTCTGTCCGAAGAAGAAAACACCATGCCTCCTAAAAAGTGGAAGTTATTAATTCCTGACAGAATGACCCATAAAATTTGGAAATGGCCCATAGAAGTTGGTCACAGTGGGCCATTTGAGCCATAGATTTTCAGCAAAAAATGATCACTGCAAACAGAACGTCTGTTCCAGTTGGTCATCTGCAACTCCAATCCTGCTACGTATTAAAGTTTTCTTTTTTTATGCTGATGAGCACTGATGAAAGAAATATTCAATAAATATTCTGTTTCATGTACAGAATCATCATATCTATTTTATTTGTATTCATAACTTCCATCTTTTGCAGAATGATGTTGGTTAGAATGTGTCACGATCACTTTTTTCATAGCAAGTCGTATAGAAAAATTTCTTCTGTTTCTTTCCTAAGTATTTTCCATACAGTTTCGTTGAAAGGAGTGCAAAGTGTCCTTTGCCATTTTCACATGCAAATGGCTCTGAGATTAAATTTTCAGTTTTGATGCTCACGGTTCCACTTTTGAAGTACAGGTGCTTGCCCCACAACAAGGGACACGTGGTCCTTCCACTGATAGCGAGTCATTGTGGATCCAGTTTATCCATGGTTTAGGATTCGTCTTGAACAGGACGATATGGTTTCAAAAAGAGGTGAATTGAAACGAAGTAAAAGGGAAAATTACTGTGCCACCAGACGAATTAAATGAGCAAATTACAAGACATTTGCAATGCGTTTTGACCTCTTTGCTCTTCTTCAGCCAAGACAAGCAACATTCAAGACAATGAAATGAAGCATGAAGAGACAGTCGGGTATCTTCTCAAACGGGGCGCAAAATGAATGCAGAATGGACATGAGGCTGCTGGGAAAAGAGACAATGCTGGTTGAACTCTGAAGTAATAATGGTGATAAAGATTTATAATGATGATATAAATGTTAATATTAATGATCATTAATAATTATAATGATGAGGGTGATGATGATATCTGTTTGTCTGAATGAGTTGTCTGAATGCGTTGGCAGTTGGTCTGCCACCAGGTGTTTTAAGTCATTATGAGAAAGAATAGTCTGTTGTTTAGTCGAGGGCCCAGACTTCTAGATTTTCTTAATTTATTGTTACATAGTCGATTAAAACAGCTAACATTACTTTAACCGGTGGGTCTATTGTTAGTTTACCCGGAAACTTGAGAAATAGCATGAGCAACACTTGCCCGTACGCTTGCTGGATCAATGACTTCTAAATCAATATCATTCAGTGCTCTTGATAAATCTTCTTGCATTGCTTCAAACAATTCGTCTGGACCTTCATATATTTTATCCATGCTGAGTTTCTTTTCTAACTCAAAATATTTATTTAAATTAAAAAAAATAATTAATCCGAATCAATATCAACGGTCTTTTTGTGCTTGGACTCATAACTAAAGTATAAACACCTTTGGCGTTGTTAATGTGAGCTGTTTAGAACAGAGTTAATGTTCGTTTACTTTTTTTAAACATTCCCTTTTTTATCTGCTCGGTGTCTGGCTGTTGAGAAAAAGTTGTCCTCGCCTTTCTTTGAAGATCAAACTTTTGTCTTTTATAGTCATCAAAATCGGCCTGTAAACGACTAAAATTCTTCATCCGTTGATGTTTGAGTCAGCTAGCGCTTTATTTATTGTCAGTTTGAACGAACTAAGTTTAGTGTTATTAGTTAAACCATAGCTGTGTGCTTTTGGAGTTTAGTTTTTAATTTTTTGCTAGCGCACCTAAGCTAATGAACACGGGCCCAAGAGCAAAAGGGACAACCCCCTAGAGGAAAAGCTGGGGTGCGCCTATGCCTGTTGTAAGAGACCAACACTCGTTCTGTGATAGAGCGCTTAAAAGTCGATGCCCCAGTATTAAATAGGTAACAGCATTAAAGGCAGCAGAATACCTTCGTTTGGCTTTGTTTGTATTTTGAAAGGTCTTGCTTTTAGTATTGCTGCATTTGGTAATGTTTGTTAATCTGAAGGTTTTTATGTCGGGGTTTCTATAGCAGCAAAATTGCCTACTGTCTCTTCTTTAGGTACTCTCGGATAATGCTGAACAGACATGCTTTTTTAAAATAAAAAAATAATTTGTAAGTATATTTTCTAATCTGTTATCTTGAATATTTAGCTGCG
This sequence comes from Conus ventricosus, assembly GCA_018398815.1. Taxonomy (NCBI): domain Eukaryota; kingdom Metazoa; phylum Mollusca; class Gastropoda; order Neogastropoda; family Conidae; genus Conus; species Conus ventricosus. The sequence continues at coordinate 18,325,101 of CM031626.1, read as the reverse complement.
CATCATATATTAAAAACAAATACACTTTAAGCGGTTTATGGCCTCTTTTTCTTTATCAATTTGAATGTTTATTATGTCTCTAACAGTTCTCCCGCTCCTTGTAACTGATTATCCCCCGTTGACCTTAGGTCAATCCTTTAAACCCGTATTTCGTTGTTAAATAAATGATCAAGTCAAAACACTGTGAAGATGAGATCTTTAGACAAAAGGTCAACTGTCGGATTTCTACCCCTCCCGCCCCCAAAACAGTTTTCTTATTTCATCAAATGCTGAAAAGGGGTTTAACCCTGCTAGCGTAGATTTGGTTAGGACTACCTAAATTGTACATTGCCTTTTGTTATTTTAGGATTAACAAATTTTCAGTTTGTCTTTTGAATGGTTCTTCATTTTCACACAGCAATAAAATACTTTAAGCGATCTTGCTGTGGCACTAAAACTAAAATTCCATATAGTGTCTGCCTTGCTTTTAGGATTTTTAGAATGATGAAATCACTCTTTCGTAATATATTGCTAATTTTGCTGATTTTGTTGCTGGATAAACCCTCGCTAAGTCAGGGTTGCTAACAAGGGTCAAAACTCTAACGAGATGTCAGAAATGCTGTACTTTGCTTCGGTGTCTTCAGTTTATAATAAACATATTTGTGGTCATTAAAAGTTAGTTCATATGACAATCTGTCTTTTAATGCTCTTGAAAGTATGGGGCATGCGCTTTTAACAACTCAAAATCTAGGGGTATGAAAAAGCGTTTCCATACGCATAACTTACGCTAAAAACCCTTTTGCCGTCTTTAGCGTTGCGGCGCCTATTCTATGTTTTAGTGCTTTTTTCATTTTCGTTTCCCTTTGAAACGCAAGATCAGCCCTTTCATTCCCGGTTAGCCAAGATCAGAATAGGCTAAAATATGTCTGCATATGTAAAGAAAATTTCTTGCCCTCAAGTTTTATAGAAATTTTCTTAACGATTGCCCGCCCCAGATTCTGTACAACCGCCCTGTTTGGGTCTGTTGTTGAAGCGAGTTCTATTTTAAAAGTAAGAGTGCAGGCCTGGGCACAATCACTTCACCGCTCCTAGGTCTGGAAATTTAACAGTAAGAATTTGATCCGCATCAATAGTAGATGGATTATTTGGAACAGTAATTTCTGCTTTTTTCCCTTCACGCCAAAAGGGCTCTTTCAGTTTTCTATGGGGTAAAGAATCGAGCCATATGCATGAAACATTTTTTTTATAAAACAAAATAAAAAATTTTAATTATTTAAAAACATGGCAGGCATTGAAGATGAAGATTATGTTTTTTAAATCTGGAGACGACATGAGTGACCCCCCTTTGGGGAGCGGCATCGCTCGGGGCTCTCGTGCATGATGAATTAGAAGGGGGCAAAGACGTGAATTAAGAAAGTAAGGCCAGAATCATTATACCAAAGTTTAGGAATTAGAATTCCCGAAAATATATCCCTGATGTTTTTGAACTAAAAGTAACCATTTGTATGTAAAAAAAACCAAAGGAGAACATGTTCAGTTAAACTAAGCGAGACCATCAAGTTTGTAGGCATAAATACAATTAGACAAAGGCTCAGTGTGAGCGAACGGAATCGCCTTGGCTTTACTAAACCAAAAATTAGATGTGGAGGCAGTTGCAAAACTTAAAAACATACACAAAAAACTCCAACAGTAACAAATGCAAAACATGGAACTTGAAGATTTAAGTCAAGCAGCGGGCGAAATAAATCAAGCAATAAAAGCAAAAACCCACTGAAGAAGCAGCATTAAAAACTATGCGCGATCCACCGCTACCTATGAGAAAATTTTATTAGCCCTTTTGTTTCGTCTTTTAAAAACCATCAAAGGGGAAATTAAAAAACAATTTAGCAAAACGGGGTGAACTAGATGAGCATATAAAAAGAGAAAAAAAAAAACTCGTTGGGCTGACGATGCCAACTTAGGACGTGATATTAAAAAAAAGAATAAAACAAGACTAAAGATCTTGAACAAGAAAGATCAGAAAGCTAGAGTGACAACTACTAACCGGACCAATTCGAACTCAAGTGATAAAATAGAGAAAACTATCGAAAAAATTTTATATGAAGACGCGACGCTAGCAGAACGAATAAAAAACATTGTTTAGAGAGAAAGGGTCAATTAGCAAGGTTATAATGCTTAGGATTTGAAATAAGTACACTGGTGTTGGTATTACAGGCGGCGGGGGGTCAAAGCCAGTGCCCCCGCCTCCATCGCCTCCATCGCGACTGATAAATCATGGGTAAAAAAACAACTTGATCATCTTGCGAGTTTATTAAAAAAATTAGCCATTTAAAGCTTTTAGACTCTTTACCTGGTATATTAGGAAGTATTGTTAGCTGGCTTTTGTCTACTGCAAGCAAAGTAGTTGGTTTTTATGGTGAGCACTTATGGACATTATTTTCTCTTAATAGTTGGGTTACTCTTTATTTAAATAAAGAAGGGTAATCCTAGGCTATTTAAATCCAACAACAAGTGCTGTCTTTTCATATTCATGGTCATCGCGAACAGAGTCCCGTCTTCAACGTCTTCGGGCTTTGGGCCACGGGGATTGGATGACTTAATTTTGGGGGGGTATCTTGTTTTTTTATTTTTTGGGTAAATTGCTGGCTCAGATTTAAATGTCATTTTTTCCCGACCTTCTGTTCATTGCCTGCCAAAAGGATTTCATTGTTGTAGTTTATTATTGTTCCCTACTGGAGTCTGAGGTCGAAGGTAGCATATATAAACCAGTGCCAACAGCAAAGTCTACTTTCGATCTTGCGTTTGTAAAACATTTTGGTATCTTTTAATACTTGAAGGTAAATCAACTGTAGAATTTAATGGCGCCCTCTAATTGCTAAGTATTGTTTTTGTGCGTCAAAGCCAGTAGAAGGATCAGTTATGCTCGATCTCGTTTGTGCTTGCGAACCTAGCAAACACCAAACGTAAGTACGAATAGAGTGTTTATTCGTTCTATTCCCGCTCTAGTTAGGCCCTTAGAAAGTGTCTAAAATAAATGTTGTCCATGCTGTTTTATGCTTTGCTTATGGACCCTAGGTGAAAAGTTGTGCCTGAAGAGAAAGATGTGCAAGGAGGATGCCAAGTCCCTAGTTATTTCTTTCTTTTGCACGCCCAAAAATAAGGGGTGCCTAAACCATGATTAAGATCCAACTTTTGTCTAAAGTCTGTTTGGCTTAATATTAAACTCGTTACAGATCCTTTCAAAAGCCCTTTATGTTTATTCTGTTGCTGAATGGATTAACGTTTTGTCATTTGGTAATGGGCTCGCAGTTCAGTCAAAATACGTCTGAAGGTGTAATAAAATGAAATCTGTACACGACCTCACCAAAGGATTAGGGTGATTTAAGTGATCAGCATACGACACTCCCCACCAGTTGATGCACAAAAACACAGCAAAGTTTTAAAATGGTTCTGATAAAACTGCATCGGATGGACTGACCACACTTTCGCGATGTAGTCTTTTTAATAGGGGGGGTTTAAGATATCTGTTTAATGGGGTACTCACCTTTACTTGAAGGTGTCAGTCTGGGTCACAGAAATGTCAAGAGTATCAGTTGTTATTATTTTTAAGATTGTTTGTGCGGCCAACAGAATATTTGCATCAGTATTTAAATGCACTCATTTTTATTTCGTTTTAAAAATGTTTGTAACAATTAACAATCAAGACGTCCCTTTATTTTTAGAACATGCTATTGATAACAATTGCGGAACCAGAATGGTTGCACTTCATGAAATTTTTTACAAAGTTGTTGGTTTAATATAAGTGAATCAAAGAAGAATTTAATAAGATTAAAAAGTTAACAAATCAGGGACCAAAATTAGCCAGTTAACAATACTGATGGTTATTACGGGTTTTGCTCACTAAAAGAAGCAATGAGTAACTTTGACATTACTCTCAAACTTAACAATGCAAATCTGAAAACATGTTAACATTCAAGCCTGAAGAAGAAGTAGGTTATTTTTTTGATAAAGAGCTAGCTAAAAAGTTAGGGCTTTGCAGCTGACAATCATAGATTTAGAGTTACACCAAACAAAATACTTATGAGGGAGAAAATCCGCTCGATCTTGCATTACATTCATTACTCTATGTTCATTTTTGATGAACTGAGCACTGATGAAACTTATATGATGGAGGCCCCCAATGTTTTAAGAGCTCTTCCATAGGGAAAGCTGCATATTTCGATTATGAAATTATACAATTCCTAATTTACAGTTTAAAGATTAGCTTGTGGGGAGGGTCAGATCCTTTAATTTAAAAATCACAGACAAAACGGGGAAAGTCGTAAAATGTTGATAATTGCACATTGTTTTGGAAATAAAATAAATTAGTTGTTCTAAAAATGTCTGCGTGGACCAGAAGAACCGGGGGGGGGTTACATTAGCGCCTGTAAGGTGTATAACCTTAGATTAAAAAGACCTTGCAGACGTTGCGGACTTTGAAAAGAACGGTGAGATAGGCGCTTTTATGGTTTTGAGTACACTAAAGATGGTGATTATAAAGCAAGAGGTTGGCGACAGCAAAAAATTTTCCTAAAAATAGAACAACTGCGCAATCTAGAAGCAAATAATGTTGGCCAGTATGATATAAAATAGTTCGAAAACCCGACCCCAAATGGCACTTAGAACCATATTTAGAATGGGAAATAAAATTTGAATTCATAAGCATTTACATTTTTTAGCCCCCAAAAAGTTTCAGAAAAGCATTCACTTAGCCTTTACATGTAAGTCTTATGCGGACGACAAATAGTCGGAAAGAGATTTAAATAACGCCGTATGGGAAAAAACAGTACATCCCCCACAGAGAGGAAACGGTTATAAAGGATGCTTCTACAAAATTAAGTTCTTTCCAAGCAGAAATTAGGGATGCGTTCACAATGATATTTGAAATTTCTGTCTTTAGATGTTAAGAGGGATGGGGTTGTGGGCGTTAGTGATGACCTTTTAAAAGGAATTAATATTAGTGGCAAAACTTAGACGTTAAACGTCTTAAAGTTACCATCGTCGTTCTTCATAATGGGAGGATATTAAGGTCGTAACAACAAGCAACAAAATCAATATTAGTCTAAATAGAAAAAAATCTTACAGAACTGAATTGGTTAATGTTACACATTTAGGCCTATAGGATTTTATTATACTGAACAGGTTTTGACAGAAAGTATGATAAATATAATAATGGATTAGATTAAATCCCGTTATAAAACTATGGAGCAGTTAAACTTTATGACAAAAAATCCTCATTGTTCATTGATTTGTGGACAAATGGTTGTGGAAAAAAAAATATTTGTCCTCGACCTTTTACAAACAGTTTATCGCTATAATTTTGATTTATATTGTAATTTTCTGTCCAACGCTTGAATTTGGGAAAAAAGCATATCATGATAGAAGGTTTATATGGATAGATGATAACATATTTTTTTGTTGATTCCAGCAAAAAACTGGGGTGAATGTCTAGAAGCTTTTTTATATTGTTTGAGGAACGCAGACGCTATTTATTATAGATGACTGTTCAGCAGAAAAAGACATAAATTAAAAAGAGAAACACTTTGTCAAAATGGCTTCAGTGGAAGACATGCGGGATAAGTGTGTGGTTTTATGCCCGAAATATAACTCGGTTTTAAAAGACTTTAGAGAACAGTTTAAGACTGTAGTTTTATTTCACATGAAAAACAGAGATGATTTGTGAATGTTTGCGTTGAAAATGATGTTATTGAAAACGATCAAGAAAAACCATAGGATTAAACAAAACTAAAATCTGAAAAGTTTAGTAAATTAGTATTGAAAACGGACAACCCTACACAGTATGTTTGTTTGTAGGGTCGTTATTTTTTGGTTATTGAAGTCTTGCTTATCAGAGAACTAATAAATATTAATATTTATTAGTTCTCTTCGTTGGAAAGTTGCATCAAATCTATTGCTTTATGTATGTCTCATAGTGCTGTCCAAAGCAGTTTGCTAGACTGCCACCCTGATTTTTATTGTTCTTTAGGGTCCCCTGAAGAGATCTAGACTGTGGCTTGCTTTCAACAAAAAATTCCCACGGGATTATATTTCATGCAACATGCCCCCTGACTAATGGTGTTCAGTGCGTGTTTGTCTGTGCGACTCTCACCTGAAGAAGTTTGAATGGGTGTACAACTTTTCCCTACACACACCACACACACACACACACACACACACACACACACACACACACACACACACCACACACACACACGCCACACAAACATAGATAGCCAGCAACAACATAAGTTCTTTTTTTTCTTTTTTTTTTGCTGCCTGGACCATCAGATACATATCAAATACATGTAACACAAAAAGCAAAAGCAGGTACATCTATAAACTCACGCCACCACCACCAAGGGCGCGTAACAACACAAGGTATTACACTGACGTTTCAAACATACATGATTTCTTATGTCCTCTTAGGCAGGCCAAGCTAGCACCTACAGCAGTGTTACCACAGATAGAAAAGATTATCAAGACTATATTAAAGCACGAATACTTGTAACAAACAATAAGACAAGCAAAAAAAAGACATTGAAAAGAAGCTATCAAAGGAATGTGAAAATAACCCGAAAGCTTTCTGGAGACATGTACAATCAAAAACAAAGATTAATTAAGACAGGAGTGAATCTTTTAGTAACTAAAGAATGTGACACAGTAGAGACAGATAGTGGAAAGGCAGATTTTTTTTAATGACTTTTTTTTTTTGCTAGTGTATTCACAAGGGAAGGCATCAATAATATGCATACGCTAAGTCCAGCTTCAAGGTCAAAAGGTATAATTTTGGAAAATATAGACATTTCTGTGGAATCATAAAAAAAAGAAACTTCAATTTCTGAGACCCTAATAAAGCATGTGGTCCTGATGCCATTCCATCAAGACTACTGAAGAGCTGAATGAGCAGATTGTCTTCCCACTTCATACACACTTTACTAAATCTGTTGAAGAGATGATAGTGCCTTCAGACTGGAAAACAGCTACAGTTATTCCGATTTTCAACAAAGGTATGAGAACAGACACAGAGAACTATAGGCCAGTGAGTTAAACATGCATTAGATGTAAAATTTTAGTATCGTTCATTAGGGAGGCTATTGTTAAACGTTTGACAGAAAATAAAGTATATGCTGAGTGCCAACATGGATTTCGTAAAAACAGATCTTGTGTGACTCTATTTCTGGAAGTGATAAAGGAGAGAATATAGATTATTTAGATTTCATAAAAAGCATTTGACTCAGTACGACACGAAAGACTATTAAAGAAATTGGAGTCTTACGGAATAGTAGGCAATGTACCTGGTTGGGTCAGAGACTTGCTATTAAAAAAGATCAAAAGGTAAGGACTGGTAGTTCCTTCTCTCGTAGTGCTGATGCTATTCGTGTGATATTATATGCTGAGTGCCAACATGGATTTCGTAAAAACAGATCTTGTGTGACTCTATTTCTGGAAGTGATAAAGGAGAGAATATAGATTATTTAGATTTCATAAAAAGCATTTGACTCAGTACGACACGAAAGACTATTAAAGAAATTGGAGTCTTACGGAATAGTAGGCAATGTACCTGGTTGGGTCAGAGACTTGCTATTAAAAAAGATCAAAAGGTAAGGACTGGTAGTTCCTTCTCTCGTAGTGCTGATGCTATTCGTGTGATACCACAAGGCAGTATTTTGAGACCAATATATTTACGGTGATTATAGATGATCTCCCTGTTGACCTACAGAGTACATGTAAAATTTTTGCAGATGACACGAAACTTTACAATTCTCCGAAGTTGCATCAGGAATTACAACAAAAGGATATTGAAACATTAGCACAGTGGTCTGATACTTGGAACCTATATTCTAGTGCAGAAAAATGTAAGGTACTTCATACTGGAAAATCAAACCTAAAAAATGATTATGTAACAAAAATTGGGGGGAAAAAAGTATCTAAATGTGAGGAAGAAAAAAGTCCTAGGTGTGATTTTCGACAAAAAAAAAACCCTTGCTATTTGACAAACATATTGCAAATAGTATTAACAAGGCCAACAGGAGCCTTTACATTTATAGAAAATGATTTTTTTTTAACAATAATTGTATAAGACATTAATTAGACCCATTCTAGAATATAACAATACTGTATGGTATCTAGTGCTAAAGAGACAATCAGTGGCACTTGACACAGGTGCAAAGAAGAGCAACAAAGATGATCCATAGTATAAAGGATTACTCATACCAAGAAAGATTAAAGCATTCCCAACACTTTCTTTTTTTTTTTTTTTTCTTTTTTTTCTTTTTTCTTTTTTTCTTTTTTTTCTTTTTTTCTTTTTTTTTTTCTTTTTTTCTTTTTCTTTTTTTTCTTTTTTTTTTTTTCTTTTTTTTTTGAGATCAGAATTTTCAACTGTTTCCTATCAAGGGGAAGAGCAGTTGACGGGAATCTTTTTTGCGTTACTTTGTATTGCTAATTTCTATTATCAACGGGCATAAGTTACGCATGCATTAATATGAGCTCTCTCTCTCTCTCTCTCTCTCTCTCTCTCTCTCTCTCTCTCTCTCTCTCTCTCTCTCTCTCTCTCTCTCCTTCAGAGTGTGCATCGTCGTCGGTGTGTCTCGACTGTCTTCTAAATTTCTGTCGGTGGAGGTCTTCATTCTTCAGTGTGGCGTTCTCTTTAGCATCAAATTGAACCCGTAGTGGTGTGGTGTGGTGTCTTGAAGGTCGAGTTCTTTCTTTTTTCCATCAAAGGCAAGGGATGTTCTGTGTTGTGGCTGCGCTCGCGCCAGTACCATGCGCGTTGGTTTCCTTCCGGTTCGTGGCTGCCGTTTTGCTCACTTCCACTTTTCGTTCGCCTGCTGTTCCAAGCTGTAGCTGTTCGCTGTGGCGAAGTTTTATTTTCCTTAAATCAGTCATTCGTCATCTTGCTAGTTTGTAGTCTATGGACCTTTTATTAACTGATTCCCTTTTTCATCATCTCTCCTTCTCCCCACCCCCCCCCCCCCCCTTCTTCTCAGCAAGCACATGTCCCCAATATATAACAAATCATTAGGTTCATGTATTACTCTCTATCTCTCCCTCCTTCTCTGTCTCTGTCTCTCTCTCGTTTTTTTGTATGTTTTTGTTGTTGTTGTTGTTTTGTTTGTTTATTCTTGTTCAACTTGGGGTTTTTCATATATCGTAAAAGTAGTTCAGTCTCAAATATCAATTCCAGACTTTGACACTTGCCAAATGTAAACTTTGAAATAGAAAGTTTTGCAATTAATAGAACAATGTTTGCTGGTTCTCTTGGTTTATCTGTGAATAAATCTGTTTTGGTAAGGCCATTACACTCATAGGGATCTGTATGTTGTAGTGTGTGAGAATATACTGTTTTACTTGGCTCCAGAATGCGGATAATTTAGGGCAGGAATAGAAGGCACGCTCCATGTAATCTATTTCTTGGCACCGGTGGCATTTATTTGTTTCCACAACACCCATTTTTTGTAACAATATGTTGGTGGGTAAATGTTGTGAAGGAATTCAAAGTGAAAGAGCCTCAGTCTAGATTCCTTTGTACATTCATACGCTAAGTTAAAGTATCTTGAATGTTGATGTTTAATTTACGCTGCCAAAAATGCGTCGCACATACTTCATGGTTTTGCTTTTGGGCAAAAACCTTTCTGATTTGTTTATTTAATAGAGCTGTGAGGTTTCCTTCGTCTGTTGCAACATCAGTAGGGGGGTTCGTCTTTGTGGTCGATGTTGGCAAGTTGTTGCTTCCATGTGGATGGGACTGCGTTTGTTAGTGCATTGTATTCGAATGCAAGGATCGGGAAGTGTCCAGCTTTTCTTCTGTTTCTCTAAAGGTCACTATTCGTCCATTTCGCCAAAGATCTTGAACGAGAAGGATACCAGCTGTGTACCATTTTGTAAAATGTAATGTATTTCCCTTGTATTATATATTTCTGTTGTTCCATAGGGGTTCTGTTTTAACATTCTCTACTGGTCGGTCTTTGTTAAAGGTGGTGACCGCAATTATTCCGTCTTTCCAAAAGACTGAGGTGACTTTTTCTAATCCTTGAATTTCCTTAGGATCAACATTACCGTTAAAAACGCAGTGGCTGTTCTGGAAAGGTGACATGTTATTTCGCGTGAGAATGCTCCAGTGAGCTTCGGTTTGTTTGAGGAGTTGGGTAGCCCATTTGACTAGGAACATTTGTTAGTGGTGTTCAATGTTAATCATACTTAGGCCGCCTTTTTTCTATTTCTACACTAAGGATACCTTTTGTTATCTTTTCCATTGCTTTTTTATTATTGAACTTTTTTTTCCATAGGAACCTATAAATCAGCGAATTAATGGAGTGGAGGATGTGTTTCGGTATAGATGCTACTTGCAATATGTGAGAGAACTGTGACAGTAGAAATGCTTTAGTTAGAATAACTTTACCATAGAGGGATGGGTTTCTGTTTTCCCATTGCTTGATGATTTTGGTAATCTTATCAACTCTGACTTTCCAGCTTTCTTCGATTTAAGAGATTTCAAGTAAATGCCTAAGACCTTGAGTTTACCAGATTTCATAGGTATATTACTAACAGTGCCAGTTTCACACTTTCGTGATCCTAACGGTATGCCTTCTGACTTGCTTTTATTTCGCTTTAGGCCAGAAAAATCCTCGATTTTCACAACTATGTTTGTGGCTTCCTGAATATCTTATTCATCTTTAAGGGCCAGTGTTGTATCATCTGCAAATTGTTTTATTTTAGTATGGCTGGTCGTGTTGCCTTCATCTGGATTTTGTGTTAACTTAATTCCGTGGGTTTCTTTACTGTTCCTTATTTGGATGGCTAGTGTCTCAACAGTTATCACAAACAGGAGAGGACTGAATGGGCAACCTTGTCTATTGCCTCTTTCTGTTGGGAACCAGTCAGATAACCATCCACTATTGTGAATACAGCTTTGTGGGTTTTCCATGATGGTCAAAACAAATTTTTAAAACCGTGGGCCAAAATTGAACAAATCAATCGTTTCTAAGATACAGTCTTTAGACAAGGTGTCGAACGCTTTAGAGAAGTCTACTGCAAATAGGGCACCTGGCCGATTCGTTCTGTTGAGGTATGCAGTGAGATTATCAAAGCACCTCAAATGGAAGGCTATGTTTCTGCCTTTTATAAATCCTACTTGGTCTTTGCTTATGATTGAATGTATGTTCTATATCTAACCTTTGAAGCTGTAAATGAACAAGCAAAAGAAATATCTTCATCAAATTTTGTCACTGAAACTGTTGCACGTGTCGACACACAAAATGCAAGACCAAAAGAATGTTATAGATGCAGAAGCACAAATCACTTTGGCAAAAATCCTAACTGCCCACCTCACGGTAAAATTTGCAAAGGCAAACCACTTCCAGAAGAAATGTCACACCCGCAAGAAGAATGATCAGGAAGAAAGAAAATGGGGGAAAATGAATAAACATGAACAGAGAAGAAACAAATATGGATCTAAAAACAAAACACATCATCTTGATGTTGAAGATTCAGAATCGGAAAGTGGTGAAGAAAACACTGATGTATTCATGGCAAAATCATCAAAAGTCAAGAACAAAAAAAATCAAATTGAGGCTGAGTTAACATCATCAACGACAGAGGAGAACCGCTGTCAAGCAGGAAAGGGGGCAACTTCCGGTCAGCGTAGACGTGTCTCTCTGAGTGGTGTGTGTGATTGTTAATTTACACCAGTTTGGGGGAGCTTCTAAATTGTTTATACATAAAACAAGTACTGTATTAGTTTCTTTCCTTTTTTTGTTGAGAAAATGACATGGAATTAGATCATTTGACTGCAGTTTAGATGGAAAAGTGATAAAAGTGAGCTGTGGGCCAAGACCAAAATGGCTACCGGAATGCCGCCATCCTGCTTTTGCTTTTTACTAATTCATGTGATGTTCAGACGTGGAGGAAGTTCTTTCTTTCTTGAATTTCATCTAGTAAATGTTGAACTTGTAGAGTTGTAGTCGACTTCCAGTGGGTGAAATACTACTTTGGATGTATTGACTGCAGTCTGGATGGAAAAGTGACTAACACTAGTTACAGTGAACTGTGTACCAAGACGGCTACTGCCATCCTGCTTTTCGTTTTCAATTAATTCATGTGATGTGGAGGTAGTTCTTTGATTCTTGTGAAAGAAACCGTGCATAGTCTGATTGCCAAGGAACTGGAGACAAACTGTGAAGCCTTGTGGGTGATGGTGAAAATCAAAGGCCGTCGCTCATTGTACTTCTGTTTGACCAGACAACAAGGACAAAACAAGCATCTTGCAATGGCAAACTGCTGTGGAAACAGCCAGTAATATACCAAACGCCATTGTACTGGTAGGGCAATAAAAATTATCATCCAATGGACCATTTCAACGGAATAGCGCTTTATCGAAGATCGTGTTCGAAGCACGTGGCGACGGCCATGTGACGATAAAGCAAGTTGTGTTTTCTTTCCAATTTTAAACGCAAAGTTCTCCGCTTGGACGGCATCTTGGATAATAAAATTTGTATGTATAAAAAGAGCGAAATGCCAGCCATTTATTCATTACAAAATTATTTCATGCTGTTCAGTATTTTTCATCGAAATAAAGGAAAATATGACGTAAGCACGTTAAAAGTGGGCTCATTCTCGGACTTAAATCACCAATAACTTTACACAGCCACAGAACTGTCAAATATGACTTATTGCATTTTATTTCTTGGGTTCTGAGGTTTTCATCGATATGAAATATGTTTCGATACTTTGAACGGACGGCGAGCTAGACAACGCAGAAGCTGCGACAGATAGCACAGTTTTTGTCATTTGTCATCTCGCGAGGCTCATTTTGAGTGTGGCGCTGCGTTGCCTTCTGTGCGGTCCGGTCAAGGTGTATATAACTGGGCGCGCTGAGTGAGTGCGATCAGTGTTCCCTGGTGTGAGCGATCGGCGTGAGAGGAGAAATAAAGGAAGGAAAACTCTGCTTTGTCCTGTGCGTCTTCTTGACACGGCTGCTGTCCCTTGGCTCCTGCATCCTACCATCATCTGCCTGTCTTCACCTGCACACCTCTTACCCCTCCACACCATCACACTAAATTAAAATCTTTACTGAGAAGTGAAGGGATGTCATATCCATGTCCGATCCATACAATGATTACGTCATGGTCACAATACTGTACATCCGGGACTGGAGGAGGGAATAAACAGCTGCTGAGCATTACAACTGTATCTGGAAACCAGAGGAAGAAATGGCTGGATGGAAGGACTTTGCCTTTAGTACGAAAGAAGCACAAGCTGTACAGACGATGGTTGCAAACCAGAGCAGGGGATGATTACCAGGCATATGTCAGAGCACTTGTTCGTGAACAGCTCTTAGCACATCTCCAGGATAACAGACTAATCAGCAGGCGACAGCATGGCTTTACTCAGGGACGATCATGTACGACTCAGCTATTGGAGACCTTGGACATCTGGACCGAGATGATTGATGCAGGAGGAGGGGTGGATGCATTATACATGGACTTCATGAAAGCCTTTGATAGTGTGCCCCACAGCAGATTAGTGGCCAAAGTGGAAGCTCATGGCATCAGTGGAAAGGTCCTCGAATGGATAAGGGATTTCCTTGCCGACAGGTCACAGCAGGTCATCGTAAATGGCGAAAAATCAGAACAAGCAAGGCTGACGAGTGACATCCTTCAAGGCAGCGTCCTAGGTCCTATCCTCTTCGTCATGTACATCAACGACTTGCCTCGCCATGTCCACAGCCATATTGAGCTCTTTGCGGATGACACTAAGGTTTTTACGCGTAGCGACGACAGCAACTCTAGGGCTATCTTCAAGATGATGTAGACCGGCTACAGCAGTGGTCCACGGACTGGCAACTACGCTTTCATCCAGAGAAGTGCAGCGTCCTGAGACTGGGCCATCCAAAGGAAGCAGCCAACTACAGCATGAAGGGTCGCAACCCCCAGAAAGTTGAATGCACTCATTGGTTAGAGGAGAGTAACGTCGAAAAAGACCTGGGTGTGTTGGTGGACAAAGACTTGAGTTTCAAGAATCATGTGTCACACATAAAAGCAAAAGCCAACAGAACCCTGGACGTTATAGGGAGAATTTTTGACCATCTTATGCCGGAAACCTTTGTTTCACTCTACAAGTCCCTAGTGAGACCAGCTTTGGAATATGGCCACTCAGTCTGGCAACCAAGACACAAGACACTCTGCAGAGACCTGGAAGATGCCCAGAGGAGAGCAACCCGCCTGATAGGTCCCCTGAAGGATCTCTCCTACCAGAACGTCTTACTAGCCTGAAGCTACCTAGCTTGGAGCATCTCCGTACCAGAGGTGACGTGATCGACGTATACAAATACGTCAACAGGATTTATGACACAGATCGACCAGTGCTCCCCTCTTTCCAAGGCAAGGACACCCGGGGGAACAGTCTTAAGCTGGCCAAGGGACACTGCAGGCTGAACATATGAGCTGGTTACTTCTCCCAGGCATTGACATTTCTAACTGATTTACCGCAGTCAATTTTTCAAGTATTGTTTTGTGTAGATTCGCTGTCAGTGTTACAATCGATCAAGCTTTTTCATTCAAATTCAGATAACTTTATTTTGAAGGAAATTCAACATTTAATCCACGTCTTGATATGTAAAGGAACAGATATAACTTTCTTCTGGGTTCCTTCACATTGTGGAATTTCGGGCAATGAACTTGCTGACAGATGTGCGAAAAAAGGCGCTGAAAATGGAACGATGGTACAAACTATTTCCATACCGTTCACTTTGAAAGAGAGTCAACAAATTTTAAAACAAACAGCTTGGGAATATTTCAGAAATGGGCAGAACAACGCTGTTATTCATGTTCAGACACAAAATAATCCTGTTTTTAGTATTGATCATTTCAAAAGCATCCAAAATCTGCACATTTATGATATGCATCAATACAGAAACTTCGTTTCAATATTCCATCGATTGAAACTTGATGCTTTTAGAACTAAATATAGCTCTGCAACAAAATGCATATGCGGGGAAACAAAATTGACAAGAGATCATGTTTTGTTCAAATGTGTGCCTCTCAAGGCATTTCTGCCATATTTATCAGCATGTCTGTGACAGATATTTTTTCTGATATTGATTTTGCTTTGAAAGTTACTTTCTGCTTGATTTGTAGTCCAGTCAGGTATTTGCTTTAATCTGATATTGTTAGTGTGTGTAGGTTTGTTTGTTTTATTCGTTTGTGTGTCTGATTGTTTTCTGATTTTATGTACACCATCCCCCACTCACTCCCAGCCCCACCCCTCCCTACACACACACACACACACACACACACACACACACACACACACACACACACACACACACACACACATAAATCTTCAGCATCCACTTCATCCTGTCTGTAATACCACCACTTGTGTAACAAACAAAGTATATGTAGTGTACTACTCTACACATGATTTATTATCCACTTTGACACTGTGAACGTGAACATCAGATTTAGATCTAGATCTTCAGATTTTTATGTTAGTTGGTTTAAAGAAAGTTAAATTCCATGTTAAATAACGTTTCTTTGAAGGTTTTCCAGTGGAACTGTCGATCCATCTCAACTAGTCTTGATCAGCTAACTCAGCACCTTGCCGAAGAAAAATATAAATGTATTGGCTTTGCAGTCTCTCAATGTGAAGAGGAATAGGTTACCTAAACTCCGTGGCTACTATTTTCCACCCATTACTCAACAAGGAGCCACAGAAGATAAAACCAACGTTGCTATTTACATAAAAGAAGGAGAGAAATATTGCCCATGTACTAGTCCTGTTCCACCAGACTTACTAGATGCCCATTCCTGTGCAGGCAGGGTCCGAATAAACACTGACACCACATTCACTATAGTGTCAGTATATTTACCTCGAGGGCCTAATGAAAGAAATACCGAATGGCTTCGATCGCTACACCTAAAATCAGATCAAAATAGCAAGTTCATAATAACGGGTGATTTCAATGCTCATTCGCCATTCTGGGAAAAGATTGTCAATTAATTACTAGCAGTCGTTTCGTTGAGAACATTGTTGAATCGCCTTTATATCTTTTAAACGACGGGAGAATAACACATGTTCCCGATAATCCCAATCACAAGCTCAGTGCAATAGATTTAACCTTAACATCTCCAGATCTAGCACCTGTATGTGACTGGCAGACCTTAAATGACACTCTGAACAGTGATCATATTCCCATTATCACCCCTTTTAAATCTATAAGGCCTGAACCAAAAGACATGTCGCAAGAAAAGTACCAAAATATAACTATAAATTAGCTAACTGGGACAGCTTCACAAACTTACTTAAATCGTTCAATGTCGACATGAATGAATTCAACTACCTAGCTGTTGATGAATTGTATTGTAAATTTCAAAACGCCATGCTATCTGCTGCAAATCAGTCAATATCCAGAATAAAACTAATCAAGCCAAAGTTAAATAAACACATTGGGAATGTCTGGTGGAACGAAAATTGCGAACAAGCTAAAAAGGAGGAAAAACGTAAAACTAAGAGCGTACTTACGAAGTAAAGGAGAAGACCGTAAATTCAGAACTGCTGGAGAAAAAAAGGCCAAAAATAATTTTAACAAGTGACGGCACAAGCTAAACGACAATACTGGTCAAAACTTTTGTAAAAATGAAGTAAGTAGTTTCAAAGATTATCAAAAGGTGTGGGCAAATCTAAGAAAAATGAAAACCGGAGTATCTCTACCAACATGTCCAGTCAGGCTCCCTAACTCTGATTTCCCCTCAACTCAGAGAAAGCTGAAGCATTCGCCAACATATTTTCAAAAAATAGCAGCACAGACAGTCTAACAGCAGAAAAGAAACAACCCCGAGAGCAAGAGGAAAGAAAAGCCATTTACAACGACCCTGACCCTGTAATAGACCATTACCTGAATTTTTCCCATAACATTACAAGAAGTGGAAGAATGTCTCAGTAATCTAGGAAATAAAATGACATCAGTAGGCTTAGATGGCATTTCAAATGAAATGTTACATCATATCCCTTCGAATGAAAAAACATTTCATACCTTTTTATTAAAAAATGTTAGAACGAGGGAAATCTGCCTTCTGTATGGAAACATTCTATAATTATTCCCATTCACAAACAGGGAAAACCTCGATCTGATATAAACAGCTACCGACCAATCGCCCTAACGTCTCATATGTGCAAACTGATGGAAAAAATTGTTCTAAACAGGTTAACATATTTTTGTAACAAACACCAAGTAATCCCAATCAACCAAGTTGGTTTTCAAAAAGGAAGATCATCAGAAGAACACTTAGTTAAACTAACGACCCAAGTTAAACAACAATTTGCGAGACGGAAAAACATCCTCGCAACTTTCTTTGATGTAAAAAAAAAGCATATGAACAAGCATGGCACAAACAGCTCATGTATAAGCTCAAAACCATTGGAAATAAGTGGAACAATGTATAACTATATCAAAGTTTTTTTTAAAAATAGAGTGATTCAAACAAAATAGAGCAAACATATTCTAGCACTAGACCATTAGAAATGGGCTTCCACGGGGATCAGTATTATCTCCGATTTTATTCAATATTTTAAACTGCAGATATAACAAAAGGATTATCAAAAGATGTAATATTAGCACAATTCGCCGATGACTTATGTTTGTGGATGAAGGTCACTATGAAAAGAAAGACTCCATTAAGATCTATCAATTACATAAAAATAAAATATCAACATGAACTAAACAAAATCAACGACTTTTTACATGAAAATGGACTTTCACTTTCAGCAGAAAAAACGAATTTAATGCTTTTAACTCTGGATTTGACCCTGAGAAACTCCCTCAATTTACTCTGAACGGGTCACTACTACAATACGCTAGTTCTGTAAAATTTCTAGGCGTTTATCTAACTCCACAGCTTTCATGGAATCTACATATTGAATACATTTTGAATAAAGCGAGGAAAAGTTTTAACTTTTTAAAAATCATAAGCAAACAAAAGTGGGGACAAGACAAAGAAAGCTTAAAATTACTATTTTGCTGCGCTTGTGCGGTCAAGATTAATTTACGCCCAAGAAGTATTCTTTAGCGCCCCACAACATTTACTCAATAAATTACAAAGTATAGACTGCAAATCGTACAAACTGGCACTTGGAGTTCCTGTACATACATGTAACATGGGAACATACCATGAAATTGGAGTTTTGCCTCTCAATGAGT
>CM031626.1:18299387-18301887 GCA_018398815.1 Conus ventricosus | reverse complement strand
GCTGACCCACGCACTTACGCCGAGGTGACGGCTGGACGGGAAACGACGACGACCCGGGGACCAAGGGGAACGGACACGGTGGCAGTGCAGTCGGTGAGGGACTCCTCCCTGACGGCAGCAGCGGCGACAGAGGCGGCGCCGACAACATCGGGGTCAGGGGACACGGCCGGTGTGAGAGATGATGAGGGGTTTCCTGACCAAGGGACTGGGGATCACCTTGGTGACGTGCTGTGTCGTCAGGAGGATTCCGCACGTGACCGTGGGCAGCCAACCATTCGGCGACACACACACGGACGACAGACTGGGTCCACTACACAGCGTGTTGTGAATGGGGGTGGGAACAGGGGAGGTGGGGTCGGTCCTCGGAATGCTACTGGTGGGGGTGGAAATGGGAGAGGTGGGGGTAACACCCGACAGGCACGTGAAACTGTGACTGACCGAAGAGCGTCACGGGGTGGAAAAACACAGGGAAACATGCGAACCTTTCTCGGTGGTGGTGGCGGTGTCAACACAGCCAGTGACAGCCAGCGCAGACAACGGCCCGACTCCAGCCAGAAATAGGACAACGCGCGGCCACAGGCACAAGAAATAAAATTCACTGAACTACAATGTAGAAAACTTGTTCTCAAAAATGAATGATGTGTCATTTGTACAATATATAGATACGTTTGATGTTTGATTAACGGAAACCTTTGTTAGTGATAATTTTGACTTTAGTTATATCTTCCCTCAGTTCTTAAAATATAGTGCTCCAGCCAAAAAACTGTCAAATCAAGGTCGAAGTTCAGGTGGAGTGTTATTACTTATAAATAATAAATATGAAAAATATGTAGAAAGGATAAGAGTGGATTGTTCTAATGTTGTCATGATAAAAATGAGTAAAGAATTGTTAGGCATTGATAAAGATTTGATTTTAACAGCATGTTATGTTCCACCCGAGGGTTCCCCTGCATACATGAACTCAAACTTAAAGGATGGGATTGCGATGTTAGAAGAAGAGTTACTTGGACATTCTGAGATGGAGAAAGAAAATGTGTATATGATGATTTGTGGTGATTTGAATGCTAGAACTGGGCGTGAGCAGTCAAGAATGGAGAGAATGGAAAATTATTTGTTTGGTTTTCATGATCATGATGATGATGATGATGATGGTGATTGTGATGATGTGTCTGAACGTCGGTCAAAAGATTGTGTCGTTAACAATTTTGGAAAGTCTTTGTTAGACTTATGTTTTCGTTTTTCTTTAGAAATTATGAATGGATCATGTAAGAATGATTTTGACGGAAAATTCACTTTTGTGGCACCACAAGGTGATAGTGTCATCGATTATTTTATTGTTTCGGAAGGCTTATCATCATTTTGTGATTTGTTTGTTAATAATTGTTTGTTTTCATGGCATTTGCCTGTTGAGCTTACATGGCTACCCAATCAAAAATGTGTGATGGAACAACCAGAGAAACCGATTATTACAATAGAAGAAAAGATAATATGGTCAGATAATTTTGTAGATTCATTCAAAAATGAAATAAATTCTGAAAACTTTAAAGCATGTATCAATAAGGCCTATGCAGAAGTAAGTAAAGATGTAGATAGCTCATTAGAAATATTCACAAATGCATTGTACGCCGCTGGTGGCTGTTTCATCAGAACATTGGGTCGTAGGAGAACAAAAGATAATGCGTGGTTTGATAAAGAATGTAAAGCACAAAGAACAATAGTGGAACGGTTACTGAAGAGTTTTCAAAGAGCAAGATCTGAAGAATATAGAAAGCATCAGAAGGAATTATATGTGAAAGAAAGGAAAAAATACACAGATCTTAAAAGAGATAAAAAGAGGGTGCATGATAAAATCAGACTCGAAAAACTGAAACAATCTAGCAAAGATCCAAAGCTATTCTGGAAAACGGTAAGAGAAACCAATAGAAAATCAGTGATATATAATGACATTAACATCAAACAATGGAGAGATCACTTTTTTAAAGTCTTTAACGACCTGGACAATATTGATAGAAATGATGGTACTTATTTTGAAGATGAGGATCAAGAAGAAGCACAAGAATTTTTTGATGAACACATAACCAAAGAGGAAATAAAAAAGAGTTTAAAAAACTTAAAGAATGGTAAAAGTGCTGGACCAGATAGGATAATTAGTGAAATGATGAAATGTGCCAGTGACAGTATTATAGACTATCTTCAGATGTTGTTTAATAGGCTTTATGATACTGGTGTTTTCCCAAAAGAATGGTGTAAATCTATAATAGTCCCAATATTTTAAAAAGGAGATGCACACAACCCTGATAACTACAGAGGTGTAGCCCTAACTAGCGTAGTGAGTAAAGTTTACACCCACATTTTAAACAGGAGACTGACCGCATGGGCTGAACGGGAGGATAAAAATCATAGAAGAACAGGCAGGATTCAGAAAAGATTATAGCACAATCGACCACATGTTTACGCTGTATGCTATGGTACAATCTTATTTATTGACAAATAAGAAACT
>CM031626.1:18276887-18291887 GCA_018398815.1 Conus ventricosus | reverse complement strand
TGCTGGCTTTCTCAACCACTTTCAGCTTCTCAATGATTTTTTTTCTCTGGCGCTGCAGGCTGCACCAAGCCCTGGATTTCAAGAGGTGGTTAGTTCTGAAGGTGAGGATACTTTTTTTTTCTGGGAGGCTGCTGAAGATTTGCCCAGTCCACTATGAAAGTGGCTGTTCAGTTAAATTCCTGGCAGACTGGAAGGGGTCTCTGGAGAAGCGTGTGTTCACCCTGGTTTGAACCCCTGGCCCTGGTTTCCTGACGTCTTATCTACTGCCACAGTGCAGTGCTGTTATATGATTTCCTGACGTCTTATCTACTGCCACGGTGCAGTGCTGTTATATGATTTCCTGACGTCTTATCTACTGCCACGGTGCAGTGCTGTTACATGATTTCCTAATGTCTTATCTACTGCCACGGTGCAGTGCTGTTATATGATTTTGTTTTCAGTCAGAGATGTGGTAATCCAAAGTGGAAGGGTGCAGTGAGAAAAGATGAGGTTGGTTTGGAATAGTGATCCTGCGCACAGAACGGAAGTAGAAGGGAGTGGACAGAGCGGAAAGTTGGGGAGAGTTTGGGGAGAAGTCCTGCTCCCTAGTCCAGGTGTGACAGACTGGGTGTTAGGATGAGGGGAGAGTAGGGAGATGGAGTGGACTAATGGTAGGCGAGTCCGGGGGAAAAGGTGAAGATGCTGGATCCCACCGGGCCAGGGACATAAAGGCAAGGCCCAGTCACTTACATGTGAATTCCTTCCTTTACAGCAGAGAAGGCAAGGAGAAGGCAGTGCCCCAAATGACATGAAATGAAATGTAAATGATGTGGCTGTCAGGCTGATAGTTAGCTTAGCTCCGGGGAAAGGGACAGTAATGGTGTAAGCATGGCAATAAATAATCAGTTGAAAATGTAAGGAAGTTATTCCCTTTGAGCTGCTGTTATGGTATTGATCATGTACTAGTCAGAAACATACAAGTTCCTTCCTCTCTGATGGGCGAAATTCATTCTTTACCACTGGTTGCTCAGTATTACCGTTCCTAAGAGATGTTAAATACCATCTGTTTCATTGGAAGATAAGTACTGAACAGAAAGTGGAAAACAAATAGGAATGAATACTGGGAGCACACACGAAGTAGCTAAGTGAGGCAATGAAAGAACAAACGAATTGCAGCCCTCATTTGAAGTAGTTAACTGGCTGTGGCTCAAGAAACAACTGTGAGGCTTTGAATAGATGAATGATTTAGAGCCCATACTTGAAGTAGGTTAGTTAGGCAAGACAGGATAACTGTCCGTACTATCAGTAGCGGCGCCTATAATTATGAAATGGATAAATGTATATGAGAAGGGTGAATGTAGTATGACTTTGTAAAGCGCTTAGAGAAATTCGCTTGATTAAGCGCTATATAAGCAACCATTATTATTATTATTATTATTATTATTATTGAATGAACATCATAGCAACAATGTATTTCTTCAAATACAACATGACCATTGAAACACTGACAAAATTATTGGAGAGAGACAGGTGCGCAACAGATGCAAAACATGCATTTGCTGAGCTGAAGCAAAAGCAACTGACAGAATATATATGAATTACGGCTGTTGGAAGGAAAATGGTGTTTCCAATGCTGCGTCAGGGTTTTAAACTTTAATGACCATTGCGTTGTCTCAAATAAGTTGGTCACTTTGTCGCTAGTCATTGGTTCTGGGCAGCTGGCGATAGTGAGTGGTGTTTACCCGAAGAAACTGAAGTGAAAAATTGTAGTTGGCAGTGGGTATGGATGGATGGTTGTGTTGATGTGTGTGTTTGTGAAATGTCAGTACTATCAAGGTATTATGACCGTTAATTCACTTCAGTGAGGCTCTCTCTCTCTCTCTCTCTCTCTCTCTAGTTTTCTCTTTTTGCTTCTGTACGTCTTTGTCTCTCTCTGTGAGTGCAGTATGTGTGTGTGTGTGTGTGTGTGTGTGTGTGTGTGTGTGTGTGTGTGTGTGTGTGTGTGTGTGTGTGTGTGTGTGTGAGACTGTGAGAGTGTGTGTGTTTGTGTGTGTGTGTGTGTGTGTGTGTGTGTGTGTGTGTGTGTGTGTGTGCGTGCGTGTGTGTGTGTGTGTGTGTGTGTGTGTGTGTGTGTGTGTGTGTGTGTGTGTGTGTGTGTGTGTGTGTGTGTGCACCAACCCTACTGAATGTTTCCTTTGCAGAGTTTATTCTTGAGGCTACATACAGCCACACGAAGAAAGACTTGGACATCCATATTGCTAAAGGATATGTGTATGGTGGGATTGATGATGAACTCTTCCTGACCATATTCATCATGACAGTCGGCCCCCAGCATGATGGAACCTACGTGGTTAAACACTCGAATGGAACATTTAATTGCTGTCTGAAAGTGCAAGCCGGTGAGTGCTCTTTTTTAAACTGTTACCTGTGTGTGTGTGTGTGTGTGTGTGTGTGTGTGTGTGTGTGTGTGTGTGCATGTGGCTGGCTTCTATATTATCGCCTTCAAATTCACAGACCTAACGTTGCAAACTAATCATCACCAGAAAAGAAAGGCAACCAGATGTAATTCTACACAACTCACGTGATATCTTTTCAATGGTCTTCGTATAAGTTAGTAAACTCGCTCAGATGCTGAACATTCAGTTATTTTACGCTGCACGTCTGTCCTTGAAAGTTAAATGTTTTGCCTAGTTGAAGTTTTGATACTGCTGTGCTTCTGAACTTGTATGTTATTTCTGTGTTTAAATCGTCCTCCAGCACCTTGTGGTTCCTTCACTCTTGTGGAGCAGTGCCCCCTCTTTAAAAGGTTTGAATTTCAGAGAACGAAGTCTAATCCTAGAGGATTTCTGTCACTCCTTTTTTGGATCTGTAGACCCAGACCTTTTTTTTCTTTTTGAATGTATCAGTGATTTATTGAGGTAAGCTTACAAGACCCAGTGACATGCTGGAAGTACTGTGGGTCTGAAAATGAATGTCAAAAAAGAAATGCAAACAATGTTTGTCACAAAACATCGCGATGAAGAAACCAGATCATGGAAGCAAGTAACAAACATCAAACACTGATGAAATCATCATTGTGAATGCCAAAAAGTTTATACACAGTCATCAAGATTTCCCCCGTCCACAGCTGAATTGCTGCTGGAAGTCAGTTGCACATTTTCCCAGTTGGTAGAATGAAAGCTGTCTGTATTTCTTACAATTTCCTGTGAGTATGCCATTGGGTTCATTTCTATACTGCAAATCATGATCACTCCCAGTTGTCACAATCTCTTCAGTTTTGTGTTGTCCAGAGGGCTGTTCTGATCACAAACCCCATCACAGAACTCATCAATACAAGTCTTGATCAGTACTTGGCTTCACTGATCCAAAATCTGACATCCACACTTCATCGTGTGTTACTGTCACAGATTCTTTGTCACACTGCTCCATGTTGATTTCTTTTTGACTCGAATTGTTTTTAATGAAGCGTGCTTGATGTAAACACGGAGAAAAGTATGATGCCAAACGTCAAAGGCTTCACAGGGATTTGTAAACTGATACACAAAGGAAAGTGAGGAATTCGTCAGATCTGTAAGAAACAAATCTTTATCAAAGCTTGAGAAGTTTCTGCGCATAATATACTTGTGATGATTTGGGCCAGTTTTGATGCCTCGTTTAGACCAAGTAAAGCAGACAGGGGAGTGATCACTGCATCCAAAATCTGGTGAACACATTTCTATTATGGTACGTACAGAAGATGTGTAAAGGTAGGCAATGAGAGTTTGGGAAGTAGCAGTGATTTATTTTGGCGCGGCCTATTGATTAAGTGAGTAAGATTGATAGAAGTGTAGGTTAGAATCCATGATGTGTCTGTTTTCAAACGATCAATGTTAAAATCATTCAGCAATATGATTTTGTGTGTGTGTGTGTGTGTGTGTGTGTGTGTGTGTGTGTGTGTGTGTGTGTGTGTGTGTGAGAGAGAGAGAGAGAGAGAGAGAGAGAGAGAGAGAGAGAGAGAGAGAGAGAGAGTACTCTGTATGGCTGGTGACAATTTCATACATGTATTTTTCATATTCATGGAATAGCCCCACCCTCAACACAAGCACCGGACACATCAACAGATGGTGTGAAGGACTCGTGTGCTGCAGGTGGGTGGAAAGGTCATGGATTTCTTTCTGTGTAGTTGTTAGCTAGGTATTTGCTTGTTCACTTTTATGCTGAATGTGTTTAAAACATTATTTATTCATTCAAGGGGGGGGGTGTAGGGGTGGGGGTGCCTGATTTGTTCTTGCCAGAGAGAGAAAGAGAGAGAGAGGGAGAGAGAGAGAGAGAGAGAGAGAGAGAGAGAGAGAGAGAGAGAGAGAGAGAGAGAGAGAGAGAGAGAGGAACATCTTGAAAATGATGATGATGATGACGATGTGTGGTTGTGTATAGAACTCAAGACGTTTGTCTACTTACTCGTCTAACAAATGTGCATTTTCTGCTCAGTTGCTTTTTTTTTCGTGATCCTCCCTCCCCCTTGGTTTGTTATAGCATGAAAGCAGATATTGTCATATTCAGCTTCTTTAATGTTTCTGCACAGCTAATCTAGTAGCTTGTTCATGAAAATTGTCATGCACCACAATCATCAATGGAAGAAGAAGAAAGAAGAAGAAGAAGAAGAAGAAGAAGAAGAAGAACCACCACCACCACCACCACCCAACTTTTATGGAGAGCCATCACCACACACACACACACACACGCGCGCGCGCGCGCGCGCGCGCCGATAGAGGGTGGAGATGTGTACAAAGAGAGAGTCACTTTGCTCTCTCTCTCTCTCTCTCTCTCTCTCTCTCTCTCTCTCTCTCTCTCTCTCTCTCTCTCAATGAAGAAGAGCAGAAGTAGCATTTGCAGAGTCACCATTCCACTCCACAACTGATGGTCTTCCCAAGCATTGCCATCATCCAGGCTTCACCAGGGAGGCTGAAGACATGTGCAGACCGTAACTGGACCAAACGTGAATTGAAACTGAAAGTGTAACTTGAGATGTGAAGTGGAATAGAAAGGACAGAGAGGGGGGAGAGGTGAGGGGGTGAGTTGAACGGAGACCACTGTGGAGGAAGGGTGGGAAGCGTGAATGGGGAGAGGGGGTGGAGAGAAAGAAAACGGGAATAAAAATGAGGGAGCTAGCTTGAAAAGGAGAGGAGGAGGAACGTAAGGGAGGAGGGAAAAATAAATATGATAAGAAGAGAATACATGTGGAAAAGCAAAGAAACAGAGCACTTGACCAAAGAAAGTAAGAGAGAGAAAGATTTTTTTTTTTTTGGGGGGGGGGGGGGGGGGACGAAGGAAAAGTGAAACCATAGTGCACATCAACACATCAAGAGGATACTTAACAGCGAATAAATCAGGGAAAAAAGGAAAAGAGGAAAGGGGATCCAAACATCAAACCATGAAATAAGATGATTTGAGATTGTGTTATGAAGAGAAGAGAGAATGAATGAGAGAGAATGATTGAAGATGGAGGGGGGGGGGGGGGGGTTGGAAGACTGTGTTATGAAGAGAAGAGGGAAGGGATGAGAGAGAATGATTAGAGATGGAGGGAGGGGGGGGTGGAAGATTGTGTTATGAAGAAGAAAAGAGAGAAGGGATGAGAGAGAATGATTAGAGGTGGGGTGGGGGGGGGGGGAGGATTGTGTTATGAAGAGAAGAGGGAAGGGATGAGAGAGAATGATTAGAGATGGAGGGAGGGTGGGGTGGAAGATTGTGTTATAAAGAGAAGAGGGAAGGGATGAGAGAGAATGATTAGAGATGGAGGGAGGTGGGGTGGAAGATTGTGTTATGAACAGAAGAGGGAATGGATGAGAGAGAATGATTAGAGGTGGAGGGAGGGTGGGGTGGAAGTTGGCGTAAGACAAGACTGAGGACCTGAACAGTACACAGATGAAGAAAGGCTAGAGAAGACGGATAGAGACAGATTAATCACAAGAGAGGACTAAAGGTGAAATCAACAGTATTCCAGAACACAGATAAAGATGTGTCGATACAAAGCACTAGACTAAAATGTTCAGGTAAGATCCACACAACTTGCAGTCCAGGATAATTTTCTTTTTCCTGTAGTTGTCCCTCTTTTCCAGTTGTGACAGTACTACTGTTGCAATGTTTAAAAGTGAGTTGCAGGTCAGTCAACGCACCCTTGCGTACTCCAGGATTAAAATGAGTCGTACACAACTGAGTAATGTTGAGCAATCTCCCCATTTCACAATGTACCCTTGACTATGCAGAGTTAAAGTGGGTCACACACAACGGGGTTACGTTGAATAATCTCCCCTCTTCACCCTATACCCTTGAATATGCAGAGTTAAAATAAGTCACACACAACAGGGTGACGTTGAATGATATCCCCTCTTCACCCTATACCCTTGAATACGCAGAGTTAAAATGAGTCACACACAACGGGGTGACGTTGAATAATCTCCCCTGTTCACACTATACCCTTGAATACGCAGAGTTAAAATGAAACGCA
This sequence comes from Conus ventricosus, assembly GCA_018398815.1. Taxonomy (NCBI): domain Eukaryota; kingdom Metazoa; phylum Mollusca; class Gastropoda; order Neogastropoda; family Conidae; genus Conus; species Conus ventricosus. The sequence continues at coordinate 18,285,424 of CM031626.1, read as the reverse complement.
CACAACGGGGTGACGTTGGATAATCTCCCCTGTTCACCCTATACCCTTGAATACGCAGAGTTAAAATGAGTCACACACAACGGGGTTACGTTGAATAATCTCCCCTGTTCACCCTATACCCTTGAATACGCAGAGTTAAAATGAGTCACATGACTAGGTAATGTTGAATAATCTCCCCTATTCATTTATATTTCTCAAGTTGTTAAAGGGCACCTTTTCACACCAGATTACACACATGCGTGTTATCCAGTCCTGTTTATAATGGTGGTTACATTTTAGGAATTCGGTGTTCAACAATGAAATTATACTCTGTTTTTGAGAACAGCCCTATATTCTTCCGGCCATTGTCACCATTTGGATCAAATCTATTTCAATCTTCCGTAGGCATCCAGTTGCTGGTTCCTTTGTTTCTTCATCTGCTATTTCCCTCTTGTAATTTTCCTGTAATTACGGGTCTTTGCAGCTTTACAATTTGATCGTTTATAGTGTGGTGAACTTTTTTCACCCTTTTTTCCCCAGAAGTCAGTAATGAGTATGCGAATGTACTCTGTTAGTGTGTATGACACATGTTATCAACCACACTAATCATACCAACAAACTGGAAGCCAAGTTGTACGGCACCCTGGAGGAGCTGCGGTGGACGGCAGCCTTCATCGAGGACACCGGGCTGCTCATCTAATGGGAAGCGAACGAGGAAGAAGAAGATACCAACAAACTGCATTTGTATACCGATTCAGAAAAAAAAGGGGGGGGGGGGGGGGGGGCAAGTTCACCATGGTTTTCATCAACGCTTGGTTTGTTTGCATCAGTGTCAGATGGGAATTGTTACTTGAGGAGGACTGTGATTAGAGTCTGTGCCACACTGTGCTATGCCGACGAGTCATTTTTCATTGCCGGTCGGTGTACAGGGTGCAGAAAAAGATACGGAGGAGATGAGGGGGAGGCGGGGTCAGAAAACTGAACGATGTCAGCACAGGGAAGACCATGTGTGTCAGTTCTGTCTCTGCTCTACCATGAAGTGATAATGTAGAATCAAACCCAACGAACAGGCGCAGGAGCCTTTAGAATGCAACATAGATTAAAACACAGTGACACAACACAGCCTGTCTTTCCACTGACGTATTGGCTACACACTTGTCCGTCCACTCAGTTCAGCAACAACTGAACGAACATATGTGATCAGGCATCAGAAAAATAAAGAATGAACTGGAGCAAGCTCATAAGACGAAGGTTATGAACGCTATTATCGCTTGGAAAGGGAATACAAACAACTAGCAGAGACAGTGATAGAGTTCACTTTAGACATAGAATGACTGACGGCTGACCAACCAGAAGGCAGACCACAACCAACCAACCGAGTGACAAGATTATTGACTGAAGAAGAGAGCTAGATCAGTCGAGACAGGATGTAACAAACTTACCCATGGTATACAGTACGGAGCTGAGTTATGGAAACTCGATTCTGCCTCTGTTCAAAGGGAAAAGATTCATTTGCATGCATGGAAAGAGTTTCTCGGTGTTTCACGACAAACACCAAATGACCTGGTCTATGGGGAGACTAACTTTTCCCTCTCTGTGGTTAGATGTATTCGTTACTGTTACATGCTAGACCGCTCACTTCCTCGGTACAAACTGAGTTAACACGTGCAGGTAAGCGCAGTAGCTTCTAAGAGTTTGTTGTAAATCATGTGGTAGGTATTTAGCTTGCAGACGACAAAACTCACCAGGCGTTACTGAAACGAAGAGGATCCCTTTATTTACAAACGTTGAAGAATATAGGAACAACAAACACCAGTCAACTGACCTTCAGGTTCAATAAGTGGTACAGGAACTTAATTGTCAATGCAGCAGCCGATATTCCACTGACGGCAGCTTTTCATTGACTAGACTCAATGAAGACTCGAACGCTTCTGTCCTCGACAATGACTAGATAACGACTCTTCAGCCACGTTCATTTCTCTCTCCCTCCAAGTCGCACAGCTCTCATCCTTTTCTTTCTTATCTAAAAAATATTCTTGAACATACTCGATCATTCTTTTCTAGAACATTCCTCATATCGGTAAGCTCAACCGATGAAATCGCGACAAGCTTATGCGAATGCGATTCGATCAGCTTCTACAACATTCTCGAACCTTTGGTAATGCACCAGCAACTTGCGGAAACCTGTGAACATTCTAACCTAATCTTGAATAATCCAATCGCATTATCAATCGATCCAAAAACAAAACTGAACAATTAGTCATACGTTCGTTTTCCAAATATTTTCAACAACTCAACAATAGCACTGCACTGACGAAAAATACAGAGATCTAAGTTAAAGGTGGCTCGCAACTCGTCATTATTGCTCTGACGTCTTTAGTGAAAGTTCTTTCTCTCTTGTCTCCCATTTAATTGTAAAAATAATCCGAACGTCACCTGAAAGATTACCCTGTAAAGCGTAAAAAATGTGAGTACAGCTAGATGCTAGAGGTATGACCAATTGAGCTTCTAAAGTAGGTTGCTTTTGTGTGGGAGAATCAGGGTGTAGATGACATACATAGTTTTATCCGCGTGTTTCGGCAAAGGTCAATCGATTGTAACTGGTAGAGATGGAATTCCCATGTTGACGACAGTCACTGGTTTGATATTTACAGTGTGTTAAATCCTTCACATTGTATTCCAAGGTACTTATCTATGCAGATTATCAGATATAGCAAATATATTGTCACAAACTTCAGACTTGATGTATTGGATATCTGCGTGCTTTCTAACCTTACAGGCCTGTAAATTATCGTAATTTGACATGTACACTCTGTCATGAACATGATGAAAATAAAGTTCATTTTGTTCTCATGTGCCCTGAACTACAAATTGTTAGAGAGCAATCAATCCCACCTAGGTACTTAACAAAACGTTTCTTCAAACTGATTATGTTGATGGCATCGTCGAATGAAAACACTATTAAACAGTATTTGTATTTGTATAAAACATTTAGAATGCGTAATGATGTGTCAAGGTAAATATATGTTAGGCTCGTTAAACTGTGCGGTTTGATATGTATTTAACCCTTCAAAGGGGCAATGGCCTTTATGAATCTCTCTCTCTCTCTCTCTCTCTCTCTCTCTCTCTCTCTCTCTCTCTCTTCTCTCTCTCTCTCTCTCTCATGATAGTGGATTTGTAAACGTGCAAATGTCTTTCGCATTGTCCGTATTGATTGATGAATGCACTGTAGATCAGAATGTAATCGAACCAACCAGCCAGCCAGCCACCCAACTGTCAATGAAGTAGCCAGCCAACCAACCGAGGGACCCATTAACCAGCTAGCCCCAAAAAATATTCTTTTCTTTCTGTGGCAGTGAGTTCCCAAACAGAAGACAACACCAAACCGTCGCGCTGCACGTTGTCTCATCCTGTAGAGATAGGGAAACCAGCCTGGCTGCAGTTCACTCTGCCCAGCAATCCCCGGGACACCAAGTCCTTCGTGTATATCAAGAAAGGAGAAGGTAAGCACGAATCTCAAAGTCTCCAGGTCTGGTGTGTACATTAAGAAAAGAAGAGGCAAAGATGAATCTCAAAGACACCGGGATTTGTAGATATATACTGTTAAAAAAAGTTTAGGACCAACATTGAGAATGCACAAAAAATCTTTAAAATTCACAAAAATTCAATAGTACCGCCTTTGTGGTCCAAACAAATTGAACCATACGCACAAATTGATAGTGAATGCGGGAACTGCAATTTTGTAGCACACATTTCTCACGCGCCTTGAAAAACTCATGTCGCGACTTGTCATTTTTGGAACAAATTGGGTTGAATTTCTGATGTGTTTGGGATCCGAGGAGCATGTGCTGAATCAAAATCATGTGAAGCACGAGCTAAATCAGGCTGTAGATCATAAAGTATGCTCAACCAAATGTCTTTAAAAGCCACTGTACTGGCGAAAAATGCAATGCAACAGCATGCCTCCACGTCGAAGACTAAACAAGATGGATCGAGGAAGAGCAATAGGATGGCTCCAAGAAGGAGTTGCAGTCTGGGAAGTGGCACAGAGACTTGGGGTATCACACTCTGTTGTTATCAGACTCAGACAACGCTTTCAAGACACAGGAATAGTACAAGAACGACCACGCTCTGGTAGACCCAGAATAACAACACACCACGAGAGGACCGATACATTGAGAGGCAGGCCACACAAGAAAGAACAGCAAGTGCAAACAACATCAGACGTCGCCTTAGAGATGTCACCAACACTGTTGTCAGTGATCAGACCATACAAAACACGTACACGCCGCTAACCTCCATGCTTAACGACCAGCCATAAGACCTCGTTTGACTGATGCTCACAGAGCAGCACACCGAGTATGGCGCATGAAGCACGTGAGATGTACACATGAACAGTGGGCTAACGTGATGTTTACAGACGAGTCGCGGTTCTGCCTGGATCCCACTGATAGACGGAACAGGGTCTGGAGACGCCGTGGGGAGAGTTTTGCGGAAGAAGCTGTCCTGGAAAGGAACTGCTATGGTGGGGGATCCGTTATGATTTGGGGCGGCATAAGCGCACGTTGCAGAACGGTTTCTCTGCAATGTGGCAGGGAAATTGAATGGTGTTGTCTGCCAAACAAGAATTTTGCAACCCCTGGTGCTGCCAGCCCTCCAACAGCTTGGACCTCAGGCAGTCTTTCAAGATGACAATGCACGGCCCCATCGCACCAGAGCAGTAAACACGTTTCTCCAAGCTGCTGGTGTCAACAGAATGCAGTGGCCCGCAAACAGCCCTAGACCTGAACCCCATCGAACATCTTTGGGATGAGCTGGGCCGGAGACTGCAGCAGCGTCGTCCTCCTCCTGCTAACCTGGGTCAGCTGTTGGAGTCACTCCAGCAGGAGTGGGCTGCTGTCCCCCAGGCCTTTCTGCGCACACTGGTGAACTCCATGCGACAACGCTGCCTTGAATGCCTTGCCAATAACGGGGGGCACACACGTTATTAACCATGACATTGAACAAACACTCCTCCTGTGACTTTCAAATTTGGGGGTGGGGTCTTTGTACTGCTCTTGATTCCCAGTTTGTTGATTCCTCGGACTTGTCATTGTCTTTACACACTTTTCACATACTCATAAATTCATGTTTACACTTGGAGATTAATCACTTCCCAATTTTCTTTTTTATAAGTCAGTGGAATGTTGGTCCTTAACTTTTTTTTAAAGTATATATAATATGGCATTCGTGTCAGTTTTACGCAGAGGTGGAGAGAGCACATGCAAAGTTGCTCCTGTATCGGTTGATCAAGACGCGTGCGTGTCGTAATATGGGTGTTCTGATTAAGGTAATGCTACAAGCTCAACAGCCTCGTCAGTCCTTGGATTGTGTGTGTGTGGTGTGTGTGTGTGTGTGTGTGTGTGTGTGTGTGGTGTTGTCTGGGGTGTCTGTGTGTGTGTGTTTGTGTGTGGTGTCTGTGTGTGTGTGTGTGTTGTTGTGTGTGTGTGTGTGTGTTGTGTTGTTTTTGTGTGTGTTTGTCTTGTGTGTTTGGTTTTTGTGTGTGTGTGTTGTGAAGTGTATGAGTGTGTGAATTTTTGGGGCGCGTGCGTGCGTGCGCGTCTCGCTCGCGCCTATGTGTGCCTGTGTAGTGTGTTGTGTTGTGTGTTTTTAGTGTGTGTGGGCTTGCTAGGCCTGTACGTGTGTGTGTGCTGTTGTGTGTGTGTGTGTGTGTGTGTGTGTGTGTGTGTGTGTGTGTGTGGTTTATAAATAATGCCTGCTTATAAGGGTGATAAGAATAGGAATAAGAGTTCTTCATTGTGAGTGTGTGTGCGTCTGTGTGTCTGAGCGAGGGGGTGGGTGTGAGATGTTATGCAACATAATAAAAAATCAACTGTGGATACATACACTTAACGAAGAATTTTGTTCAGCCTTCTCCTTATCCCCTTCTAATCCTCTTCCACTCCTCTCTGTCTCTGTCTCTCTGGCTGGCTGGCTGTCTGTCTGTCTCTCTCTCTCTCTGTCTCTCTCTCTCTCTCTCTCTCTCTCTCTCTGCACACACACACACACACACACACACACACACACACACACACACACACACACACACACACATACATACACACACACAATACATATACATATCGCTCTATCTATCCATCCATCTATCTTACACCTCTGTCTGTCTGTCTCCCTCTCGCTCTGTCTCTCTCTCTCTGTTCTCTGTCTCTCTCTCTCTCTCTCTCTCTCTCTCTCTCTTCTATGCATCCCCAAAGAATGTTTTGAAAATGTATCAATGTATAGGCCTATTAAATTACAGACAAGTGGCTCCAGTCAGTGTGCTGTATGTGTGTGTGTGCGTGCGTGCGTGCGTGTGTGTGTGTGTGTGTGTGTGTGTGTGTGTGTGTGTGTGTGTGTGTTGTGTGTGTGTGTGTGTTTGCGTGTGTTGTGTGCGTGTGTTTGTGTGTGTGGTGTGAGTGAGTGAGTGAGTGAGTGAGTGTGTGTGTGTGTGTGTGTGTGTGTGTGTGTGTGTGTGTGTGTGTGTGTGTGACAAGTCAAAATTGTCAACCAGCACACCATCCCCTCTCTCACCCACACTCTTGTACAAATTGTACAAAAGCAGACGCCATCCAACCCCCCCCCCCCCCCCCCCCCCCCTTCTCTTTCCCTTCATGTGACAAGCGGCAGTAAAGATTTCAAATCTATGCCAACTCTCCCCTTTCAAATTCCCTCCACCGCCCCCTACCTTCCCCTTTTCTTTCCCCTTCTCTCGTCTCCCCCCTCCTTTAGAAAAGAAACAGTTTACGTCACGTCATAACTACATCGCCCGTCTCTCCATTCTCAATCCCCCGCCCCCCCCCCCCCCCCCTTCCCCGCTCAATTTCAGAATCCATCACGCGCCTCACTCCCCCTTCTCCTCTCTCTACTCTCACTTCCCCAGCTGAATGCATGTTCACTCTCTGCTAGATCAGAAGAGAAGCCGCCCCCTTCCTCCTTCTCTACCGTCAACATCCCCCACCCCCACCCCCTCCTATTCACCACTCGCACGCGCGACTGTTCGAAAATGTTCTCCCCTGTGAGTGGTGGGGAGGACCCCCCCCCCTCCCCCCGTCCGTTTTCTTGTTCTTTAGTGACTCAAAACCAACCAGAACAGGAACCGGAATAAACAGTTCAGCCTATAAAAAGGGAAACCCCCTGGTGAACAATCACTGAGACCTCAGACCCCTTGGTAAATACATCGCCAATATCTCCTCTCAACCCCCCCCCCCCCTTTTTTTTTTCTTTCTCTCCCTGATGTGGCGTCATTGACAGGGCAGAAAAAAGATCACATCAATTTCAGAGTCTGTCACACACCCCGCTTCCCCCTCCCCTCTCTCTACTCTCATTCAAGTTTTGATTTTGGTTGTACCTCATTCCATTTTGCTTCACATCCATTCCTAGCTACACACTTGCAATCATTATTCCCCAAGTCTTCTTTGTCCCACTACCTGCTCAACAACAACTAACACCACAACACAATACCAACCGCCCAAATTTTCTCCGATACTCATGCCAGCTTCTGCAAGTCCATTCAGTTTCTGCCTCCCACCATCCAGCTGTTTGCACTAGGCTATGCCAAAATACAGTTTCAGAAAACGAAATCAGCATCCCATCTTAACTTTCTTAAACAATGCCTTAGACTACACATCATTCCTTGTGGCTTCTCACTTTCCCAAACCCCATCCAACCTCCATAACACCACTCTCATGACTACCACCACAGAGATTCTCTTCCAAGCCAGATGTAAACTCATATTGGCACATATAGAAACACTCAGTTCAACCCTGAAATCTCTTTCCAACCTCTATAATATTTCAGATAAAAAAAAACACAATTATCATGCCCATGGCCTCTGCCTCCAAACTCAGACAGCTCAGCCATGCACACAACCAACTCATTCACAACCACTGCAACCAGACCAAACAAGACAAACTATCACAATTACAAAACAAACGCACAACAATTTGCCTTGACCACTCAGCCTCCCCAACCCACGATCCTGACCCCACTACCACATCTGATCACCACCACCACCTTGTCTACTGCATCCCTGAGAATCTTCCCCTCTCTGATGCTGAAAGATCAGTCTTGTGGCAAAAGGATTGAATTTCATCCAAATTCAGCCCACCACCAGTAAATACCAGAACCACCTTGATGTGGAAAGATTCTTTAGGAAACTTCGCTGGATGGCGACACTTGAAAACACACCCAGGCTCCCACCACCACAGAACTTTCACTCAACGGTTTCAAATCCCAGTACTCTGCCAACCACCCTCCAATAAATCCAGTGAAGTTGAATTCTACATTAAGAAATGCAAAAAAGACATCAGCCAAATCAAATCCAAACCTGCCTGACATTGTAACCCTTCACAAGATCAACAGAAAGCCCTGGAATCGCTAAGAGAATGACAGGACATAGTCATTGTAATGATCGTTCGCACGACGTCAAAACATGAGCCCAGATGATGAGGAGACAGACGACATTTTTACCTTGCGAGTTCGTTAGCGTAAAGCATGCTGGATAAACAAGCAAGGCATGC
>CM031626.1:18254459-18274459 GCA_018398815.1 Conus ventricosus | reverse complement strand
ATAGAGAATTGGGTGGGTCAGTGTGTCCTCTAGAGGAAGGACTTGGATATCTTCTCTAATAGAGTTATGTTAAAATTTCATCTCCACCCTCTCTCTTACTAGTGACGGAAGGAGCAACTTTCCGGTGCTAGTCATCAAAAGAAACTTCTTTTTTTCTCAGGACTGTGAAAATACTCAATAGTGCCTTAGGGAGAAGTTTCCTTAGGCTTGTACTCTTAAAAGTGCTTGTAGCTCCAACAGACAGGATTAGAGAGAAGTTCAAACATTCAATACTGATTGAACAACAAAGAACTGACACAAATTAAGAGCACTTTCACGAATCAGCTTTACTTGTTCACACAAGGGTGAAATATCTGAAGCTATTTTATAGAAAAACCAGTTTATTCAAACTGAGTTTTAGTTCTCACTGTTGCATCATTAAGTGAGGGAAAGTTCTGGATGAGTTGAGTTGGAGTCCACTTAGAACATCAGATTATCTGATGTTGGAGAGGATAGTTGCTCTCTCTCTCTCTCTTCTCTCCTCTCTCTCTCTCTCTCTCTTGTTGCTGGTGACTGATCCGCTCGTGTAGAGACCTGCTGCTCATTGTTAGGCTATGGTGTTTCTTCCTTACCAGTCTTGTACACAGTAGATATGGTCCCAGTTATTTCTGGGAAATCGGTGAAGCTTAGACAAGGAGTTCAGATCAAGTGAGCTGACCATGCACTCTCTCTGCTTTACCCCTGTGGTCTTTGTGGCTACCCAGTAGTGTTCTATCTACAGCTGGTCTGAGGAAAAACTTAGAAAGAGAGGGGTTAGCTACAGCCAAGGACATAGACAGACAAAGTACAGGACAAGACACAAAAATGCATTTCGATCTCTTGGGTCTTCTTCAGGCGAAAACAAATAACATTTAGGACACTGAAAACAAAGAACGACAAACCACTTATCTTCTCATGTTTGCCGCACAATCAAAATGGCAACCGGACGGAAACGAGGCCACCCAGGAGGGGATCATGGGAGAGAAAACATTGAGGGATGGGGGTGGGGGGAGGGGGGAAGGGGGAAGGGAGGGGGTGTCAAACAATGGGGTTTGTAGCTTGTTTTGTAGAATAGTATGATACATTAGTGACGGTAGTGAGTATGGTGGATTGATAACAGTGCTTAGTGGGGAAAAAAAAGAAAATAATAAAACAAAGAAAACATAAAGAATAAAAAATCAACCAATAAGTAAATAAATAAATAAACGAATTTAATAGTGGTGAAGGTGGTGAAGGTGATGATAGTAGTTATGCGTGGGTAGTTGTATGTGGGGTTGTGGGTAATGCTAATAAAATCAGATGTAGGGGAAAAATACAGAACAAAAAGAAATAAAATACAAAAATATCAATAATAATAAAAAAGAAAATGAATAAATGGAGGGTGGCTGCAACTTCTGTATGAAGTGGGTAGTGGGGGGTATGGTGGTGGTGTGTGTGTATGTGTGTATGTATGTGTGTGTGTGTGTGTGTGTGTGTGTGTGTGTTTGTGTGAAGATATTGCCGACTGGTGTTGAAGTGGTGGGTATGTTATATTTGTGTTACTGTTGGAATGTTGATGCCTTTGGAGCTGAGCGTACCAAGTTTGGCAAGAGATAGGTTGTCTTGTGCTGATGTTCAAAGCGTCACTCTGTGGATTGCCAGGAGCGCCAAGACTTTCACATGATTGGGGGGGGGGGGGGGGGGGGGGGGGGGGGGGGGGGGGGGGGGGGGGGTTGAAGTGTAGGGCAACGGGTTTGGGTTAGTGGTGGCAGATATCAGCCAGGTGTTCAGAGATGCGCATCTTAAGTGTGTGCGATGTTTCACCTATATAGATCTTGCCACACAGCTGGCGGTGGATAGCGTATTCAATGTTATGGCTCTGACAGGAGAATGTGCGTTTAATAGTGAAGGAGTCTTTGGGCCCTGTAGGATGGTGTCTGGTTTGGTGAGGGGGCAGAATTTGCAATTGGGTTTTGAGCAGGGGTGAATACCTGGTGGTATAGGTGTGGAGATTCTGTTCAATTTGGACCGCACAAGATATTTATGTTTTTATCACGTTTGGACGAGATCAGATGGAAGGCAGGCTCGTGGATTTGTACAATATGCCAACTGGATTTGAGAATCTTGCAGATAGGGAGGGTGTGTGTGTGGAAGAGGAAGTAGGTGATGGGTCTGTCTGTCTCTCTTGGATGCTGGGTTTCTGGAGCAGATGTTCCGGATATCACTGTGATGCAGCTGACAGCTTTGTTGTTGATGGAACTGGGCTTCCATGGTTTGTGAAAAATTCTGACATTTTTGCTGCTTGTATAGTGAAGTCTTCTTCGCTGGAGCAAAGTCTGCGAAGACAGAGAACTTGTGAGTATGAAATGCTGTCTTCAGTGTATGGGTGGTGGATGATGTGTAGTCTACGTATGCATATGCATCAGTGGGTTTGTAGAAAATGGAAGTTTAGAGTAGGCCATCTTCGAGGGAAATGGTGATGTCTAGGAAGTTAATTGACTGAAATAGTGTAGATTAGTTGGATGGATGGATGGAAGGTCTGGCAAAGTTAAGGAAGTTGAGGAGATCTTGTTTGGGCATGGATGTTGCTCCCAGTCCATCATCAATATACCTTTTGTATAATTCTGGTGTGGGGCCTGTGTATGTGGTAAGTAGGCGGTATTCCAAGTGTCCCATGAGGAGGCAGGCATGAGATGGTCCCATTTTGGTGCCGATAACAACACCATTAATTTGTGAGAATGTGTGATTGTTGAACTGAAATGTGTTGAGGGTACCAGCCGCCGTGGTGAAGTGGTTAGCATCGCAGACTCCTGGCTGGGAGGTCGTGGGTTCGAATCCCATCAGAGTCAGTGGGTTTTTCTGCCCCGACCAGCTCCTACCCAGAGTTGAGTTTGCTGCAGACTCAGTTGGGAAGACTGGGACCACACAGTCGAGTTTCATCCACTTAATGGATGCGTTTCTGACCAACACTGCAGGTGCCTATATCTCTCGGGTCTGGTTGACACCGGGATATATTATGAAAGGATGCGTAGAGAACAGACCTGTCATGTAGTCTCAAACTGAAATGGAAATCTGTAGCATCATATTAATCATCCTCATTCTCATCGATCAGCATAAATAAAAACTGTCTCAAATTCTGTGGCCCTTCATGCCCTGCTCTTATAGTGACCTCAATTTTGATGTCCTCTCCACGTCTGTGGCCTTGGTTTGGTTCCGTCGGAGTCGGTATCGGCGAGTCCATGGGGGCTGTCGTTGGACGGACGTGGTGGTCGTCAGTAGGGGGCTTAGTAGGTGGTGTCCTACACATGTTAGATAAGAACAGGCGCCACTGAACACCACCGAAGTGACTCTGGAGCAGTGCAGTTTCTCCTCCAGTGGGTAGCCTCTTGATGACTTGACATTGGCTGCTCCCTGTGGATTGCTGGTGCCAGGGCTGCGGCGGGGCTGACCAGGCTGTGGCTGTGGGCGGGGTGTCGGAATGAGTGGTGTGGGTACACTGCCTCTGAGGTGGCGCAGAGGTGGGACAGCAAAAAAAAAAAGAAATGTGTTGAGGGTGATGACTAATTCTGCAAGTCTGACCAGTGTAGTGGTGGGAGGGTGTTGCTGGTTGGGGGACTGTTTGTCGAGGAAGGTGAGGGCATTCAGTCCATTAGTGTGGAAGATAGTGGTGTAGAGTGACACCACGTCAAGTGTGAAGAGGAGGCTGGGTTGAAAAGTGGGGTCTGTGTTGCATGGACTGATCATGTTGAGTGTGTGGATTGTGTGTCTGAGGTATGTGGGGAGGCTCTGTGCTATGGGTAGAAGGAGAAAGTCTAAGTCCTGTGAAATGTGTTCCGTCAGCTCCCCGCGAAATGAACTTCTAGAAGTTACCAAAATTCTAGAATGTTCCATGCCTTTGTGGAAGTTTCTGTAATTTTCAGAGGTGGAATATTCCGGAATTTTTTCCGGTCTGGAATATTTTTTTTCAGTTGTGGAATATCTATAACTATTGCACTTATTCTAGAACTTATATGTTCCATAACCCGGTTCTAGAAATAAAACTGAATTCAGTACAAAGCATAAATCTGTATAAAAGCAACTTAATTCTTTATAAAAAATATATTCAATACTTATTTTAGACATGAGTTCTAGAATTTGTATAAAGTGGAACTCTATTTTAAAACCTTAAAAATCATTCAAAATGTCAGGTCTAAATGGTCTTGTTCCCTAAGAGGTAATTTTAATCCTTGCAAAGAATAGCTTTTATATGTGGGAGGAGGTCTGTCAATGCCAGTCTTATATCAGGGAGATTCCACTGTACTTTGAACACAAAGTTGAAGAATAAAGTTTGCAGAATAAAATTAGATTTTGTATTATTTACTTGTTGTAATTGTTTTCCCCTTTAACAGTATATTTGTGTTTATTGTGATTACAGTGATATCCCCCTTATAAGACTTCTTCCCTCGCAAGACCCATTTCTTTGTATCATGTATAAAATCATCCCCTTATAAGACCCCTCCCTTCTTAGACCTGATTTTGGTTGATTTTTGAAGGTCTTATAAGGTTGGTACCACTGTACCCATCTATACATTAAAAAAAAAAAAAGCATTCGGACACACATAATGAAAGTTTGAAAAAAGTACAAGAAGTTCAGCAATTCTGTAGTTTATTCTGACACTTAATACAAGATTTCTTTTACTATAAACTTTCAGCTTGGGAATTAGAAAAAAAAAATAACAAGTCGATGGGTTGGAGCCAAAGTCAACTAGCTCTATATATAATCCATCAACTTTGTACTGACCTTATTGCAAAAATTAAAAGCTTGTATTAAACAAGTATGCAACTAATATAATGGGGATAAAATCCTGTTTATGTTTTTGCAGTCATTTGGGGGTATAAGTTGCATGTTTTTGCAATAAGGTCAATAATAGTCAATTGACTATCTAGAGATAGCTTACTTTGGTTCCATTAACCATCAAAATGGGTTTTTGAAACTTTCGGTGTGAAAGGATCAAACCAGTTACTTCAATGTCAAACAATAAATGCTTGAAATTGTCTTCCCCCGTTTTGGGGAGTCCCGTTGCACACAGTGTTAAGTAGCAATATAATTACATAGCCACTGAGCCAACCACATTGATGGCTGTTTGAGGTCTGAAATCAACTGTCCCCTTGGCGTCCACAAGAAATACCGGTAGGGTATGATGTAAAAGTCCAGCAGCCACCACTTCATATAAATACTGCAAACATTTATAAACAGTGTTCATGACAACAGACAGTTGGTGGCTGCGCCAGAAACTCTCCTTCCTCACACATCTTGCGATAAGCAGCACCATCAGTGATGTCTCCTAATGTTAGGGTCACCATCTGCTTTCTTCCTCCTGATGGTCTGCTTGGTCTCTTCAATGTTTTGCCAAATGCCTGAAAAATATTGGAAAGCAAATTTTAAATTGACACTTGAAAAAACTTTGACTCTTAAATCGTCACTAACAGAATTTCTCATGACATTCTGTTAACGGCATTAAACTGTCATAGAGAGGCTAATTAATTTTTCCTTCTGTCTGTTTGCTTTCTCTATTGATTTTTCTGACAACTGGTCAAAATGACCCATAATGCCCAGTGGCAAGAACAACACTGCCCCCCCCCCCCCCCCCCCCACCCCCCTTTTCTCTCTTCATTATGTCTGACCAAATCAGGGAGTCGGATTTATCAATTTATTAGACCCTTTTTCCAGACATTCAAACAAAGAGTAATTGGCTGCTTTTAGCATGGATTAGTTGCCAGATGAATTTATGTGACAGATTTAAAATGTCTAGAGAACTAAATCAAATAATTATTTCTTTCCAATTAAATTCATATGCCAGGCATGCTCTTATGAAATTTATATTTTATATAAGCGAGATTCACAGCATAATAAAACACATTCTGACAAAAATTTCTCGTTTCCATTATGTTTTATCAGTTAAAAAAATATGACAATGAGGTTGGCCTTTTCTTTTTTTAAGGTGATCAAATAATGCACTGGGTCAGTGGGTGGTGAATTTTTTCATCAAATGTTGCAACCTGTAGAACATGAAAACTGTGACGCAAGTATTTGAGTAAGCGGGGAACACCACTTTCCTTTTACTGATTAAAAAATAACTCCCCATTGATAAAATTTAGGGTCAGCAGCCAATAATTAGGACCAGTTTGGAAACAACTGTGAGGCATATATATGAGCATGCAAGAACACCACTTTCCTTTCATTGAATAAAAAGAAATCCCTATTGATAAAATTCAGGGTCAGCAGCCAAAAATTAGGGTCAGTTTGGAAACTGTACACAAGCCTTTTTGTTTGTTCGTTTAATTCATTAGGGCTCATCATTTAAACTGCCTCAGATTTTCAGTAGTCTCATGATCCACGGAGTCTTCATGGGGCAAATCAATCTGAAGCTCTGTAGGTAGCATAATTTTAATTATAAATATTCTTCCAGGGTGCCTATTTGAAATTAAATTTGATATTCCTGAGATCCTCCTCTCATAGTCGAGTATTTACTTTTTTAAAAATTCTACTATCATTACCTGGGGATTCAGCAGCAGCTTCAGCTGGGACTTCATGTCACCGAAGACGAACTTGTGCCTTGGTTGTCGCCCATTCTTTGTCTGATCCGTGCCCTTGTATCGCAGACCATCACACCCTTCTTTTGAGTACAGCTGACGATGTCTGGATCTTCTGGAAAAAGCTCAGAGCACAAAGGACAATAGTGGAATTCTTGTAAGGCACCAGAAAAACTAGACACTGATTTCCACATCTCATCATAGTTCATTTGCTGAATGGTGTCTGAGTCGGGACAAATACTTTTAAAAGTGTCGATCACATCTTGGAGGCGCTTGCAGACATGTTGTGACGAAGAAAGCACGAAAGAAGAGAAAGTGCTGGCGAATCTGCTGCTTGAGGCTGGGTTTCTGAATCTTGAACAGAAAATGTCCTCTCAGTGCTGGAGCTGCAACCGGACTGTGTACTGTTACTGTCATGAATGTCAGCATCATCACTGTCTTCAGAGTCAAAGCTGGCATCACTGCTTGAGGAGTTTATGGTTTCATCTTCTTGGTTGTCAGAAAATCAGCATTGTCTGAAACAGATGCACAGACCATGTGTGAATAAGATTTCGTTTTGTTTATATCCTACAGTGAACAGTCATCTACAACTAACAAGTCACCTACAAGTACCAGTCACCTACAAAAAAAATAAATAAATAAAAGGTTTGTTTCCTGTTTAAACAGTTATAAAATAGGGTAGGTAGGTTGGCTTCTCTTTCCTTTCTTTTTAATGTACATCAAAATAATGCACGAGTGATAATTTTTTTCATCAAATTGAGTATGCCAATGACGACTGTGATGCACATATTAATGCAATCTGGAACACTGCTCTCGTTTTATTGAAAATTTCCCTATTAAAAAAAAAAAGTTTACAGTCAGCGGTCAAAAACTAGGATCGGTTCGGAATCTGGAAAGAAACCTTTTTTTTTGTGCCTAAGAATAAGCTTTAAATTTCTCAAACTACACAAGTATAATCATATCCCCACCCTCAAAACAACAAAAAGAAAAAAAACCTGAAGCACTTGATCCAAAGGCGAAAAAGGTCTGTTTCCTGATTCATCAGTTTTAAAAATAGGGCAAGTCAAGCAAGGTAGGTTGGCCTTTTTTTTTCGTTTTTTTTTTTTTTTTTTAATGTATGGCAAAATAATGCACAGGGTGGTGAATTTTTGTATCAAATCCTATAACCTGTATGTCATCGACAGCCATGACGCACACATTTGCGCAATCAGGAACACAGCTTTTATTTCATTGATTTTAAAACAAACTTTATTTGTATTTTTTAAAAACGGAAAAAAACGTAATTATTTCAAGAGTGTTACGAGAGTTCGCCCATCCTTGTTTTATTTGATTACACGTAAGCATATGCATCAAGGCCGCCAATGATGTGCAAGGTACCAAATTTGACGCAAAAATTCACCAGCAAGTCTATCATCTTGATAAAAATTTATTTCTTTTATTTTTTTTAAAAGGCTGACCCACCGATCCCATTTTTAAAAACTGATGAAACATAAAACTTGTGTTTAAAATCAGGTTCTGGATTACAAGATTTTGAATTTCATTTTGTGTACAAACCTATTTCCACTTCAACGCAAGGTCCTGTTGAGGACGAGGAGTGGCCAACTGTTTGATGCGGTCCTTGGTTTTCCCGAATCTTCTTCCAGCGATACTGAGTACTAGCTGGAACACAGGCAGAGTCATCTTCCAGATACCGTTTCTTGTCCCTCTTCACTGGACCTGATGTGTTAAAGAGCATGGTTACAAAGTGCATGTTGGTATAAAAACATGTTTTTTTAATAATGGTAACAGTGTAAGTTTATTATTATAATTCCTGTCACTGACACAGTGACAGCCTCTGAAGTTGACCAAAGCAGTGCAAATTATTAAAAGGTTAGCCTGCGACTCTGAAAGTTTAATTTTAGACTACATTAATAGTAATACTATAAATTTGATAACAGTACATCAGTGGCGCAGAAAAATATTGCTCGCAAATGCCAGCAGACTGGGAGACTCAGGATTGGGTCATAATTATATAGAGCTCTTGCAAACAACAGCATACATATATGTGGATGAATTGATCTGTCACACCATCTTATTAATGTCTGCTGAAATAGAATTCTTCAATTTAATAACAATGAGATCAACCTGAAGAAAAGTAAAACACAAATAAAAAATAACAGAAAACTATGTCTTGACAAGTCATTGATATATGATACATGCAAAAATCAGGCACAGCAAGGACTGATCCTTGGGGTACTCCCTAACAAACATCAATGCTGACCTCTGATGCCACTGACAACCACCACCAATCTTATTTTGCTGAGGAATTTTCGATCCATTTGATGAGGTTTTTTCCTGAATACTATAAAGAAGCTTACACAGTGCATGCTCTGATTACCTTGTCAAATGCCTTTGTAAACGCCATCACTAGGACACAATCAGTTAAGAAGAGTCTTCACTGAACATTGTTCTACTGAGATGGTCTTTCTCAATTTACAGCAAAATAGTTACATACAGGATAAGCCTATGCATCCCCTGCCCCTCCCCTCTCTTGTTCTTAAGTCAATTTTTTCTTTTTTTTTTTTTTAATAAAGTTTCATACAATATTATTTCAGTCAAGTACTGTCCTTTCTAATTTTGCCTTTCATTTCTTCTACCCCAGTGAGTGCAACAGAATCTTCAAGATGAAGACTTTGGTTTCCCAAGTTCCAACACGTAGACCGATTAGACAACGGCATGTGCCTTGGCAAAGAAAAAGACGAAACCTGCTTCAACCAATCGAATCAAATCAACACATTTCTTCTGCTTCTTCTTCCTTTGAGTAACCAACTTCAACACGTTGAAGATGCTGCTACAATGGATTCTGCAATAAGTTGCATTAATAGCCAGGAATCATTCAGGATAGAAAGATCCAATCGTTGTTTGTTTGACACAGTTTACACACAATTCGTAGAGCCCACGACTTCGTAAACAAAAAGCAGATCACCGTTTAATGATACTTACTGAGTTTATGAAAATGATGCAGATGATTGAAGACATTCTGCTTCGATGCAAACGTCCTTGGGCACAACGAGCACTGGAATGGTCGTGCGCTTTCGCTGTTTTTACTATCGCTTTTACGTGATAGGTCCGCCATCTTTGCTCAGCTTACTCGACCTTGACCCGACTGACTGGCCAAGAGCAAATCAGGGGAGCTCATTTGTGAACCAGTAAAACATCAAAACAAAACAAACATCTCTGCTTTTTTTAATTAATAAACAATCTCGTTTATAAAGGGTAATATTTACGTAACCCTTATTTTTATTTTTGTAAGTCAAACATTGACATTTCATGTCTGTTTAGCGTTCGTTTACGCACATCACTGATGTCATAAGTAACACTGTACACCCTGGTGCCACACATTTGGACCCGTCCAAGAGTCAAGATTGGTCAGTTTCCAGTGCCAGAAAGCGCGGTCTTTCTAACAGCGGTAGCGTTCCTCGACTTCGTAGCCAAGGCCCTGCTCAGTTTTGCAAAGATTTTTTCAATTTTTCCAAGAATTTTCTGCAACAATGGCTTCTTTCCATCGTCACGTGGTATTGTTTTGGTATAAGGAGATGCTGTACTCCAATTCCAAAACAAATAGCATCGAGGTGCCCAGAAAAGAGGCTGATGGCTATGGTTTGGGAGACGAAGTACAGGCCAGATACCAAGGCAAGCTATATCCTGCCATCATCGTTGGGATAGGAGGTAAGTTGGTTTTTCTTCTTCAACACTTTAGCGCCCCCCCCCCCCCCTCTGTGTGTGTGTGGTGTGTGTGTGTGTGTGTGTGTGTGTGTGTGTGTGTGTGTGTGTGTACACATAGCTAATTTGCATTTTATAGCACTTTTTTGCCCCTCCCCCACCTGACCCTCTTTGGATCAAAATCCCCCTTTTTTCCAGAGGGGGGGGGGGGGGGGGGGGGGGGTGCTCCCACTTTCTTGAAATCCTAGATGCAGCTCTGTAGAAATTCAGTAGGCCTACCAGAATAAATGCAAATGTTGGTACTGATGACAGAGGAAGAGGGAATAGAAAAGAAGGCATTTGAATTGAAAAGTGCACCTAAAACTGACACAGTCAAAAAATGGTCTTGATGAATCTACTAAATATATACTTTTTTTTAATTGGTATTTTTAGAAGCTTTGATCAATAATTAGGAACTGAAAATTTTAAAGGTGTAAAACTTGCACAAAAAGAAAAAAACATTGACTGTTTCATGCTGGTCAATGCTTCATGTCATTGCAGGGACAAAAAAGGAACTGGAAGCAGTTTCAGAAAGGATGCAGCACCTTGTGGCAACCAGTCACTCTGCTGAGGAGGTGCTGCAAAAACTTGGCATCTCATTTGGGGCAAAAGGTGAAGAAGGTCAGTTTGCCAAACACACACATGCAGAGACACAGATCAAAATGAGATCCTGAGCTGAGCACATGCGTTATGCCCGCATACATGCACACACATACACCGCACGCATGCACGCACACACACGCACATCACACAAATAAGTTTAAAATGATGGGGGAGGGGGGGGGGGGAGAGGGAGAGGAAAGACAGACATTAGTTTTTAGACCCCGTGTCTCTATGATTTTTGGTCAGGTCATAATCACTTCTCTGAAAATTGGCTGTGACACATTGCCATGGGATTGGCCTCAAATTTTCAAATCTGTCTGTGTGTGTGTGTGTGTCTGTCTGTATCCCTTATGTACGGCCACAGTTCTTACTGGATCGACACTAAATTTAGCATCAAGCATCCTTGGCACCCTCGGAAGGTCATGTCGACCTTACTTTTGTCTTGTCTTGTGCTTTGTTTGTCAATGTCATTGGCGGTAAGTTCTAAACAAACTATTCCTAATCTTACTTTTTGGATAAACCTCTGCCAAAGGGTCGAAGCGCGAAGCGCAAGTTCCCCCTTAAAATCCAAATGAGTAGTTTCAAAGTCGAAAATGAGAAGGAGCAAAAATCTTTAGGCAATTTTTAATCACTGATGATAAGTATGTAAATGCGCGCATATATGTGTGTGTGTGTGCGTTTGTGTGTGTGGTCTATGGACAATGCCAACTCAGTCAAAGCACTGAGCATAAAGTGTGAGGTATTGAAGTTTGCAAGCGCTTAGTGGTGGTAAATGTCTGGATGTTTTTGTGGTATATGTATGTTTTACAGCTGTCCCTATCCCAGCCAATGGCGGACCAGCTGGTCTGAAAGATATGTCAGAAGGGGCAACTGCCAAAGGTCCATCACGTTCTGCAAGGTTAGACTCTGGATATTTTTTATATTATTATTAGTGAAGTTTCACAGCATGCATTTTTTTCAATTTTGAAAATACCGTTTGTTTGAATCAGATAATATGAACTGTTTGTATTGTTTGTATAATGCACATGACTTTGATGGTGGTAATGCTGTGTGTGCGCTTGTGTATATGCGTCTGTGTGTGCCAGTTTATGTGTGTGTGTGCGCAAGTGCATATGTATGAGTGTTTTTTTATGTGTGTGTATGCATGTGGGCGTTTAGACCTATTTGCATGTATGTAAGTGTATATATTTGTTAAACGCAAAGAGCTCCACACTGCATGGAGGAATGCACTATATAAATATTCACTATTATTATTTATTATTATTACTATTATTGTTATTAAATTGTATATCCATTTTTCACATTTATTTTCAGCGATCTGATGCCGCCCCAGCCAAAAAGGGTGCGAACTGAAGATACGCGAACTGAAGACGGAGTGCGCCCAAAGGCTTCATTTACATTTGATTTCAGGTAGGAATTAAAAACTTAAACTTTTCATTAATTTGATGAAGTATGAGGGTTTGGAATATTTTAAGACTGCTTGAAAAATCCTTTCAAATTGAAAACTGTCGGCAAACTTTACATTTAGAGTGTTCTTGAACAGCATCTTTACAAGATTTACAATATTGTCTCTCACAGTGATAACATTTCCTGTCAAGTTAAACTATATTGCTTGAGTCTGACAGAAGATCTCTTTTAAATTTTGTACAGCGGTACCCCCTTATTAGACCTCCCATGATGAGACTCCCTCCCTCATACAACCTACTTTCCTGAGATTGCCCTTCTTTGTATTACAATTACTTACATGGACCCGCTTCAATTATACTGTGGTAGTATGTCAAAGTAAACAAAAGATCCATACAAAAATAATGACATCATTACCTTGACCTTGAAGTTTGATCTTGAAAACGTAATTCCTTTTTGTGGTAATATCTTTGAATGTCAAATTTAATATACATATGTATTGGCTTATTGTAATTCACAATGATCTCAACCAACACATACAATTGTCGAGGACCTCAGCGATGCTGCGAGGGGACTTGCATCTGCTCAGCGATGCATCCGTTACAAATTATGTATGTGTATTGCAGTCGAAAGGACGATCGGCTATCAGGAGCCAGTGGGCGGCCAACACCATCAACAAAAGGGTGCGTTTCCATTTCATTCAATTCCACTTAATACAGCTCTTTAAACTTAAGGAACTGCAGCTTATGTTCAATCTGAGCAATTTTTGCATTTTGATTTAAATAAGAATTTCCTGATCAGACTGGAGCACTTAATCGCAATTAAAAACTGTTGATTAGAAATAATATGATTACAAATATATGCTTTTTTATTAAAGTGTCATCGAAATATATAAAAATGCTACATGTAAATGTTTTTCATAAGATTTTTTTATGTAAGATATAGTTGAGTAGCAAAATAAGAAAAATGCACCACTGACTAGGATTGCTTAACCTTAATGGTTTTGATTTAATTTCTGCATTGCCAATTCAGACTACTTCTTAAAATTTCATTTGCTTAACTTTGGAATGTATTTTTTGATGGATTAATTGGGAAACCCCCAACAGTGAACATTGTAAGGAAAAAAAGCAAAATATGTTGCTTTTCTAGTGATTCTGTTACTGTCATGAAAACTAGGGACAATAGTAGTAGGCTGAACTATAGGTGTAAGTAGCACAAAGAAATGAGAGGAAGCGTGCTAGTATGGGTAATATAGGCCAATATCATAATTATAGTTTAAGTACTGACAGTCTATTATTGAGCAAGAAGAAATATGTAGGAATTGGTTTGTTTACAAATAAATGATATAAAAAGACTATTCAGGGGTATGCGAGGACACATAATAAAGCTCACTTAGGATTCATGGGCCACTGAGACCCAGTGTGATTATAGGCCGTTTTTCAAAGTAGTGAAGTGCTATTATTGAGCAAGAAGAAACATGGAGTTGGTTTGTTTGCAAATTAACCGAAAGGACAAATTAGTTCGTTGTAAGATCAAGACAGTCGCAATCCACATGACCAACTCCAGGTCAAAACTGAGAAGAAAAAAGTCTAGAGTAGTCTAATTCATTTCAAACTTAGACCATCGAAATATTACAAGCTTGTACAAATAACAACAGTGAGGTGTACCCTGACCTTTTCTAAGTAGTTCCACTAATTCACACTTGTCAAAACTTAGACTGAAGCCTAGTTTTACTTAGAAACTACTAGAAATGTAAAACATTAAATGCGCATTTGGTTATGAAAGGGCAGCTAGTGACACATGACAGTTTTGGACTGGGTCCACTTTATTGAAAGGAAAACAACTCCCACTGGAGACTCTTTAGTTAAGACAAGGCCCTAAAGACATGTCTCTTTGATTTCTTTTTTTTTTTTAAATCACATTTTGTAAAAAAGAAATTATTGAGGTGTTGATCTTTACTTTTCAGAGTTGGCAAGAAGGAGGGCAAAGGAATGTCTGCAGAGCTTAGGGAGGAAGTCAGAAGTTTGAAAGAAGAGGTGCAGAGGCTGAAGGAAGAAGTGAGGGGGCTCAGGGATGTGCAGGAGATGACGGGACTGAAAGAGGAAGTGCTACAATTGAAAAAAGAACTATGTGACATCATAAAAGACACAAAGACAGACATCAAACAGGCACTTAGAGACACAAAAGAAGACTTGCATAGGGCGATTAAAAAGAGGCGACCAGAGCAAACAGCAAACACACGATCAGAACAGATAGCAAACACACAACCAGAACAGATAGCAAACACATCAATGGATACTCTTCACACTGAGCCTGCACCATCACTTGCAATCAACACTCTCTGTGTCACACCCTGCAACAGTTCAGTAACGCACACACACACATCAGCAACTTCTACACTTCCACAGGTTTTCCTCACCCCCGCAAACACCAGCACATGCACCAGGTTCATCACACCACCTCTACAATGGCCTCACTGAAAACGATCTCCGTGGATTTGTTGCATCATGCACTGATGGAAAAAAGACGGCAAGAACGCTTGCCCGCAAAATGTTCACAACAGAACAATTAATTAAGTGCTCCTTCACAGGCAAACCAACAACACAAAACAACTTTTCACCCAAGCCTGCACTGGATGGAAGGTACAGGGACATGCTCTTGAAGCTGACCCAGGAAACTGTCCCAGGGACTCCATACAGTGTTGTGTATGCTGCTGTCTCAAATGTGCAGAAAGTCCTCAGACAGCAACAGAAAAAAGCAGAATTAAAATAGGACCCTCTTCCGGAGTCAGAGTGTGGTGAGGTAATCAAAAACTGTAATTTTCTCATCCCTTTTGAGCTGGTGCATTTATATCATAGTGTTCTACTTGACTGTTGGCATGAACCTCTTTAAGCCTGGGTAAGATAACAACAAAATAAGAACCTGGAACAAGCAATGGAGTCTTTTTTTTTTAAATTAGGTCTGAAACATCTTCAATGCCTATCATATTTGTTTGAACATTTCTTACCTTCAGAGGACAACATCCAAATATTCCATGTCCATCACTGGTTAGTTTGTCTTTACATTCCTTTCTTACATTTTAAAGTGTTTCATAATCATGTTTGACTGGCTTTTCCATCCACTGCAGGCTTAAAGTTCAGTAAAACTATCATTTTGTAAGTGTTCTTAAATCAAATATTGTCTTTACCATCCGAACAAATCTTTTCTAATATTTTGGGGGTCATAAAATTGTGTTGCCGTCTTGAATTCCATCAGTGTCTGGACAATGTTCATCTACATTTAAGGTGTGTGTGTGTGCATGCCCTCCTGTGTCTTTGTATGCAAGGTAAAAAGCATCGATTTTACATTATTTTCTAATGATTTAGTGTTAATTTTTTATTCTTGTTATCAATGTGAAGCACTGACTCATGTGTAAACTAAAGAAAGAAAGCTATACAATTCTCCATTATTATTGTTTATGCTGAATGTTGTATGAATCAAATTACATCATCGAGTAGTATGTCTTTATTGTGTGTGTGTTTGTTTGTTTTTTTTTGGGGGGGGATGTTTGATTTGAGTTCAATTAACTTTGGTTATTAGTTTGTTGTTTCAAAAATACCTGAGCCAATGATCAATCAGTCATTGCAGTTCTAAGTGCCTACAGATAAAACCTGATGTAAAATACCTGAGCCAATGATCAATCAGTCATTGCAGTTCTAAGTGCCTACAGATAAAACCTGATGTAAAATACCTGAGCCAATGATTAATCAGTCATTGCAGTTCTAAGTGCCTACAGATAAAACCTGATGTAAAATACCTGAGCCAATGATCAATCAGTCATTGCAGTTCTAAGTGCCTACAGATAAAACCTGATGTAAAATACCTGAGCCAATGATCAATCAGTCATTGCAGTTCTAAGTGCCTACAGATAAAACCTGATGTAAAATACCTGAGCCAATGATTAATCAGTCATTGCAGTTCTAAGTGCCTACAGATAAAACCTGATGTAAATACCTGAGCCAATGATCAATCAGTCATTGCAGTTCTAAGTGCCTACAGATAAAACCTGATGTAAAATACCTGAGCCAATGATCAATCAGTCATTGCAGTTCTAAGTGCCTACAGATAAAAACCTGATGTAAAATACCTGAGCCAATGATTAATCAGTCATTGCAGTTCTAAGTGCCTACAGATTAAAACCTGATGTAAAATACCTGAGCCAATGATTAATCAGTCATTGCAGTTCTAAGTGCCTACAGATAAAACCTGATGTAAAATACCTGAGCCAATGATTAATCAGTCATTGCAGTTCTAAGTGCCAACAATAAAACCTGATGTAAAATACCTGAGCCAATGATTAATCAGTCATTGCAGTTCTAAGTGCCTACAGATAAAACCTGATGTAAAATACCTGAGCCAATGATTAATCAGTCATTGCAGTTCTAAGTGCCAACAGATAAAACCTGATGTAAAATACCTGAGCCAATGATCAATCAGTCATTGCAGTTCTAAGTGCCTACAGATAAAAACCTGAGTAAAATACCTGAGCCAATGATCAATCAGTCATTGCAGTTCTAAGTGACTACAGATAAAACCTGATGTAAAAGCAGCGCCTGGAGTTTTACAACCGGAATTGTGCCGTCCCTTTCCCACCTTTCCTCAAGTGCACATGTATGTATGAATATCATTTGATTTTACGAAAATAATGTTTCATATTAGGGACATGTTAATTGTACAGTTTGAGTTTTTAAATTGTTCCTATAGTCAAACTTTTGTTCATGTGTCCATAACATGATTCTGAATCGGACATCAACTTGATATTATAAAGGACATTAATAAATCGGCAATCCTTTTTGTTATATATGTAATATGAAATAAATTGCAATTTGTTGTTTTGAGTGCGCATTTCAAGACTCATTATGTTTACCTTTTATTTTGCCTGTGCTACAAAGAATTAAATGTTAGATTAAACTGAAATTGAAACTGATTTCTGGTGTTGATATTTGTGTGTTGCCTTGTCATGCTGTACAGTTGATTTATTTAAATCACTTTCTAGCACACTTAGTGAACTTGTGGACTTATTCCACAACTTTTCTATGAAATTATGAGCCAGGCAGTGCTATGTCAGGTTGTGGAATTATTCCACAAATTCAAGAATTATATTCCACAAGTTTCTAGATTATTTTGCAAGTTAGGAATTATGTTCTGTAAGTTTGTGAAATATTCCTAGGGGGTTTGTAGAATTATCCCAGAAGTTTATAGAACTATATTCCAGGAGTTTCTGGAATTATTCCAGAAGTTATGGAATTTTCCTAGGGGTTTGTAGAAGTATTCCAGAAAATTACAGAACTATATTCCAGGAGTTTCTGGAATTATTCCAGAAGTTTATGGAAATAAATTCCATAAGTTTTTGGAATTATTCCACAAGTTATAGAATTATTCTATAAGTTTGTGGAATTAAATTCCATAAGTTTTGGAATTATTCCACAAGTTATAGAATTATTCTATAACTTTGTGGAAATTACTCCACAAATTTGTTCCAGAATTTTGTGGAATGTTCCACAAATATTCCGTCATTCTCATTTAATATACGTGAATTTTCTGGAATAACTTCCAGACATTCTAGAACTGTATTTCCGGAAAATTATAGAACATTTCTATAACTTTATGGAATTATTCCAGACCATTTCGCAGGGGTGGAGCAGCTGCAAGCAGAAACAATGGGTCTGCCAGGTGTGTTCATTTATGTATTTTGGGGAGCAGGTAGAAGGTGGGCTGTTTAGTGTCTGTCGTGATCAGGAGTTTGGCTGTGGTCGGTAGGTTGTTGAGTTTGATTTCTTCTTTGATTGAGTTTGCGATGAGTTTCTGGTGTTGTGGGAGGGGTGCTGTTGTGAGTGGCGTGTAGAAATTTGTGTTTGACAGTTGTTTTTGTGCTTCTGTTATGTACAGTTGTTTGTCCCAGACCACAACTGCACCACCCTTGTCTGCTGGCTTGATGACTGTGGAGATACTACTTTCATTTCCGACATTCGGGTTGTTTATCCCAGCATGCCTTGCTTGTTTATCCCAGCATGCTTTACGCTAACGAACTCGCCAAGGTAAATAAATGTCGTCTGTCTCCTCATCATCTGGGCTCATGTTTTGACATCGTACGAACATCATTACATGGTGGCAGCGGTAAAGTATTGAAGAACAAGTGACAGATAAACGGTGAACACTGGTAAGATCGTCTTTTGTATTATTATTGTAATATTCATTGACAATTCCGTATCGAAAGATCGTAAGTGAAGTCAAGTATTACAGAGACAAAGAATGGCCCCATTCAAGGCGCTGGATAGTTTTGATTTTTCACGCCCTCAGACATGGCCTGAATGGAAACAGCGTTTCCTTAGATTTCGTCAAGCATCAAAACTTGAACGAGAAGAGCAAGCAGTTCAAGTCAGTCTCTCTCATTTACACGATGGGCATCCTGGAAAATGTACTACTCTCCCAGTTACAAAATCATCTTCTGCAAAATCCGACTACACCCTCCACAACCATATTCTAGAAACTGTCTCTACCTCCAAGTATCTAGGCGTTACCATCACAAGGGACCTAAGCTGGGACCTGCACATCAACGCCATCTGTGCTAAAGCCAACAAGGCCCTCGGCTTCCTTAGAAGAAACCTGAAGATCCCAGCAGTGCGCCTCAAAGAAACAGCCTATAAGACTTTTGTCAGACCGATCTTGGAGTATGCGTGCACTGTATGGGACCCGCATACCCAAGGCAACATCAATAAGATTGAAGCTTCCAGAGACGAGCAGCACGGTTCGTGGTCAACCGGTACCACAACACACATCTAGTGTCACTGCGATGATCGACAAAACTGCAATGGCCGACTCTGCAGCACAGACGCAAGGTAGCTAGGCTTGCCATGCTACGGAAAATAATGAACGGAGAGGCAATCGTGGACAAAAGCTGCATCGTGCCAGCCCCTTCCAGACAAAGAAGGAAGCACTCCCACCAGCTCAACCAGATTCTGTGTAAAACCCAATATCGACAAGCTTCCTTCTTCCCCAGAACGATACGTGACTGGAACAACCTGCCTGAAACAGCTCTGGCCGCGGACACATTGGACACCTTTAAGTCTAGAGTGCCCCCCAGTCAGTAGTTAGTTAGATAATAGGTCCCTCCCCCCCCCCCTCTCCCTCCCCACTCTTACTCCAATAGCTTTTTGTTTGTTCTTTATTTTTGGGGCCTGCTGTCTTTATCAGCAAGAGACCGGCTAGCTCGGAAGGGCGAAAAGTGAAGTAACAGTAGCCTGCCGGAGAACCCACTTAGAGTAGGACTAGTTTTTGTCCTCACTTTTAGGTCTAACACTTTCTGTAATTTGCTTTTCTTTCATCGCAACCCCCACAAAACGGCGTAAAAATCAATTGGATGATTGTGGCCGTATACCCAGAAGAAGAAGAAGAAATAATTGGCTGACTTTTAACTTCGTTCAACCTCTCTGAAGCAGAAGCTAGAATTTCGATGTTGTACTGGCCAAGTTTGATAGCCATTTATGTTCCTAAAACGAACAATTATACATGAAAGAGCCCAGTTCTATGACATCCAGAGGGAGAAAGCATAAATCACAGCTGTTTGAACTTTCAGACATGCAAGCTCAGTCAGAAGAGCATTGAAGTTGCTGGAGATTTCGTAGCTTGTTAAATTGAAAATT
>CM031626.1:18235824-18253459 GCA_018398815.1 Conus ventricosus | reverse complement strand
ACAACAACTACACTTTCCAATTACTCCTGCATCCATTTCCCCGAGATGGTACTCTAAGACTTCATTTTCCAAAACCATGAGCATTCATCTAACACACCCCCATACACTGAGACAGCATTTCATACTCACAAGTCTCTGTCTTCGCAGACTTTGCTCCAGCGAAGAAGACATCACTATACAAGCAGCAAAAATGTCAGAAATTTTCACAAACCATGGAAGTCCCAGTTCCATCAACAACAAAGCTGTCAGCTGCATCACAGTGATATCCGGAACAATTCTGCTCCAGAAAACCCAGCATCCAAGAGAGACCAGACGACCCATCACCTACTTCCTCTTCCACCACACACCCTCCTATCTGCAAGATTCTCAAATCCAGTTGGCATATTGTACAAATCCACGATGCTGCTTCCATCTGATCTCGTCCAAACGTGATAAAAACATAAAATATCTTGTGCGGTCCAAATGAAACAGAATCTCCACACCTATACCACCAGGTATTCACCCCTGCTCAAACCCAATTGCAAATTCTGCCCCCTCACCAACCAGACACCATCCTACAGGGCCCCAAAGACCTCCTTCACTTTAACCACATATCCTCCCCTGTCAGCGCCATAACATTGAATACGCTATCCACCGCCCATGCTGTGTGCAACTCTAAGTGAAACATCGCACACACTTACCATCTCTGAAACCCCCACCCCCTCCACTGCCCCCCCCCCTAACCCCACCCCCCCCTACCACCCCCCAACCCCCCCCCCCCCCCCCCCCCCCCCCCCCCCCCCAATCATGTGAAAGTCTTGGCGCTCTGGCAATCACAGAGTGACAGCTTTGAACATACGCACAAGAAACTATCTCATTGCCAAACTTGGTACGCTACAGCTCCAAAGGCATCAACATCCAACAGTAACACAAAATATACATACCCACCACTTCAACACCAGTCGGCAATATCTTTCCACCAACACACACACACCACACACACACACACACACACACATACATACACACATACACACACACCACCACCATACCCCCCACTACCCACTTCATACAGAAGTTGCAGCCACCCTCCATTTATTCATTTTCTTTTTATTATTATTGATATTTTTGTATTTTATTTCTTTTTGTTCTGTATTTTTCCCTACATCTGATTTTATTAGCATTACCACACACCCCACATACAACTACCCACGCATAACTACTATCATCACCTTCACCACCTTCACCACCTATTAAATTCGTTTATTTATTTATTTACTTATTGGTGATTTTTTATTGCTTTATGTTTTCTTTGTTTTTAATATTTTCTTTTTTTTTGGTTCCCCACTAAGCACTGTTATCAATCCACCATACTCACAATGCCGTCACTAATGTATCATACGATTTCTACAAAACAAGCTACAAACCCCATTGTTGACACCCCTCCTTCCCCCTTCCCCCCTCCCCCACACCACCCCCATCCCTCAATGTTTACTCCCCATGATCCCCTCCTGGTGGGCCCTCTTTCGTCCGGTTGCCATTTTGATTGGCGGCTAACATGAGAAGATAAGTGTTTTTTGTCGTTCTTTGTTTTCAGTGGTCCTAAATAGTTTATTTGTTTTCGCCTGAAGAAGAACCCAAGAGATACGAAATGCATTTTTGTGTCTTGGTCCTGTACTTATTGTCTGTCCTAAGTCCTTGGCTGTACTAACCCCCTCTCTTCTAAGTTTTTTCCCTCAGACCCAGCTGTAAGATAGAAACACTAACTGGGTATAGCCACAAAGACCACAGGTAAAGCAGAGAGAGTCTGCAAGGTCAGCTCACTTGATTCTAACTCCTTGTCTAGAGCTCACACGATTTCTCCCAGAAATAACTGGGACTCATATCTACTGTGTACAAGACTGTAAGGAAGAAACACAGAGCCTAACAATGTAGCAGCAGTCTCTACACGAGCGGATCAGTCACCAGCAACAAATAGAGAGAGAGAGAGAGAGAGAGAGAGAGAGAGAGAAGAGCAACTATCCTCTCCAAACCTCAATAATCTGATGGTTCTAAGTGGACCCCACTCAACTCATCCAGAACTTTCCCCTCACTTAATGAAGCAACAGTGAGAACTAAAACTCAGTTTGAATAAAGCTGGTTTTTCTATAAAATAGCTTCAATTTTCAACCCTTGTGTGAACAAGTAAAGCTGATTCGTGAAAGTGCTCTTAATTTGTGTCAGTTCTTTAGTTGTTCAATCAGTATTGAATGTTTGAACTTCTCTCTAATCCTGTCCTGTTTGGAGCTACAAGAATTTTAAGAGTACAAGCCTAAGGAAACCCTTGTCTCCCTAAGCACTATTGAGTTATTTTCACAGTCCTGAGAAAAAAAGAAGGTTTCTTTTGATGACACACACACCGGAAAGTTGCTCCTTCCGTCACTAAGTAAGGAAGAGAGGGTGGAGATGAAATTTAACATAACTCTATTAGAGAAGATATCCCAATTCCATCCATCTAGAGGACACACTGACCCACCCCAATTCTCTATCACAGTGTGTGTGTGTGTGTGTTGTGTGAGTGTGTGTGTGTGTGTGTGTGTGTTGTGTGTGTGTGTGTGTGAGTGTGTGTGTGTAGTTGTGTTGTGTGTGTGTGTGTGTGTGTGTGTGTGTACTGGCTCTCTTCTCTTTGCGGGAGACTTTGTGCTCGAGTACTACAACCCCGAGGAGGACCCTGGATATCATTTGCCCATGGACGGATACCTCATCGAGGCATTATACGACACCACCGTAACACTGTTCATCACTAAGATGGGCCCACAACAGAGGGAGAATTTACATGGGGGAAACCCAATGGATTTGAGAGGGGTTCTGCAATCAAAAGTTAGACCGGGGATTTGTTGTTTGTAAAAATTATGACCAAATCATGCACGCTTGGGGTAGTTTTGTGTTTTGGGGTGTTGTGTGTGTGGGGGTTGTGTGTGTGTGTGGGGTGTGTGTGTGTGTTTTGGTTATTTTGTGTGTGTGTGGGGTGTGTGGGGGCATGTGTTTTTGTGTTTGGTGTGTTGGGGGGGGGGTGGGGGGGGGGGAATTTTTGGGGAACAGTTTGAAAAGAAAAGAATTGAATCGAGGTGAGAGAAAAAGAAGAACTCCATCCAAGGGGAAAACCAGTTCGCCCCAAACACAAAAAACCCGGGAAATTTTTTTTTCCCCTTTCCTTCCTTTTCCCTTCCGGTTTTTTTTTTTCAGGAATAAAAATTTAAGCCCCACCATTTTTTTCAGTCAGGGGGGGGAAAAGGGGGAATTAAAAAACTTTTTTTTTTTGGGGGAAAGTTTTTTTTATTTTTTTTCCCTTTTTTTCCCTTTTTTTAAATTTTTTTTTCTTCTTTTTTCTTTATTTTGTTGGCCGGGGGGGGGGGGGGGGAAAAGGGGAAGGGGGGGGCCCCCAGGGGGAAAAAAAAAAAAATTTTGGGAAAAAAAAACCAAAAAGAGGGGGGGGGGGTGGGGGGGGGGGGGGGGGCCCTTTTTTTTTTTTTTTTTGGGGGGGTGGGGGGGGGGGGGGGGGGGGGGGGGGGGTTTGGGGGGGGGGGGGGGGGGGGGGTTGGGGGGGGGGGGGGGGGGGAGAAAAAAAAAAAATTTTGGCCAAGTTTTTGGGGACTGTTCACTCTAGCAGTTTAAAAGTTTTCCCCCTGAGGTCTATTTTATTTAGGAGGGGAGGGGGAAATTTAGACAAACGACGTCGATTGATGATGATAAATGGGGATGAGGGAATGGGAGATCTGATCATCTTCATCATCATCATCATCATCATCATCATCCCCTCATCATTGATGCGATCTTCGTACTGATGATGATGGTTGGGTTTGTTTGGGAAAATAATGATGATGATGAGTGATAAATGATGTGATAAATGAGATGATGAGATGATGATGTTTATGTTGAGGTTGATCATCATATCATCATAATAAACTTCATCATCATCATCTTAAACATTTAAACCCCATCATCTCATATTATCATCATCGTTGTCGTAATTGTCCTACTATTTCACAACTCTACTACTACTATTCAACAACTACTACTACACTACTCTACTACTACTACTAAGTAGTAGTAGTAGAGTTTTGGGTGTGGGGGTTTTGGGATGATGATGGGGGTGGGTTCTTGGTTTTTAATTATTCCCATTTTTAAAATTTTCATTTTAAAATTATTATTATTACGGGCAGCAGCAGCATTTTTTGTATTTTTATCATTTTTATCACTCTTATTTTTATTATTTTTTACTTCTTTCACGTTGTTGTTGTAGTCATAAACATCATATCATCATCTTTCATCTTCATCCCATCTCCCTTTAAGAACCCCAACTTTTAAATTTTTTATCATTATCATTGTGACAATTAAAAAGGGTTGTTTTTGGGTCGTGTTTAAGACATAACTTTTTTTGTTTTTTTTATCATCTTTATAATATTAATATTTTTTGTTCTTTTTTGTGAAAACCCCTATCTTCAGATGGCTGTTCTAAATTTAAAGGGGTTTAAAGGGGTTTCGATTTAAAATTGTAACAACATGCTAAAGAAAAAAATAAAAACCCAGTATTTGTTTTTTTCTTTTAATTTTTTTTTAAAGGGGACTCCAACTTTTTTTTAATACTAACGTCACAATTCAAAACAGAATTGGAAAGGAAAAACAAAAGTCAATAACGGGGTTCAGGGTACCCCCAAATCGGGTTTTACCAGTTTATAGTGCTGCAAAGGGGAAAAGTGGGGGAAAAAGGGAAAAAAACATCTTTTGTCCCGGGAACAAAACCCCTTAAACCTTTAAAAATTTCCCAGGTTTAAATAAAACCCGTTTTGCAAAACAAAAACACAAACCCCCCCCCCACCCCTTATCATGTCGTACTCCTTTAAACTTGGTATTATGCTTTTAAAACCCCCAAAAAACCCAAATATATTCAAATATTTCATACAAAAAACCCTTTTAAAAAAAACAAAAAAAAACACCTCCCTTTTGGTGTGTGACCAAACACGGGGAGATATCACACACCATAGGAAAATGATTAATAATGAGTAAACACCACTGGAACCCATTTGTGGGGTTCGCCCCCCAAAATACCCCCTTTTCCATTTACAACAAAAACAAAAGGGGAAAAAAAAAGAGAAAAAAAAAGAAAAAAATTTTAAGTTTTTGGGGGGGGGTTAAATTTTGGGGGTGATTCCAGTAACCCCCAGCAAAACTATTTTTACTCCCATGATGAATAAACCCCATTCTTTAAATAAAAAACTAGTTTTGAACCCGCACAAACATGCCCAAAATTACAATGAAAACCACATGAGTCCCAAATTTCTTATCACAAAGCTGCAGTCTTCAAAGGGCAATAAGACACCCCCAATTTTAAAAAAACACTATAAAACCATCCCTTGCCTCCCCGAAAACTTCTCCAGCCTCAGAGTTTTTACCATCTTAAAGCAATCTTCCCCAAATTAAACTATTTACTCAAAAACAAAAAACAACATGTATTCTAAAATTATTTATTATCTAGCATTTAAAAAAAAACAAACGTTTAATTATAACAGTTTTGCTAATCACCCATTTACAACATTTGTCATAAAAACATAGTAAGGGAAAAAGGGCAAACAAAAACCCAAACTCATTACGCTTTCCCATAACCCCATTTTCACGTCCCTTTAAATACCGTCGCGGGTTTTTGTGATCCTTTTGAAAAAAAAAAACCCTTTTTAACTTCGCACCCCTTTACGTAAAAAAAGTTCATAAATTGTCCCCCAATCCCATTACACATTTACTTACCCCAAATATAATTTAAAATATCAAAAAATATAAGACTTCATTGCCTTTTAACATAAAAATTTTCTACTCTTCAAAAACATCTTTTAAATTTCCCTCATTTTCACACTTCAAACACTCACAAAAATTTAACATAAAAAACCCCACTCCTCTCCAAAAAAATCAAAATATCAAATCATAATAATATTAAATCTCACCTGGTTTAGGAAAAAAACGTTTTTTTTTTCTTTTTTTTTTCGCCACGCTCCCCCTTTTGTCTAAAACTCTTAAAAGAAAAGGAAAAGTTTCAATAAAAACAAAGGGTCTTTAAACCAAATGTATTTAAAAAATATATTAAAAAAAAAAAACCTACCCAAACATCACTGTTTAGAAAAAAACTTTAAAACAGAGATTCTACCCATTCCAAACTCCCAAATTTTGTTTAAATTTTTTTAAAACAAAAAAAAATAAACAACTTTCTCCAAACCCGTCAAAACACGAATCTTTATTTTAAGGGAAACGTTTCCCCCTTTTATCTTGGGTATTTAAAAAGGTTTAAAAATTTTTTTTATTTTCCCCCCAAAGAATAATATTCCTGGTAACTCCTAAACATCAAATGGGGAGGTTACAATTGGGTTTTTGGGTTTTTACTATTTATTAAATAATTTTCATCATCTCACATCATCATCATATCCTCATTTTTGCTTTTATTAAACATTTATTAGTATTTTTATTTTTTACTATAAATTTCCATTTTTTTTTTATTAAATTTTTATTAATTTTTTATTATTTTTCGTTTTGTTTCTCTTAATCATTTATTTATCACAAGACGAAAATTTTTTCATTAATTTCTAACTTTTCTATTATAATACTATCAATCCCCATTATTGTCAGTATATTTAAATTTTTACTGTTGTTATTTATTTTCATCATTTATATTTAAAAATAATTTTTTTATTGACTTTTTTTTTTTTTTATTTCATGCATTATAAAATATATATTTATATAATATATATTATATATAAATATATATATATATATAATTTATATATATAATTTTAAATATAAACAAAAACTTGCCCCTTAGTCTTAATTTTAAGAAAAAGGGGGGGATACGCTTCATACCTGCGTGGCAGATGATTTGCCTAACTAACAGTATGTGCTTGAGTGGGTAGATGGGGAAAAAAAAATAAATGCTTCTCAAAAAGAGCCTTTAAACCAAACTTATATTCCCCAAAAGGGGGGGAAAACATCCTCCAAATTGGGGGGGAAACTCACTAACTTTTAAAAAAATGGGTCTATACCGTTTTCGAAAAATTTTGGGGGTTTTCTCCCCCATTGGGCCGCGGGAAAGGGGGAATTTTTTCCTCTGCCCTTTTTTAGTTTTTTTAAAAGAATGCAATCCCAGAAAAGTAAAATCCATCGGTGGGCGGATTTAAAAAGGGGTTTTTTACCTTTTTGCTACAAAAACCCCGGTATTCACTTTCCTAATTTCCGTCAGTTTTTTTCCCGGTCCCCGGGGGAAATTCAAAAGGGAAATCTCCCATTCCCGCCCGGTTTCAGAGGCCCAAATTTTTGGGATCAAATTTTTTACCCAAAACTCAACTTTTTCAGCCACTAAAAACCTCAAAACTTTTGCCAGAAAGCTCGAAAAATTCTGCCGGGGGCGTGCGCACCCCGATGGGGGGCTGAAAAGAAAACTTTGGGCACCTTACGGCCCTGGTCCGTTCCCCCAAAATGGACTATGGTTGTGCTGTCTACGGCTTTCCCCAAGCCCTCCCTTTCCTCAAAATTTTTGGGCCCTATCCCCCCATCAAGGGTTGGGCTCTGTCCTTTTGGGGCGTTCCCCCACCCCAAACCCCGTGTAAGCCTGTACCAGAGGCGGGCCCAACCTTCGTTGTCCAAACCCCAGGCCGAAAAATGTCTTTTTTTTATTACATCCGACTGTTCTCAGAAACCCCAGAATCCTGCCAATACTGTGTTTTTTTCCCCCCCGGGTTTCCCAAAAAAAGTTTTTAAAAAACCCGAAATGTATTCCGCCGTTTTTGGGTTCGTATGCAGCCTCCGTGCGGAATGCAAAGGTTTTTGACCCCGGGGGGTAGTTTTTTCCCATTTTTCCAAGTTTCCGGATCAACCCCCATGGGGCCTTTTTTTCACACCAGAGATTCGTTTTATCTCGCAGGGTTTTTCCCTAAGGAGTCCCACCAGCTTCTTGGGGAAAAAAGGCTTTGTATGCCCGAGCTCTGTTCCCAAATTTCCCCTCCTAACAAAAATTTTCACTGACGGGGTTTCCAAAATTTTGAGGGTGGAGTGGCCCGTGCAGCCCCCCCCCCTGGGGCTCCTTCTCAGATATTTTTTGGAACATATAAAATTCGATGCTTCTGTTATTCTGCTGAACTTTTTTCTTCTCTAGTACTGGCTTTGAAGATAAAACTCCCATTCTTCGAGGAGGGAAATTTTGGTTCTGTCGGGTTCGCTGTCAGCTTTTGGGGGCCCTAAACTGGGCCCCAACCTTCAGCAACCCGAACTTTTACCCCTTTTTTTTAACTTTTTTGCAAATTGAAGGCGGACGGTTTTCAAAACATTTTCCCTTGGGTTGGGTTTTCCCGGCCATGTTTTGGGTCGGGGGGGGAACGAAATGGTTGATCGTTTTGGGCCCAAAAACGCCCCAAGAGAGAAAAGTCCAAAAACTTAAACCCCCCGCTCAGATTGAAACCGAAAATTAAAAGAAAATGTGAGAGACCTTGGCAGGGGGGATTGGGAAAAACCAGCGAATAACAAACTCTTTCAGATCCGTTTCCCAAAACCCTTCCCGGAGTTCCTCCCATCCCGTCGGGGGTCGTAAAAAGGAAAAGGTTCTGTGCCCCGGCTGCACACCGGCCATTCGTATTTTTTCCCCTGCTTACCTTTTAAAAAAAGGGGAAGAAGGGTCCGTGGTGCATTCCAAAGTATTCGGGCCCCTCACAATGAAACAGTTCTTTTAGAGTTTTTGGACTTGCAAAATGTGAGACACAAACTTTTTTCACGGAGTCCCGCCCGACGTATCCCTTTAGTTTTTTTAGAGAGATTAACATTTTTCATTGTTTAAGATTTTAAGGCAAAAGATTTTTTCAAAGTTTTTGGTGCGTTTTTTAGACGATGCATTTAACGGGGATGTTTTGGGAAAATTTTTTTTTTTTTTTTTTTATTTTTTTTTTTTTTTTTTCTGGGTGAAGTTGGGTTTTAACGTGGTGACAGCCCTGATGTGGCCCCTTTTCGGTGGTTTGGGGTATAAACAACATTATCTTATCTTATCTTATCTGTGTTTAAACATCCTCCAGCACCCTGTGGTTCCTTCACTTTTTGTGGAGGGATGCCCCCCCTTTTAAAAGGGGGAATTTTAAAAAACTAGTTAAAAATTGAGGATTTTTTGTCAATGCTTTTTTTGGGTCTGTAAGGGCCCCGGGCTTTTTTTCTGTTTTAATGTATTGGGATTTATTTGGGGAAACTTGATGCCTGAAAATTGTGTGGGTTGAAATTGAATTTTTAAAAAAGAAAAAGCAAAAAAATGCTTGTCACAAAACAACATCCGTTTAAGGAAAACCCAAAAATGGAAGCAATTTTAAAAAACATCACACACTGATGAAAACGTCATTGGAATGCCCCCAAAATTTTTTCCCAGTCATCAAGAAATTTCCCCCCTCCCCAGCTTTAATTGCTTCGGGGGGGCAAGTTGCACAATTTTCCCCGTTGGTACAAGAAAACTGTCTGATTTTTTATAATTTCCCGTTTACTTTCTGTTGGGTTCATCCCTAACTGCAAAACCTGATCACTCCCAAGTTGTCGCAGTCTTTTCAGTTGTGTGTTGTCCAGAGGGCTGTTCTGATCACAAGCCCCATCACAGAACTCATCAGTACAAGTCTTGGATCAGTACTTGGCTTCACTGATCCAAAATCTGACATCCACACTTCATCGTGTGTTACTGTCACAGATTCTTTGTCACACTGCTTCATGTTGATTTCTCTTTGACTCAAATTGTTTTTAATGGAGTGTGCTTAATGTAAACATCGAGAAAAGTATGATACTAAATTTATAAGGCTTCACAGGTATTTGTAAACTGATACACAAAGGAAAGTGGGGAATTCGTCAGATCTGTAAGAAACAAATCTTTATCAAAGCCTGAAAAGTTTCTGTACGTGATATACTTGTGATGATTTAAGGGAATTTTAACGCCTCGTTTAGACCAAGTAAAACAGACAGGGGAGTGATCGCTGCATTCAAAAACTGGTGAACATATTTCTATTATGCTAGTATTGGTACCTACAGAAAATGTGTAAACATAGTCAGTGAGAGTTTGGGAAGTAGCAGTGATATGTGTTGGCTTATCGATTAAGTGAGTAAGATTAATAGAAGTGTAGGTTTGAATCCAAGATTTGTTTGTTTTCAAAAGATCAATGTTAAAATCACCCAGCAATATGATTTTGTTTGCGTGTGTATGTGTGTGTGTGTGTGTGTGTGTGTGAGTGAGTGAGTGAGAGAGAGAGGGGAGAGAGAGAGAGAGAGAGAGAGAGAGAGAGAGAGAGAGAGAGAGAGAGAGAGAGAGGAGGGGGGGGGAGGGAGAGAAAGAGAGAGAGTATTCTGTTGTGCTGGTGACAGTTTCATGCATGTGTTTTCATATTCATGCAACAGCTCCACCCTCAACACAAATACCGGAGACATCAACAGATGGTGTGAAGGACTCAGGTGCTGTAGGTGGGTGGAAAGGTTATGGATTTTGGTATAGTTGTTAGCTAGTTATTTATTGTTTGCTTTTATGCAGTATCTGTTTTAAACCTTACTTATTCACTCAGTGGGGGAGGGGGTGTAGGGATGAGTACAGGAGTAGGGATGGGGGTTGTCAGATTTTTTTTCTAACTGCCAGAGAGAGTGGGAGGAAGGGAGGGAGGGAGGAGGAGGAGGAGGAGTAGTAGTAGTAGTAGTAGTGGCCCCTCTTTTAAAGGTTTGAATTTCGGAGAAACTAAGTCTAATCCTAGGGATTTCTGTCACAGCTTTTTTGGCACTGTAGACCCAGACTTCTTTTCTTTTTGAATGTATCAGTGATTTATTGAGGTAATGTATCAGTGATTTATTGAGGTAAGCTTGCAAGACCCAGTCTAATGCTGCCAAAGAAGAAATGCAAACAATGCTTGTCACAAAACATCATCAGATTAGATGACATAACAGGGGATTTTTTTTTTTGATAGTTGTGCCGTAACACCCAACTCTTATTGAGAAACATCACACACACACACACACACACACACATATACGCACAGATGCATGTCCATGACCAGTTCAAGGATGAAGGGTGGAGATGTATACAGAGAGAGAGAGAGCAAAGTCAGTTTGATCTCTCTCTCTCTCTCTTCTCTCCTCTCTCTCTGTCAATGAAGAAGAGCAAAAAGTAGCATTTGCGAGTCACCATTCACTCCACAGCTGATGGTTTTCCCCAAAAGCATTCCCATCACCCAGGCTTCATCAGGGGGGCTGAAGACTTGTGCAGACCGTAACTGGCCCAAACGTAAATTGAAATTAAAGTGTAACTTAAAATGTGAAGTGAATAGAAAGGAGAGAGAGGGGGGGAGAGGTTGAGGGGGTGAGATGAATGGAGATCCTTGGGGGAGGCGGGTTTTGGGAAGTGTGAGTGGGGAGAGGGGGGGGGAGAGAAAAAAAACAGGGATGAAAACGAGGGCACTAGCTTAGAAAAGAGAGGAGGAGGAACGTAAGGGAGGAGGGAAAAAATAATTATGATGAGAAGGAATACATGTGGAAAAGCAAGAAACAGAACACTCGACCAAAAAAGTAAAGGAGAGAAAGATTTTTGGGGGGGGGGGGGGGGGGGGGGAGGAATGAAGAAAAAAGTGAAACCATAGTGCACATCAACACATCAGAGGATACTTAACAGGGAATAAATCGGGGGGGGGGGGGGGGGGGGGGGGGGGGGGGGGGGGAGAGGAAAGGGGATCCAAACATCAAACAAGATTATTTGAGATTGTGTTATGAAGGAAGAGAGAATGGATGAGAGAGAATGATTAGAGATTTAGGGAGGGTGGGTTGGAAGATTATGTTATGAAAAAGAGAAGAGGGAAGGGATGAGAGAGAATGATTAGATTTGGAGAGGGGGGGGGGGGGGGGAAGATTGTGTTATGAAGAAAGAAAAGAGGGAAGGGATGAGAGAGAATGATTAGATTGGGAGAGGGGTGGGGGTGGGGGTGGAAGATTGTGTTTTGAGAGAAGAGGGAAGGGATGAGAGAGAATGATTGGAGATGGAGGGAGGGGTGGGTTGGAAGATTATGTTTGAAGAAGAGAGGGGGAAAGGGAAGAGAGAATGATTAGATTTGGAGAGGGGGGGGTGGGGGGGGGGGGGGTGGAGATTGTGTTATGAAGAGAAGGGAAGGGAATGGAGAAGATCAGAGGTGGAGGGGGGGTGGGGTGGAAGCATAGATTTACGGGTTTTGTAAGAATCGGGCAGGATTGGGCTGAAAAGAAAAAAGGGGACATCTGCAGAAGTGCTGGTTTTCCAAGCACCCTTCTTGCATTTAGATCTTTTGTTGTCCCCATTGGATACTCATGTGTTGATGTCATAAAAAAGATCACAGCAGTAGGTTAACATACCAGGTATTTACTTTCAGTTGAAAGGTAAACCCAATTCCGGTATTTCCATCAGTGTAACATCCCAGGATTTCCATAGTCTATGTTACATACCAGGTATTTGCCTCTCGTTGGGTTTGTAACTTCCCGGGTTTATTTCCTTCAGTTGTAACTTAATCTACTGATTTCCATCAGTTGTTACATACCAGGTATTTCCATCAGTTTTTAACATTCCAGGTTTTTCATCTTTGGGTATTTGTAAAATACCACTATTTCCATCAGTTGTTAGTAACATACCAGGTATTTCCGTCAAGTTTGTAACTTACCAGGTATTTCCATCAGATTTTGTTTGTACATTCCAGGTATTTTTTTTTTACAGTTGTAATGTAACATACCAGGTATTTTCCCATCAGTTTTTTTGTAACATACCAGTTATTTCCATCAGTTGTATTTTTACTTGCCATGTATTTCCATAGGTTGTAATGTAAATACCAGGTATTGCCATCAGTTTGTATTTACTTAACAGGTATTTCCATCAGTTGTATTGTAACATCCCAGGTATTTCATCAGTTTTTAATAAAACCAGGTATTTCCATCAATTTGTGTTGTAACATTCCGGGTTTATTTCCATCATTTGGGTAAGTAACATACCAGGTATTTCCATCAGTTGAATTGTATCATTCCAGATATTTCCATCAGTTGTATTGTAACATAACAGGTATTCCACAGTTGTAACATCCCAGGTATTAGCATCAGATGTATTGTAACTTTCCAGGTATTTCCATCAGTTGGATTGTAACATCCCAGGTATTCCATCGTTGTAATGTAATTATCCCAGGTTTTTCCCATCAGTTGTATTGTAACTGCCAGGTTATTTCCTCAGATGTATTGTAACATCCCAGGTATTTCCATCAGATGTAAAATACCTGTATTTCCATCAGTTGTATTGTAACATACCGGGTTTATTTCCATTCAGTTC
This sequence comes from Conus ventricosus, assembly GCA_018398815.1. Classification (NCBI taxonomy): domain Eukaryota; kingdom Metazoa; phylum Mollusca; class Gastropoda; order Neogastropoda; family Conidae; genus Conus; species Conus ventricosus. The sequence continues at coordinate 18,240,135 of CM031626.1, read as the reverse complement.
TCCCTGTAACATACCAGGTATGTCCATCAGTTGCAAACATACGAGGTATTTCCATCAGTTGTATTGTAAATTTACCAGGTTATTTCCATCAGTTTGTACTGTAACGTACCAGGCATTTCCATCAGTTGTATTGTAACATTCCAGGTATTTAAATTCAGTTGTATTGTAACATACCAGGTATTGCCACATTTGTAACTTTCCCAGGTATTTCATCAGTTGAATTGTAACATACCAGGTTTTCCATCAGTTATATTTTAAAACATACCAGGTATTTCCTTCGGTGTAAGTAACATACCAGGTATTTATCAGTTGTGTTTTAATACCAGGTATTTCCATCAGTTGTACGTAACTTATAGGTATTTCCATCAGTTGTAACATACCAGGTATTTCATCAGTTGAAACTTTCCCAGGTATTTCATCACATGTATTGTAACATTCCAGGTTTTCCATCAGTTGTAATATAAAACTTCAGGTATTTCCATCAGTTGTGATGTAACATACCGGGATTCCATCAGTTGTATTTTAGCATCCCAGGTATTTCCATCAGTGTATTGTAACATACCAGGTATTTTCATCGCTGTATTGTAACTACCAGGTATTCCATCAGTTGTGTTAAAACGTACCAGGTATTTCAATCAGTTGTATTGTAACTTTCCAGGATTCCCATCAGTTCTAACTACCGGTATTTCCTTCAGATGTTTTGTAACATACCAGGTTTTCCATCAGTTGTATTGCCCATTTGTAACATTCCAGGTATTTCCATCAGTTGAATTGTAACATTCCCAGGTTTTTCCATCAGTTATTTTAACAAAACCAGGTATTTCCATCTGTTGTAGAATACTACCAGGTATTTCTATCATTTGGTGTTATAACTTACCAGGTATTTCCATCAGTTGTAACGTAACTTATAGGTTTTTCCATAGTTGTAACTCCCAGGTATTTCCCATCAGTTTTTAACTTTCCCAGGTATTTCCATCAGTTGTTTTTTTAACAAAAACAGGTTTTTCGATCGGTTGTATTGTAACTACCAGTTATTTATATCAGTTGTAATTACAAGATATTTCCTCGTTGTTATGTAAACATCCCGGGTTTATTTCCATCAGTTGTACTGTAACATACAAGGTATTTCCATCAGTTGTATTGTAACTTCCAGGTATTTCCATCAGTGGCATTGTACATACCAGGTATTTTCATCAGGTTGTAATGAAAACATACCAGATATTTCCATCAGTTGTATTGTAACTACCATTTATTTTGGTCATTTGTATTGTAACATACCAGGTTTTCCATGGGAAATGGTTGTAATAGCAGGTATTTCCGTCAGTTTTACTGTAACATAGCAGGTATTTCCATCAGTTTTTACTGTGTAACATACCATGTTTTTCCATCAGTTGTAAATAAGTTAATGTTGCTTATAGCCAGCCGACCGCAGAGGGCCACATAGGGCTGCAGTTGTAACATGCCGGTATTTCCATCAGTTGGTAATGTAACATACCAGGTATTTTCCATCAGTTGTGTTAACATACCGGTATTTCCATCGTTGTATTGTAACATCCTGTATTTCCATCATTTGTATTGTAACATACCAGGTATTTCCATCAGTTTATTTACCATTGCAGATGGCGCACAGAGAAGATGTGGGTTGGAAACACATGGCCGGAGTCTGTTGTAGTGATAATTATTGGTGCGTGATTGTTTTGGTGCTGGTGATTGTTTTGGTGTGGTGATTTTTTGGGGGCATTATTGGATCAAACAGTAGTTCTCTTTGTTTCTTTCTCTTTGTTGTCTGTCTGTCTCTGTCTTGGGGAAACAATCTTTTTTTTTTACATTCGATCAGTGGTTTTTTCTATACATTTTTCATCATAACTAACTTCTGCGCCACCTCAGAGGCAGTGCCCCCCACGCGTCATTCCGACCCCCCGTTCACTCCACCCCCCGGGTCGGCCCGCCGCAGCCCCGGCACCGGCAACCCACAGGGAGCAGTCATGTCATGTCGTCAAGAGGCAACCCCCGGGGACTCCCCTGCACTGCTCCCGAGTACTTCGGTGGTGTTCAGTGGCGCCTGTTCTGATCTTAAAATTTCGCAGGACACCCCTACTAGCCCCCTACTGAGGGACAATAATTGCTTTGTCGCGGAGCCGGCGTGAGTGAGCTCCCCCTCCGGAGGGCGCCACCACGTCCGTCCAACGACGCCCCATGGACCCCCCTTTATACAGTGACCCCGACGGAACCAAACCAAGGCCACAGACATGGAGAGAGGACATCGAAACTGAGGTCACCATGAGAGTTAGGGCATGAAGGGCCACTGAATTTGAGACATTTTTTTTTATGCTGATCAATGAGAATGAGGTGATTAAGATGATGCTACGGACCAGCCGCCGTGGCGAAGTGGTTAGCGTCGCGGACTCCCGGCTGGGAGGTCGTGGGTTCGAATCCAATCAGAAGTCATGTGGGTTTTTCTGCCCCGACCAGCTCCTCCCCAGAGTTGAGTTTGCTGCGGACTCGTTGGGAAGACTGGGACCACACAGTCAAGTTTCATCCACTTAATGGATGCGTTTCTGAGAGTGTTGTCAAATTTTTCCTGACCAAACACTGCAGGTGCCTGTATCTCTCGGGCCTGGTTGACGCTGGGATTTTATTTTTTTAAAAGGGAAGCGTAGGTACAGCCCTGTCAAGTTAGTCTCAGACCGAATGGAAATCCGTAGCATCATCTTAATCATCCTCATTCTCATCGATCAGCATGAAAAAAAAGTTCAAATTTTTGGGGCCCCTTCATCCCCTTTGCTCTCAGGGTTTAACCTCAATTTCGATGTCCTCTCCACTTTGTGCCCTTGGTTTGGTTCCGTCGGGGGTCAGCGGTATCGGCGAGTCATGGGGGCTGTCGTTGGAGTCGACGTGGTGGGTCCTCCGGAGGGAAAGCTCACTCACCCCGGCTTCCCGCGACTAAGCAATTATTGTCGTCAGTTAGGGGGCTTTGAGGTGGTGTCCTGCGTATGTTAGATCAGAACAGGCACCAACTGAACACCACCGATGGACTCGCAGCAGTGCAGTGTCTCCTCGGTGGGTTGCCTCTTGACGACTTGACATTGACTGCTCCTGTGGATTGCCGGTGCCGGGGCTGCGGCGGGGCCGACAGGGCTGTGGTTGTGGAGGGGGGTGTCGGATATGAGCGGCGTGGGTGCACTGCCTCTGAGGTGGCGCAGAGGTTGGGACAGTAAAAAAAAAAAAAAAAAAAAAAAAAGTGATGCTTCGGATTTCCATTTCGGTTCTGAGACTACATGACAGGGCTGCCCTCTACGTTCCTGTCATAATTATCCCGGGTCAACCAGGCGAGAGTACAGGCACCTGCAGTGTTGGTCAGACATTTGAGAAAACACTCTCAGAGCGCATCCATTAAGTGGATGAAACTCGACTGTGTGGTCCCAGTTTCCCAACTGAGTCCACGCAACTCAACTTTGGGTAGGAGCGGTCGGGGCAGAAAACCCACATGACTTCTGATGGGACTCGAACCCCGACCTTCCACCCGGGAGTCCGCGACGCTAACCACTTTGCCATGGCGGTGGTGTCATCATAAACTTTTGCATCAGGTATTTGATTGTCAAAGTAATCATCCTTAGCACCTTACAACATTTTTACGGATGAACAGTAAAAAGTGTGGGTCTTTAGAGCTGTCTGTCAACTTCGTTTTGGACCAGTGGGACCCTGTCCCATAGAAGATTGCCTGAATGTATTTTTTTTTGTCGTATTTGGTTAACCCACCAGTGTTCTTTGTAGAAATTATACAGTAGTTTTTTTATTGAAAAATTCAGTCTACACTTTTGTAAGTGGCAAAAGGAGACACTTTCTGGTTTAGACATCAAACAATTTTTTCCCCAGAATTTGAAAAATATGAAGAATGGTTCAGGTTTAATTGATCCTAGGATTATGTCTTAATGCTCGTGCCCAGATGTGGATTTGGTTCAAACGCCATGCTGTATGAACAACAAACAGACTGACAAAAGTCAATTTGCAATTTCACAAACAAACGGGGCACTTTTGTGTACAGGATTGAAGTGTAAAACTTAACATTCAACGTCAAAACTTAATTGAAGTGTATCGGGCTGGTTTTTTTCCGCCTCTTTGATATTGTGTTAAATAGGGGATGTCTTGTGGTCTGAGTTGGGGCCAAAGTGGTTTCCCCAGGCCTTCATTTTGGGGGTCTGCAGGGCCCAAAAGGGGGAGGTGTGGGCCACAGCCCTCTTTCCTGTCTGTTGAGAACAGGTCTGCCAGACAGTCAGATGTCCACATCACCGTGCAGTACTGGTATGAATT
>CM031626.1:18224434-18235724 GCA_018398815.1 Conus ventricosus | reverse complement strand
TTTGGGTTCGTGTGCTGGGCCACTTGTCTTGGCGATAGGACCCCTTGGTCTGTGGCGTTGCAGAACACGGTTTGCAGATGAGCGGTTAGGACTCTGACTTGACAAAGTCCTCATGCATAGTCTTCTGAACTTTCGGGAAAAATTTTGTGATGTTTCTCAGTGGCATGTTTGTGAAATGGTATAAATGTTCCGTCTCCTCATAAGTTCTTCACTCAGGTTTTGAGTGGATATTGATTAACCCGGGTGTTGTGAGACTGTCAGAAATGCAACAATTTATAAGAGAAATACGTCGTCAAAGTAGTCAAAGACTCTGGTTCATGGGGACTTGGTACTTGAATAAACTTAGTCAAGACACATATTGATTAGAGTCATCTACTAAAAAAGCATATGGGAACAAACACACAACCCCACACACACACCCTAATGCCTTGCCTAACAGTCCGTCCTTAACATATAAAAATAAGTGGAGGGTATAGTGGAGACAAGCTGTGTGCTCTTTTTGAATCCTCACACACAGAAACTGCAGCATTTGTTTTGGGGTGATTGTTCATGATCCCCCTTTTTAGACCTGAATAATTAAGTTAATCATTGGTTTGATATGCAAAGACAGCATGCGATGCATTTATTCATTGAATTACACTCAGGGTTTGGGTTTTGAAAGTTGTTTGTGTTATCAATTTGCAGAAAAGGATGCAGTTTCCCAAAAAGAGACAGGCAAGAAGGAAAAAAAAATGACAATGACAAAAGGTAGCATTGTTGTGTGTAGTAAATAGTAAGAAAATTGATGATGATGATGACTAAAATGACAATGGGATGATGATGATGTTGATTAACGATTGATAATGGTGTGATGATGATGATGGTTGAATAAGTGCGCAGTAGCTATGTGGATGAAAACATTCATCAAAAAAGGCACACGATTGAATGCCTAACTGTGCAGTGGTGCGGGAAATGAAAGCCAAAAATATTTCTGACTTCAGGGGGCATGTAGGGGTCATGACTGTAAGCGGCCCATGGCCCCTTGAGTGTAAGAAGTTCAGGGATCAGTCAGAGTGGGGGGGGAGTTCTGATGACCTACTGCTAAGCTTTCCCACTAAATTATCCAGAGAATGATGATGATGTGATGATGAAAGTACTATGCTGCTGCTACTACAAATGCTGCTGCTTCCGCAACTATTTAGGGTGATATGGAAACAATTTGTCGTGAGTTGGGTATAGTTGAATAAATCATAGAAAAGACACAGAAGAGACTGAAAAAAGTTTATGGCCACAATTAGACAGCAGAAGTTTATGGCCACAAGAGATTGCAGAAGCTTATGGCCTAGTAACTAATAGAAAAGGTTTCCAGTCCACTGCACCCTCAAAAGAAATAGAACGTTAACGAAGACGTTTGTTCTGATAGCGGAATACAGAGATAAGGACAAAATTGTTGTGAGGTGTACAAACAAATAATGTCCAACAGTTATTTTAGTGCAACACAGTCATAGTGAGAAGCAGAAAGAAGAAATATTGTTGAAGTTTTGCAGCATGGATAGTTTTGGACTTCACAAGAGTTGTGTGTGCATGTGGGAAACAGGTTTGGGAAAAGGACGACAGCAATAAGAAAAACCGCCATTGTCCAGCGGGAGAGGAATGTTCATTGTATATGAGCATAGTGACAAAAGGTCGTCCAAAAAAGCCAACCAAAAAAATGGATTTTTTTCAAATAGTTTTTTTAACAGCAATTTTGTCAAAGGGGAAGATTATGTTTAAGGGTCATAAAAACATACATACAAAGATAAATCATGCACCCAGTTTGCTAGAATGTGTAAGATCATAACAGCATCTGACGGTTGTTATGCGGACATTCAATTTTACAAAAATTCCTTTTGAATGTCGTTTTGCAGCCCTAATGTTTCAGTGGAATTTAAAACTGAATATTAAGCAATTTATTCCAAAAGAAAAGGATTTTGTGCAGTTTTAAAATCAAGTTTCACATGGTGGTTATGTCCAAAAATAACAAACCGTGGACTATGTTTGTTCTTTATGTGTGTTGGATATAAGACAGTAAAATGATCCTTGTGATTTTCTGTGTTTTTGAGGGTGCATTTCTGTTAAAGAATCAAGTATTGGACCCACAATAGCCTTGTTAAACCCTTAAATGGCATTTTTATTGAGTTTTATGATGTTGCATTGGCTTACCAAGTTTTCCAACAATGCAAAAATACAAAGTCATTAAATAATGGACTACTTTCCCTTTTAGTAAGTTCTATTTTATTGTTTCATTTACTCAAAAGGCCTTTATAAACAAGCTAAATAAGTACAATGATCAGTGACACCTTAAATAGTATCCATGAAGTTGTTTTTGGGGCTACGTTGGCTACTCAACAAACTGCTCATGTCTGACAGGAATTTATTTTATGATCAAATTGAAAGAAACAGTTTGCAGTAACAATATACGTGTAAATTTTGGGCAGGGTCTTCAGATAAGCTCAGAGCGCTTACAAATCTATTTAAAATACATTTTTGGTTTAAACAACATAATACAAGATGTTAAACAGATTTTTGCATATTCTGCACCAGACTTTCTCTTCTTTTCCTCTGATGAAGAAAGTAGGTGCGAAGCCTAAAAAAACACACTTCTTTGTCCAATAAAATATACAAAATTTTTTAGGTAATTTTTGGAATTAACTGCATAAAAAAAAGTGATCAAATAAAAATGTTTATGAACAAATCAATTTGGTATGTTAGGTGATTCCAACCTACCTTTACAACCCCAATTTTTTTATTCAGGTTAAGAAAGCCATTAAAAATGGTGTTTTTTTTGCTACATTGCCTTGGGGGGGGGGGGGGGGGGGGAGGGGGGGGGCTTGTGAATTTTTCCCCAGTACTTCTTCTTCTTCTTCCTAAAATCTGGTTACTCAAAAATGAGTGGTCACAGCGCGCATGTTTTAAAATGGGAAAATAAATAATAAATAGTGCGGGCTCAGAATGTTGGCCCCTGGAGCAATTTGCCAACAAGGGTCGAACTGATATTCAAGAAGTTAAAAGCATGGCCAAATAGGCCCAGGTTAACTTAATATCTGGGGAAGTTTAAATTGAAATCGTAATATGCGATCTCAAAACTGTCGTATTAATTTTTTTTTTTTTTTTTTGAGACTGAAATTTTGGCAAATTGATGGCACCCGGCAGGAGTTTTACAGCGTACAGAACTAGTTAAATGAATGTAGAGGCTTTTTCAATATTGATGCAGGTATGGTATAAATTGACCGCACTTCTGGTTTGCTTTTATTTTATAAATGTTGTTCCATTGGATAAGTATTAGTTGCTCTGCCTTTGAAGTTTTTATTTGTAAAAGTCTTCTCTCTTCTAGGGTTTCATTCTAATTTCTATGTTATTTCTAGATTCCCTTTCTTGATGTTTTTCCTGTTACAAACGTGTTTCTCTCTCCTGAATCTTTTCGAGGTTATCTGGTTTTTGATGGTAAGGATCCAATCTGAGCAAAATTTCCAGTTGGTTAACCAATGTTTTTAGCGTGGTCTTTTCTTTTGGGGGCATCATTGATATTCTTTTATAAGAAAGCTAAGATGTTATTTGTTTCTTACATACTAAATTTTTAATGTTCTTTCCATTTTGACGATATCTATAATCACCCTAAATATTTGCAGATTGGTTTCTTTAAAATAGTTTATGAAAAGGGAAAATTCTGATCTGTTGTGAGTGTTTGTTACATATAGCAAACACTTGGGGAATTTTGGGATTTAAATTCCCTTTTCAAAATTCTTCCCACCCCTTTAAAGCGTTTTAGATCTTTGTAGAAAGCGTGTATCATTCTTGCTTTGATGTTCCATATTACTGTGTCATCTGCAAAAAGCCTTATGTAGTTCCCGGAGAGAGTTTCGACTATGTCTTTATTAAATTAAGAAAAACAAGGGCCCGAACAGTTCCTGTGGTACACTGACAAGATGGTTTACAATGCAGGGATGCGACCCTTCCACAACAACTTTTGCGTTCTCCAACGGAGAAATTTTCTAGCCATTTTAGCAATGAATGCCTTGCCCATGTGTTTATATTTAAGCAGCAGGCCCCCATGGTCAACCTTCAAGGCTTTGGAAAAGTCTAATAAAATGCATCTATTTGCTGTCTGTTGTTTAAAACCCGTTTTAAAATATTGGGTTGTTATAAATTTAGTCTCACAATCTTTGTGTTATAAAACCATGCTGGGCGTATTTTAAGAAGTCATATTTGTCAAAATGGTCATTATGTATTTTTTATTATGTGTTCAAGTAGTTTGTGATATGGATGTAAGAGATCACGGGTCATTTGTTCTTGCTTTTTGTTTTGTAAACCCCTTTTTTAATAACGGAAAAAAATGCTGGCTTTCGCCACTATCTGGTATTACTCCTGGTCAGTGAAGCTTGGTAAACGTGGTGGATCCTCATCAAATTTTGGCACATAATTTTAAGAGCTGCCAGGTCGCCTTCGGACAGTAGCTTTGTTTTTATGTGTTGGTCAGAACTCTGTTTGTTCTTTGATGTTTTGCATTTCGGGAAGATTCACCTTTGCTAACGTTAATTAAGGCTTGGGATTTGAGAAAACCAACAAAACTGCTTGTTTAGGAAATTTGAGGATGGGGGGGAAAAAAAACCTAACTGAATCGTTGTTGAAAAAGGGCCCAGGAAAAAAAAAAAGGAAAGCGAGAGGGGGGGGGGGGGGGAGAGGGGGTGGGGGTGGGGATACTGGAGGATGGGAGAAGGGGGGGTGGAATCTGGTTGTGTCTCTTCCCCCACATTTTATCAATAAGCATTATGGAAAAGCCTAAAATGTGCACTTTCATTCTTCAATAAATAGTATTTCATGTAAATAAACGAACATTTATTAATCCAAGAGATATGATGGTCGTTTTCGTTTCTTTCTGAGTGATAATTGTTTTTCAACTTGGGTAACAACTGTCAATAATCGCCGATTTCCCACTTTAATTTCCCATGATTGAACTTAGTTCTGTCAGTATTTAAAAAAGAAAAGCAAAATAGAAATTCCAAAGTGTTTCTGCCCAGTTTTGTATTATTGTACATTGATTATTTAATAATCCGTCGGTCGTTTTTCGGACATCGCTAAAAGTGTCTTAAACATGGTCAGTCAAAATCATCGCCGAAGTGGGGAATCCGTTAATTGCCCCACTCTACTTTTGGTTCTTGATTTTAATCATTTACGAAAAAACCCAATTGAGGGAAAGTGAAACCATGTTTTCATTTTCTGTGACAGTGTTAGCTTTTGACAGTCGTAGATTTCTGCGGTCGTTAAAGATTTGGACAACAACATTTTCCCCAACTTCTCTGCTTCGAAGCGCCATTCTTGACGAAGCTCCAGCCTCGATTTGAATCTTTTTTCCTGGGTGCTATTTAAAGCACGGCATGGATCGTAAGTTCGTTTTAGTAGGGTTGCGAGAAAAATTTACGGTCGTTATTTTTGACAATACTGCTTATTACCGTATGGATTTCGCGCTGTTTGTGCACCCGATCGATTTTGGGTTTGGAAAACCCTTTCTCCATTCGGTTTGTGTTGTCGAGTTTCCGAGTTAATGAAACGGAACCGAACGATACTGATTTTGAAGATCGAGAGTTTTGCTGACCGACTCGATTGAAAAACAGCGTAACGACTGTTAAACGGGATTTTTACCGTTGACAGATCGAAAACAAAGAATAGAACCGGTTTGTGATTTTAACATGTTCGCCGTTGATTTTTCTGCTTTTCCTTTTAAATTCATATTGTTGTGATTTGGGATGAATTTAGTATGTATCAGGCTTGACACCAACGATCCTGGGCCCCCATCTTGACGGGAAAATTTATCAAGAAATGGTAAAACTTGGCATTTTCAAATGGAAGGCAGAACCAAATCCCATGTTATTTATGTATCTCTTCAGGTTTTATAAAACATCAAGCAATAATAAAAAGCATTGGGATTTTTTTATTCTTTATTGTGCGTTAAATTTCAGGGGTATGGACGATCACCTTTGTCACAAGGGTCTATACGGTAGAGGTGAGGACGGTTCTTATTTTTCTGAAATGGGGTTTGGGAGTGATGAGTAGTGCCTAGTATTGCTGAGTTCTGATTTGTCTTCTGCAGTGTTTTGTTGTGGGCTTTGATAGCCCGGATTTTTAAGATTTTTAAACTTTAACAATCGTGTTGGGATTTTGTAGTTTACATGAAGCTGGAAATGGGTAATTCTAACCCAAAAAAGGTTATTTAAAAAGATTATTGAATAAATTAAAAAAACTGAGTTCTTGTTATGGGTGTAAAATTTGGATAAGATTTTAAATAAGAAATCGTTTAAGATCTAAAATATGAATAAAAGAAGGAATCGGTTTTTAAGGGCCTTAAGTTCAATGAAAAAAAAAGAAGGAATCGGTTGAGAGCTTACGTTCAATTTAAATGAAAAAGAAGGAAATCGGTTAAGGCCTTCATTAATAAACGAAAAGAAGGAATCGTAAAAGAGCCTTAAGTTAATAAAGAAAAAGAAGGAAACGGGTTTTTGAAGAGCCTTACAGTTCAATTGGAAAACGAAAAAGAAGGAATCGGTTTGAAGGCTTACAGTTCAATGAAAAAAAAGAAGGAAATCGGTGAAGAGCTTACAGTTCAATGAAACGAAAAAAAAAAGAAGGAAATCGTGAAGAGCTTACAGTTCAATTAAATGAAAAAGAAGGAATCGGTTGAAGAGCCTTAAGTTCAATGAAAGAAAAAGAAGGATATCGTTTAAAGAGCCCTTTCAGTTCATGAACGAAAAAGAAGGAAACGGTTTTTAAGGCCTTACAGTTCAATGAACGAAAAAAAAAGGAAATCGGTGAAAAGCCTTACGTTTTAAATTTAAAAAAAGAAAGGAATCGTGATAAGAGCCCTTTCAGTTTAATGAAAATGAAAATGAAGAAATCGATGAAGAACTACAGTTCAATGAATGAAAAAGGAAAAGAATTAGTGTTTTAGGGAAGCTTCTGCTAAAACCAGGTTTTTTCCCAAATTAAATGCTCCAAATAGCACCGAAATCCTATTCAACTATTACTAATTTATAAACTTGACAGAACTAAATAACCAACGTTGAAATTTCCTAAAAAGAAACGAAGTAGAGAAGCTTATTCGGAAAAAAAATAAATATTTGTTGTTTAAGGTTCAAGTTTTATTTAACTGCTATGGAACTATGCGATATTTAAAATCCTAAGGTTTCAAGTCGATTGTGAACATCGAGTGTGTTAAAAACATACAGCTTCTTGGCAATCAAGAAGGTTCATGGAGGTATTGAGTGTGATAGATAGCTTTTCTTGCTGGCAACAAGAAACCACTGATGGTAGGCATCTAATTGCCTTAGGGAACATCGCAACTTGGGGCTCGGGATGCAGGAATCCTATTCTTTATTTCTAATGTTTATTTTTTTTTGATTACATTTTGTTTAGGTTTCTTATCCAATAGTTATTTTTGCCACCATTTTGAACGAAGGATGGCAATTTTACCATTTTTTCAAAAACGTTTGGGGTTTTTTATGGTTTTTTGGCAAAAACGAAAAAATTGTGGTGTTTTTGTCAAATTTTAATTTTAGTTAAAAGGCTTTTTGGAATGTCATTAAATTGCTCAATTTTTCTTTAAGCCCCCGTTTTAAAATCCTTTTGACAACGGGGTTTATGTGCAGCACATATCTTGGCAAACAGTTAGCTTGGATTTTTTCCCCCCTTTTGATCAGTATTTTTCATGCAATACATTTAGAAGCAAAAAAGCATTTAATGTTATTCTATTTGAAATTTCTAAGAGTGAAATCGTGAATGCTGTGGCACCCTGGAAAAAATTTGAAAAAAGAGGTTAGAATATAATTCTTTTGGTTTATTTTAGTCGTAAACAGACATGTTTAGTGCTAACATTTTGTATGATAGAATTAATTTTTGTAAAGGTTTTTGTTGTTTCATTTCATCATTTTGCCCCTTTGTGGTCCCAAATCACAAAGAGTTTGGGAAATTCCCAAATCGTTTTTTTATGTTTTTTTTTCTAACTGAAAAAAAAGAAGTTTAAAGCATTTTAATTTTGTGTTTCTTGCCTTAAGAAATTTTACACTGTACTTGGACAATTGTACTCTTTTATGGCTGAAAGTTGTTCCTGAAACAGGGTTTCATCTTTGTTTTTAAATGTCTGATTCCCAAAAATTTTTCCAGCCGATATCTTTGATCTTATGACAAAGTTTCTTGGTTATTCCACTAATTTGTAGATTTTATTTCCCCCTTTGTGTTGAAGATTTGGGGCTGTTTAACCATTTTGATAATGTGTGAAGGAAACATTGTATTCTCTTCTCTCCTTCTTTTCCTGTGTCTTATCCTCCTTTATGTTCATCTTTTTCCCTCTGTCACATGATTCCTCTGTCCCCCTTTTCTCCCTCCTTTCCTTCCCATCTCTTCATCTTCTCCCATATGTCGACTCCTTTTCTGTCCATCTTTTATCTCCCCCCTTTCCCTTCCCTTCCTCTCTCATTTTTCCTCCCTATGTCCGTTTTTCTCTTGTCCTCTTTTTTGTCCACTTTTTCTTCTTTTTTTTTTTCTCTCCACCTAACCTTGCTCTGCATATTTCACCCTCCTCTCTTCCCTTCTCTTTCTGTCTCCCTCTCCTTTGTATTGCCTCCTTCTCTCTTCCCTTCTCTTTCTGTCTCCCTATCCTTTGTGCTGCCTCCTTCTCTCTTCCCTTCTCTTTCTGTCTCCCTCTCCTTTGTGCTGCCTCCTTCTCTCTTCCCTTCTCTTTCTGTCTCCCTCTCCTTTGTGCTGCCTCCTTCTCTCTTCCCTTCTCCTTCTGTCTCCCTCTCCTTTGTGCTGTCTCCTCCTCTCTTCCCTTCTCTTTCTGTCTCCCTCTCCTTTGTGCTGCCTCCTTCTCTCTTCCCTTCTCTTTCTGTCTCCCTCTCCTTTGTGCTGCCTCCTTCTCTCTTCCCTTCTCTTTCTGTCTCCCTCTCCTTTGTGCTGCCTCCTTCTCTCTTCCCTTCTCTTTCTGTCTCCCTCTTCTTTGTGCTGTCTCCTTCTCTCTTCCCTTCTCTTTCTGTCTCCCTCTCCTTTGTGCTGTCTCCTTTCGCTCTCCTCCAGCCTGCAGTGATCCAAACAGATGCCTGTCACACTGACCTGTTCAGGTCAGATGTTCTGAGGCCACTTACCGTAAAGTTCGGTCTATTGAGCGCACCTGTATATAAGCCGCACCCACTAAATTTTTTAAAATCTGAACTTTTTTCACAAATAAGCCGCACCGGTTTATAAGCCGCAGATATATACAACACAGTCCGATGTGCCGCAGGCGGCAGCTGGCCGAGCGTTGAGTTTACATAGTGTCGAAAATCATCACATACAATGTGTTCACTGCATTCATTGGCGTTTAAATAGGTCAGAATACAAGAGCATGTTTCCAGCTTTTCTTCAGTCTTTTTTTTTTTTTTTTTTTTTAGTACGATGTGTTTTAAATCAATTAGAATCGAAGTTTTTATGAGCCTTCTTACAAGTGTTGTCTTTCCAACATCATTGCTTTAAAAAAAATACCGAAAAAAACAACGCATTAACGATGCGCCAGAAAGGCAGTTCTCTCCTGCATTCATTGGTGTATCAAGCTAAGCGATTGGTTGAGTACCCGAAAGCGCAAGCCAATCAAAGCGAAGCTATCAAATGCAAACCTTCACTCCCTGTCCACGATTTCAACAATGGCGGATCGAAGCCAAGGTCTGACAATGACCGAGTTGAATGCGCTAATCATTTTTGAATTGCAAGACGCACTTGGTAAGATAACGCATATAATAACAAACCAGAACATTAATGAAACGATTCGATTGTTTTATTTCGCTTAATACCGTGCCAGTGCTTAGTTATTTTGTTTGTAATTCAGCTAGTGTTAGTCAAGATTAAACAGGTCGGAAACGGCCAACACACTGCGCCGTTCGAAGCGATCGTATTTTTGTAGAAGACAAACTGATGAAGAAAGATATCAGTAATGGGCTTTACTTATGTCGATTCCCGTATTTCTGAACGGGTTACTGATTCCATTACACGATTACACAGAAAATCGTAGTTAAAAGCATAATAAAAATTCATGAACAGTAAACACGATATGGTGAATTACAGAGAAGCTAAGAATAGACGAGGGTGTGATGCTTCTGAAATCGGAAAAATCCGCAAATAAGCCGCATCGTTATTTAAGCCGCAGGGTTTAAAGCTGGGGAAAAAAGTCGCGGCATATAGTCCGAACTTTACGGTAGTTCCCAGATTTAAAGCTGAGGTGGCAAGCTGGTTCCGATGCCTCAAACATCTTCTTTTCTTTGTCGTATGGATGACCACTGTTGTGGTCACTGTTGTGACACAGGTTAATGAAACGCTGACCATGACCACAAAAGTGGCATGCCACAAGATTTTTCCTTCCCCCTCTCCCTCCCCCACACCTCCGATCCCCACACTTCCTTGAATGTCAGCCGTAGAGTGTGTTTCCTGCCTCTCCAATGCATATGCTGGGAAGGGAGTCAGTCGATCGGGTCTAACAAACAGAAGCTCCTTCAAATTGTAAGATCCGTGATTGTGAACTTCCCGGCCTTTTCAGATGCTGACAAAGTCATTAATATAAAAAAGAGCGCTCTGTGCAGATGAAACACCACTTGGCTCTGCGCTTGAAACATGTTCTTGTTTCATTGTGATCTCGAAGCTCAAGAGCTGGAGCATTGCAGTGGATGAGAAAGATGCCTGGGTTGTGGCATTTCTGCTCATCTGTGATGGGTGGCTTAGGCATGGCTGCGTCTCAGTGTCCACCGGCTTTTGCAGAGTTTTGTTGACTCTTCTTTCAGTCAGCCAGCCAGAGGTAAAAAATGGTTTGTGACCTTAGAATTGGAAAAGCTTTATGGATCACTGGAGGGTCTCCGCTGTACAGCAGTCTCCATCAACGCCTCTGGGGTTCCTGTCTGAGTGAAAGAAGAAGAAGATAGATACATGGACAGCCAGCCTGCATGCCAACCAGCCAGCCAGCTGTTTGTTGCTGGTCCTCTGGCCTCCACTTCAGAGGAACAGTCTTTACACAGTCTTCACTGTGGTGGGGTGTCTTGACGTATTCCTCTCCACTTCAGTTCCAGTATATAACTTTAGGGAGATGATCTGTTAGTGTCAGCAAGATGGATCCTGGATGTGTGTTTAGTATGTCTAAATCATTACTGAAGACATTAGAGATGGTAGTAACTACCAAACTTGTTTTGAATAGTTTGCTTTGACCAGTAAACCGTATAGCCATGTGCATCTCTCTCTCTCTCTCTTCCTCTGTGTGTGGTGTGCG
>CM031626.1:18216934-18219434 GCA_018398815.1 Conus ventricosus | reverse complement strand
GGAATTACTTTCATTTGTGTTTTGTCCTGGATTCTTTTGCTTCACTCTGTTAAAGTCGGCTTATTGAAAGCAGAGATGAGTTGCTTCATGATGCACATAATTCTGTTATATTTATTGCACTGTTTTTGTTCTACACTTGGCTGAACAGAAAGTTTTTTTTCTTCTTCAGTAGTTTAGAATTATGGCTAGAGTTTAGTTTAGATGGTTTCACATCAGATTGCTCCATGAAATGTTTGGAAGGACTGAATATCTTCTATCAGTTTCGGACGTAGCAAGTCCTTTATGTAAATTATGTGAAAAAAAGTATACCAGAAAGTCTCTGTCTGGTCACTGCAACGTGTCAGACATTTAAGTTGTGATGTTTTACAAATGAAAACAACAAAATTATAAAGTCTGCGTGTGAAGATAAGTGCTCGTGAGTGTACACATACACGTGTGTGTGTGTGTGTGTGTGTGTGTGTGTGTGTGTGTGTGTGTGTGTGTGTGTGAAATATCAGGACGTATGGTTTTGAATATAGACATTCACACATTTGGACATTACTATTATCACGTCCATCGGAGAATGGCATGGTGATGATTCTGATCATGGTCATTTTGATATGTACACAGTGGAAGGTTTCTGAGCTTTTGGAGAATCACTATTAGCACATCCATCGTAGAATGGCTCTGTGTAGCTGGAGCATTTTTGTTGTCTCAACATTCAGAGTTCCTTTGTTTACTGTGTGCACTGGTGGCCGTAAAGAAGAAACAGTCCTGTTCCCTTTGCACACAGGTCAGTCCTTTCACGCCCGTTCCTTCTCTCTTAAATGGTGAGAAGCTCTAAGGTGTGTTCCATGTGATGTACCACTCACTGTAAAACATGTTCTTATGGTGTTGGAACTTAAATGGTGTCGGACGTAAACACATCACAGCAGACTCCATGAAAGTTTTCTTCACAGGTGTCCCACCTGACGCCATTTTGGTGTTTCTGAAAGAGGCAAACATTTCTTTTGTCTGACCAAAGATTTTACAAAAGACAGATTTTAAGGACGTTCCGGTGTGATGTTTTCATCATTTTCTGTTTGTGAATTATTTGACATGAAAGAAGATAAATTTATTTTGCAGCCTAGTGCAGGACATCTGTTTTAGCTTGTTTCAGTTACCTTGTCAGTGACGTCTTTGACTGTGCCATACTAGGTTATCTATGTTGTCCTGTCGATGACGTCTTTGACTGTGCCATGTAGCTTGTTTATGTTATCCTCTCAGTGACGTCTTTGTGCCATACTAGGTTATCTATGTTGTCTTGTCAGTGACATCTTTGACTGTGCCATGTTAGCAGACTTTTTTTTTTTTTTTTGCTGTCCCAACCTCTGCACCACCTCAGAGGCAGTGTACCCACGCCGCTCATTCCGACACCCCGTTCACAGCCACAGCCTGGTGGCCCCGCCGCAGCCCCGGCACCAGCAATCCACAGGGAGCAGTCAATGTCAAGTCGTCAAGAGGTAACCCACCGGAGGAGACACTGCACTGCTGCCGAGTCACTTTGGTGGTGTTCAGTGGCGCCTGTTCTGATCTAACATACGCATGACACCACCTACTAAGCCCCCTACTGACGACAATAATTGCTTAGTCGCAGAGCCGGCGTGAGTGAGCTTTCCCTCCGGAGGGCGCCACCACGTCCGTCCACCGACAGACCCCATGGACTCGCCGATACCGGTGACCCCGACGGAACCAAACCAAGGCCACATACGTGGAGAGGACATCGAAATTGAGGTCACCATGAGAGCAGGGCATGAAGGGCCACAGAATTTGAGACATTTTTTTTAGTGCTGATCAATGAGAATGAGGATGATTAAGATGATGCTACGGATTTCCATTTCGGTCTGAGACTACGCTTCCTTTCATAATATATCCTGGCGTCAACCAGGCCCGAGAGATACAGGCACCTGCAGTGTTGGTCAGGAAATTTGAGCAACACTCTCAGAAACGCATCCATTAAGTGGATGAAACTCGACTGTGTGGTCCCAGTCTTCCCAACTGAGTCCGCAGCAAACTTAACTCTGGGTAGGAGCCGGTCGAGGCAGAAAAACCCACATGACTTCTGATGGGATTCGAACCCACGACCTCCCAGCCGGGAGTCCGCGACGCTAACCACTTCGCCACGGCGGCTGGTTATGTTAGCAGACTTCCGTTGTCCTGGCAGTGACGTCTTTGACTGTGCCATGTAAGCTGACTTCCGTTGTCCTGTCAGTGATTAGTGAACTGGTGTCCAGACACTTTGTCTAGAAACTGGTTGGATCCCAACAGAAATTGTCCTCTTCCTTTTCTGTCCCTCTTAACGTGGTGACAGCCCTGATGTGGCCCTTTGCGGTCGGCTGGGCTATAAGCAACATTATCTTATCTTATCTTCTGTCCCTCTCATTAGTCCCACAAAGTCTGTGGTAGACAAACCAGAAAGTAACTGTAAGAAAAAAGACTGGGAGTGGCATGCTAGCACATAGTGGGGTAAAAGTGACTCGGT
>CM031626.1:18186934-18211934 GCA_018398815.1 Conus ventricosus | reverse complement strand
GATTTGCAGACTCTGAAATGAGTTCCTTGTCTGTTATAGGTCTAGAAAGCTATCACAAAGCCTACCCTATCTGTCTCTTTCTCAGGGAGGGATGCATATGTGTGTGTATGCGTGCATCCGTCAACACCCCCCCCCCCCCCACACACACACACACACGTATGTGTGTGTGTGTGTGTGTGTGTGTGTGTGTGTGTGTGTGTGTGTGTGTGTGTGTCTTTCATTATTTTAGCGTCTATCCACTATTCGTGATATTAGACAAACGTGTGTGTGTGTGTGTGTGTGTGTGTGTGTGTGTGTGTGTGCATAATCTCTCTCTCTCTCTCTCTCTCTCTCTCTCTCTCTCTCTTATATATATATATATATATATATATATATATATATATATATATATAAAATCAGAGTTAAGCCACTCAGAACGCTAAAAGTGCTCAACCATGTAGGGAGCGACATACCAGTTTAAAATAGAATTTTAAAATGGAAAAAATTAAAACCTACAAGCTTGTTTCAAGCTAGATAAAACGCTCTCCTCAGGGTACCCTGAGGAGAGCGTTTTATCTAGCTTGAAACAAGCTTGTAGGTTTTAATTTTTTCCATTTTAAAATTCTATTTTAAACTGGTATATATATATATATATATATATATATATATATATATATATATATATATATATATATATATATATATATATATATATATATACTGAACAACATTAAAAACGCACCGTTTTGATTTGCCGATTTCCCATTTGGAAAAAAATGTGTATTTGGATTTGGTATGTTGACACAATTTTTAAGGGACACAGATTCACACTGCCTCGTTTCTCCGCGCTTGCCGACGTTCGTGTGACGCCCACGTGCAACTCGCCACAAAACACTTTTCTTGCCACTGGGGCCGAGACTGAACGTAGCACATCTGTTTCTTTGTCTCAAATGGTGAGTTTGAAGTCATGCCGACTGGAAAACGGTATCAGTTGTCATTCGACCAGGCGAAGTGGTCCGAAAACAATGCCGCGACTGTCTATGCAAGAACGCGAGCGAGCCATTGGAATGTTAATGGTCGGTATGTCATCGAGAGAGACAGCCAGACAACTGAACTGCAGTCACTCTACAATTGTAAGGCTATCACAACGTTTGGCAGCAACTGGTTCCACCACTGATCGGCGCCGAACGGGCCAACCTCGTGTTACCACACCAGCGCAAGTTCGATACATTCGGCAACTTCATCTTCGTAATCGATTCCTTACAGCAGCAGAAACATGTCGCCAGGTGGTTGGTCGACGGGGTCCAGTGTCTGCACAAACTGTTCGACGTCGATTGCAAGAATCAGGGCTCAATGCAAGACGCCCTCATGTTGGCCCAGTCCTCACCCGTAGACACCGTCAGCAACGCCTGCAGTGGGCCAACCAGCATCTGCCATGGACACGACGTCAGTGGAGAGCTGTGCTGTTCTCTGACGAAAGTCGATTCGCGTTATCTCATGCTGACGGGAGAATGAGAGTCTGGAGGTGTGTCGGGGAACGCTACGCCAACTGCTGCGTGTTTGAAGCCAATAGATGGGGAGGGGGCAGTCTGATGGTTTAGGGGGCATTCAGTCATGACTACCAGACACCTCTGTACTTTTTTGACAACCATGTGAATGCCAACACGTACCAGCAGGTGCTGCAGAACCACGTCGTCCCACTGTTTGGCCAGCACCCGGAGCTGCAGTTCTTCCAGCATGATAATGCACGACCCCACACCGCAAGAGCCACCGCTGCGTTTCTCCAGGCGAACAACATTGCCGTGTTGCCCTGGCCATCTCTGTCCCCTGACATGGCTCCCATTGAACACGTCTGGGATGAGCTGGGGCGTCTTGTGGCCCGTGGAAGACGTCCACAGACTCTCGATCATTTGAGGCGCGCACTGACCGAGGAGTGGGATGGACTGCCACAGGCTTTCTTGCACAACCTTGTCTACTCCATGAGGAGGCGCTGCCAAGCATGCATCGGGGCAAATGGCGGACACACTCGGTATTAGAGCTCGCGGACGGACATGCTCGTCGTCGTGTACTTTTTGACAGGGACCCTAGTGAAGTCACCACCTCATTTCAGATGAATTCGGCCATTCTTGTCAAGAACAGACATTTTGTTTAATTGAAAAATGGATGTGTAATCAAATATGCTTACTTTCATTAAATAATTCTGTACTACCAACGTTGTCTGGGTCTTTTGGCAAGCGGTGCGTTTTTAATGTTGTTCAGTATATATAAGGTGGCACCTTTGATTGTTTTTTTGAAAACTCGACAAACATGCTACGGTATTGCACACCAGCCTTTCTTGGATAGCATTCTTCTTAAAACCGAAAAGGCAGAGGAGTCAAATTACCACTTTCCGCGGTCACTGAGGAGAAACAACCAAGTTTCGAAATATCGGTATATGACCAGGAGTTATGTGTTGGTGAGTTTTCTCCCTATTGGAGATTATAAGGTTGCTGAAGGTTCATTTTGAGAAGCATTTATTTTATTTTTCCCCATCCACCCACTTGAGCACATACTGTTAGTTAGGCAGTATTAACTACCACTGCAGATATGAATGCTTATCTCCCCCTATTTCTTCAATCTAAGACATAAGAGCAAGCTTTGTTTATAATTTAATATTTCTTGCAGTTATTGCAACACCAAGATGCTCTGTAAGTTGCTGGAATGGTGCTCAGTACTTATCCTTGGAATTTATTAGCTTTTTGTAATTTATTCCCTTGCGGATTCATTCCAAGAACTGGCCCTCAGCACTTGTGTCTTAAGAGGTTATCTTTTTATGTTTTCTACTTTTCACAAGAAAATGTAGCTTGTTTTGTTCTTTCATGATTTTCTTTTGCTTCTTAGGTGGCACCTTTGGTTGCTTTTTTGAAAACTCGACAAACATACTACGGTATTGCACACCAGTCTTTTCTCGGATAGCATTCTTCTTAAAACCGAAAAGGCAGAGGAGTCAAATTACCACTTTCCGCGGTCACTGAGGAGAAACAACCAAGTTTCAAAATATCGGTATATGACCAGGAGTTATGTGTTGGTAAGTTTTCTCCCTATTGGAGATTATAAGCTTGCTGAAGGTTCATTTTGAGAAGCATTTATTTTATTTTTCCCCATCCACCCACTTGAGCACATACTGTTAGTTAGGCAGTATTAACTACCACTGCAGGTATGAATGCTTATCTTCCCCCTATTTCTTCAATTTAAGACATAAGAGCAAGCTTTGTTTATAATTATATATATATATATATATATATATATATATATATATATATGTGTGTGTGTGTGTGCGTGCAAACGATATTACAATTTGTGTGTGTATTCCTGTTCTTATGCTCTGAATGCCTAAATGTACGTACAACTAGTTTATCAATGTAGTCATAATCTCATACATGTAAACTGTTGATGTCAGTTGAAATTGTTCATCATAATTCAGAGAATAAAGACTTGATAATCTCCGCTACAGCAAACACTTGAGTGTGGAAAAGAAATAAGTTGCAGAAAAACAAAAATAATCTGTTTCAATTGTCTCATCTTTGTTGTTAATCAGCTTCAAATCATGCGTAGTGTGGTCTCAAAACTTAGCAGTGGTGTAGCGTATATAGACTAGTCCACATGCAGTGACGTCTCCTTGATAAAACTGAAACTGAAACTGAAACACTTGAGTCTCTCCAACCACCTCCAATGCTTGAGATTTCCCAACCCTCAGCAAACACTTAAAGTTCCTCAGCCCTAGCAAAGCCTTGAGGTTCCTCAACCCCAGCAAAGACTTGAGGTTCCTCAGCCCCAGCAAAGCCTTGAGGTTCCTCAGCCCAAGCAAAGCCTTGAGGTTCGTCAACCCCAGCAAAGTCTCAAGGTTCCTCAGCCCCAGCAAAGCCTTGAGGTTTCTCAACCCAGCAAAGCCTTGAGGTTCCTCAACCTCAGCAAAGACTTGAGGTTCCTCAGCCCCAGCAAAGTCTCAAGGTTCCTCAACCCCAGCAAAGCCTTGAGGTTCCTCAACCTCAGCAAAGACTTGAGGTTCCTCAACCCCAGCAAAGCCTTGAGGTTCCTTAACCCCAGCAAAGCCTTGAGGTTCCTCAACCCCAGCAAAGTTTCAAGGTTCCTCAACCCCAGCAAAGCCTTGAGGTTCCTCAACCCCAGCAAATCCTTGAGGTTCCTCAACCCAGCAAATCCTTGAGGTTCCTCAACCCCAGCAAATCCTTGAGGTTCCTCAGCCCCAGCAAATCCTTGAGGTTCCTCAACCCAGCAAATCCTTGAGGTTCCTCAACACCAGCAAATCCTTGAGGTTCCTCAGCCCAGCAAAGCCTTGAGGTTCCTCAGCCCCAGCAAAGTCTCAAGGTTCCTCAACCCCAGCAAAGCCTTGAGGTTCCTCAACCCCAGCAAAGCCTTGAGGTTCCTCAGCCCCAGCAAAGCCTTGAGGTTCCTCAACCCCAGCAAAGTCTTGAGGTTCCTCAATCCTAGCAAAGCCTTGAGGTTCCTCAACCCCAGCAAAGTCTCAAGGTTCCTCAACCCCAGCAAAGCCTTGAGGTTCCCCAGCAAAGCCTTGAGGTTCCTCAGCCATTGCATAGACGTCAAATTCCCCAGCTACTACTGTCACAATGGCCGTGCCTCGTCCACACGCACGCAATCGCATACACCAGCACACAAGACTCGACCTCTCCGGGCACAACCGCAATCTG
Organism: Conus ventricosus; assembly: GCA_018398815.1. Taxonomy (NCBI): domain Eukaryota; kingdom Metazoa; phylum Mollusca; class Gastropoda; order Neogastropoda; family Conidae; genus Conus; species Conus ventricosus. The sequence continues at coordinate 18,207,249 of CM031626.1, read as the reverse complement.
ACTCCAATCACACAAATATCACTATAAAGATTTCATGAACATTTCTCCCCTGGCCAACAACCTCAGCGGGTTTTTATTTCTTTCTTTTTTTTCTCTCCAAAGTATATTAAAGTATATTAACCCCTCACATCAAGCTTGCACGTCATTTCAGCCAATACATATTCTTTTACTTCCACTTTTTTTTAACACTTTTGCTAGTTACATGAATTCATAACATTGGTTGTTACATATGGGGACTCATATCCCAAAGATTCCAAAATTATATATTTTTTATTTCCTCTCTCGGATATACCGAATTCCACTCGGAAACCTTCCGGACCGGGATACCAAATAAAGTTTTTCCCGACACGCGGGGTAAAAATTTAGACTCCTCCCGTACAGTGGGGAACAAAAAAAAATTCCCCCTACGGCGGGGAAAAAAATGCCCAAGGGCTACTGGCCCATCAGACCCCCGTCAGTATTTCCCTGACCGGGCATGGCTGCTTTCTGTCTGTTTAGGACCCCAAAATTTCCCCAATATAGGCCCTGTAATACGACGATTTGTATAAAAAATTAATAAAAAAGGTACTCCCCGATTTTCATCGAACCTCGACACAACCTACCTACCGATACCAGTACTCCCGGTTAACGCACCCCCGTTTAAGGTCAACCTCTGATAACATCAATCGGGTGTTGGTCCCCGCCCTAAAGCCTTCTTTGTATGACAAAAAAAAAATCGGTTGGTGCCCTCGGTGGGGAAAACCTTTTTTTGGGTGCCCCCCGTTTGGTCCCCAAAATGAGAAGACCCCGTTAAGATAAAGCGAAACTGAAACAAATTTTTTTTTCCCCCGAACTCAAAACCGCTGATTTCCGGAAACTGATGATTGGGTGTTTTTCTCCTCAACAAGGGGGAAAAACGCAGACAAGATTTATCTCCCTGACAGGGTTTGAAAACGTCTGTTGTTCTTTGACTTTTGGGACGGACAAGGAAAAACTTCAAGAGGTCATATTTTAAAAATTGCTGCAGTAGCGTCAAAAAACGAGGGAGGGGCAGGGGGGGAAGCTACCCCCCCCCCCCCCCAACCACGTATCTAGATTACCCTTCTGTACGGCTGTAGGCGTAAGTGACAACATAACTATGATTCATAGCAAATTGCTATTTTTTCAAGCTATTTTGGCTGGGTTAATTAATTGGAATTGAATAAACATAATATTTAGGGAATATCAATATGAAAAAATAATTTTAATCATTTCATTTGCACTTTTATAGTCCACAAAAAAACTGAAGATGATTTACGGACTTTTACTTCTAATCTAGATCTAAAAAAACGGCTGGCACCCATTGTGTTAGGGAGTTGTTGCCGTTGAGTTGTGTTTTCTTGCATTCCCTGCTCCTCTTCTTTTCCCTTTTTTTTTATCCTTTCTTTTGTGAGTTTGTCTCCCCTCCCCTCTTGAGGATCTGTCCCCCCCCCCCCTTCTTCTGTCTTTGTTTTGTTTGTCCCGATCTTTTCTCTGGGTTTTTCATTGCCCCTTTTCCCGTCAAGGGAAAAGGCTTGGTTCGTTCGGTATGTTTTTTTTTTGTGTGTGTGTGTGGGGTGTGTGTGGGTGTGTGTGTGTGTGGTGTGTGGTGTGGTGTCTGTTCGGGCCCTTTTCTTCCCAACGGAATGGTCGGCCCTTCCATTTGCTTGGTGGTGTGCTCCTTAATGGAGGGCCCCCTAGAAAATCGTCAAAGGTCAATCAGACCCTTTATTATGACCCTTGAAACCCAAAAAATTTGTTTTGGCCCTATTGGGCCGGCCACTTTTGGTGTTAAAATTTAAAAAAATATGGTTTTTCCTTTGCGCTTTGACCGTATTTTTCCGAAAAAGGTCAAGGAAAGGTCAAAAAGATCGCCCCAGCCTGAAAATCGGGGGGGCTTTTTTTCTCTTCTGACTGTCCAGCCCATATCCTCCAAAGGGTTGAGTACGCCCTTTAAAAATTTTTTGGGATGTGTGCCTCCTTAAAAACAAAGGGACCCAAAAAGATCATCAAGGGCAAAGGGCAGACCTTTTAGTTTGACCTTGAAAACCGAAAATCAGTTTTGACCTATTCGGGAAACCCGCCCCCTTTGGAAGGAAAATGTGGTTGAAAGGTTTAGCCCCATTGCTTTTCCGTAGTTTCGAACAAGTCAAGGTAAAAAAAAATCGCCCGAGCCTAAAATGGGGAGGGTCTTTTTCTCTTTTCTCAAGGTTCTTCCAAACAGTGAATGCCTTCAAATTTCGGTGGGGGGGGGCTATTAGTAGAAAGGATCTAAAAAAATTTATTAAGGTCAAGGCTTTACCTTACATATGGCCTTGAAACCCGAAATCTATTTTAGCCATATCTCGGGAACCAACACTTTGGAAGTTAAATTTGGAGGGGGTTTAGCCTATTGGCTTTGACCGTGGTATCCCGACAAGGTCAAGGTCAAAACACGCTGGAGTTTACGGAGCCACGGCAGAGTTTACAGAGGGGAGGGCGGGGTGGGGGGTGGGGTGGGGAGATAATAAACAGAAGAAAATGGGTGGGGGGGGAAAGCAGAGCAGCGCCCTACTGTCATAGTGCCCCCCCCCCCCAACAAAAAAAAAGAAAAATAAAGAGTACAATGCAACCATTTTTGAGTTGACGTCAACTTATCTTATCTCTCGTGTAATGGTATCCTTGGATTTAACCATAATTTTTTGAAATATAGGAACTATCCACTTTTACCCCTCCCTGTTGGTAAAAAATGACACTCGAGTTAACTCTACTATTAACGCCTTTTCTCTGATGTAAGCTTCTCTGAATTATGAAACTTAAAAGTTTTTGGGAAAATATAACTAAAGTGAGAGGGTTTAAAATGACAGACTAAAAAGTGTACAATTTTACCCAGCTTTCCCCCAACATGTGCAACAATGCTTGAAAAATATACAATGTTTACTTTGAATTTTACAGAAAAATTCTGGTACTGGTCAAATTGTAGTGTTACCATGTTCACTTTTTACATTTTTTTTTTTTTCCCCGTGAATCCAAGCCGAAAAGATTTGCACATGGCAAAAGCGAAAATGGGCAAATTCAGTGGGTTTTCTTTAAAGGGAAAATTTTCTGATTGATGATCCGAGAAAAACCTCCAAGTCAAGAAACGGCTTGCGGCCGATTTTGGGATATCCCCATCAACTGTGACTAAAGTCTTGAAAGAAAAAGAAAACACAAGGCCTCTTTTACGGGGGTTGTCACAGATGTGCACAAAGCAAGAATGCGCCCAGCAAAGTTTTGCACCGTGAAGAGCAGCTGCTAAAGTGGTTTGTCAATGTCAGAGCAAAGCATTGTCCCTGTCACTGGACCAATCCTCAAGACAAAAGCAGAGGAACTTGCCGTTTAAAAATGGACAATATGACTGGATTTGTACAAAAGGGTGTTGGATGCATCGTTTCAAAAAACGACACAACATCACCTTCAGAGTGACCTGCGGAGAGATATATCCATAGATGTCAAAGCGACAGATGACTGGGTACGGACGTGCTTAGCCCAACATCGCTAGGTTCGAAGCAAGAGATGTACTTAATTCAGATGAGGGTTATATGGCGAGCATTGCCGCACAGAACGTTGTACCCCTGTCGTGGACAAAAAGAGGTCCAAAGAAAGAATTCGGTCATGGTTTGTGGCAATATGGACGGCAGCGAAAAATACCCTCTTCTGACAATCGGAAAATAAAAAAATCCGAGATGTTTCAAAGGCGTCAAAAATCTGCCGTTAAAGTATTCATCAAATAAGAATGCATGGATGACATCAGAGGTATTCAGGGAGTGGTTGGGGGACTTTGACTACTCCATGGCTCCCCAGAAAGGAAGGTGCTGTTAGTCCTTGATAATTGCGCAGCCACCCAAGGATGCCGTGACGGGCTTGAAAGCAAGGAGGTCTTTTCTTGCCCCCGAAACGCTTACCTGTAGACTTCAGCCATGCGTTTCAAGGCATCATCCGCAGCATGAAGGTGCACTACAGAAATGCCACTCTGATGAGGCTGATTAATCACATAGACGAGGGAGGGGAATACAAAGACTTCAAATAACACTGCTCGATGCCATCTGACACTGAAGTCATCGGGGGACAAGGTGACACAGAAAACGCTAGCAAATTGCTTCACCAAGGCTGGTTTCACTGCCGCTCCCAGTGAAGACCACAACGGGCCCATGGACCAGGACGGCTTTGATGTGGATGCGACTTCACAGCCAAAGGGAACCAATTCTTCAGACGATGTTCAGGAGAACAACATCACATTCTCCGACTTAATTGACGTCGATGAAAACATCCTGCAACAGCACCAGAAGAAACTTTACTCCCAGAATCCGTCAACGTCAAGCACCGAGGGCCTTCTGTCGAAGAAAGTGCGGAAGAAGAAGAAACTGACAAAGACAACTGGGGGAAACCCCTGAAGATGTCATTACCGAAGACAGGCCTTAAATGTGTGCGAAAGTTGCAGTTTTAAATCTCATGCAGTCAGATGACATGGGCTTTGGGTTCAAGGCCTTCTCACACTTTAAAGAAACTTGAGCAACATCTAATGAATACTCGAAAGCAATCGACCATAACATCCTTTCTTTCTCCACAACAAAGGAACCAAATGCAATGAAAAGGGCCAAAGAAGCAAGACGAAGACGCAAACAGGCGCAGAAGACTCGGGTTATTTTAACGAGAGTCAGTTTGACAGAGAGAAAACAGAGGAGGGGACCCACATCGACAGAGAGGAGGGGAGCCACATCGACAGAGAGGAGGGGAGCCACATCGCAGAGAGGAGGGGAGCCACATCGACAGAGAGGAGGGGGCCACATCGACAGAGAGGAGGGAGCCACATCGCAGAGAGGGGGGGAGCCACATCGACAGAGAGGAGGGGAGCAGCAAACTCTACCTGGCAATTCGTAAGTTTTTAACATTTTCTCGGTTCCTAATTTGGTCTTGCAATGAAGGAAAGGAGCTGAAAATGTACTGTACATGTACATGTATCTCCAGTGATGGGTTGTGTATGTGATGTTGTTGAACATTACTTAAAAGGGGTTGTAAAAACAGTTTTTACTGTCACAACTAGGCCTAATTCCCACGTTTGTTGTTTTTTTCAAAAATGTTCTTACATAATCATGCTGTCTTTATTTGTTTCATTCACACAGGCTGTTGGAGATGGGACCTTCTAGATGTAGAGGCGCGTCGTTCAATGCCGTCTTGAGAAAGCACCCATCGTACCCGTGTATGACCTTTAGAGGAACTTCTCGCAGCAGGTTAGTAGTTATTTTTGGAAGAAGAGGAGCGGTTAATTAACACGTCTTCAAATAATGACTGATGATGATGATGATGAGAGAGAGAGGGGGGTGGGAGGGGTCTGTCTGCAATGTCAGCCGTGCAGGTTTGTGCATCATTGATATCGCATCGTTTGTGCTTTTAATGATGCTTGTTTTATGCAAACAGCCTTTATTGGGATATGTATTGGACCCTTATTTCCGTTGTTTACGTTGCTTCATTTTCATGATTAGCATGACCCTTATTTAATTCCTTTACTTTTTTATGTTTCAGAAGGGAGAGCTATTGATTACATCGTGGCGGTTTGGCAACTGTTTTTTTCCGGGCTGTGGCCAAAGAGATGGACTCAACAGAAGACCCCACCTTGCAGTGGCGGCGCCGTGTTTGCGATGAAGTGGGGGCCCAACCCATGTGTCTCCCAAAAAGTATATAAAAGGGGGCCGGGCCGCGGTAGAGAAACTGTCAGTGGATGCGCACACCAAAACATTGGGCTTTTAAAATGCGGATGTATGCTCTTGCTCAGGTGCTGAAGCGTCCACTTTACACGTTTTCCCCCCGAGCCTTTTATGATGGCTGGCTGTACAAGTGGCGGGAAATTTCCCAACCCCGAACCCCTGCCATGGTCAGCAATCATCCGCGTTATGTTACACTGTGTAACACCCAGGGAAAACCACTTTAACAGAGTGAGCCCCGTGGATGTTGACAGATGTAACTGCAGTCTTCCCGCTCCCCTTCTGAAGGGGCATGAGGCTAGCATTGACCTTACATTGTGAAGTTGAAGATTTGACATATTTGGCAGAGTGACCCCCGTGGATGTTGACAGATGTAACGCAGTCTTCCCCGCTCCCCTTCTGGAGGGGCATGAGGCTAGCATTGACCTTACGTTGTGTAGTTGAAGATTTGAGATATTTGGCAAAATAAAAGACATTGTGGAAGATTTGAGATATTGGAAGCTCTCTCTCTCTTTCTCTCTCCGGGGTCTCTGTTTCTGTCTGTTCTGGTCGGGTTGTCTGTCTGTCTTTTCGTCTCTCTCTCTCTCCTCTCTCTCTCTCTCTCTCACTCTGTCAGTCTCTGACACCTCCTCTCTCTCTCTCTCTCTCTCTCTCTCTCGGGATGTGAGTTGGTGTTTGGTACGCGAAGTCGCACATCAATGCTCTCCCGGGATTATAAGTCTTTTTTTGATGGTATAAGAACGAGCTACATCTCCAGATTTGGTCAAGTACTTCGTGAAAAAACTATGGCCGTCTGGAAGTACGGATTTCAGGGCGATATGTGGCAGTTTCTGCTTAGTATTTCAGTGTTTTATGTTCAACGAGCGAGGCAGAAATTTGTTTATGCGGGTCGCCATGATAAATTTTAAGGCGCAGAGCAGACGGTGCGATGTTAGGCCGCTCCCCCGTATTTGTTCTGGGGGGGTTTTTTCTCCTCCAGTGTGGAGACGTTGAGCCCAACCCAGGGCCAAACCCTTTCCCAGCCCAGAGACATGAGGCAGACCCGACTGGCCAGCGGAGGAAAGCAGTCGTAGCCCCAGCATGGAGAGACCTGGCCAAATCCCCTAGACGGAGCCTCCAGTTTACCAGGGAAAGAATTTTCGCTTGCCGACGTTATGTGCAAGTTAAACTCCATGGAGCGGAAGTTTGACGCCAAGCTAGATGAGGTGAAGCAAGATCTGCACGCCCTGCGCGGGGGATACGTTATCATGCAGGGGGGGAACTGGGGAATCTCGGGAGCAAGTCAGCAGCCTGCAGCAGCAAAACCTGGACCGGGAACGAGAAAATTGGGGACTTGGAAAACAAAACTGATTTATCTCGAGGGGAAAATCCAAGAGAAACAATCTGATTTTTTATGGATTACCTCGCGCAGAAAGTGAGACCCCTGCAGATTGTGAAAACACGTTGAAAGACCTTGCTACAGATAAATTGGAGTTGTCTCAGGGGCATCGAATTTGACAGGGTTCATCGACCAACAACCGGCAGGACTCTCCCAGTGATCGCAAGGTGTGTCTTCACAAACAGAAGGGGGAAGGGTCCTGAAGTCAAAGCGCAAACTGAAAGGCAGCAATATTTTCATAGGTGAGGACTTCTCCACTAAAGTGCGTGATGTGAGGAAAAGGTTGACTCCCCATCTCAAGAAAGCTAGGAATGGAAAGGCAAACGCGCGACCATGATCTTCAACTACCTCCTCGTCGACGGCAAGGTTTACACTGTAGGGATTGACGACAGACTCGTTGACTGAGATAGGAACTTGGCCGGTCCTTTAATTTAAATAGTAAGTGTCCGCACTACGAAAGGAACCCATACAGAATCGACAACCCACTGTGCCAACCCTGTGTTCAACTACGTCCCCACGTGAAGCTGGAAATAGAATGTGTTTTGACTCTGGTGAAAACTCGGTCATCCCAGAGGCAGTTGAAATATGAACAATACAGACGTTGGTGTGTTTTCTGGAAATGTCCATCCTACTGGAATCAGATTCGTGTCACGTTTACATTCATTAAACTGAAATCTATTTCATTCCTTCATTGGAATATAAATGGATACTTTTCGAAAATGAATAATAACGATTTATTTCATACGTTTCTAGTTTTGATTTCGTATGTTTTGTTGAAACATTTGTTGATGTTTTTCTTCGCCATGTTTGCTGGATACAATGTGTACTGTAAACCCGCCTTTAAAGTTCACGGCACGTGGGGAAAGGGGTGCCCGGGGGACTGGTGGGGCCTGGTGAAAAAAAGATATCTGTCCCTATGTTTTAAAATAGTGGAGGTTGCATCGGATTTGTTTTATGCCTTTATTATTGATAAATCCTTACTTGGCACAATGAAAACATGTTATGTATGTGTGCGCATATATTCCTCCAGAGGGCTCTCCATATTACTCTCTTTTGATAAGGAAATGGAGTTTCTTTGCTTGAAGAATTTTTGTGTGATTGCTTACTTTTATTTAAAGTGAAATGTATGTGATTGTTGGCGGTGACCTGAATAGCAGAGTTTCAAACTTTTCTTATGATTTGAAGAAAAAAATATCGTGTTGATGCAACATAAAAGTGGACCAGTTCATGTTCGAAACTCTGAAGATACTGTGCTAAATAATTATGGGACTACTTCTCAATCTGTGTATTGCTCTGAAACTGGCATTTTAAACGGCGTGTGTAAAGGGCGACCTTCAAAGGGCGCTACCATACATATGTGATAATGGTAGCAGCGTTAACGACTATTTTTTGATTCCTTTGACATGTTTTCGATCATTTCTGATTGGTGTGAGATGTGTGTATCTGAGAAAATTGAGTCGATCATATGCCTGTTGGAACTGAACCTCACCGTCTCCCTGTCATGACAAGAACTGTACACAGTAAACAACAGGCGCTTTTACGATTGAGAATTTTCTGGATGAAGATTCATGTTGATTTGTTTAAAAATGCGATTTTTCTAATGGGAAAAGGCAAGAGCGTTGCAAGGGGCAATTAGTCTGATTGAAATTTAAAGTAGACGAGGCATTAGATGTTTTTAATTGTTGTGTAAAGGGGGGCAGAGAGCATGAAAAAGCAGTTTACTCTCGGCATACATGAACAAGAAGAGGACTGGTATGATACCGAATGCCGATTAACAAAAGAAAAGCTCGAAAATTTTTGACGAAATTCCGGCGTTCTTTGACCACACCTTCTCGTGAGTCCTACTGGAAAGGGCCAGGAGGGAATAAAACATCTCTTAAAGAGAAAGGAGAAACAGTTCAAAGATGCTCTGTTGGAGGGATTACTTCAGTTTTGTAAATAGCCAAAAAGATTTTTGGGATCGTATTCACAAAATTTCAAGAAAACGAAACAACCTGTGAATGATATTAGTCAGAAATGTGGTTCCATCATTCAGAGATCTCTGGAAGGAAAATTTGATGCCCAAAATGATATGGTCGGTGACGTTACCTAAATGACAACGATTATGAGACAATCAAATCGTCGATTCCAGAGAAAGAAATTTTAATGGCTTTGAGAAAAGTAAAACCTCGTAAAGCTGCCCGGGCCCCCGATGGGATTATTGGTGAAATGATAAAAACTGCTTGCCCGTCAAAAGTGTTTTTAGATTTTTTGGTTAATTTTTTCAAATCCTTATTTTATAAAGGGATATATCCTAAATGTTGGTCAGAATCTATAGTGATTCCATTTTATAAAAAAGGCGATGCAAACAATCCGGATAATTACAAGGGAATCTCGTTATGTAATGTGTGCAGCAAATTATACAGTGCTGTTATTAACATGAGACTGCAAGAGTGGGTGGAAGAAAATAACATTACTGGGAATATCAAGCTGGATTTAAGAAAAACTACTCTACTATTGATCATATATTTCTCTGATGGCATTCGTACAGAAACAGTTTTGTTTAAATCGTAAACTGTATGTCGCATTTATTGATTTCGAGAAGGCGTTTGATTCTGTTAATAGAACTATATTTTGGCCCATCTTGCTTAAAAATGGTATTCAGGAAAGCTGTATAAATGTATAGTAATATGTATGACTGTGTAAAGGCACGAGTGAGAACTGGGTGCTGTTATAACAGATTATATAAACTGTACTTCGGTGTGAAACAGGGCGATGTTTGTAGCCCAGTTTTGTTCTCGTTATTTATAAATGAATTAACACAAGAAGTTATACATTCTGGAAGGCACGGTGCACATTTTTTGAATGAACTTTTGGAAATTTTCATTCTGCTTCTGCTGAGACGGGTCTTGGTCTCAGAGACAGCAATTGGATTACAAAATCAATTAAACACCTTGCAAAAACTACTGCTACATTACAACAAAAGTTAATAAAGCAAAAAGTAACATAATTGTATTTAGAAAGGGGGGGGTATCTTGCAGCAAGAGAAAGATGGACATACAATGGATCTATATTGCCTGTTGTTATGCGTATAAATACTTGGGTATATACTTCTCCACACGCTTGAGTTCGTCCTATACCTGCAAAGATTTAGTCAGTAAAGCAAAAACGCATTGTTGTGCATACTAACGAAATTATCATTACTCCATAACGATTCCCTTAACTTGTTTTTGGGGCGTTTGATTGTCAAGTTCAGCCATGGTGCAATATGGAGCTGAATATGGGGTCTGGATGCTGCTGTTGTACATTGCGAAAAAATCCATTTGTTTGCTCTAAAGAAATTTTTTTGGGGTGTCGTTGCAGACACCAAATGATCTGGTATATGGGTGAAACAGCTAGATATCCGATTCATTTGAATTCCGTTGTAAAATGTATTCGATATTTGGTTAAAAATATTACAGATGCAAGATCACAGGTTACCACGCAAAGCGTATAGAATGCTGTTAGAATTGGACAATAGAGGTAAGAAAAACTGGGTAACAAATGTTTGAATGAAACTATGTGAATATGGATTTGGTTTTGTATGGCTCAACCAAAATGTTGGGTGATTGAAATGTTTTATGAAGGTGTTCCGAGAAAAGATTTAAATTTATTGCAGTTGGCAAAATTGGAACACGCACCTACAAAATAGTGAGAGATTTGAATTATACAGAACGTATAGTCACTTACGCTGTTTACCCGTTTACATGTCAATAAAATAGAACAAGCATTTCAAACACATTCTGACTAGATTTCGATTCGGTGTCTCTGATATTGCTAGTCATTACTTTCGCTATAGACAGCCATGCGAAAGAAATCTGATCTGTCCATTGTGTCGAAATGCAAAGAGGACGAAGTTCATTTTGTGCTGGTTTGCCCAATGTTAAGAGATCTTAGAGAACAATCATTCCGCAAAAGTATTTGAACTATCCTTGTCTGTTCAAGTTAACGTTGTTAATGGCATCACCAAATGAAAGTACCGTTAAAAAGTTAGCTATTTATTTATATAAGGCATTTAAAAGGAAAGTGTTTATACAACTTGAAAAGACCAATACTCATGTGCGACTTAAAATGTATATATCCCCTTTCTAAGGGGCTATGGCCTTTATGAATAAAAACATTTGAGTCTTTGAGTCTTGAGTCTCTCTCTCTCTCTCTCTCTCTCCTTTCTCTCTCTTTTAACTATGACTCTCCGTCTCCTCTCTCTATCTCTGTCATGATCAGTTTGTCTGTCTGTCTCTCCTTAATTCTCTCTTTCTATGTCTGTCTGTCAGTCTGTCCTCACCTCCTCTCTCCATCTTCTCTCATTTTCTGTCTCCATCCCTCTCTCTCTCTCTCTCTCCTCTCTCTCTCTCTCTCTCCTCTCTCTCTCTCTCTGAAATTGATTATTACATTTTAAGCAAATACCGTTTTTTTTAATACACCAACTCAACATTTTAAGCTTCGATGTTTTATCTTTGTCAGGAATGACACAAAGCTAGTATAAATGACAATGTCAAAAGAAAACATGCATTTAGGATACATTTTCAAGACGCTATACGAGGCCTATCACTTATTCTATTAGTTTTATTTCATAGTTTTTATCATCTTATGTTTATGCGCAAATTATATTCTTGAGCCTTTGATATTTTCAGACGGGAAAAAGCACGCAAACTAAAACACATAAGATTTTAATGACGTCATTGATTGGTGCTGAGACCGAGACAAGTCGCTCATTTACGTAATTGAATTTCGGAAGTATGACGTCTTTTCCCATGCCCATTATTACGTCATTGACTTTCAATTGGCGGGAAGTCTTTTTATGGGGCCTCAAGCTATATTCTGATCTCCTCGGATAAGATCAATTTTTAAAAAATGAAATTCACCTTTCCGAGGATCGGTTAACGTCCCCTCGGATAAGATCAAGAATTTTTTTGTCCCAAGGGGGGTCACCTTATCCGAGGAGTACTGTATGTGGATCAGGAGTTTTTCAATTTCGATCTCAAAACAAAAGAATGCCGAATTATACAATTAATCAAAACTGGATCCACATATCCACTTACCCTAAGTGTACTTAGGTCTGGCCTCCAGCCCAATACCGCAGCCTACATATTTCCGTTGGGGCTTAACCCCTGTCTAGGTCAAGCCTAGTTACAGTTACAAACATTTGCTGTCTTCTCTCCTGACAGCTCGACCAGTGCAGCAATGAATGACGATTTCTAATCCAGTCGCCTCAGCAGGTGAACACCCCTGAGTTCCACTCTCTTGTTTTTCCTTCACCCAGGGACCGTATTCACTTTCAGTGAACCCCACTCACTGTCTACCCAAAACTCTAAAAATGGCCATTTCATTTCATCTTTATAGGCAAACAATCACAACAACAAAAAACATTACAATAACAAAACCATGGCCTACACTGGGGTCATGACACCCCCCTCCCCAGGGCAAGAATTACCCAAAGGGGAATTCGTCCAAACATAGGGGCAAATCATCAGCAATCAGAATATAAATGCAAATATGAAAGCAGGTCCTCTGAAACATAAAGCTGAACATGCATAGCTAAACATCCACAAAATAGTGCATAGGTACGTCCGTGTCCTGATCAATGCAAAGAGCTTAGAGCACAAGTTCCACCATGAGCCATAAAATGCACATATGACCTTTGAATATTGTCACTATACACAAAACCCAGAAATGAAACAACAGAATTACCAAGAGCCTTGCCCCAACACAGGAACAAGAGTAATGCAAAATACTGCATACAAGCATATGGATGAACGAATCGTTATATGCCAATATTATCATAAGTAAATATACAGTATTTCTATATACTATGAACAAGTTCATGTTAAAATCTTTGTGTATTTAACACCAAACTTATAACTAACCCATAAACTATGTACAGTTAGTGTCATATCAACGAGCCTAATTACCAATAGTTTTAAATACTATGGGTATAATTTGCCAAATCAGGCTCCAAACCCTGTTAGATATAGGTCTCCATCTGGGCCTACAAACAGACAAAATGGGAAAGTCAGTCACCAAAGGTCCTCAGTCTTGAACGCAAGACTGAAGATGGTGTGGTATGTATGCCCCTGAGGCAGGTCAGTTTTTGCAGAAGTCTTATCCTCGGGACAACAAGTCCGCAAAAACATTGCAGTACCAGAAATGGGTTCGACCCTAAAATCAAACTCCTGGATGACAAAGCCCAACGCAGAAGGCGGTTATTTTCGTCTTTGAAACTCTCAAAAACGTGAGTGGCCGATGATCAGTTTGTAATACAAACTGCTTTCCTGAAAGAAACCTGGAGAACTTCTCTAACGCCCATACAATAGCGAGACACTCTCGCTCAATAGTGGAGTATCTTTGCTGGGGTTGAGAGAACTTTTTACTGGCATACTGTACAGGGTGGAGTAAGCCATTTCTCTCCTGCATGAGACAAGCCCCCATGCCAGTACTGCTTGCATCTGTGCGCAAGACAAAATCCTCAAGAAGATCTGGGAGGAGAGAACTGGGAATCTGTTCAAAACACTCTGCACTGTCTCTAGGCACTTTTGACAGTCATCCGTCCACTGAATTTGTCTGCGTTTCTCACCCTTGGTGAGATCAGTCAGAGGGCAGTAATACTAGCGAAATGCGGTACGTATCGACGATAATAGGAAAGTAGACCCAAAAGGGATCTAACTTGTTTCTTGGAAGAGGGTCGAGTCACCGACAAAATCTTGTCACCTTTTTCGCCTCAGGACGAATCTGTCCCACTGATATCATATGCCCCAAAAACTCCAGTTCTTGGAACCCAGCATGAATTTTAGATGGGCGAGCAGTCAGCCCAAACTGTCGCAGACGACAGAAAAGAAGGCGCAGAAAATGAAGCAGTTGGTCCCATCGCTGCGTAGCCAACAGAATGTCATCAAAGAAGCTAACAGCTGAAAATTCATGTAGGCTCAAACGACGCATCATCCTGGCAAACGTAGCGGGAGCATTTTGGAGCCCAAAAGGCATCTGCACCCAATGGTACAAACCAAACGAACTGAGATCAACGGCATCTTGTGTAATGGGACACAAGGAACCCGATTTCGTGCGGCTGGTCTTTGACACGTGTCACATAAGCGACAATAGTCAGAAACGGCACGTGAAACGGAAGGCCAAAAGAAAGATGCAAGGACACGTTGAAGTGTACGTTTACACCGCAATGACCCGCAAAGATAGAATCATGCGCAGTGTGTAGCACAATGTCACGCAAATCCTTGGGGACAATAATCTGTTTGACGACGTCACCATCCTTAGGAAACAGACGATAAAGTATGTCATTGTCAACAATGTACGTAGGTGTTGACACTGGAGTTGGCACTTCTGGAAGTACAGACGCGTACAAATGCGACAAAGTTGTGTCACGTCTCTGCATGGCAGCAAGATCTTTTGGACCTACCTGCAGCAAAGATAGATCCGGCACCCGTAAAGGTTTTGGCGATGCCTTTTCCGTCTTATCCTGCTGACGTGTACTAAACGGAACAAGGAATGAAAGAGCCTCCTGCCCCTGAGCAGGAAGAACTGACCCCTGGTAGATTTCCAAGAATGAAATCTGTGACCGCTCATCAATAACACAAGCCTCCACACGACCAGAAAAGTAAGGGGTGCAAACATCTACCAAAGCTAGGGAAACACCTCAATGCGACCTCCAAACGAACGACAACGTTGAGTCTCACCAGTGAATTGCTCTGGCCGCACAAATGACCTGCGAACACCTGCCGTAGTACAGCCAGTATCTCGAAGCAAAGATGCCTGAAATCCATTGACTGAACCTGTCTCTACAATGAGACCATCTGTCTCCACATGAGACACCATGGAGTGTACAAGTCTTTTACTAGTGTGATCCTCAGACACATTGGCAGCAGCTGATGATGACGACTGAGTTTGATATGGACACTCATTGGCAAAATGAAAACGACACCCACATCGCCAACAACAAGGAGAATCCGAAGAACTCATGTGAAACTGACCTCTGTGGAACCTTGACCGCGAAAGAATCCACGACCGCGAGGCGGACGAGACGGTCGTGAAAATTGCGCACCACGTTGCTGTGAATTATAAGGACGGTAAAAAGTTCCAGAAGCCGTCTGATAATTGTCAGAGTACTGACGCCCAAAATTCTGGAATGGACCACGCTGTGCCTGTCCACGTTGATGTTTGACACCATGAAAACTTTTCCCCGGGCCAAAGCCACGCTGCTGAGAAAATCCGGCTGACACATTAGTTTCGAATAAGGGATCTTTCTCTCTTTTGGCGAACTGTTTTTCCGGATGTGCTGTCCTGTACTGGTCCGCAATACGGCACATTTCTTCAGCATTATTGATTTGACGCTCCTTTAAAAATACTGCCAGATCTTTGGAAACGCTTTGTAAAATTTGCTCACGAATCAATAAATCGCGTAAAGAATCAAAATCACGTCCAGTATTCGAAAGTTCGATCCAGCGATCAAAAAGTGAGAAGTGCGGATAAGAAATGCGGAGAAGGATTCCCCTTTCTCCGGCCTAATAGAGCGAAGTTTTTCTCTGAAGCCTTCCTCCGTGCACTGGAATCGTTTTAACAACTCGGACTTTAGGTCTGCCCACGTGAGTGATTCCTTAGCGGATAACGAATGATACAAAGTTAAGGCGCTTCCTTTGAATAGGGACGCAATATACAGAACCCATTTATCCTTTGGCCAGCCACAAGTTGTAGCATGAGTCTCAAAACGGTACAAAAAAGCATCAATTTCATCTTTGCTCTCATCAAAGACAGGCAGTTTTGGAATATAGGGAGACTTTCCCTGAAACACTTTTGAATGAGTCGAATCGCCTCCAACTTCCTCAACGTCCTCTGCTGCCTCCGCCCTTTGGATACGGATCCTTTCAAACTCCAAATCCAATTCCCTCTGCTTTAACACCTGTTCTCTCTCCCTTTGTCTTTCCTCTCTTTCTCTCTCTCTCTCCTTGTCTTTCTCCTCCCTCTCTCTCTCTTTGTTTCGTTCTTCCCTCGCACGCGCACGCTCTTCTCTCTCGAACTTCCTCTGCTCGTTTATGTAGGTCGTCACCTCATCACCTTGTAACCCTAACTCCTTCGCTTCGGCCATATATTGTTTGAAGGAGGATTCCATTTTGAATTGATCTTAGTAAACACAAAAAATGGAAATTGCACCCAGAAGCACTGGAATGGAGAAAACAAACTAATGTTTTTACACAATGGAATAAAATCCTTATGAATAAAATCGAGCCCTTTACTTTCAATGAAAAGCTGATTCCGAACACTCACTCAATAAGCACAAGAAAGAACGACCGGAAATAAATGTTCCAAAGCTAGAACACAAAAGCAAAATTTCAAATGTCAAATAACAAAAGAAAACAAAAGAAAGTCCACACCAACTCAGTAACTAATTTCTAACAAAACTTGTTTTATATAGGGGGAGTTTTTCCCGCACTTGCCACACTCTGTCCTGTAGAAGGAGGAAAGGTCGGTACAAACTCTGGAAGAGGGACTATTTAAAATAAAACAATAGGACAGAGAAAGAATAAAACAAAAAACAACTATAGAAGGACGATCCAGGCTGCTCCCACTCTTGAACTAATCACTCAATTTCAGCGAGAAGCGGTGGGCTCACCGATCTGGGGAAAAAAAAATAGGGACAAGCAAAAAAACAATTCATATGAAAATCCTACAGAGCCAGAAAGCAGAGAGAAGTACTCACTCGCACTGAAAACAAACACTCACTCACACACCAATACAATCAAATCAACCGACCAACAAATAATTCAAGCAAATGTTTAACTAACAATGCACCACCTACTTATTTACTCTCTAAAAATCATTTATATTAAAACAAGGGGAGAAAACTTATCCCAAAATTCAGAGGAGCACAAGCAGAATCCTTTTCTTTTTCAATCACAAAAGGGGGTTTAAACATATCTTTTCAATCGAGAGGGGAAACAATCAAACTATAATAGAGGGAGTGAGGTGAATACTTTAGGAGAAAAAAAAAAACCTCAGCTAACACATTCACACGTGATTTTACCGACAAGTCGGGTCACCACTGTCATAATGGCCGTGCCTCGTCCACACGCACGCAATCGCATACACCAGCACACGAGACTCGACCTCTCCGGGCACAACCGCAATCTGACTCCAATCACACAAATATCACTATAAAGATTTCATGAAAATTTCTCCCCCTGGCCAACAACCTCAGCGGGGTTTTTATTTCTTTCTTTTTTTTCTCTCCAAAGTATATTAAAGTATATTAACCCCTCACATCAAGCTTGCACGTCATTTCAGCCAATACATATTCTTTTACTTCCACTTTTTTTAACACTTTTGCTAGTTACATGAATTCATAACATTGGTTGTTACATATGGGACTCATATCCCAAAGATTCCAAAATTATATATTTTTTCTTTCCTCTCTCGGATATACCGAATTCCACTCGGAAATCCTTCCCGTCGCAGCGGGATACCAAATAAAGTCTTCCAGACACAGCGGGGTAACAATTAGACTCCTCCCAGTACAGCGGGGTAACAAATAAAAATCATCCCAATACGGCGGGGTAATAAAATCGTCCAAGGCTACTGGTCCATCAGACTCCGTCAGTATTTCCCTGACCTGGGCGACTGGCTGCTTTCTGTCTCGTTTCAGGACTCCAAAATTCCCCAATATACGGTCCTGTAATACAGACGACTTATGTATGAAAATTATATAAAAAGGTACTCACCGATTTTCATCGAACTCTCGAACGACAACCTACCTACCAGATATGTGGATCAGGAGTTTTTCAATTTCGATCTCAAAACAAAAGAATGCCGAATTATACAATTAATCAAAACTGGATCCACATATCCACTTACCCTAAGTGTACTTAGGTCTGGCCTCCAGCCCAATACCGCAGCCTACATATTTCCGTTGGGGCTTAACCCCTGTCTAGGTCAAGCCTAGTTACAGTTACAAACATTTGCTGTCTTCTCTCCTGACAGCTCGACCAGTGCAGCAATGAATGACGATTTCTAATCCAGTCGCCTCAGCAGGTGAACATCCCTGAGTTCCACTCTCTTGTTTTCCTACACCCAGGGACCGTATTCACTTTCAGTGAACCCCACTCACTGTCTACCCAAAACTCTAAAAATGGCCATTTCATTTCATCTTTATAGGCAAACAATCTGTTACGGATGGTGTGTGGTGCGTGTTTTGTTGTCTGACTCTCGCTCTCAAAAGTTTGGATGCGTGTACGACTTTTCCCCTACACACACCCACACCATACGAACATAGATAGCCAGGCAACACACGTGTAAGATTTTCTTCTTTTTATATGCTGCCTGAACCATCAATATGAATCGTTACCAAATCAATACATGCCATTACACAGAATACAGATCAATGCACGTCAATTAAGACATCAATACATAAGACACTTCAATCATCATATATCAGCGTATCATACTACGTATCTTGATATAATTCACATATCTCGCCGGCGCCGTCCACAGTGTCTCACATATACAATCAACGCATTCAGTTCCACAGTACCCAAGCCACAGTCTACAGCACTAAAATAAGACGAAGAAGGATACCCAAGGTCCCCACACGGTAAACACAGCCGTTCACAAACACAAGCGACGAAGAAGAAACAGGGTCTCAACACAGCAAGCACAATATATTACGTCGAACTATCAGAAGAAGAACCGCAAATCCACAAGGCACAGTAACCCATAGCAGAAGAACCGCAGATTCACAAAGCACAGCAATCCACAGAAGAAGAACCGCAGATTCATAAAGCACAGTAAACCATAGAAGAACTGCAGATTCACAAGGCACAGCAATCAATATTGAATCCCCGGAGAACACAATTTCACCAAAGTCCCATAGAACACAATAAACTTCGATTCGACGTACCGTTGATCTAAAACAAATATTAACTTCTCCGTGTATTTATACTACAGTGTTCACATCAATAAATTCAGCCCACCGACACACATGCGGTGGTACAATTAGAGCACATATTAAATATTCTTACAGGAGTTTTAAGTCACTCTCGGCGACACAGCATTCACAACAATTTTATAACAAATACATTTCCTGCTACATATTCCGCTGGTACCGTCATCAAAAGCATCCCACATACACAGTGAACATCGACGCACTACTGACTTGAAAGTCAGCCTCTCCACATAGTAACACTAGGGAGAAAATGATGATTAAAACAAAATAAATTAGGCTGGACACCAAAGCCTCGGCGTTAATTCTTGCTCCCTTCTCTTGTCTCATATTCTTATTTTCGTCATGTAGTTACCTATGTCATTTCAAGTTGACGTCATAATTCACGTTGACGTCACACAATCACAACAACAAAAAACATTACATAACAAAACCATGGCCTACACTGGGGTCATGACAACTACAAAGACCCGAGGTTTCTCTGCGTGTGCAAAGACTTGAGGTTCCCTAGCCACCTAAGGTACCTGATGTTTCAAATCCCCAGTGAAGACACCCGGCCATTTTCTGAATCTGACTACCAGTCACAATCTTCAGAGGATCCTATGATACATAATGAGTTGATGGTGGTTAAAACATCACCTAGTACAGTTATTAGATGTCGCATTACTTTTTGTTTCATGGAAAGAACCATATGGAAACTCCACTGAGTGCACTGTTTAGTATTGATGAGAGTTACAAGGCAAATTGTGGGTACGTTGTCAACAACACACATACACACATTCTGAATCTCTTGATACCATTTTCCTGAATGCAGGTGTGCCACCTACAGTAAGTTACACAGGCATGGTAGATCGAGTTCAGAAAATGGCAGTCACTGCTGACATGCTCGTTAAACTTGTAACTGGATTGCTGTGTACAGCTCTGCAGAGACTGGTCGCCTTTTTGAAGGAAGATTTAACTGTTTTACATTTTGAACTTTTTTGTTTTGAGCAGGCAATACAAATATATTTGCTTTCAAAAGGGATTGTGATGGTTCCCTTATGCAGCTAGTGAAGAGTTTTCATATCAGTAATATATTTTCTTAATTTCATGTTCCCAGTTTCTCTATCTTCAAACTCCCCCCCCCCCCCCCTTCTCCTCCTTAAGTCCAAATCTTTGCCAAGTCATTACTATGAAGACAGTTCAGTTGTTGGCCTGCGCTTGTTTTTTCCCCCACCATTAGATTGTTCGTCTATGTATTTGTCTGACTTTATGCAAGTTTAAA
>CM031626.1:18164434-18181934 GCA_018398815.1 Conus ventricosus | reverse complement strand
CAACGTCCTGCTTCAACTTTTTTGGCTGCCTTTGGGCGGCCACAGAATGTACTTTATTCAACTGTCTTGTTTATTAAATCAAGCTTTTGATAAATGCACTTGGTGGCTGCTTTGAATAATCTTCAGTTGACAGAGAGACCGGCAGCCGTCTTGAATTTACGGCGCTTAAGCGCCAACCATAAAACCCTTTCCCATTTCCCTATGCAAGCACTTCCTTATTTTTTAAATGTTTGTGCGTGTGTGCTGTTATTGTTGTTGTTTTGTTGTTTTACTGATAATAACTATATTATATTCTGAACATTCGTTTCTTAAAAAATAATTAAAGGTGCGCGCACACACACGCACGCAAGTCCCCCACCCCCACCCCACGCACGCACGTCCCCCACCCCCACCCCACGCACGCACGTCCCCCCACCCCCACCCCACGCACGCACGTCCTCCCACCCCACCCCCCTGTGTACACCACACACACTCCTACCCCCAAGTCGCCCCAAGTTCTTAATTAAGTTTTTAATTAAGTCACCCCAAGTTCTTAATTAAGTTTTTAATTAAGTTACTTTAAGTTCCTAATAAGTTCTTGATCAAGTAACTTCTAAGTTCTTGATTAAGTCACCTCAAGATCATAACTAAGTCATCCTTTAAGTATTCAAGTTATCTTATAATTATCAAAAAATACAAGCTATGTTTTTATCTTAAATAGTAGATGTCTAATATAGTACACCACACACTCAAAAAACGCGTCATCGTTGAGGATGTCTTGCTCAGCGTTCCTGCATAGATCTTAAGGAAGTTCTTACATCCTAAGCAACCGCATTGATTACAATTCTGGTCTATGGAAATGTCTTTTATAGACTCCATGTCTTTATTTATTGACTTCATCATTTTATAATACGCCATGATCTATTTTTATTAAAAAATTTAAAATTAAGTTCTTAAAATATTATTGCATTATAAATGGATCAAAATGATCTTTTGTTGACGGTTCTGGCGTGCTGTTGTTTTCTGTATTTAGTGGTTCAGATTTTTTTGATTGCTTTTGTTTTGGCTGCCATTCTTTATATATTTTATAACCGTAATAACCGCCCCCAACAGCAGCAATGGCGCCAAAAATGGCAACAGTTTTAAGTTCAATATTCCATGAAGACTTTGGGGCCCTTGAATCATATGGAGTTTTTATAGCCGGCATTGAATTAACTTGTTCTGGCGTTGGCGGTGTTATGTTTTCATGATGAGTTATATTCTGTAACATTAATTTTTTTTGTCTGTTCCACTCTGCTAATTTTTTTCCTGCTTCAACACGCCCAGGATTTTTAATGGCCTCCACCTGATTCAGCGTTTTCTGCTGATTTTCTGGCTTGGTTACTTTCTCCACCTGATTCAGTGTTTTCTGGTTCTGCTGATTTTCCAGATCGTTCATTTTGAAGGGAAATAAAATCTATATGATTAAAAGTAATTAATCCATGATTAATGGCGATAACAATGTTCCAAATCTGTAGTATAGATCACATCCTAGAGACTCTAATGACTTTGTTAAAACTGGATCTTGCGTTAAATCATACGTAAGATCTTGTTCAGAATCAATGGGAGCAAATCTACTGACTAGTTTAGTGTACAAACTAAGAACCGTTTGCCCAACGCTTTTTACCATTCTCGACCCCAACTGCGCCTCATACCTGTTATGATACTTTATAATGTCTTGTGGCGACATCTGCTGAATCTGTTCTATGCTGAATTCAGTTCCGAGGAACTGTTTTGTTTTCCCACATGCTGCCAAAGAATACAGCCTTTCCTTTTTGGGCATAATAGCTTGATCATCAACTTGGTCATTCATAAGTTCAGGAAGGTTTAGGCTGCCCTGTAGCTGTAGTAGATCATCGCTGTTCATGTTTTTTATATTAATTATAATTATTTTATTTTTTAAAATGAGCACCGAAAAAACTATTGCCAACCTTGTATACCATTCTGCCGTTATTGGAGGTCTAAGTGTAGGATACACAATGCTTGGTAAAGCTTGTTAAGAATTAAACCGGCAGATCTTGGCAAACTAGACTTTGAGGATTCAGCAAAGCTGATTGCTGTTATTACAGCTTCGTTTGCCACGAAAGATTTTCTAGTTAAGCAAGGAATAATTCCAGACAGTATAAATATGTAAATAAAAAATGCATTTATAAAAAATGGCTTCACTCGTAATGATGATAGGTGGCGCTGTGGTGAATGCGCTGCTTTTAGCGGAAGTAATTTCGCATTTAGTAAACTGCGGGATGACGGCGAGAGAAAAAGACATAACAAAGCTATGGAGGAACTAGCAGCTGCACAAGACGCCTATGAAAAGCAGAGACTTGAGCAGTTAGATTTTATTAATGACACACTGAAAAAACAGGGGGATGCAGCTTACATATTTAAAGATGTTGATCAAGCAATAAAACAATATTATCTAGTAACAGGCAAACCGGTCCAGACATTGCCCCCACCAAAATTCAGTGACTTTTATCAACCATCAGAAAAACAAAAGATGCAAGAAATCGCGTTTATTGCCTTTGGTATGACCGTCGTGTATTTTGTTGCACATAATATTGGCTGAATAAAAAATGAACAAAATCTATTATTCGCCCAAAGGATATTGGAAGGGAATAACAGCAATTAAAAAGCTAAGCCAAGCGGCAGGAGTCAGTGAACAAACAGCAAAGGAATGGTTATCTAAACAAGCAATTTGGCAAATTTATTTACCAGCGCCCAAACGAATACAGAGACCACACTTTGTCAATACAACTCCAAACGACACCCATCAAATGGATCTTCTATATTTACCCTCTGATACGATTAGACGAAAAAGATTTAAGTACGCCCTTACAGTCATTGACATGGCTTCAAGATATAAAGATGCGGAGCCATTAACACAAAAGAGTGCTTCTGCTGTTGCTGTCGCTATACAACTGATATACCAACGAGGGCCACTAACTTATCCTCGCATGATTCAAGTCGATGATGGAAAAGAATTTAAAGGCCAAGTGAATCAATTATTGTTAAAACACAGAGTTACTATTAGAAGAGGCATTCCGGGAGTTCACAGATCACAGGCTTTAGTTGAAAACTTTAACAAACAGTTAGCCGAAAGACTTTTCTCCTACCAGTATCACAGAGAGCTGATTGACAATTCTCGCAACACAGAATGGGTTAGAAGATTGCCCTCAGTTTTGCGCGCAATGAATAATGAAGAATTTAAAGGGCTAAAACCAGTACAAGCAATCAAAAGAAAAACAATAAATGTTGTTGAAGGAGAGTCTTCATCCGGCAAACTATTACCATTTGGATTGAAAGTAAGGTACCTTTATTTACCGGGGGAAGCAGAAGGGGACACTCGCATCAGGGCAACCGATCCGGTTTGGAGTGTTGATCCATATGAAATAAAAAGAATTGTAAAAATGAATCCGCCCGTGTATTATTTACGAGAAACTGACACAACAAAACAACCAGCCCCTCAAAGATCTTTTGTGAAAGAAGAACTGCAGATAATTCCGCCAGACACAGTTCCGCTTTAATTAATTTACGGTTCTCCAGTGCCCGATTGCATATGAAAACTCTGGATTAACAAACACCCGTTTTGTGTTTGTTCTATCTAATGACTTCTTTGTTACAACAGTTGTGTTGATCTCATGTAGATTAGATCGCAGTTTTACGTTGTCATGATGAAAAGTCTTATTGCCAAACAATGCTTCTTTGTAGTTGTCATGTGATATGTTTGACTGCACAACGCTGCGAGATATTCCTTTGCTTTCTTAATGATTTTCTCCTGGCTCGAAATACTGTACATTTTTTACCTTAAACCAACAAACTCCTTGATCACCTTTCCAGATAATTCATCCTTCATCTTTCCTAAAACCTTCTTGTTAGTAATTGAATGCAAAGGCGAATCTTTAGGGTAATCAGATGTATCATACCATCCCGCATGTCCTTTAGCTACTTCCATTTCCATGTCTTTATAGATGTCTTCAGTAGGAATATCTATAACAAAACTGTCTGTATCTGTGTAAAGTACTCTGGACTCAGGATACGAGGGCTTAAAGTAGTCATAAAGAAACTCTAACATCAAAAGCTTTGATAATTCTAAAACAGTAAACCCAATAAAAACGGGTTTGTCTAATTTGACTTTCTTTTTTTCATCATTATGCCAAAAAGCTGATCATGAAATCTTCTAAAGTCCTGATAATTAGGTTTTGAAGTCAGCTTAATTGCTTCGTTCTCTTTGGTGACTAATCTGACATCTTTACGTTTGTGGGGATTCTCCATAGTCTTTCCAAAACAGCTGTTGTTCATCAACTTGAAAAAGTCTTTTTC
Source organism: Conus ventricosus (assembly GCA_018398815.1). Lineage (NCBI taxonomy): Eukaryota > Metazoa > Mollusca > Gastropoda > Neogastropoda > Conidae > Conus > Conus ventricosus. The sequence continues at coordinate 18,177,599 of CM031626.1, read as the reverse complement.
TGAAGCATCTGTGGATTTAGTTCTGAGATCAGTGTTCTTCCTGATGTATGGTTTCATGAACTGTTCTTGATCAAAAGCAATTATGCGATGAACTGCTGCCAACTTCAGCCCATGTCTTAAATAAAATTGCAGAAGTCTGTAATGACAGACATAATTTTTTTTGCCTCGAAGATTAGGCACAAGTTTAGGTGGTTCTCTTGGATCCATCTTTAGACTTTCTGCTGCTAATGGATAGTCATTATGCAGGTCATGGAGTTCATTAGGATATTCTAAGTCAACTTCTAGAATGAAACCACGCTGCTGATCAGGCGTTAAACTGCCCAACCACTTTAATGCTTTTGAATATTATTCGGATCGCCCGCCTGTGTACATTTTAAAGTTACGTAATGGAAGTGATTGCGCCATTGCCCATCCATACAGATTGTTTGCATCTAAATACATGAGATAGTTAGACCTTTTACTTGGATCATAGTCGTCAAGTATTTGTTGTTTGCTTTACAGTAATGATGCGACGCCATACTAATTCCTCCACGCAATCCGTTTTCAATCATCTGAAGCATTGGTAAATCTGACAATAAATCAATCTGTACCCCAGTAAACTTTAAGAAAGCGTCCCAACTCATCCCGGCGCAGAAATGTAATGCGCAGGATCCAGGCTATAATGTTTCATGCAGGTCTTTCTATAATTTTCAAAGACGTCGCCAACAAACATACATCTGCCATTAAGTAGGAGTCATGATAGTCTCCCATCGTTTACAATCTAACTTCTGCCACGCTTCTTGAGCATGCTGGTAATCTGAATCACTGATGTCCTTTCCTCTAAGACTAGAAAAGAACGCGCCTTTAGGAGGAAGTGTATCTTCGTAAAACCCTTTTCCCCAACTGTTCATGTACTCATAAGGGTAAACGCCCTTTCTAACAAGAGTTGAGTCAAAATGTTCTTCCTTTTATTGGGCAGGACTTTAAGGACATAGCCAGTGACTCTAATGAACCCATCATGTGTTGCATAGATCATAAAAAAATGTTATTTAGATTAAAGCACATTGTACTTTTCTGATGACTGTGCAATGCATGACACCCTGAAGGCATCGTCCACTGCTTTCATTATAAGATGGGAGTCGTAACCTCGCAAGTTATGAAAGAAGATGGGCAGCTTCCATGTCTTTGGTTCAAACTTTAGTTGAAGATTGCATTTACTGTGCCTGCTCCTCTGAACTTTCCACAAATGTGATCATGGTCTCTTACTGTTGGATTTGTTGCTTCTTCACTGAGTTCTAAACCACAAATCCAACAGAGAGTGGCTAAGTCCTACTGTTCTTGGTCTTCAGGAGTCATAATAATGTCTGAGAGATTCAGTTTATTAGAACAGGCGTTACGCACTTGCTGCATGCATTCTAAGAATGTTTCTGCAGCATTAGGCCCTCTATACAATTTTGGTTCTGAATGGACACCGTCTGACCTAACAACAATGAAAGCAAATGAACAATTTGATGATTACTCATTAAGACTGTTTTTCGAAGTTTTTGTGGCGCTGGCCCTTCATAAGGAACAATAAGCGACTCAAAGTCTGCGTAAACAACATATGGAGAATGTTGCAGCCGTTTCCAGTTCTTAAAACTAACTTTAGATCCGGGTGGGGCGTAATTAGTTCTGTATTACAGTCTACAGAACTTTTACAATGTTTTTTATGTTCGCTCGCTGCTTTAACGGATGGCATTCTTGTTAAACATTTTCTGCAGAATTCTTGTTTGTTAGTGTTTTTTGAAGTATGCGCCAATAATCTGCTCATTGTTCGTATCAATGTGTAATGTGGTAGCCCTGCTGGTGAAAGCATCAGCAGTAAGTCAACATGATTTTTGCCTGGATCACCTATTGTTGGGCTGTTCTTGGACACTTTAATAGGCAGTAGATTTGTTTCTTCATCCCATGTGTAGACATTAACAGTTATTGGTTTGTTTTGTTCTTCAAACTGATTAATTTGGTCTACACTAACAGGAAAGGATATTCCACTAAAGTTGAGATCATTGCTGTAAGGTTCATAGTTAGTCACTCTCTCTGCGTGTTCGCGGACATGATGCAGCTTGCAAGAACACACCACATGAAACATTTGTCGTCTGAATTCTTTATGTTTAAAACTGCTCTCTTTAAAACCAACTCTCGAGGTAGCGGAATGTAAGCCTTGCCTACAATTGGTGCATACTTAGACTGTTTTAATCTGATCTCTAGGACTTCGCCCTTGACCAACCAGAGCCTCTCATTTTGGCTTCTTCAGCGGCAGCGTCAAACTGTGTAAGCAGTTCGTCTGCCCAACCGGGTGTTAAGTCATTAGAGGAAAGAATAGTCTGTTGTTTAGTCGAGACCCAGACTTCTAGATTTTCTTCATTTATTGTTACATAGTCGATTAAAAACAGCTAACATTACTTTAACTGGCGGGTCTATTGTTAGTTTACTTGGAACTTGAGAAATAGAAATGAACAACACTTGCCTGTACGTTTGTTGGGTCAATAACTTCTAATCAATATCATTCAGTGCTCTTGATAAACGCTCTCTCTCGAGCATTCCTTCAAACAATTCGTCTTGTCCTTCATATATCTTAGCCATGCTGTCTTTCTTTTCTAAGCCAACATATTTATTTAAATTAAAAAAAATACAACGGCTTAATCAGAATCAATATCAACGGTCTTTTTGCGCTTGGACTCATAAACTAAAGTATAAACGCCCTTTGGCATTGTTAATGTGAGCTGTTTAGAACAGAGTTTAATGTCTCGTTTACTTTTTTTAAGCATTCCTTTTTTATCTGCTCGGGGTCTGGCTGTTGAGAAAAATTGTCCTCGCCTTTCTTTGAAGATCAAACTTTTGTCTTTTGTAGTCATCAAAATCGGCCTGTAACGATTAAATTCTTCATCCGTGATGTTTGAGTCAACAAGCGCTTTATTTATTGTCAGTTTAAACGAACTAAGTTTAGCCGTTATTAGTTGAACCATAGCTGTGTGCTTTTGGAGTTTAGTTTTTAATTTTTTGCCACCCGCACTTACAGCTAATGAACACAGGCCGAGAGCTAAAGACAAACCTCCTAGAGGTAAAGCTGCGGGTGCGCCTATGCCCGTTGCTAAGAGACCAACACTCGTTCCTGCTGATAGAGCACTTATAGTCGATGCTCCCGTATTAACATATGTAACAGCATTAAAGGCAGCAGAATACCTTCGTTTGGTTTTGCTGTATTTTGAAAGGTCTTGCTCTAGTACTTGCTGCATTTGTGTAATGTTGGTTAATCTGAAGGTTTTATGTTAGGGGTTTCTACTATCTTGCTTTTGGCGGCGCTGTAGGCACATTTGGATAAACCTGAACAGACATGCTTTTTTAAATAAAAAATAATTTAGTATACTACATCTTTTAATCTGTTATCTCAATATTCAGCTGCGCATCATATATTAAAAACAAATGTACATTAAGCGGTTTATCGGCTTCTTCTTCTTTATCAATTTGAATGTTTATTACGTCTCTCACAGTTCTCCCGCTTCCATGCAACTGATTTATCCTCTGTTGACCTTAGGTCAATCCATAAACCGTATTTTGTTGTTAAATAATCATCAAGCCTAACATTGTGAAGATGTAAATCTTTAGACACAAGGTCAACTGTTGGACTTCTACACCTCCCGCCCCCAAACAGTTTTCTTATTTCATCAAAATGCTGATAAGGTTTAAGCCCGCTAGCGTAGATTTGGTTAGGACACCTCAATTGAACATTGCACTTTCGTTATTTTTTGGATTAAAAAACTTTTCACTTGCTCTTTTGAACGGTTCTTCATCTTCACACAGCAATAAAATACCTTTAAGCGATCTTGCTGCGACGCTAAAACTAAAATTCCATATAGTGTCTGCCCTGCTTCTGGGATATGTTGTATGATGAATCACTCTGTCGTAATATATTACTAATTTTCTCTGATATTGTTTTCTCAATCAGCTCTGCTAAGTAAGGGTTGCTAACAACGTCAAACTCTAACGAGATGTCAGAAATGCTGTACTTTGCTCCGGTGTCTGATGATCTGATAACACGTTTGTATTCATTAAAAGTTAGTTCATATGACAATCTGTCTTTTAATCCTCCTTGAAAGTATGGTGCATGCGCTTTTAACAACTCAAAATCTAAGGGGATGGAAAAGCGATTTCCATACGCAAAATTTACTGCTACATACTTTTTGCCGTCTTTAGTATCTGCGGCACCTATTCTATGTTTTAGTGCTTCTTCATTTTCTATTCCTTGAAACGCAAGTCAGCCCCTTTCATTCCCGGTTAGCCATAGATCAGAATAGGTTAAAATATGTCTGCATTGTGTAAAGAAAATATTTCTTGCCCTCAAGTTTTATAGAAATTTTCTTAACAATTGCCCGTCCCAGATTCTGTACAAAATGTCCTGTTTGGGTCTGTTGTTGAATCGAGTTCTATTTTGAAAGTAAGACGCGCAGAGCCTGGCACAATCAATTCATCGCTCCTAAGTCTGGAAATTTGACAGTAAGAATTTGATCTGCATCAATAGTAGATGGATTATTTGGAACAATAATATTCCGTTTATTTCCCTTCACGCCAAGGGCTCTTTCAGTTTTCTATGCGGGTTAAGAATCGAGCCATAGTTTGCTCCGCCATTTTATGAAGCAAAATAAAAAGTTAATTATTTAAAAACATGGCAGGAATTGAAGGCGAAGAAGATTATGATGTTTTTGATCTTGGAGACGACATGAGTGAAATGATCCCTTTGACACGGCATCGCTCAATGCTCTCAATGCGGCATGAATAACAGAAAGTAAGGTTAAATCATTTTACGAAAGTTTAGGTCAAGAACCTCCCGAATTTATAGACCCAAATGATTTTGAATTAAAAGATGATCATTTGTCTGTAAAAACGATCAAGGGCAACTTGTTCGGCTTACAAACTAAACCAGACCCATCAAAGTTTTTAGCCAAGAGTACAATTATACAAAGACTCAGTGTGAAAGATCAAAATCGCCTTGGTCTTGTTAGACCGAAATTAGATAAGGATGCAGTTGCTAAACTTCAAAACACACTGCAGGAACTCCCAACAGCTAACCAAATACAAAACATGGAACTTAAAGAATTAAATCAATCGGCAGATGAAATAATAAATGCAATAGAAGCAGAAACCAGTTTTTCAGAAGAAACAGCATTAAAGACTATACACGAAATCACCGCTACCCATAGCGAGAAATAGCGGCCCTTGATCATGCTTTGAGAAGCATCAAAGGCGAATTAACAAACAATTTTAGCAAAACTAGGTGAACTAGATGGGCATATAAAAAGAGAAAAAGAAAAACTCGTTGAGGCTGATGACGCCAACTTAGGGCATGATATTTAAAAAAAGAATAACCCAAAGACTAAAAGATCTTGAACAAGAGAGATCGGCAAGACTAGAAGCGCTGATTACTAACCGAGACCAATTACGAACTCAAGTGAATAGAATAAGAGAAACTATCGAAAAAATTTTATATGAAGACACAACACTAGCAGAACGAATACGAACACTGTTTAGAGAGCAAGGAGTCACATTAGCAAGCGTTATAACTGCCTTAGGATTTGCAATAAGTACATTGGTGTTGGCTATTACAGGCGGCGGTGGCCAAAGTTCAGTACCCCCACGCCATCGCCTCGCCTGATAAATCATGGGTAAAAAAAACAGCTTGATCATCTTGCAAGTTTATTAAAAAAATTAGCCGGTAAAGCCGTGAACGCTTTACCAGGAATATTGGGGAGTATCGTCAGCTGGCTTTTGTCTACTGCAAGCAAAGTAGTTGGCTTTATGGCCGAGCACTTATGGACATTAGTTCTTGTAATAGTTGGTTACTATTTAGTAAGATAAAGACCAAGTAATCCTATGCCAGTTAATCCAAGACAAGCGCTGTCTTTTCATATTCATGGTCATCGCGAACAGAGTCCGCGAGCTTTGCTGAGTCTTCAATGACTTTTGGGTTTGGACTTCGGGGATTGGATGACTTAATCTTGGGTGTTCTTTTATTGTTTGTATATACTGGCTCAGAATTTATGTCGTTTTTCCCAACCTTCTGTTCATTGCCTGCTATAAGAATTTCATTATTATAGTTTATTATTGTACCTATCTGGAGTCTGAGGTCAGAAGGCAGCATGTATAAACCAGTGCCCAAAAGCAAAGTCTACTTTCGATCTTGCGTATTGTAAAACATGTTGGTACCTTTGAATACTTGAAGGTAAATCAACTGTAGAATTAATGGCGTCCTCTAAATTTGCTAAGTATTGTTTTTGTGCGTCAAAGCCAGTAGAAGGATCAGTTATGCTCGATCTTGCCTGTGCTTGCGAGCCTAGCAAACACCAAACGTAAGTACGAATAGAGTCGTTTATTCGTTCTATTCCCGCTCTAGTTAGGCCCTTAGAAGTGTCTAAGATAAATGTTGTCCATGCTGTTTTATGCTCTTGCTGTAGGGACCCGGGCTGAACAGTTGGGCCAAAAAAGAAAGTTTTGAAAGGAGGATGCCAGTCATAGTTATACTTTCTGTGCGTGCCCCGAAAATAAAGGTCGCCTAGGCCATGATTATGATCCAACTTTTGTCTAAAGCCTGTCTTGATGTTAATATTGAATTCGTTACAGATCCTTTCAAAAGCCTTCATGTCTATTCTGTTGCTGAGTGGATTAAATGGTTTGTCATTTGGTAATGGCGCTTGCAGTTCAGTCAAAATACGCCTGAAGGTGTAATAAAAATGAAATCTGTACACTGACCTCACCAAAGGATCATGGTGATTTAAATGATCAGCATACGACACTCCACACCCAGTTGATGCGCAAAACACAGCAAAGTTTAACTGGTTCTGATAAAACTGCATCGGATGACTAAACCACGCTTTCTTGATGTGGTCGTTTTCAATAGGGGGGTTAAGATATCTGCTTAATGGAGTACTTACCTTTTATGAAAAGAGGCAGTCTGGGTCACAGAAATGTCAAGGGTATCAGTTGTTATATTTTTAAGATTGTAGTGCGGCCCAACAGAATATTTTGCATCAGTATATTTGAATGCATCATTTTTATTTCGTTTAAAAAATGTTTGTAACAATAACAACTCAAGACCGCCCTTCGTTTTAGAACATGCTGTTAAAAACGATTGCGGAACCAGAACGGTCGCGCTCCATGAAATATTCTACAAAGTCGTATGGTTTAATATAAGCAAAGCCAAGGAGAATAACAAGATTCTAAAAGTTACCAAAGCAGGGACCAAAATTAGCCAGTTAACAATACCTGATGGTTATTACGGGTTTTGCTCACTAAAAGAAGCAATGAGTAACTTTGACATTACTCTCAAACTTAACAATGCAAATCTAAAAACAATGTTAACATTCAAGCCTGAAGAAGTATCTTACTTTTTTGATAGAGAGCTAGCTAAAATGTTAGGCTTTACAACTGGCAATCTACCCACTTATTTTTAGTGCTGCGCCAGATGAAACTACTTATGAGGGGGAAAGTCCGCTCGATCTTGCATTACATTCATTACTCTATGTTCATTTGGATGAGCTGAGCACTGATGAAAACTTATATGATGGAAGACCCTCAACTGTTTTAAGAGCTCTTCCGTCAGGGAAAGCTGCATATTGCGATTATGAAATTATACAATTCCCTAATTTACAGTTTAAAAGATTAGTTTGTGGGAGGGTCGGATCATTTAATATAAAAATCAAAGACAAAGCGGGGAAAGTTGTGAAATGTGATAACCTGCACATTGTTTTGGAAATAAAATAATACGTTACTAAAAAATAATGTCGCGTGGGCCAGATGAATCCGGAGTTACATTAGCGCCTGTGAGGTGTATAACTTTAGAATTAAAAGACCTTGCAGACGTTGCAGACTTTGAACAGAACGGTGAGATAGGCGCTTTGTATGGGTTTGAGTACACTAAAGATGGTGATTATAAACGCAAAGAGGTTGGCGACATCAAAAAGTTTCCTAAACTAGAACAACTGCGCAATCTAGAGGCAAATAATGTTGGCCAGTATGAATATAAAATAGTTCGAAAACCTGACCTCAAATGGCACTTAGAACCATATTTAGAATGGGAAATAAAATTTGAATTCATAAGCCCATTTACATATTTTAGCCGTCAAAAAAGTTTCAGAAAAGCATTCAACTCTGGCCCTTTACATGTAAGTCTTATGCCGGACGACAATAGTCGGAAAGAAATTGAAATAACGCCGTATGGGAAAAAACAGTACATCCTCCACAGAAAAGAAACAGTTGTAAAAAAAGCTTCTACAAAATTACAGTTCTTTCCAAGCAGAAAATTAGGAGACACGTTCACAATGATATTTGAAATTTCTGTCTTTAAAGATGTGGAGAGGGATGGGGTTGTGGCGTTAGTGACGTCCTTATAAAGGAATTAATATTAGCTGGCAAAACTTAGACGTTAAACGTCTTAACGTTACCATCGTCGTTCTTCACAATGGCGAGGATATTAAGATCATAACAACAAGCAACAAAATCAATGTTGACTTAAATAGAAACAATCTTACAGAACTAAATTGGATTAATCTTACACATTTAGGCCTCATAGGGTTTTATTATACTGAACAAGTTTTAACAGAGGGCATGATAAAAACAATAACTGGATTAGATTAAATTCTTTTATAAAACCATGGAGCAGTTAAACTTTATGACAAAAACTCCTCATTGCTCATTGATTTGTGGGCAGACTGGTTGTGGAAAAACAATATTTATCCTCGACCTGTTACAAACAGTTTATCGTTATAATTTTAATCATATTGTAGTTTTCTGTCCAACACTTAAATGGAACAAAGCATATCATGATAGAAGGTTTATATGGACAGATGATGACATATATTTAGTTGATCCTAGCAATAAACTGAGTGAGTGTTTAGAACAGTTTTATAGGCTGTTTGAAGGAACGCAAACACTATTTATTATAGATGACTGTTCGGCAGAAAAAGACATAGTTAAAAAGAGAAACACTTTGTCAAAACTAGCTTTCAGCGGAAGGCATGCTAGGATAAGTGTATGGATTTTATGCCAAAAATATAACTCGGTTTTAAAAGACTTTAGAGAACAGTTAAAGACTGTAGTTTTATTTCACATGAAAGACAGAGACTCATTTGAAGAATGTTTGCGCGAAAATGATGTTATTGAAAATGATCAGGAAAAACATAGGATTAAACAAAAACTGAAATCTGAAAAGTTTAGTAAATTAGTATTGAAAACGGATAACCCTACACAGTATGTTTGTTTGTAGATAATCGTTATTTTTTGGTTATTGAAGTCTTACTTGTCAGAGAACAGTAATATGCTGATTCTAGGGCACTTTCGCCCGAAAACTTGGTGGAGGAGCAAGTGGGGTAGAACAGACATTTCCCTGTTCTCTAATGTCTTTCAAACCGCCGGAACCATTCTCGTTCCACGAGCCCTCCACGTGGCCGCTATGGCGCGAACGATTCTCCAGGTTTCGAATCGCCACGAAGCTGAACAAAGAGGAAGGTGAAATTCAAGTGAGTTCACTCTTGTACGCGATGGGGGCGGACGCAGAAAAGATCTTCGCTCAGTTTGGCCTGTCAGACGAAGAACAGAAGAATTATTACGTCGTATTGACAAAGCTGAATGAGTACTTCATACCCAAAAGAAACGTCATTCACGAGCGCGCAACGTTCCACCGCAGAGACCAAAGAGTAGGGGAGAGCATTGAGCAGTATGCGAGATGCCTTTATGAGCTTGCCGAACATGCCAACTTCCCTGAAAAAGAAGAGACCATTAGAGATAGGCTAGTCCTAGGACTGCACGATCAAGACCTCTCCGAAAAGTGAATTCACTCTTAGAAAAGCAATGACACTGGCCAGACAGCATGAACAGGTGAAACAAGAACTGGCAGAGCAAAGAACAGGACAGCACGCAGACCGTGTGCGCCACCTGAAGGGCGGGCAACATCACAAGTCGCATTACTCTTGTCGCCGTAGTAGTACTAGCGAAGGCAGTCAGTCACGTGCCTACAGACAACACTGCGGAAAGTGTGGGCGTTCTCATGAGCTGGGGAACTGCCCAGCCAAGGGAAAGAAATGCCACAAGTGCGGGAAATCATCACATTTTGCCAAAGTTTGCAAGACACCGAAGAAGAAAATACAAGGCGTGCGTGAAGTGGAGACCACTGGGGAGGAAGAAAGAGAGAAACCTTCTTGATAGGTGCAGTGAGATTAGCTAGCACTAGTGTTTGGCGAGTAGAGCTGGAAGTAGAGGGAGTGCCGGTTAGCTTCAAAATCGACACAGGTGCAGATGTCAATGTCACCAGCAAGACACTCTGGGAAAAGCTAGGAAAACCAAAGCTATCCAAGTGTGATCACGTCACCCTAATGAGTCCAGGGGGGCAAGATGAAGCAGATTGGTCGCTTCCAAACAACGATCAGATCTCGGCCAACAACCATCTACGTCATTGACAGTCACGTAGAAAACCTCCTCAGCAGGGATACGTCAGCATCGCTGAACCTAGTCCAAAGAGAGGATGAAACCTCATTCAGCACCCTGAAGTGTAGGCCAGTTAAAATCAAGCTAAATGAAGGGGCGCAACCCTGTTACAGTGTTAGCGTCGCCAGACGAGTCCCCATACCACTCCAGGAAAAAGTGAAAGGGAACTTCAGTCAATGAGAGACAAGGACATTATCGAAGAAATTACTGAGCCAACTGATTGGTGTTGCAGTATGGTACCCGTCGTCAAACCCAACGGAGCAGTTCGCATCTGCATAGATTTGAAGAAACTGAACAACTCTGTCCAACGTGAGAGGTACATCATCCCCACAACTGAGGAGATAATCCACAAACTCAGAGACTCTTCAGTGTTCTCAAAACTCGACGCAAAATCAGGGTTTTGGCAGATCCTGCTAGACCAGGACTCCGCAAAACTGACAACATTCATCACACCGTTCAGAAGGTTCTTCATGAACAGGTTACCATTTGGAATATCCAGTGCACCAGAAATATACCAGAGAATCATGACATAAATCCTCGACGGCATTGATGGTGTTATATGCTACTTCGATGACATCCTGCCTCACACACAATGTATGGCAGAACATGACAAACTCCTACAGAGTGTCAGTGTCAAGGAGTGGCTGAAAGATGTGGGACTGAAATTGAACGAAGAGATGTGTGACTACAAGAAATCAAAGATCACATTTCTTGGCCACGTCGTCAGCAACGAAGGGGTAAAGCCAGACCCTAGCAAGACAGAGGCTATCAAGAAGTTGGGGGAGCCAGCAAACGTGGGAGGACTGAGAAGTTTCCTAGGAATGATAAACTACCTTGGCCAATATGTTCCCCACCTGTCGACGACACTGAAGCCACTCAACGACCTATTGAAGAATGAGGCAGCATGGGGTTGGGGCCACAAGCAAAGGGAAGCATTCAAGAAGGTCAAGGAACCAGCCGCCGTGGTGAAGTGGTTAGCGTCGCGGACTCCCGGCTGGGAGGTCGTGGGTTCGAATCCCATCAGAAGTCATGTGGGTTTTTCTGCCCCGACCGGCTCCTACCCAGAGTTGAGTTGCTGCGGACTCAGTTGGGAAGACTGGGACCACACAGTCGAGTTTCATCCACTTAATGGATGCGTCTCTGAGAGTGTTGCTCAAATTTCTTGACCAACACTACTGGTGCCTGTATCTCTCGGGCCTGGTTGACGCCGGGATATATTATGAAAGGAAGCGTAGAGTACAGCCCTGTCATGTAGTCTCAGACCGAAATGGAAATCCGTAGCATCATCTTAATCATCCTCATTCTCATTGATCAGCATTAAAAAAAAAAGTCTCAAATTCTGTGGCCCTTCATGCCCTACTCTCATGGTGACCTCAGTTTCGATGTCCTCTCCACGTCTGTGGCCTTGGTTTGGTTCCGTCGGGGTCACTGGTTTCGGCTCCATGGGGGCTGTCGTTGGACGGACGTGGTGGCGCCCTCCGGAGGGAGAGCTCACTCGCGTCGGCTCCGCAACTAAGCAATTATTGTCGTCAGTAGGGGGCTCAGTAGGTGGTGTCCTGCGTATGTTAGATCAGAACAGGCGCCACTGAACACCACCGAAGTGACTCGGCAGCAGTGCAGTGTCTCCTCCGGTGGGTTGCCTCTTGACGACTTGACATTGACTGCTCCCTGTGGATTGTCGGTGCCGGGGCTGCGGCGGGGCCAACCGGGCTGTGGCTGTGGACAGGGTGTCGGAATGAGCGGCGTGGGTGCACTGCCTCTGAGGTGGCGCAGAGATTGGGACAGCAAAACAAAACAAAAAAAAAAAAGGTCAAGGAAATGCTCAGCAGTGCTCCAGCGTTAGCTTTTTCTTTTTACCCAGGCAAGCCAACAACCGTTTCCGCCGACGCAAGCAGTTACGGCCTGGGGTGTGTTCTTCTCCAGGTGGTCTACGCCCAGTAGCACACGCTTCTAGAACACTGACAGAAGCTGAGAAAAGGTATGCACAGACTGAAAAAGAGTGCCTCGCTTCTGTGTGGGCTTGTGAGAAGTTTGAACAGTATCTGATGGGCCTGGAATCATTCACACTGGAAACGGATCACAAGCCACTCGTACCAGTGATCAACAGCAAAGACCTGTCGGACACACCTCTGCGATGTCAACGCCTACACATCAGGTTATTGAGATTTAAGCCCCAGTGTGTGCACAAACCAGGCAGGTACATGGTCGTAGCAGATACTCTGTCCAGGAGTCCAATGACCACAGAGGAAGTTTCAGACCTGGAAGAAGAAGTAGCCTACCACATCAACATGGTGAGGACTACATGGCCAGTGACCGACCCATACATGAGCCGAATTCGTGCAGAGATTCAGAGGGATGTGAATCTCAAACATGCGATGGAATATACTAAGACCGGCTGGCCGCATCACAAAGAAGACGTGGTACTAGCAGCCAGGGACTTCTTTGCCGTCCGTGGAGAATTCATCGTATTTGATGGGATTCTACTGAGGGGAGACAGGATTGAGATCCCATTCCCTATGAGAGGGGAAATCTTGGAGCGGATCCACCATGGTCACCTTGGTATTGTCAAATGTCGAGAAAGAGCCAAACAAGGAGTATGGTGACCACGCATCTCAAAGGACATACAGAACAGTGTATCCGGTTGTTGGAATTGCCTGCAGAAACAACCGTCACA
>CM031626.1:18129277-18164334 GCA_018398815.1 Conus ventricosus | reverse complement strand
GCTTTTTATATGCGCGGACGTTGTGCAGGAGCAGTATATTGTGTTGTACGCGCTTTGTTATTGCAATGACACAAACAATCTGAAATCTAAGACACAAACATTTTATAACTAAAAAATCGTACACGCTACAATAACTTTTTTTTTGCGCTAAAGCTCTTTGCTTGTCCAAAGCACGCACCAGAAGGTATACTGCAGTGCAATCACAGTATATTTTATCGAGCAGTTTTCTTTTTATGCCCGTTATTGCGATGACATACCCCCCCCCCCCCCCCCCCCCCCCCCCTTTGGACAGCCGTTTTTGGCGACCCCCACAACAGTCAACATCCTATAAAATGGAAACAACGAAAATAATTCTCGTTCAATCTCCTGTTTTAAGTAGTTGGCTTCATGGGGACTTAGTGCAGTGAGAAAAAACATCTAATATCTTTTCTTGCCTGACCCATATGTTTTCAAAGTTTGTGGACAAGAATTTCGACATTTTTTGAAAAACGCCCATACACACACGCACACGAAGAAGGAGACAGACTGTGCCCTAAACGGGAATAGTGTCCTGAACAGGACACGGAGTGCCCGGTGCGACATACTGTTATAAGCTAGTCACAAAAAGTTGAGGGCCAGACAGAAAAACTCTCACGAAAATAAAACGACATAACGCACAGGAAAACAGCTTATACCATATTTTACTTCATGTCTTTAGCTTTCATATCAATGCCATTGCAATTGTGTCAATTCAATTTTTCTGGACAAAATCAAGGATCAAACATCATAACCCCTCTTTTTGAAAATCACCAAATTGACAATTCACAAGAAAGTTTATTGAAAAGCTTCAGTAGTGCGTATGTCCGCCATTTGCACCCACACATTCCACGCATCTAGGCCTCATGGACTGGATCAGAGTCACAAGGGTCTGTTGAGGCATGGCGTTCCACTCCTGCAGCAGAAATTGGAACAGTTGGTGGAGGTCAACAGGAGGAGGGTGGTTGTCGTGGACGCGGCGTTCCAGATGGTCCCAAAAGTTCTCAATAGGGTTCAAATCAGGCGAACGCGATGGCCAGTCCAGTCGTGGAACCTGCTGCTGCCTCAGGTAGTCGTTCACCACACGGGCGCGGTGTGGAGTGGCGTTGTCGTCCATGAGGGTGGCACCGGGTCCCATGGCTTGTTGCAGAGTGGGGATAATCAACGGCCTCACGATTTCATCTCTGTACCTTACGCCAGTAAGTCTGCCTGGCACAAGGTGAAGGGGTGTCCTGCCATGAAGGTGGATGCCTCCCCATACCATCAGGAGCCGCCTCCATAGCGATCGTGCTCACGAACACAGCCATCAGCAAGCCTCTCCCCTGGACGACGCCAGACGCGTACCCGGCCATCATTTCGGGACAGGGAGAATCTTGACTCATCAGTGAAGAGGATGGTGCTCCATTGCTGCCTCGTCCATCGCTGATGACGTCGACACCACCTCCTTCTGGCCTGTCGATGGTGCTGTGTTAGTGGGAGACGACGGCGGGCCTTCTTGAGCAGAGGTTGAAACTGTGAAGGCGACCTCGGACGGTCTGGCGACTTACGTTGATGTTAGTCGTTCTTCTCAGCTCCTGTCTCAGAGTGGTTGCATTGATGGTTCTGCTGGGACTGCTGTCAGCATCAAGTAGCGATCGTCTTGCCCGTTGGTGATTCTTGGCCGCCCTGAGCGTGGTCGTTCCTCGGCTCTTCCAGTGTCTTGGTATCGCTGGTGAAGGCGTTGAATGACTGAGTGGCTCACTCCAGACGTCTTGCCACCTCTCTTCCAGAAATGCCATCTTGGAGCCATCCCAGAGCCCGGCAGCGATCTAGTGTTGACAGTTTTCGTCTTGGAGGCATGGTTATTGCAGCCCCCATTAGCGGTCATTTTATACCCACCGCAGGCAAATTGTCATTGAAAAGTGTTCAACATAGGCAGGCCTTGCACGTGCACTGTGCCGATTTCTCAATTCAAAACTGCTGTGTAATCTGCGCCTGGCCAAACTTCATGCATTATTCACGGATTTTTTGTGTTTTGGCTGAGCGCATATTCTCGACCCGAAAAATGCGTCGTCTGAAAGATTATTTCGGTCATACAGTGTGGTGTGTGAGCTGTCAGAATAGCTCAGAATGAAACACGCTGCGCTTTATTTTACGAGCATTCAGACCCATTACTTAGAGTACCCCAAAATCTAAGGCGGCCCTTAACTTTTTGTGACTAGCTTACCAACACACACACAATCAACAGTGTTCGTAGTTTTCCTGTAACATTTATTGTAGCCACAAAACACAGGGCACAATTTCTGAGACAACATGGCATTTCTGCCGCATCTGCTCGACCTTTGCGCATGCGCATTGCAGAATACGAAACATGCAAGTACCCATATCTTGAGTAATCTGTCGTCTGCTACTAGCTACGAGTCGAGTGAGACACACATGTCTAGCCCAACTCTTTCAGATCTGTCCAAACCTAAAAAAAAAAAAAAAAGTTCCTCTCACCCACGCATGGTGGTTGCAAAGAAGAAACGATTCTATGCCGGCTGCACACCGGCCATTCGTATTTTACTCATTCCTACCTTTTAAAGAGTGAAGAAGTTCCGTGGTGCATTCCATGTCATGTGCCATTCACAATGAAACATGTTCTTTTAGAGTGTTGGGACTTGCACGATGTGAGACACAAACATTTTACAGCAGATTCCATGAAAACCTTGTTCATAGATGTTCCACCTGATGCGATCTTTGAATTCCTGAAAGGGGTTAACATTTTTCTTGGGATCTGAGGTTTTATAGTAGAAATGTTTTAACAAGATATCGGATGGGTTTTTAGAAGATGTATTTTAAAGAGTTGTGTGAATGAATGACTTGAGTTGATTTTAACGTGGTGACAGCCCTGATATGGCCCTTTGCGGTCGGCTGGGCTATAAGCAACATTTCCTTACCCCTTCTGTTTGTCTGTGAAGCTGTCAAAAATTTCATATGACTCTTCCCCTACGTAATAGAGAAACATTGCCTTCTTGTTTTTGTCAGTGTCAATGTCCATTGCACAGAGGAGGTTTTCAAACCTATCAATCCACTTTTCCAGCGGAGACCAGCCGACTGTTCATCTGTATGCACAATGAATGGGGGAAACTTGGGCATGCTCGACATGATTTTACCTGTGGAGTTTGGCCGCGCGTGGAATCGATCGATAGTTCCCGTCGCCAATGTAGTATCCAGGGCTGTAACTATGAAGTGGTTTACAATACAGGGGATTAGACACGGACTCTGGACGAAGTTCTTAAAATGAAGACGCTGAACAATAGTATTTTATAGAGGAACTTGATAATTATAATATGGCCACTTGTTTATATCAACGCGTGAAGACTCGCTTCCGCTCCTTAACATAATCGAGCCCAAAAGCATGCTGACAAGTTGCAAACCGATCGAAGTCACGCATACAAGAACGAGAGTAGATAAATAGCGAAAGTAAAAGCACATGTACGATAATGAGGTTACGATGGATACAACAGGAACGAGTTTTAATCGGAAATCGAAACGAAGCAAACCAAGAAAAATAATAAGATTTGACACTTGTGATGGCTTTCATACAGTAAAAACCATCAACACTCAATAAGCATATTGCAAATGTTCATTTTATTTGTAAAACCTTTATCAAACATAAAAACCAAGGGCCCACTAAATGACAGCTCGAAGCACATCATTTTTTATCCTGAAAGTGGTTATTTCTCACTCCCACTTGACTGGGATTCTCACTGGTTTAAAAACATGTATGCTTAATCCCTAACATAGGCCTACCAGAGGTAAAGAAAGAAATGGCAGCAATGAGTATTATGTGAAATAAGAACCTAGTGTAGTCAGTCAAGACCTTACAAAACAACCGGAAATGAGCTCAAGCTCACACTGGTGCGACTTTAAGATACCCGATAATACCCCCTCCCCTTCCTCCATCATTTTCAAATGCATCTTTTGCTTTCAATAAGGTGATGGACAAATACATTTCATAACATAGAAATGGTACTGCTATATACATTCACATTACATTTAACTGGAACCTCAATTGTTTTATATTTCGCTTCCTTCTTCATCCTCTCTCACCATAAACTCTCAAACCCATCATACCGTCCCTACCCATCCCTTTCTGTATGTCTATACTTGTGTTTGTGCGTCAATACTTACGTGTGTGCATGCGTGTATAGTTGTGTGCGTGCGTGCATGTGCGCGCGCACGCGCGCGTGTGTGTGTGTGCACGCGCATGTGCATGTGCGTGTGTGTGAATGAGTGACTGAGTGTGTGTGTGTGTGTGTGTGTGTGTGTGTGTGTGTGTGTGTGTGTGTGTATGTGTGTGTCCTGTGATATCAGTCTTGGTATTCCTCATTGTCTGTGAAGCAAGATGTTCAAAGTCCAGAAAGTCTGCATGTATTTAAGGGGAACTACGGTGTATGGGGAATTTGATCTTGCCGTCTCAATGACTGTATGCCACTGATCTGGAATGAAAATGGATTCATTCTTTTTCGTTTTCTCCATAGTAGCATGAATTGAAATCACACTCCATATGGGTATGGCCGCTTTCCAGAAACTTTTGGTCGATGATCTGGATGTGATCAATGCTTTTGACCGCATGATGAAGAGCAGCAGCAACAAACTGATTTCTATTCTGTCCCCCACAGGTATCAAAATACAAGATGACACGGGTGATGTGTTCTGGCAATGACTGGATGTAACGCAGAAGACAGGTGGCAACTTCACAAGATCCTTTGTTTCCATCACATTCATTCCAAACAAAGCAGGAGGCTTCTTTGTCTGAAAGTGAAAATACGGTCAGGCTGTAAACTGCCAACTTTCTTTTCTAATGAACTTGACTGACTAGGGAGCATGGAGTTGTTAGCACTGCCTCCATATCAAACGTGACTGTGTGAATGTCCTCCTGCTTCTGTGACCATTTTTGTCTCTCCTTTTCCTCTCTTGATGGTCGCTTCCTCTCCTGGTGCTCCTCGTACTCCTTCTGTCTTTCTGCTGTCAGTTCCTTAGCACGTTTCTCCTCCTGATACCTTGTGCAGATAAGGCGTTGATCCTTTTCAGGCTTATGAAATGCCAAGTTGTACTCGGTATTGAAAATCTGTCTGTAGAAGCTAGAGGATACTTTGTACTCAGTATTGAAAATCTGTCTGTAGAAGCTAGAGGATACTGGCGCCACCCCTTCTTCTTTACAAATGTCACAGTAAAGTGAGTACATTCTGTTCATATTCAGCCTTGAATCGAGAAATATCCTTCTACTCCCCTGCCTGCAGTAATGCGACTCAGTTGCTGGAAAGCTCTCTATGTGTCTTTTCACCTTAGACCTATCGTCTTCAGCAGTCTTGTTAGCAAGTGTGTGCTTGCCTCGATTATCTTGTCCAATATGTGTCCCATCTTGACTGTGCTGTAGAGCATGTGCGGCATATCCGTGGCCCACATCCAGTGTGGCTAGGAAAAAAGTCTTGCATACCTGCACCCTCTCCCCACCTGTGGTCAAAAAGTAGGTTCTAGAAACCTATCTCTTGTTTATTACTGGCTCTTTGCTGTCATGGAAGTATGTTCTGGTGTCCTTTTGATCCACATGTCTACAAATGAAATCGTTTTGTCTCTCATATGTCTCTCATTGGGAGCCGGAATAGCTCAGTTGGTAGAGCGCCGGACTCGTAATCTTGGTGATCCTGGGGTTGCGGGTTCGAACCTCCGCCGGGCGTTTCGGTACAGGGGGATTTTTCCCTCGGAGTTAACATTGGTTCTGACTCCATTTCCCTTACAGTCCTTCGAATGAGACTATAAACCGAGGTTCCGTGTGTGAACGCATGCATAACATCTTGCACACACGTAAAATCCCATCACCAACTTTCGGAAGAGTAGGCCAGTTTGGCCGTTGGTATGGATGACACGTTACACATAGCATGCACCCTGCGTGAGAAATGGAAAGAATGAAGGAAGTAAGGAAAATGAGTGATCGATATTGAACGATACTGACTGGATGACACGGGAAACGACTGAATGAAGCGCTAGCTGGCAGCTCCTCAGTCGGCACTACCCAGGTAGGCAGCCCGTTGTGTAAACGAGTGTGGATTGTAAAGCGCTTAGAGCTTGGCCTCTAGCCGAGAATAGGCGCTATATAAGTATTCATTATTATATTATTATTATTATTATTATTATTATTATTATTATTATTATATGATCAAGCCCATAGTATGTGTTGAATATTGCTAGCCTTTTGTCAAAGCCGATTTTCTCTGTGCATCTGAGTCGGCATTTGCAGTCTATGTCTTGGACCTGTCTCCTACGTGCCTTTTTCCCTCTGCTGGTCACATACTCCTGGCCCTGTAGCTTCAGCATTTTTCTTGAATTTTTCTTCCACTTCTCGGGCTGTGCTTTTCGTTTCTTCGGAGGTGTCTTTTTCTGTGGTGTTGTGTAGACTTGCGTTTGTTCTGAAGTTTCCTGAGATGGAGATGATGCTTTTGGAGAGTCCTCATTCTTTTGTGGACCAGAATTGCTTGTTAGAATTGACACTGATGGTAGTGTTGACGGTGGTTCTGGTGGAGCTGACACTGGAGGGGTGGTGAAGAAGATGGTGGTTCTATTGTGCCGGATGGACTAAGAAAGGATAGGTCTAGAGAGATATTCGCAGGCACATGAAAACAAAGACAGACGCCCTTGTTGTTGTGTTTCAACCGGAAGTCTCTCGACTTTCGTCTTATTGTTCAAAAGCCAATGAAACGAACATGCTACATCTCCCTCTTTCAAATGGATCGAACCGGAACGAGAGGAGTCGAAATCGAGACCGATCACCTATCAATGGACACAACTTTAATTAAACTAAAGTCCATGTTTGACTAGAAGAGTGGGTTATGACTAGACCGTTCTGAGTGTACGCGAGAATCAATAGTCATAGTCCTTCAAATAGGTTGGTGGTCTCCGGTTTCGGGTTGGCCTTCGGGCTGCTGCTGCAAGTTGGGTCAAGGGCAGAACCCGTTGGCTTTGGGCAGGTGTTGCAACTGGTCCCTGGGTGGTGTCGTTGACGTTCCCCCTGCCGCTGGTCTGCTTTCCCCAGGGTCAGGAGGGTCCGGTGCACGTGGTACGGGCGATGTTGTGGCACAGGGTCGGGCATCAGGAAAGGGGGGTGAGCGGGGACAGGCATGAAGGCACCATGGACGGGCGGTGCATCCAGGGACAGGGGGTCGTTTGGCAGATGCATTTTCCGGTCATCCGCCGGTTTCTGCGGACAAGTCCCCTATCATAGGTCTTGATGATGAAGCTTCTGGGGGCCTCATGCTGCTTGATGACGGTGCCCTGTTTCTGCAGGTCAGGGACCCACATGGTAACGCCGGGGGACAAGTCTTCAGGAGCGACAACGTTGTGTCGTCTGTTATAGTCCACCGTCATCTTCTCCCAGTACTCCTCCTTCCTTTTCAGGATGTTGATGTCAGGGGTCTGGGCAGGAAGGACTCCGGGGTGCAGGGGACACGATTTTGAGGCGGCGTCCCATGTTCAGCTGAGCAGAGGAGAAACCATTGGCCAAGGGGTGTTGCGGTACATGAGGAGGCCAAGGTATTCGTCGTCACACTTCTTCATGAGGTTCTTGATGGTCTGCACGGCACGTTCAACTTCACCGTTGGACTGATGGTAGTGAGGTGAGGATGTCACATGGTCAAATCCCCAGGTTGTGGCGAAGGATGCGAAGTCGGAAGAGGCGAACTGGGGGCCGTTGTCCGTGACAAGGATGTCTGGGATACCGTGGCGGCTGAAGACTTTCTTTAGCCTGGCGATTGTCACCTCTGCTCCATTGCTGGCTGCAACCTCAAACACCCTCAACTATTGAATGTATTTCAACAGAACATTACTCTAAAAAACCACGGTACAGCATAGTTTTCGCTTGGTCCAACCAGTCACGTCGACATTCGAGCAACGAGAAGGCAGACCAACTTGTCAAGGATGCCACACACCTTGAAACGTGCCGATTTTCCATCCCGCACACGGACGTGAAACCCAAAGTTGAAACTTACGTTAGAAACCTCTGACAAAGGACAGATGGTCAATAAACTTTTCCAGATCCGTCCTATTGTATCTCACCTTTCTTCACACTCTTGCACTCATCAGAGTCCATGCTAACACACTTTAGGGTTCCTCAAATACTTATAATCTTTCCTGAGAGTTGGGTTGTCCATCAGCATACAATGTGTCAACAACCAAAAAACATGGCCGCCGCTGCTTCCTGCATACCCAAAGCATGATGGGAATAAAATCGTCTGCTACAACATTACACTCCTCCCAACCTTCAGATAAGATAATACAACTTTAACAAATACATGTATTGATTTTTAATATGTAAATTAGCAACTGAAATTGAAACATTCTTTAAAACAAGACATCCCAATCTTATGTATTATTTGAAACTCTTCAAACCTTTCAAATTTTTTTTTTTTACTTCTCTCTCTCTCTCTCTCTAAACAACTTAAACAATTATTATTTTTCAAAAATACTATCTTGTACCCTCATAAACTTAAATGCTAATGATCAGCCATTCCAGTATCCTCTTTCGCCTTGAAACACAACCTGAATCTAAAACTTAACCCTTGTTTTCTCATTCAGACATTCACACCACTTGAACACAAATTTGTCGATTCAAATAAAATGTCCATCAGTTCATAATTAAATCTCATAGTCTATCTCATGTGTGTGTGTGTGAAAATATTAAAACAACTAACTTTCCATAAATCCTAATAGAACACTTTCCCTTTTTTGTTGTTGTGAAACTGACTTTGGAGAGTGTCTGTGTCACATGCTTTGTGATGATGTGTATGTGTGGAAATCTATCAAACTTCATAGTCTTTCAGATACTCTGGTGGTCGTCGATTTCGGACTGGTTTCGCATCGTGTTTCTCAGGGTCATGGCAAGACGTCGCGGTGTTGCAGTCACAATCATAGTCTTCACTGGGAAGTCATTCCGTGTTGGTGTCTTTGTTGGGGTAATGTTCATAGTAGGTTTCCTTGGTGGTGTGTTTACAGGAGGTGTGAGATTCTCCTGAGCAGCTGGAAACTCGAAAGGGATGTGTTCTTCACCTTCCTCCTCTTCTTCCAAGAAGTTGTGATCGTTGACGATGACTTTCCTGAAGAATGATGAGTTTCGTACAATTTCTTTGGAACCTCGTTGGGCAGTAATTTTGGGACCAAGTCTGTCAGTGATGGTGAAGGGTTTGGGGTCATACGGAGGAGTCAGTTTGGACTGTCTTTGCTGTTTTACTAGCACGCTGTCACTGACTGCGAGGTTGGACTCCTTCGTCTTTCGTTTCAAATCTGCATTTGTTTTCATTTTCTCCTTGCTTTCTGAGTCCTTCTGGGAGATTTGAGATTTCACAGGGTTTGAAGGTAGAATCACAGCAGGCAGTCCAGTATTCATTTTTCTGTCGTTGAGAGCTTCAAATGGAGATAGGCAGGTTGAAGCATGAGGAGTGGCTCTGTACATCATCAAGAATGTCTGCAGGTTTGTTTTCCAGTTCTTCCTTTCTGCCTCACATGAACGGACGTGTTTGTTTAGTGTTCGCATGAATCTTTCCACTTCACCGTTGGCTTCTGGCCACAATGGGGTGATTTTTCTGTGTTCAAATCCACAGCTTTTCGCAAAGTTTGCGAACTCATGTCCTTGAAAGGGTGGGCCATTGTCAGTTTTTACAGTATTTGGAAATCCTTGACGGGCGAAAATCATTTCAAGTTTAGGAATCACCAAGGAAGCAGATGTTGTGGGGACTATTTCAACTTCAGGATACCGGCTGTAATCGTCCATCACCACAAAGCGTAGTCACCGGATGGAATGGGCCAGCAAAGTCCATTGAGAGGGAGACCCAGGGCAGGGTCGGGAGTGGTGTGGGGACCAGCGGTTCACGTGACTCGGGGCCTGTATATGAAGCCTGACACGGAATACATGACTTCACTGTGTCTTCAACCATTCGATCTATTCCAGGAAACCACACTTTTTCGCGGATGTGTTGTTTCGTCTTCACAATCCCTTGGTGGGACTGATGAGCAATGGTGACAGTCTTTGAGCGTAGGCTGGTAGGGATGATGAGGCGTTGATCACGGAGGACAAGACCATCACACCATTTTTGAATGGCACATACATGCGAATGTCTGGATCATTCCACTCACCCTTTTGTACTGCCTTCATGACTTTTTGTAGAGTGTTGTCACACTTTGTTGCTTCTCGAACTTCAGTCAAGGTCATTGCTTTGGGGATAGAGTTTCTTGACACGTAACAGATGTACTCTTCCGAAGCATTTTCACTTCGAGGTTGGTCTGTTGGGTGTCTGCTGATGTAGTCAGCGGGATTTCGCTCGTTTTGACCAGGAGCATACAGGAGTGTCATTTCATATGGCATGAGCCGAAGTCGCAGGCGTTCAATGCGAGCGTTCGTTGGCTTTGAACTAGTCACGATACTGAGAAGAGGCTTGTGATCCGTAACAACAGAAAAGGAGGCACCAAACAAGTAGAGATGAAAATGTTCAACCCCGAATACCACAGCAAGCATTTCTCTGTCGATCTGAGAGTAACGTTTCTCTGTGTCTGTCAGCGCCCGGCTGGCGTAGGCGATGGGTTTTCCGTCTTGAGTGAGGATTGCACCTAAACCAACAGGACTTGCATCAACCAGTACTTTTGTTTTCTTTTGCGGGTTGAAGTATGCCATCACGTGAGCACTTGTAAGGAGAGTTTTCAGTCTCTGGAATACATTTTCTTCACCAGGACCCCATTTCCAAGGAGCGTTCTTCTTTGTGAGATTTCGAAGAGGTTCTGTGATTGTCGCATAACCCGGGGTAAAACGTGCCACATATTGAGTCATTCCAAGATATGAACGAACCTCGTGGACGGCTTTCGGTGGAGGGGTTTCAGAGATTGTCTTGATTTTCTCTGGATCTGGAGCAACTCCATTCCTACCAAACACGTGCCCGTAGAACGTTATTTCTGGCACAGAGAACACACATTTCTCTTTCTTCAGCTTTGCACCTCGTTCCTCCAGTCGCTTCAGAGTCAGTCTGAGAGCTTCATCATGTTCTTCTTGGGTTCGACCATGCACGATAATGTCATCTGAGAGATTTCTTGCGCCAGATATGTCACTCAGCAGTTCAGCAATTGCGTTTTGAAATATCTCCGAAGCAGCGTTTACACCAAACAAAAGACGCTTGTACCTACGCAGTCCCACATAGTGGAAAAAGTAGTAATGTACCTGCTCTCTTCACTCAGTTCCAACTGGTGGTAAGCAGATGAGAGGTCCAGTTTGCTGAATACGATGGATCCATTCAGTTCTGATATCAAGTCCCCTCCGGGGTTGCGACCTTGTCGTGGTCGGAGGGCTTGCGCGGTCCAGTGATCCCTTAGGCTTTGCTGGCGGGGCATCAATACTCGGAGATGGCTGGTTTTTTCAAACTGCTTCTAGGTCCGAGAAGCTAAGATGCTGTCTGGCCTAAGCGTAACGTGGTAAGGAGTTGATGCCCCTGGTAGGGCTTCCCATGTCAGATAGGCTAAGGGTGAGGATCCTGACTAAGAATAACCCACCTTTCTCCTTTTCTTGTTTTCTGCCTCCCTTATTTGGCCCTTTTCTATCTTCGTCTCCACTTCAAGTCTTCTTTTCTACACTCCTTTTCTCTCTGTGGTCTCCTTAAGATCCGCCGCGTTTGCCGTGCGGTGCGACCTGTGTCGGAGGGGATGAGATCCTGGTGATTGAGAGGGCCAGCGCTCTCAACACATCACTTTGGCTCGGACCTCTCCTAGACAGGGAGTACACTTTGGCCCGGGTGTACTAATCGGCTCCCCTTCTTGGGGCTGGGTCAAGACAGGCAGTTGCCCTGCTGGCCAAGTAAACCCCTGCAGTGCTCAGCTCTCTGTTCCCGGGAGTTGAGCATGATCAGGGGGGATAGGGTTGGTGGTTTCTGTTTGTCGTATGTCTCTCCCGAAGCCTGGAAGGGGTCAAGACATTGGTTTCTTGGCCCTGGCCCCTTAGTTGGACTCCAAGGTGGGTGGGTAAGGGAGGGATGAAACATAATAAACTAAATATGGCTTTTTCAAAAAATATCCCCCCCCAAAAAGAAGAGGAAGGCAGCATCCCCTATTTCGGGGGATTTTCAAACAGACAGTGATTCTGACATTGAGGTAAGACAGAAGACAGGTTTCTGGCTTCCTGGCTCGTGATGGAAGGGACGGAGCAGGAAAGACCCCTTTCAGCTCTGAGCCCTTTTGCTATCCAAAAGGGCTTTCAAGGTCTAGCAGGTGACCCTCAGTCCATCAAAAGGTTGAGGAATGGCTCGTTTCTTATTCAATGTAGATCACAAAAACAATCTGAACAGCTGCTGAGGGCAACAAAACTCGTGGACAGGAGATCAAGGTGACTCCCCATAAACAGTTGAATTCGTCGAAAGGTGTGATTCGCTGCCGGGATTTAACAGTGTCTCAGAGGCAGAAATCAAAACGGAACTGGCGTCCCAGGGTGTAACGGAGGTGCGCAGGGTGACGATCAAAAAAGGTGCAAAGAGAGTGGCCACCAACACCCTCTTTCTGACATTCTGCAACCCTGTGCTACCTCAGGTCATCAAGTTGGTTACCTGAATGTTCGTGTTCAGCTGTATGTGCCGTCCCCGTTGAGGTGTTTCAGATGCCAGAGGTTTGGCCATGTCAGAGACCACTGTTCTGGGCAGGAGGTGTGCGGTGTTTGCTGCAAGGCAACCCATGATGGGCCGTGTAAAGGTCCGGCACATTGTGCTAACTGCGGTGGCGACCATCCCTCCTCTTCAAGAAACAGTCCTCTTTGGATTCAGGAATCCACTATACAACGAATAAAAACAGAAAAGAAGATCTCCTTTTTTGAAGCCCGCAAGCAGGTTGTGGCAGTCAGACTCCAACAGCTTCATATGCTTCGGCCGTAAAGACAGTTACCACAGTTTCCCACTCGTCAGTCTGCTGTCAGACTGATGACTTCACTTTTTCCAAGACATTGCAAGGTAGAATTGTCAACTCTGGTGGAAGCAGGTCCACCACCTTCCAACCCAAAGTGACTGCCCCTGGTGGAGGCAAAAAATCCGCCACCCCTCAAACTGTCCAGCAGTCTACAACATCTGCTGCTGGGAAGATTAAAAAACCAGCAATCCCGCCTCGAACTCCTCTGTCCAGTGCCCGTGCGGGCAAGGGAGTTCAACCCAGTGTGGAGATGGTGGAGATGAGGAAGAAACCTCCACCATCTCCCAAATCCAGACCTTCTTCACCTGTTGGCAAGTCTGCCAGCAGGTCTGTAGACCAACACAGTCCAGTGAAACTAAATAACAAATTCACTCCATTGGAAGCAGACGTTGAGGAGGAGATGACCTGATCTCTCTCCTTTTCGCCCTCTGCACCATGGATAGTACAATATTCCATTGGAATATCCGTGGACTAAATTCCAACTTCGAGGAGCTGCAGCTTCTGTGTCAATCTATAAAACCTTCCGTCGTGGCTCTTCAGGAAACTCAAATTCAAAGCCAGAAGACCTTTACTCTTTCTGGCTTTAATATTCTTTCAAAACCTGCACAACCATCCACGTTGGGACTGTCGGGCGGTGTTGCCCTTCTCCTACACAAAACTTTGTTGTATAGTCCTGTCGCTCTGTCTACCTCCCTTCAGGCTGTAGCTGCGAGAGTCACTCTCCACAAGACTGTGACAATCTGTTCCCTTTATCTCCCACCTTCTGTCCCGGTTTGTCGTCAGGACCTTGTCAGTCTGATAGGAGAACTTCCTCGACCTTTTTTGCTGTTGGGTGACTTTTACGGTCACAATCCTCTTTGGGGTAGTGTCAGTACGTCATCCAGAGGTCTGCTAATTGAGGATGTCCTTTCGGATTTGGATTTGTGTTGTCTGAACGACGGATCTGCAACTTACCTCCACTCTTCCACAGGTTCACTTTCGTGTTTAGATTTGTCGGTTTGTGACCCCTCGCTGGTCCTGGACTATGAGTGGTCTGTCCATGACGATCTGCACGGAAGTGACCATTTCCCTGTCCTTCTATTACCTGTAATAACTGAACACGTCTCTGTCTCTCAACATCTAAATTATAAGAAAGCAAACTGGATCTATTTGCAGCCACTATTTCTAAGGAATTCCGGGACACTGATTTTCTTCAGAGTCCGGACCCAGCAGAATCACTGACTAACACTGTGATCAAGTGTGCTAAAGCTTGTATTCCAGTGTCTTCCGATAAACTTCAAATGCCAAAAACACCCTGGTTTGATTCAGACTGCCAACAAATTTCCAAAGTTCGAAAACGGGCTCAGCGTCAGGTGTACCAACGACCTTCGGGTCCCAACGCTCGAGCCCATCAGAAACTCCGTGCCAAATCGAGACACACTTTTAAAATCAGTAAACGTCGGTCCTGGAGAAGCTTCTGCTCCAGGCTGACATCGAAACCTTCCAAGAAAAAAAGTGTGGAACATCATTAAAAAAATCAAAGGGAAGAACACATGTCCCACTGTGAACCATCTCAAGTTTTCGGACTCTTTAATAACAGAGAAGAAAGCAGTTGCTAATCTGCTTGCTTCAACCATTGAAAAGAATTCCTCCTCTTCTAGCAAATCAGCCAGTTTTATCAAAAACAAAGCCCTTAAAGAAAAATCGCCCTGCAACTTTTCGTCAAACAACATGGAAGACTACAATCTTCCTTTCACTTTAAATGAACTGAAATCTGCCTTACTGTCCTGCAACGATTCCTCTCCAGGTATAGATGAAATCCATTATCAACTGTTGAAACATCTTCCGCAAATAGGTCTGAACATCCTGCTACAGGTATACAACCATGTGTGGACTACAGGTTTTTTTTCCACCCTCTTGGCGAAAAGCCCTCATTATTCCCATCCCCAAACCTGGAAAAGATCTTTCTAACCCATCAAACTACCGTCCCATAGCTTTGACCAGCTGTGTCTGTAAATTGATGGAGAAAATGGTCAATGCTAGGCTCATGTGGAAACTCGAAACCGATGGCCTTTTGGCGAAAGAACAGTGTGGTTTCCGCAAACATAGGACTACAGTTGACCATTTGATTCGTCTGGAATCTACCCTTTGTCACGGGCGGACTACTATTTGAATGTATTCATTGAGTTTTGATGGGCTGTTCGTTACAGAAGTTAACAGCAGCGTATACTTGGTATGTGGGGTGTGGAGGAGAGGGGGGTAGCTCCTCTGTCCCATTCAGTTTGGCACCGCCCGTGTGGATCATGCATCCCCTCAGTAAACCATCACATAGGAGTAGTGTGAGAGGGAAGCGGGAGACCTGGATGAAGGTTGTGTGTGTGTGTGTTGTCATTTTAATAACGGTGCAGGGAAGTGTCTTGCACGTGTTCTGTGCATAAAGCATGCTGTTTGTGCTTAGCGTGGGTGAATGTGAGTAGGTGTTTGTGTGAGGCGGAAGGGGAACCTTCTGTGCTATGCCAGTGTTCGGAGCTTTCTTTCTTGTTTTTGCATTGCTGGTAAGAGGCCACGTCCTCGGTTGGTAGCCATATTTCTTTTTTCCACTTCGTCGTGGAGGGCAGCGGAACCGGGCCGGAACCCTTCGCTGGGCGGAAGGCAGTCCACTCATCTGGGAAGGATCTCAATCCTTGGGCACCAACACCATTCTTCAGTCATTCCAGACTCTTGCCTTCTTCGTTGGGGGTAGCGTATTTACTGGTGGGCTTTTGACTCTTCATTGAGGGAAGCTTGCCAGTAGTTTTCTTCTGTCTTCACACGCCGTTCTGGTAAATATATATGTATAAGTATGGTGTGTTGTAATTTCGATTGGGTTTGAGAATTTGTACGCCAAGATGGGATTGGCATTTATTTGGTCAGTTCGTATTTAAGTGACATTGAGGTCATTTATTTTAAGTTGGATGTTAAGCAATGGCTGTGTTTGGGGAGCTACTTGTATGCTTGACATGTATATCTAGTTTTACAGTGGAGTCGTTCATATTCGGATAAATGTTGGAGTCAGGATATTCCAGACGCAATACTTCAAAGATTGAAGCAAATTTTATTTTATTTTTGTATTTTTTTAACATCAAGTCGGGTCCGGAACGGAACGAGTTGCCGCCGACTAAACATTCAGTCGACTAGCGGAAATTTCCGATGTGGCGCTCCCGCCATTGGTTCCGCTCCTTGTCTTGTTTGTTTGTCTCTGTGTTTTTTTTTTTATTTTGGTTTCTTTTTAATGAAAGTATTTTATAGATAAAATGGAAGAATGTATGAGTGTTATGGAATGTCACTTGGTATTAATTTAAAATGTAATGTGAATTTCCAAATGTTTACTGCATTGCAATTTGTAATATGAATGAGAATGTAATGTGAAATATAAGAATAATGAGAATTATAGTAAAGGAAAATAAGGAAAAGAGGAAAACAATGATTCGAGAACAGAAAAAAAAAAAAGAAAATAGTGTTTGTAAAAGTTTATTTTTTTTAATTTTTTTTTTTAAATGGTACGTACACAGTCCACACATGCCCTGCATTCACACACATAATCCACAATATCAGATTATGCGGCGAGGGACTGACATCCGCCGCAGGGCGTTTTTTTTTCTTGTGTTTTTCGTTTCTTCTCCTTGAGTGGAGATAGGCCACAGTGCTGACGTTGGGCGACCTGGAGGATGTTCCCGGAGGGGAGGGGAGGATTCCGGAGCCGAACCTGAGAAGTGCGGGAGTCCGGCACAGGAGGTCGTCTTCTCGACGACAGTGAGGAGCACATCCAGTCGTGCTTCAGGAATTTAATACGAGGAACACTCTGGGACAGTCATCAACACAAAGTTATGTGGCAAGTGTGTGTGGTGTATGGGCTGTGGATTTGTGTGCGTACGCTAGTGTGATTTAATGTATCTAGGTATGTCCTGTTGGTTGTATTAATTTGTTTCTCCTCTTCTTCCTCTTTGTTGGGGGGCGGTAGCTTTAGTTGGTTATAGGTCGGGTGGCAGTGAGATCCGGGTGGTGGTGTTTTTTTGTTTGTTTCGAAGTTCCCATTTATTGGTTATTTTGTCCCTTAGCGATAGTTAGCGCCTGATAGGGTCTCTATACTTTGGGTTGTTTTTTTTTTTAGTTATTCGTTTTCCTGTCTTTCCCCCCTCTTTGTTAGGTGACCCCATCTCATAAATGGAGTGTATGTGCGAGTGATTGAGGTGTTTATTATGTTTGAGTAAATTTGTGTATTTATAATTTAATAAATGTTATTTGTTCGTAATTCCTGGAGTGGTCTGGAGGTAGTGAGTGGTTGAGTGTTGTGCCGCTTTACTCTTTGTCTGTTCCTGCCTCATTCCCCTGACAGGGTCTTTTACCCTTGACATTTATGGGGGCTCGTCCGGGATTGAGGTCAGGTAGTACAGACAGGGAGTACTAATTTGAGCAGCACTTGACCCTTACTTGCCTTCCGCACTCCCGGGGGTACGTGTTTGTATTAGTGTAGTGGGAGGTTGGTTGGGGAGGGGGTTCTAGAGTGTAGGGAACCTCAACCGGGAGCGGTTACCGGATCGGGATTTGCCGCAGCGGAGATTTGCGCTACTAGGCAACGTCGTCGGCATTCAGTTCCGGGTCCGAGCCGGTGTTTGTTCGTTTGTACCATCGGTTAGTCGCGTTAGTTGGATTACTATAGTTTTATATTTTCTTTAATTTATTACTGGGCAAAGTAAGGGGTTATTTTGGGGCTAGTAGGTTTTGCTTGTGCAGAGTCTTCAAGGTCAGTGTTTGTTCTGACTTGGGAAGTAGGTCACATTTGCCAGTACCAAGCCTGCGACTGATTTAGCAAGGTGAGATAGGTAGGCTTGCGGAATTCCATTTTGTTGTTGCAAAATCAGTGTGCTAGGGAGTGATTAATCCTCTTGCTTTCTTTCTAATTACCAAATTGTTGAATTGTTGTTCTTTGCGCTAAGTGATATTTTGCACAGTATAACGATTTTTTCTGCTATCTTCTATTATCTTTCGCTTAAGCAATTTATATTGTTTACCTAGCCTAATTACCTAATATTAAGGTGAGTGAAAGGTTGGCATGAACAATAAAGTTGTGAGTGGTGTGACAACCCTGGCGGAGCGAAAGTGATTTTTTTTATTGAAGAAATTTAAACCTAGATCAGTTAATTTTACCGATAACTTCTATAAGTAATTACCTAGTAGCCAAGTTTGCAGACTTGTGGGCCCGTTCAGGGGGCAAAAGAAAAAAAAAAAAAAAAAAAAAACCCGTGTTGTGCGTGCGTGTTGCCGACTTTTTCTTCCGGAGTCTAATAGTGCAGTGCAAGTGGTAGCCGTTGACGCTGGGTTCATATTTAAAAAAAAAAAAAAAGTTAGTTGCGCTGCCGGTGTGTACACGTGTCGTGCGTGTTTGCCGTTTCAGTTTTGCGTGCGTTCCGTCGTTTGTTGCGTCATCCGTTAGATATTTACTGTGTATGATTATTTGTTTACTTCATGCTCCGTCGTTTCTTTGTTTACTGTGAGGTCCGTTGTTTACCGTATCGTCACCGGGTTAACAGATTCAGATTTGACTAGTGTAGCGAGCTTCAGAAGATAGGCCTTCATTGCATACTATTTGTCGAGAGAAGGAAATCGTATCGACATTGGCTTGTGACACATTGAGGTGTCAGCCGCTAATTGGATGTCAATCTGGGTCATTCTCTTTTCCGTCTTGAGAGAGTTGATCACGTTGAGTGAAACTTTTCGCTTGGAGACTAGACATTTCTGGAGCTGAAATTGGTGCGGGGAAACATTTGTGATTGCGTGGAATCTATGGTTACAGGCAGGGATCAGTCACGGGGAGTGGACTGAATTGTTTTCCAATTTTGGCAGACAACATTTGGGTTTGTGAGTAGACATATACATTCCCTTCTGTTTGGAAATTCTCACTGGCAAGGTCAAGAGATTTAGTGTTTTGATTTGTGTTGAGAGATCCAGTTCAGCAGGTTACACTTAGCCTATTTGGTCGCATTGAGGTGACTGGAATATATTCAAATACTCTTGACAAAAGAGTGGAACTTCGTTAGAGGTGAGAGGGTGTACACTTTTAAGGACACTTGGGTTTGAATCAGGTTAGTAGCAGAGCATAAGAGTTCACTATGGCTACAGGGGAAAGTCGTTACCTCACCAGATCCCAGGTAAAAGGGACTGGAATTGTGCCAGGACTAAGTATGCCTACGTCCCCTACTACTACGCAGGTGACAATTGGAACAACTACACAAGTTGTCTTTTCGTCAGGCGAGGTTCAGCCGGCCATCGTTGCTTCCCCTTCAGTATGTAGGCCGTCTACCCCCCAGGGAGTTAGGCCCCCTTATGGTGGTACGCCACCGCCTTCTACCTTGAGACATCGACCTCCAATGGTGCCCTCTCAGGGTGACTACTTACCGAGGTTTACACCTCCGCCTTATACTTCTGGATACCCAACCATGGATCCTTTCATGATGATGAAACTTGAGAGGGAAGAAAGAGAGGCAAGAGAGAGAAGAGAGCGGGAGGAGAGGAGACTGGAAAAGGAGGAGAGGAGACTGGAAAAGGAAGAAAGAGAAGCCAAGGAAAGAAGGGAAAAGGAAGAAAAAGAGGCCAAGGAGAAGAAAGAAGAAAATAGATGGAAAATGGAGATGGAAGAGAGACGGTTGGAAAGAGAAGAGAGGAACAGGCAATGGCAACAAGAGATGGAGGAAAAGCGACAAGAGCGAGAACAGAGGGCGGCGGTCCAAGAAAAAGCAGAAAGAGATGCAAGAGAGACGAGGGAACAGGAGTTCCAAGCAAAGATGGAGGAGGAAAGGAATCGTCTAAGGACAGAAGTGCTGGAGCAGTTGGGTGTTACTTCCGGGGAGGAAACTACTTCATCACCTGATGTTCAAGAATCCTCACAAAGTGCCGAGAGAACCAGAATTAACGTGGACCTGCGCTTAGCACCACCCAAGCTACACATGCCTATCTACAGGGAGGGAGATGCCATTGATACCTTCCTTGAACACTTTGAATCAGTGGCAGAGAGTTTCCACTTGAGTAATGAACGGAAGGCATTATATCTTGTTGGAAACTTGACAGGAAAAGCCAAGGAAGCCTTCATCAACATTCCACAAAGAACCAATTACGAAGAATTAAAGGCTGCTTTGCGCCGGAGGATGCACATGACTACAGAATCATATAGGCGGCAGTTCCGCTCCATGAAGAAGATGGCAGATGAAACTTTCCAACAGTTCGGAGACAGACTGTCAAGAGTGTTAGGTTATTGGTTGGAAACTTCGAAGATGGATGTAAAAGATTGTGTCCTGCTGGAACAACTCATGAACTCTGTTTCACCTGACTTACAGTGCAAGTTAGGAGAGGCCAACCAGAGTCATTCAAGCAGGCCATCGGAATTGCGGAAGCTTTCGCGGATGCCCGACGTTATTTTAGACCAGCGTACCAGGGACAAGCAAGGAAACAGGCAAAGGAAACCAACACTGGACAAGCCTCTCAGCCTGAGAGTAGTGCTAACTTCTCCAAAGGAAATGTGAAAGAACGTATTAGGAAATGCTACTTGTGCGGTGACCTCAACCACATCGTGAAGGACTGCCCTAAGCGACTCACTTTGGCCAAGACATTTACCCACACAAAGGTGGCATTTGGAGAAAGTGAGATCACTACACCATCTGCCCGACGTTTCCCTCGGTGGTGTGTGGCAAAGCCATTGAAGCCATTCGTGACACTGGAGCCACGACAATATTCGTCGACGAGAAGTTGGTACCCCTGAGGCGCCACGTGGAAAAGAATGTCAGGTATCGGGGATCGAATCTTCCTTCAAGGTGAACAGGTGTACTGTCCTGGTGGATATTTCCACACCATACTTTCAAGGAAAGGTATGGGCCTGGCATTACGGCAGCCAGCATATTCCCTTCTGATTGGGAACTCTGTATGTTTTGAGGATGGCCGCACCAGTGACATTTCAGTCGAGTTGCCACAGGAAGTATTTGTGGCTGCCACTACGCGTTCACAAACGCAAAGAGAAAAAGAGGCTTTGAAGCCTCTACTGAAACCATTGTCCCAGCATGACATGGTAACGTTGGATCCAG
This sequence comes from Conus ventricosus, assembly GCA_018398815.1. NCBI lineage: Eukaryota > Metazoa > Mollusca > Gastropoda > Neogastropoda > Conidae > Conus > Conus ventricosus. Next base: position 18,143,284 of record CM031626.1, on the reverse strand, counting down.
CTACCGTGCGAAATCTTCAGGGTAAGGATCCTACGATCAACACCATTCGGAGTATGGTAGGGAAACCTCCCAAGGACAAGAGGAATGGATCAGTGTCGTTCATCAAGCGACAAGGATTGATACACAGACAGTTTGCATCGCGAGACATGACAGTAACCCAGCTGGTGGTGCCTAAAGCGTTACGAAACACAGTTCTACGCCTTGGACACGACACTCCTATGGCAGGACATCTAGGCACAAGGCGTACACTGGAAAGAATCCAACACGACTTCTACTGGCCTGGAATATCTCAAGATGTCAGGAAGTACTGTCGAACTTGTGATGCTTGTCAAAGGACTACTCCCAGGGGGCGAGTTACCAAGGTTCCCCTGGGAAGAGTTCCCCTGATTGGAACGCCCTTCAGCAAGGTCGGAGTGGACCTTGTTGGACCTATAATTCCTGCTTCAGATCGAGGGCATCGATACGTGCTCGTAATGGTGGACTATGCAACTCGCTATCCAGAGGCAGTGCCACTCAAGAGGATAGATGCAGTGACAGTGGCTGAAGCACTTGTGGAAATGTGGTCGAGGACGGGCATTCCAGATAAGGTAATGTCAGATCAGGGAGCCCAATTTCTTTCAGAAACCATGTCTGAGGTATATAAACTCCTTCAGATTCAGCGGGAAACCACAACGCCATATCATGCTCAAGGCAATGGGCTTGTGGAGAGATTCAACGGAACTGTCAAGCAAATGCTACGGAAATTGGCACAAGAACAACCAGGAATTGGGATCGCTTCATTCCGGCTGTATTGTTTGCGTATAGAGAAGTTCCACAGGAGAGCTGGGATTTTCTCCCTTTGAGTTACTCTATGGCCGCACAGTCAAAGGACCCATGGCGATATTGAGGGACCAGTGGACCCGTGAGGAAACAACAGATGAACCCAGGACTCAAGTTGAGTATGTGTTGGAGCTCAAGGAAAAGATTGCTTCCACCTGCGAGTTGGCCCACAGGAACCTTGCATATGCTCAGGAGCGGTACAAGTTTTTCTATGACAGAAAACCCGCCAGAGATGGTTCGAGCCAGAGGATGAAGTCTTGTTGTTGCTTCCCCTACATCACAACAAGTTGCAACTTTCGTGGCAAGGACCATTCAAGATCGTAAAGCGTGTCGGCGATTGGGACTATGTTGTGCGCATAAAGGGGAAGGAGAAGCTCCTACATGCCAACTTGTTGAAACGGTATGAGAGAAGAGAAACCTGCAGCGCAGGGTATGCACCAGTAGTCATCGAAGAGACAAAGGAGATGCCTCCTGTTACGTTTGACATCTCATGTGTGACTACACGATCCAAGGAATCCTGGGAAGACGTAAAGGTCGCTGAAGGACTGTCTGTGGAGCAAAGGGAAAACGTGCGAGCCCTTTGTAGAGAATACCAAGATGTTCTCTCAGATGTACCCTTAAGGTGCAACTTGGGTACCTGTTCTCTAGTGCTCACCCAAGAAGAACCAGTAAGGGTGCGACAATATCCCTTGCCCCATTCTCAAACAGAAACCATCAAGACTGAAATACAGGATATGCTGCGCCTGGGGGTGATTGAGCGTTGTAGTTCGCCTTTCTCCTCGCCCATTCTGTTAGTCAAGAAACCAGATGGAAAGATGAGGTTCTGTGTCGACTTTCGTCGACTAAATAAGGTGTTGAAATTCGACGCTGAACCTATTCCAGACGTTGACAGGATCTTCGCCCAGTTGGCTAAGGCGCAGTATTTCTCAAAGCTTGATTTGGCAAAGGGATATTGGCAAATACCGATGGCACCTGCCGACAGAAGCAAGACTGCCTTTACTACTCCTGAGGGCCAATTCAGGTTCAAAGTTATGCCCTTTGGGCTCAAGACTGCAGGAGCCGTCTTCAGCAGGATAATGAGACTCGTGCTTGAACCACTGCAGATGAGAGATGTCAGCAATTTTATTGATGACATATTATTGGCCACCGAAAGCTGGGGAGACACATGGAAGCGCTCAGGATGATTTTTGAGCGTCTGCGACAGGTACAGCTGGCGGCCCGTCCTACGAAGTGTCGGATAGGGGAGAATGAAATTTCTTTTTGGGACACGTCGTGGGACAAGGATTCATGGCTCCTGAAAGCGACAAAGTTCAAAGGATTGAAGAAGCCAAACGCCGAAGACAAAGAAGGAATTGCGCTCGTTTCTGGGTCTCGTAGGCTACTACCGTAAATTCATTCCCCATTTTGCTGAAGTGGCCAAACCCTTGACAGACAAAACTGGAGCTCGAAAGCCGGAAACGCTGATGTGGGAAGATACGGACGTGGTTGCATTCGAGAAACTCAAGGGAGCGATTCTCCAACAACCCGTCCCTGCAGTTGGCCAACCCTGAGAAGCCATTCGTACTCAGAACAGACGCGTCCAGCACTGGGTTGGGGGCAGTGCTCTTACAGGATCAAGGGAAAGGATTGTTGCCCGTCGCCTTCGCAAGTAAGAAACTAGTGGGAGCGGAAAAGAATTACCACACTATCGAGCAGGAATGTCTTGCAGTGGTGTGGGCCACACGCCGATTCTACCCTTACCTGTACGGGCGAGAATTTGTTCTCCAGACGGATCACCATCCCCTTGCGTATCTACATCGCATTCGGCCTGTCAGCCGACGCCTTATGGGATGGGCACTTGAGTTGCAGAGTCTTGCTTTCTCTTTTCAGCATATCCCTGGACGCTGCAATGTGGAAGCTGACTACCTGAGTCGAATGTCTTAATTCCCATGAAGTACAACCAGTGTTGTGGAAAAGGAAAATGCCTGTGAATAACGCCTTTTTAAAAGGATGTATGGAGTTTGCGATAAAAGTAGCCGCTTGTGTACACCATTCAAGGAACTTTCGAATGTGTGAAGGTGATAGTTGGTTTTATTATGCATGATTGTATATTTAGACCAGTTTCCGTTCGGGGCTGCATCAAGCTGTGCCTCATTGGCACAAGCTTTTTTTGGTTGGGGGGTAGTGTCACGGGCGGACTACTATTTGAATGTATTCATTGAGTTTTGATGGGCTGTTCGTTACAGAAGTTAACAGCAGCGTATACTTGGTATGTGGGGTGTGGAGGAGAGGGGGTAGCTCCTCTGTCCCATTCAGTTTGGGCACCGCCCGTGTGGATCATGCATCCCCTCAGTAAACCATCACATAGGAGTAGTGTGAGAGGGAAGCGGGAGACCTGGATGAAGGTTGTGTGTGTGTGTGTTGTCATTTTAATAACGGTGCAGGGAAGTGTCTTGCACGTGTTCTGTGCATAAAGCATGCTGTTTGTGCTTAGCGTGGGGTGAATGTGAGTAGGTGTTTGTGTGAGGCGGAAGGGGGAACCTTCTGTGCTATGCCAGTGTTCGGAGCTTTCTTTCTTGTTTTTGCATTGCTGGTAAGAGGCCACGTCCTCGGTTGGTAGCCATATTTCTTTTTTCCACTTCGTCGTGGAGGGCAGCGGAACCGGGCCGGAACCCTTCGCTGGGCGGAAGGCAGTCCACTCATCTTGGGAAGGATCTCAATCCTTGGGCACCAACACCATTCTTCAGTCATTCCAGACTCTTGCCTTCTTCGTTGGGGGTAGCGTATTTACTGGTGGGCTTTTGACTCTTCATTGAGGGAAGCTTGCCAGTAGTTTTCTTCTGTCTTCACACGCCGTTCTGGTAAATATATATGTATAAGTATGGTGTGTTGTAATTTCGATTGGGTTTGAGAATTTGTACGCCAAGATGGGATTGGCATTTATTTGGTCAGTTCGTATTTAAGTGACATTGAGGTCATTTATTTTAAGTTGGATGTTAAGCAATGGCTGTGTTTGGGGAGCTACTTGTATGCTTGACATGTATATCTAGTTTTACAGTGGAGTCGTTCATATTCGGATAAATGTTGGAGTCAGGATATTCCAGACGCAATACTTCAAAGATTGAAGCAAATTTTATTTTATTTTTGTATTTTTTTAACATCAAGTCGGGTCCGGAACGGAACGAGTTGCCGCCGACTAACATTCAGTCGACTAGCGGAAATTTCCGATGTGGCGCTCCCGCCATTGGTTCCGCTCCTTGTCTTGTTTGTTTGTCTCTGTGTTTTTTTTTTATTTTGGTTTCTTTTTAATGAAAGTATTTTATAGATAAAATGGAAGAATGTATGAGTGTTATGGAATGTCACTTGGTATTAATTTAAAATGTAATGTGAATTTCCAAATGTTTACTGCATTGCAATTTGTAATATGAATGAGAATGTAATGTGAAATATAAGAATAATGAGAATTATAGTAAAGGAAAATAAGGAAAAGAGGAAAACAATGACTCGAGAACAGAAAAAAAAAAGAAGAAAATAGTGTTTGTAAAAGTTTATTTTTTTTAATTTTTTTTTTTAAATGGTACGTACACAGTCCACACATGCCCTGCATTCACACACATAATCCATAATATCAGATTATGCGGCGAGGGACTGACATCCGCCGCAGGGCGTTTTTTTTTTCTTGTGTTTTTCGTTTCTTCTCCTTGAGTGGAGATAGGCCACAGTGCTGACGTTGGGCGACCTGGAGGATGTTCCCGGAGGGGAGGGGAGGATTCCGGAGCCGAACCTGAGAAGTGCGGGAGTCCGGCACAGGAGGTCGTCTTCTCGACGACAGTGAGGAGCACATCCAGTCGTGCTTCAGGAATTTAATACGAGGAACACTCTGGGACAGTCATCAACACAAAGTTATGTGGCAAGTGTGTGTGGTGTATGGGCTGTGGATTTGTGTGCGTACGCTAGTGTGATTTAATGTATCTAGGTATGTCCTGTTGGTTGTATTAATTTGTTTCTCCTCTTCTTCCTCTTTGTTGGGGGGCGGTAGCTTTAGTTGGTTATAGGTCGGGTGGCAGTGAGATCCGGGTGGTGGTGTTTTTTTGTTTGTTTCGAAGTTCCCATTTATTGGGTTATTTTGTCCCTTAGCGATAGTTAGCGCCTGATAGGGTCTCTATACTTTGGGTTGTTTTTTTTTTTAGTTATTCGTTTTCCTGTCTTTCCCCCCTCTTCTTTGTTAGGTGACCCCATCTCATAAATGGAGTGTATGTGCGAGTGATTGAGGTGTTTATTATGTTTGAGTAAATTTGTGTATTTATAATTTAATAAATGTTATTTGTTCGTAATTCCTGGAGTGGTCTGGAGGTAGTGAGTGGTTGAGTGTTGTGCCGCTTTACTCTTTGTCTGTTCCTGCCTCATTCCCCTGACAGGGTCTTTTACCCTTGACACCCTTCGGAACGCTTTTTTGAACAGACAGCATGCAGTGGCAATTTTCTTTGACTTGGAGAAGGCCTACGATACCACCTGGAAGTCGGGGATACTTCATGATCTCCATGATCTGGGTTTTCGAGGTCATCTCCCGCTTTTCATTCAAATTTGTTTGGCAGAACGACAGTTTCAGGTCCGGGTTGGCACCACTCTCTCTGATGTCCACGAGCAGGAGTTGGGTGTTCCACAGGGGAGCATACTGTCTCCTGCCCTCTTTAGTATTAAGATCAACAACATTGTACAATCAGTTCAGCAGGGTTCAGACTGCTCATTGTTTGTGGATGATTTCGCTGTCTACGCAACTGGAAGCCTGTACCCGAGTGTCCAGCGCAGGCTCCAGCTTTGCGTGGATAAAATCCATCAGTGGGTGGATGAAAACATTTTTCACCTTTTCTGCTACAAAAACACAGTGTATTCACTTCCATAATTTCCGTCAGTTTTTTCCAGATCCTGAACTTCAAGTAGGGAAATCTCCCATTCCAGCTGTCAAAGAGGCTAAATTTCTCGGGGTTATTTTTGACCAGAAACTTAACTTTCTCAGCCACATCAAAAACCTCAAAACTGCTTGCCAGAAAGCACTGAATATTCTGCGGGTCGTAGCGCACACCGACTGGGCGCTGATAAGAAAACTTTGCTGCACCTCTACAGAGCCTTGGTCCGTTCCAAACTGGACTACGGTTGTGCTGTATATGGCTCCGCAAGATCGTCTTACCTCAAACTCTTGGACCCTATCCACCATCAAGGGCTTCGTCTCTGTCTTTGAGCGTTCCGCACCACCCCTGTGTACAGCCTGTACGCAGAGGCGGATGAACCTTCATTGTCCAACCGCAGGCTGAAACTGTCTTTGAATTATTATATCCGACTGTTCTCAGAACCGCAGAATCCTGCCTATGACTGTGTCTTTGACCCTCCGTTCCAAAGTAAGTTTGAAAACAACCCGAAATGTATTCCGCCGTTTGGTCTTCGTATGCGGCCTCACGTGCGGAATGCAGGTCTAGACCTAGGAGTTGTGTCCGATTTTTCCAAGTTTCCGGATCAACCTCCGTGGACCTTTTTCACACCAGAGATTCGTTTCGATCTTGCAGCTTTTCGCAAAGAGTCTACCAGCTCTCTGGCGTACAAGGCTTTGTATGCTGAGCTCTGTTCCAAATTCCCATCCTATCAAAAAGTTTTCACTGACGGTTCCAAGTCTGAAGATGGAGTGGCCTGTGCAGCCTACTGCCCTGGGGCTCCTTCTCAGATACTGTTGGAACATATACATTCAGATGCTTCTGTCTATTCTGCTGAACTTACTGCTCTTGTACTGGCTTTGAAGATAATCTCACATTCTTCGAAGAGGGACTTTCTGGTTCTGTCGGACTCGCTGTCAGCTTTGGAGGCCATAGCTGGCCGCAACCTTCAACATCCAGAACTTTTACTTTTGTTTGGAACTTTTTAGCAAGTTGAAGGCGGACGGTTACAACATTACTCATGCTTGGGTTCCTGGTCATGTTGGCATCGGCGGGAACGAAATGGTTGATCGTTTAGCCAAGAACGCCACAAGAGAGAAACTGACCAACACTTATATCCCCTGCTCAGATGTGAAACCCAAAATTAACGATTATGTGAGAGACCTCTGGCAGGAGGATTGGAACACACAGATGAATAACAAACTCTTTCAGATCCGTCCAAACCTTAAGGACTTCCTCCCATCTACGTCGGGTGGTCGTAAAGAGGAAACGGTTCTGTGCCGGCTGCACACCGGCCATTCGTATTTTACCCATTCTTACCTTTTAAAGAGTGAAGAAGCTCCGTGGTGCATTCCATGTCATGCGCCACTCACAATGAAACATGTTCTTTTAGAGTGTTGGGACTTGCACGATGTGAGACACAAACATTTTACAGCGGAGTCCATGAAGATCCTGTTCAGGGATGTCCTGCCTGACGTGATCCTTGAGTTTTTGAGAGAGATTAACATTTTTCATCTGATTTAAGATTTTACGGAAGAAAGATTTTTAATGAAGTTTCTGGTACGTTTCTAGACGATGTCATTTAAAGAGATGTGTGAAAGGGTTTTTTTTTTTTTTTAATGACTGGTGAGTTTATTTTAACGTGATGACAGCCCTGATGTGGCCCTTTGCGGTCGGCTGGGCTATAAGCAACATTATCTTATCTTATCTTATCTGATATCAAGTCATCAAGGGTTGGCATGGGATGTTTTTCCCTAGCAATGGCTTGGTTGGCTTGTCGCATATCGACACAAATGCGGACTCCATCTTGATTCTTCTTTGGAACAGCCACGATGGGGCTAACCCATGGGGTCGGACCGTCGACTTTCTCGATGACATCTAGTTTCTCCAGTCGATCAAGCTCTTTTTCCACATCTTTCCGGACATGAAAAGGGATTCTTCTGTGTCATTGGGATACCGGTTTCATGTCTTCGTCAATGTGGAGTTTAACCGAAATGCCTTTGATCTTCCCCATCTCCCCACTGAACAAAGATGGAAATTGATCTGGGATGTTCTGCGGCGTGGTCGACATTGTGAAATGGACGAGACCCAAAGCATTGGATGTGGCACAACTAAGAAGGTTGACAGTGTTCTTAGCTGCAATATTTTTCATGACATAGAAAACTGCAGAGGTGCGTGAGCTGTTCACCTCTATCTGAGCCTGAAAATGTCCTTCAAGAGGCAGGGGTTTGTCACATCCGTAGGGGTAAATGAGGGGGCATGGGCGTTGCAGTACTACTTGTGGGTAAGTTTCTTTGATTTCTTGGAAAGTTTGAAAATTTATAATATTTGAAGTCGTTCCTGAATCAAGGACAAATTTGCATGGAATTCCAGCAATAGAGACTTCTACTTCTGGACTTCTGTTCAGTTCACTTTTGTCTACGGATATGGAAAACACATACTCATCAGCAGGGGATCTATCAACTGTCTGATCCGTTTCTTGCGTGTCCAGCATGTATGGTTCAGGGTCAAATGTGTAAGTCTGTCGAACAGTGTGACGAACAGATTCACATACCTTTGAAAAGTGTCCAAGTTTACCACACGATCTACACTCTTTTCCTTTTTGCTGGGCATGTTGAATGATGAGGAAAAGGACCACCACAGTAACGGCAGGATGAAGCACGTTCACACCCCACTAGTGGGCTGTCGTCGCTGCTGATAGAAGCGGGGTTGCCAGGTTGACCACGATGACCAGAAGTGTGGCGGTTGCTACGATGACCGGAGCCAGAGTGGTCGCCAAGTTGACCATGATAACCAGGAGTGTAACGGTCGCCAGGTTGACCACGATGACCAGGAGCGTATGGTCGCCAGGTTGACCACGATGTCCAGGAGCGTAATGGTCGCCCGGTTGACCACGATGACCAGGAGCATAGTGGTCGCCAAGTTGACCACCATAACCAGGAGCGTAGTGGTCGCCAGGTTGACCACTTTGAGTGCGTTGTGGGTTACCACAGCCATGAGAAATGTGGAGTGCACTGACCGAAGGTATTGTCCTTTCAATTTCTGATGCCCTATGGTCAGATAGTTCAGAGGCTCTGGCTTCATCTAAAATGTTTTGCAGTGTCAAATTGTCCTTCAAGGCTTCTCGTCGGAGACGTGTGGAGGCACAACCTTGTATGATTTGAGCCAGTATTTCTTTGTCATTATCATGAAAGTCACATTTGGCTGTCATATTTCGTAGTCTAGTGTGAAAAGTGTCAATAGATTCACCATTCAGCTGTCTAGCCTGCCTGAACTTGAATACTTCAAAAGATGGGTGTTCTTTGGCGTGAAATACTTAGTAAGACTGTCTTTTAACTTTGTGTACGCACGGGATGGCCATCTGTGTCTTGAGCATCCACACCTTGTTCTGCAGGGGTGAAGGACTGCACAATTTCATACACTTCGTCACCAGCATTGTGCAAGAGGAGCGCTTTCTTTCTTTTGTCATCTGTAATGTCCAAAGCACACAAAAGATTGTCGAATTTGTCAACCCAGGTCTTCCATCTAAGACCTACGGTACTTTCTTCTTGATGAACCACGAACCTGTCAAAAGGTGGAAGAGGAGTCGCCATCTTTGATTTGAAAATGCGTGAGTTAATTTGATAAACTTCAAACTTTTTTCTTTTCTATCCTCGTCGCCAGTATTATATCTCACCTTTCTTCACACCCTTGCATTCATCAGAGTCCACGCTAACACACTTTAGGGTTCCTCAAATACTTATAATCTTTCCTGAGAGTTGGGTTGTCCATCAGCATACAATGTGTCAACAACCTAAAAACATGGCCGCCGCTGCTTCCTGCATACCCAAAGCATGATGGGGAATAAAATCGTCTGCTACAACATTAAAACGTCCGAATTTAAAAGAGTTTTTACCGTCTGCCACAGGTGGCCGTAAGGAAGAGACAGTTTTGTGCAGGCTGCACACAGGCCACTGGTTTTATACCCACTCTTATCTTTTAAAAGGTGAAGAAGCTCCGTGGTGTATTCCATGTCATGTTCCACTCACAGTGAACATATTCTTTTAGATTGCTGGGACTTGCACGATGTGAGACATAAACACTTTGCAGCCGAATCTATGAAACCCTGTTCAGAGATGTCCCACCTGACGTTATCTTTGAGTTTCTGAAAGAGATTACAATTTTTCATTGATCTAAGATTGTACGGAAGAAAGAAGTTTCTGGTACGTTTTTAGATGTATTTTAAAGAGATGTGTGAAAGGTTTTTTATTTTATTTTTATTTTTTAAAGACGACTTGTGAGTTGATTTTAACGTGGTGACAGCCCTGATATGGCCCTTTGCGGGCGGCTGGGCTATAAGCAACATTACCTTACCTTGTCACCTCTGCTGTGGTGCTGTTGGGAATCACAGTGATCTCGACGTCTCTCGAGTAGCAGTCGATTACCAGGAGATATGTTTTCCCGTCGTGATGGAAGAAGTCAGCAGCTGATGCTGCCTCTGGTGGTGTTGCCACTTGTGATGTGACTGCTGAAACTTGAGCAGGTTCAGTAGCTGCTTGTTCAGAAACACTCCGACACTGGCAGGGAAGCGCTTGTGCTTCACGTCCTGCTAGTTGTGGACAGCTGATTTGGACACTGGCTTGCACGAAATCTTCCTCTGAAAAGACCTGGGGGTTAAATGGGGATATACCAGTGCTTTGGAAACCTGCTGCGATATTCAAGGGAGTGAACGCGGTTGGGAAGGCCTTTGCAACAAGGCCGCTGACATCATAGATCGTCATTCTTTTCCCTGGATTGTTATACATCCACGAGTTAGCAGCAATGCTATATAATATGAGCGTTTAAAAGGCCCGAATACTATCTTGTCAAGAGGCTGAAGGCGATGGGTGGTACGAGGGGGGGGGGGGGGGGGGGACTGAGGAGAACCACCCCATGTTGACAACAGTAGTCAATGGCCTGGAGCGTTACGTGAGACTCGTGGTTGTCAAGTATCAGCAATACCTTGTTGTCCTTGGTGCATCGCACGTGTCGGACAAAGTGCTTCAGAACATCCATGAAGAGGTCTGCGGTCATCCATCCACTGGGTTGGCAAGACCCAGGGTGCCTGTTGGTGCCTGATGGGTCGTGTGTTGTTTGAAAGTTTTGCGGGGAAATATCAACACAGGAGGCAAAGCGTTTCCTATTGCGCTGATAGTGGCACACATTGTGACTGTCTGTCCTCTCTCGTGGGAAACTGCGAGATTTGTTTCAGTCCTGCCTCTGCTACAACCTTCTGGGGTTTTTGCGAAGTGGTTAGTCCAGTTTCATCTAAGTTGAAGATTCCCTCTGGTGTCAAGTGATATAGTTGGTAGACGTCTGCCAGCTTGTGAAAAAATGTCCCAACATTCGTGGCATTGAAGGCACCAGCTCTGGCAACAGAAGTTGAACAAGGTGGTGTTGACCTCCAACTTCACAAATGTCTATTGCGACGTGCTGAAATGGTCTGTCTGGACACTTTGTTGTGATCAGCGGTTCCTTGCTCTGTGACGGTTGTTTCTGCAGGCAAGTCCTACAACCTGATACTCCGTTCTGTATGTCCTTTGAGATGCGCGGCCACCATACTCCTTGTTTGGCTCTTTCTCGACATTAGACAATACCAAGGTGACCATGGTAGATCCGCTCCAAGATTTCCCCTCTCATAGGGAATGGGATCACAATCCTGTCTCCCCTCAGTGGAGTCCCATCAAATACGATGAATTCTCCACGGACGGCAAAGAAGTCCCTGGCTGCTAGTACCACGTCTTCTTTGTGATGCGGCCAGCCGGTCTTAGTATATTCCATCGCATATTTGAGATTCACATCCCTCTGAGTCTCTGCACGAATTCGGCTCATGTACGGGTCGGTCACTGGCCATGTAGTCCTCACCATGCTGATGTGGTAGGCTACTTCTTCTTCCAGGTCTGAAACTTCCTCTGTGGTCATTGGACTCCTGGATAGAGTATCTGCTACGACCATGTCACTGCCTGGTCTGTGCACACACTGGGGCTAAAAATCTCATTAACCTGATGATTAGGCGTTGACATCGCATAGGTGTGTTCGACAGGTCTTTGCTGTTGATCACTGGTACGAGTGGCTTGTGATCCGTTTCGAGTGTGAATGATTCCAGGCCCATCAGATACTGTTCAAACTTCTCGCAAGCCCACACGGAAGCAAGGCACTCTTTTGCAATCTGTGCGTACCTTTTCTCAGCTTCTGTCAGTGTTCTAGAAGCATATGCTACTGGGCGTAGACCACCTGCATGTTCTTGGAGAAGAACACACCCCAAGCCATAACTGCTTGCGTCGGCGGAAACGGTTGTTGGCTTGCCTGGGTCAAAGTAACCTAACGTTGGAGCACGGCTGAGCATTTCCTTGACTTTCTTGAACGCTTCGCTTTGCTTGTGGCCCCAACCCCATGCTGCCTCATTCTTCAATAGGTCGTTGGGTGGCTTCAGTGTCGTCGACAGGTGGGGAACATATGGGCCTAGGTAGTTTATCATTCCTAGGAAACTTCTCAGTTTTCCCACGTTTGCTGGCTCCCCCAACTTCTTGATAGCCTCTATCTTGCTAGGGTCTGGCTTTACCCCTTCATTGCTGACGACGTGGCCAAAAAATGTGATCTTTGATTTCTTGTACTCACACTTCTCTTCGTTCAATTTCAGTCCCACATCCTTCAGCCGCTCCTTGACACTCTGTAGGATCTTGTCATGGTCTGCCATAGATTGTGTGTGAAGCAGGATGTCATCGAAGTAGCATATGACACCATCAATGCCGTCGAGGATTTCTGTCGTGATTCTCTGGAATATTTCAGGTGCGCTGGATATTCCAAATGGTAACCTCTTCATGATGATCCTTCCGAACGGTGTGATGAATGTTGTCAGTTTTGCGGAGTCCTGGTCTAGCGGGATCTGCCAAAACCCTGATTTTGCGTCGAGTTTTGAGAACAGTGAAGAGTCTCTGAGTTTGTGGATGATCTCGGTTGTGGGGATGATGTATCTCTCACATTGGACAGAGTTGTTCAGTTTCTTCAAGTCTACGCAGATGCATACTGCTCCGCTGGGTTTGACGACGGGTACTATACTGCAACACCAATCAGTTGGCTCAGTAAGTTCTTCGATAATGTCCTTGTCCCTCACTGACTGAAGTCCCCTTTCCACTTTTTCCTGGAGTGGTATGGGGACTCGTCTGGCGACGCCAATACTGTAGAGTTGCGCCCCTTCTTTTAGCTTGATTTTAACTGGCCTACACTTCAAGGTGCTGAATGTGGTTTCATCCTCTCTGTGGACTAGGTTCAGCGATGCTGACGTATCCCTGCTGAGGAGGTTTTCTACGTGACTGTCAATGACGTAGATGGTTGTTGGCTGAGATCTGATTGTTGTCTGGAAGCGACCCATCTGCTTCATCTTGCCCCCTGGACTCATCAGGTGACGTGATCACACTTGGATAGCTTTGGTTTTCCTAGCTTTTCCCAGAGTGTCTTGCTGATGACATTGACATCTGCACCTGTGTCGATTTTGAAGCTAACCGGCACTCCCTCTACTTCCAGCTCTACTCGCTAAACACTAGTGCTAGCTGACCTCACTGCACCTATCAAGAAGGTTTCTCCTCTTTCTTCCTCCCCAGTTGTCTCCACTTCACACACGACCTGTATTTTCTTCTTCAGTGTCTTGCAAACTTTGGCAAAATGTGATGATTTCCCGCACTTGTGGCATTTCTTTCCCTTGGCTGGGCAGTTCCCCAGCTCGTGAGAACGCCCACACTTTCCGCAGTGTTGTCTGTAGGCACGTGACTGACTGCCTTCGCTACTACTACTACTGCTACTAGTGTTAATGCGACTTGTGATGTTGCCCGCCCGTCAGGTGGCGCACAAGGTCTGCATGCTGTCCTGTTCTTTGCTCTGCCATCTCCTGTTTCAGCTGTTCATGCTGTCTGGCCAGTGTCATCGCTTTTCTAAGAGTTAACGCACTTTCAAGCTGGAGTTTTTTCGGAAAGGTCTTGATCGTGCAGTCCTAGGACTAGCCTATCTCTAATGGTCTCTTCTTTTTCAGGGAAGTTGGCATGTTGGGCAAGCTCATAAACGCATCTCACGTGCTGCTCAATGCTTTCCCTACTCTTTGGTCTCTGCGGTGGAACGTTGCGCGCTCGTGAATGACGTTTCTTTTGAGTATGAAGTATTCATTCAGCTTCGTCAATACGACATCATCATTCTTCTGTTCTGCGTTTGACAGGCCAAACTGAGCGAAGATCTTTTCTGAGTCCGCCCCCATCCCGTACAAGAGTGAACTCGC